>JAQISU010000219.1:6580000-7780000 GCA_029339505.1 Unio delphinus | reverse complement strand
TGGAACCCCTCTAAAATTGGTGATTTTACAATAATAAAATTTTTACGAATTTGTAAACCGAGTTTATCCTATGATAGGTTCGTAAATATCTTAATATTTATTCTTGTTGTTTCTGTACAGGAGCCAAAAATATTTTGCTGTGGAAATTTCTTCTGGAGCAGCTTGCAGAAGAGGACGCCGCGCATGTGCAGTGGCAAGATAAGGCAAAGGGGATTTTCCGATTCATAGACACAACGGAAACAAGCCGTCGTTGGGGCCAAATGAAGAGAAAGACTGATATGAACTTTGAAAAGCTTAGTCGCGGAATTAGGTTAGTGACGCAATCTCAAGAGTAGTGTTATCTGACCCTAATGTAACTACAATGTGTATTCCTACTTCAAACGCAAAATGTTGCAAAGCATTAGTTAATTGTACCTATGTCACATCATCTTCGCTAGCAAAGGTTCCGATGTATTAGCCCTGTCTACATCTTATCGGATCGATCGGATAAATTCAGTGCCTCGGGTCTGTGAGTTTCATTGGATGCGGCGTCACTTTTGAACACTGTTCCAACACGATCGATTGAAGGGCAGCACACAAATGAAATGTACTGATAAATAAGCAATTTTCCACTGCCCATCCCAGTTTGTACAAATACATCCTTTCCCTCGCATACACCTGTAATGGGTTCACTCGTAGTCATACTTTCGATGTTACACAATATTAGTTATAGTTGCCAGTACATGCTAAAAGAAACAACTCATGAAATCCAGTAGATATCGATATCACAGAGCACTCAAATATCTGACCGATCCGTCAAGGTGTAGAGAGGGTTGGCATACCAGAACCTTTGCTAACGAAGATGATGAGACATCTGCGTTCGACAATCACGATGCGATTTAAAATACGGTGATTATTTTCAATATGTTGAAACTCCTTTTTAATCTTTCTAAGCCGTTTGTTTATAGTGTAGTGGGTTTTAAAAAATTTGGTTTTGCATATTATTATTATTATTATTATTATTATTATTATTATTATGATTATTATTATTATTATTATTATTATTATTATTATTATTATTATTATTATTATTGATTTGTTTGTTTATATCATTATAAAAACAATACTGACAAAACATAACGCGAGCTTTCTTGCACGTTTATGATAGAAATGTGCATAAGTATTGTGTAGACGTTTGTTAGAAACTATAAAACTCACTTTGAATTTATTTATTTGTTAGGCATTACTACAAAGACGGGTTGATGCAACGGCTGAATGGCACCAGATTGGTCTACAAGTTCAACTGGAGCAAGGTTCCCAAGCGTTACTATCGGGAACTATTCACATGAAGCGAGTCTGATTCCCCTTTCTTTGTTAATAGTTTAAGATCTCAGCCAACACTTTTCCCCAAAAATACATGTATTTCACATGACGCAAACTATCCTATTTTATGCATGTACTTTCTGGAAATGAGGACTTTGTTATAAATTTACAGTCATCTTTATTGCCAAACGTAGAAATACTAAATAACGAAAACATTCATGTAGTACGTCTGTTTATTCCGCGAATACACAAGGACAACTTCGACAATTGTTTGCCTCCAGTTTGAGCATGTCTGCATTAATTTTGCCTTCTACAAAGTTAGCGGAGTTAAAAAGCCGGGTTAATTTAAGTACGTCGTTAGCAGTTTATTCTGCGCATGATCTCCCAAGGGTGACGGCTTGTAAGACAGACCTAAATAATATTGTGTTCAATTACAATAAATTCAATAAATTATTTAGTATTTATGATCATTTGCATATATAATTGTTCAATAGTTGATGGCTAAATCTATTAAACTGACTATACTGTCTGTATTTCCTCATTTTCATCACTTACAGGCCCTTATGTTTAAAGTCTCAATATTGTTATAGGCTGGTGATTGTCAACATCTTGTCAGTACATATTCTTGTCTAAGACACAATACTGCATTCATGTGTTTGTCTCACTTGCGTTATCAGATGGTGAGAAATGGTTATCACTTTCTTGGGGTTCAGGACGGAGATATTCTCTTACCAAACTGATCCAAAGTTTTCTCGAAAGTCCAGTGCCAACACTAGTTCGTTTCATCTGGAAACATACAGAAGCATCTGTTCTTGTTTTTATCACATTTTGCAAAGAGTCCTCAAATGACACTTCACAAAATAAACCGACTATGCAAGCAATGGCGTCGTTTTCAAATGTGATTTCTTGGCTAGATCAGCCTCAAATAACCGAAGATAGGCGTAAAATGACGATAAGACGGTGGTAGTATGAGAACTCGATTGAGTAGGAAAATGGCAGGATTTTGTGGAAAAAAAGTTATTAAAGATTTTGTAAAGTCAAGTGTTCCATTAAAAACTCCTTTCTTTAAGCAAAATATAGCCATCTGCGGAGCTTTTGTTTTGTTCTTGTTTGTCTCTTCTTTTAATTTTTTCTATAATAATTTTATTGTTTGTCAAGTTTGCATTTGAACAGACAAGGCTTTTCATTAATAAATAACAGCCCTATTGTGCTATTTCTCAAGTTTTACTCTGCACATTGTACATGCGCAAACAGTGGTTGCAAGTTTGCCTATTTGCTTTCATGTACACTAGCAAAGGTAGTTAAGGTACCACACCGCTTTTTTGTATTCAATAACCGATTTGTTTTAAAATGTATACAATTGCAAGTTCTGAAGCTATACCCACAATACATGTGTGATTCTTTTGACATTTCCCAAAGAGAATCTGATCGAAAAGCGGGGATTCAGCTTATACCCTCCATCCCTATGTCCAGCATAGTTTTGTCAAGTCTACCTTATTGGTATTGCATTCCTGGCGCATAGACGCTTTTACGACGAAAACGATAACGCTCTACAGCTGGGGGTCGGGGCTTTGGCTAATTTTGAGTTCATTGAGTGCATGGTTTTGTCGTTTAACGGCACATCAACCCCTGAAGTCTTCTTTAATACCGAGTCTATCCGAATTAAGTGCATTGACCAGAGACACTTCACATCATCCATTCCAGCTTAGCCTGGACTAGCTTTCTTTCTTTTTTTTTTTACAGTTATATTATGTATTCTTTTTTTGTGCTCTGCAAGTGTGTGGGATTTTGACTGTGATGTCTAAATTGTCGACCTTTAATACTTAATACAACAAAATTAATATTTGGAATTGCAGCTTAGCTATTAATAAAGAATAAATATTTTGTTTGGGTATGTGAAACATTCGATTGACTCAGACGTTATCGACATTCCTTTCTTAAAATCTCAATATTCGTAATCTGCGAATTTTTGGAAACGATGTTGGAAAAAACTGTTAATTGAATATCATTGCTCTTCTAATGACACTAATATTCTTCACAAAAAAGAAACAGTTTTTTGTGTGTGTCTTATATCTTTTATTGCAGCAACTATAAGAAAAAAAAACAGAGTAAACCACCTCTTAAACTGAACTAAAGCCTGGTTCTGTGCGTTTCCACAGGTCATGGTGTGCGTGAGCGTGTGTGTGTGTGTGTGTGTGTGTGTGTGTGATGTTCGTACTTTTTTTTTTAAAGTTACCACAACAAGACACTTATGCGATCTTTCCCTTGACTTTTTCTAATCATTGAATACAAACTGGTTATGTTATCTTGAATGAATTATTAGTTCAGATCAAATTGGTCTGAGGTACCTGAATCGTTGTACCCATGACATATTTTTACTCCTATCTCTCCCCCCTTTCCCCACCACATTCACGACTAAAGTCCGTATCAAGTGTTAATAAGTCGTTCAATTTCCGCATTATATTAATATGGTTTCTGTTTCATATGTTTGTATGCTTTCCGTGTCTTTCTGACATATGCGCGTGCGTGTGTCTGTATGCTTATGCATGAGAGACAGATAGATGAATGCAGGAAGACCGCCGTGCTATAAATGTCTGTAAATTGTCTTGTTTAGTAATTATGTGTGTCTAAATTAAATACAATCAGGCATTAGAAAACCAAAACAATATTTGTTGGAAACCTTTGGTATGCATTTTTGATCTTTTTTAAATTTTCTATGTTGGTGATTCTTTTTAGCGTTCAAGCGTTATATCAAAATTCAAAGTGTTTAATGCAGCAACATCATTGGATGTCACTAGAACTAGATAATATCGACGTCTCATCCCATTATGAGCCATGTAATTGCTACCTCGAACTGAGAAACCCGGACATATTTCACATGCGTACGAATTAATTCGATGTTGATCAGAGACATTCGTGGGTGAGCCGATTTCAGTCGAAAGCCGCTACACAAGATTTGATGACGTCATCGTAAAAAAAAAGACAGCACCATGCTAAGTCGTATACTATAGTCGAGCCCTATGTGATGCACTATTCTAGTTTGCGTTTGATTTGATGTAGTACTAGGACTAGTATTTTCAGGTATTTTTCTTCAAAAAGTGCAACTGGCGCACTTAAATAGCTTTTACAAGTCCGTGTCGTATGTTTACCAATTATTGTGGAAATCCGCAAAAGATGTGTTTGTCTTCATCCCATGCTCACCCTTTATAGTATTCACCCCAGTCTTATTTTATTATTATTATCTTATACACTTTTTTCATCCCCCATCCGCTTAAGAAAGCAGACCTGTCTCTATTCCTTCTCGAATTAAGTTGTCGCCACTGTGACTTGTTGGTATTAGATTAGTCACTAACGGAATTTTTCGAACATATAACAGCACAACGTTTGGAACACTCCGAAAAAGAACGGAATTACGAACGACTCCGAAAAAGAACGGAATTACGAACGACTTCGGAAATGAGTTAGGAGGTGGCATCTCTTAATTTAAAACTGATTATCTGAACGTCGTTTAAACCTTACATTTTGATTATTTCAGACAACGGTTAGTGTCTGTTTTTAAAACAAATTATTTACTTCCTTCGAAACTTTTGTTAGATTGTAGAAATGAAATAACTTTATTTGGTATTTACATCTTCACATGATCTGAAATCAAAAGTCAGGAGGTGTATACGATCGCATGGATGAAAAAGCAATACTAGTAAGCTATCAATTCAATTCCAGAAGTTCAGCACAAATTCTTCTTCTTCTTTCAAATGATGTCGTGAAGACAGTCTTAGCTAAAAGAGGTGAAGAAAGACGAGAAGGCGCCGCTATAGTAGTAGTAGTAGTAGTAGTATAGTAGTAGTAGTAGTAGTAAATCTAACTGCAATGTAGATTTACTTATAATTATGCCCCAAATCTCTATTCTGTACAGTTTCTAACAGTAGTGGTATGTCACAAGATACTATTAACTAACTACAGGGATTTATTTTAAAACAGTACGCGTTTCCTGGACTGCAGAAATACTATGATCGTTATTGCATGTTCCCAGGGAAACTGTTCTAATATAGTGATATTAACTTGACTTCCAGGCAACACTGTTGGAATACAGTTCCCAAGAAAACAAAGGCAATAACTGATTAGCATAATGTGACGTCATAGAGTGTCTATGTGCAAATAAATAGTGCCCGCTAGAACGGTGCAATGCCTGTTGTGAAGAATAGTATTCCGGAACCAAGGTGAAAATTCGAAGTGTTATAAGATGACTTTCTGTAATTAGCAAAAGAAACTCTTAATCTCAAATACCATAGTCACCGACAATGCGATAGACAACAACATAATATTAGCACGTAACATTAGGCATCCTAAAGTTTTAATAGGCCAGATGCAATGATTTATTTTAAGAAAGTACAAATTTCGCTTCACTAAAACTAATATTGACAATCTCAGTCGGAACTACATTAATTTACCTAAGTGTCCGGCTATGTTTTCAGCTCTTGCTGTCGGCTTGGACACTATATCCAAACAGAAAATACTTTACGTACACAGTACCCATCGGAAAACGCAATAAAGATTACAGTGATAGTAAAAAATAATAACTTTGGAACACCTCATTGTAGCTATGCCGTCGTATAGGGTGTCTTCTGTGTTAATAAAACTCGACAGGTTACAGAGGAATATAAATGCTATGAAAACACAGCTGATTCGGAGCCGCGCGCGTGCGTGTGTGTGTGTGTGATTTGGATTTTTAAGGTAGCCTTAAAAATAAATTCAGTCATATCGCAACGCAAGGACGTCATTTGGGGAAGGGTGGTGCTGAATTTGCATGTTCTGTAAAATTGCTGTTGATTATATGCGAAAATTAACAAGCCCGTCAAGTCCCCTCCCCCTCCCCGATTTTTACAAAATTGACGTCGATGTCGCTACGATGGCTGCAGTGTGGCAGTTTATAGTGATGTCATGCACTAGGGCATCATGCCACAGACACGTGGCATCATGTCCCATCCAGTCACATTACCCTGACACCAACCCAACCAATCCTAACGCTAACCTCTTAATGCGAGGCGGCTGTTGGTACCATTTTTATAAGTCTTTGGTAAGACTAGGCCGAAATTCAAACCGTGACCTCCCGCATCTGAGGCGGCCTCTCTAACCGATTCAGAGCAATAAAACATGAATTGAAAAAAAATCACGTGACCTAATCTTCCCTAATTGATGGAGAGATAAGGTTTTTATGATGTATTAAACAATTCTGGAATGTCATACGATGACAATTTTACAATTTTATACAATAATAATAATAATAATAATAATAATAATAATAATAATAATAATAATAATAATGTTAAAGCTTGATTGGAGTTTTCATCGAAATTTTATAAAGTATAAAGACGGACCATGAGTAATTTTGAGGGGTGAGGAGATGTAGGGTAAATACTGTCATTGTTCTCATGGCTTTTGTATATTACACGAGTCAAAACTACCGGTACCGAGATATCATTGCTATGGTACCAATCATCGTTGCAGCGTTAATTTTTTTTAAATGTTTGTCGTTGCAGAGAAAAGGCGAGGGAATTTTGAATTTCAGCGATTTTCAAATATCGTTGAAACTGTAGTTTTTGCTGCTGTAATTGTATTCGTCGGTACTTATATTTTTGGTAACCTATGTATACCATATATCAAAAAGCTAGAGCAAACGTCCTAAATCGCATACTTAAAATTGTTTTTTTTTTCCGAAAGAGAAGCGGGATAGTAATATATACAATGTAGTATTAGCATTTCAGCTAATAGGATTTAACAAGGCTTTGTAGTATTAACATTTCAGCCAATAGGAATTAACATGGCTTTGTAGTATTAGCATTTCAGCCAATAGGAATTAACATGGCTTTGTAGTATTAATATTTCAGCCAATAGGAATTAACATGGCTTTGTAATATTAGCATTTCAGCCAATAGGATTTAACAAGGCTTTGGCGAAACAATATAATACTATGGATGATCTAAAGTGAACAAGGAAAGAAAGGATGAAAAAGTCACAGGACGGAGGTGGAGGGATGCACTCTATGGAGTATTTAATTTTAATTTTGGAGAAAAAGAGATACTGTAAAGAACGTGGTACACGTACCACCATCAAACCAAAACCTCACTTTTTCTATGTATGTAAGATAAAGTCCATTTAAATTTTTAAGCGTGAATTATTCAATATGTTAAGTTTGGTTCCATTTTAATTGTTGAACCACAGCAGTCGTGCATTTATGGTCTGCTTTTTGTCTATATCTTTAATGCTGTTGTGTGTGTGTGAACGTGCGTGCGTGTGTGTGTGTGTGTGTGTGTGTGTGTGTGTGTGTGTGGTATTTTCCTGAAATTTATATCGCAAGAAAAAAAGCGAGACATAGTGAAATAAAGATTAAATGTGTTCTGTGATAAAACCTTATTTCCCCTGGGACTGATTGGAAAACAAATACACGTTTCCGATACGACGCAAGAAATAGTATTGTACCTATAACAAACTCAAAGAGTTCTAAAATGGCATCAATAAGAAGATGAAACACACTGAACAAATACGTGATTAATTATGTTTGCATCGTGTTGCTTGGTGACATATCAAAACCGTTCAGATTATATTATGATCACGCATGTAAAGTCGCTTGCTGAAGGAGATGGTGGCCGACTGAAGCTAGACGGATGGTAGATGTCGAAACCATCCCCATCTCTTCACGCGATGAACAACCAACACAAAGACCATCGCTATTTTTCTTAATTGATCATATATGTTTACTCGTGGCATAATCTCTCTCTCTCTGTGTCTGTACGTGTGTGCGTGCGCGCGCGTGTGTGTGTGCGTGCGTGTGTTGTTTGTCCGTCGATTCGACGAGGACCTTTCTAGTTATCCGAGGGTTGGAGGGGCTGGTTCTGTTCTGTGTGTGCGCAGGTGGCTGATGATTCCAATCCTTGCAGGGAATGTTCGTTTGCATAACGGGTAGCGAATGAGTGGGACATTTCCGTGATGGTTAATGGCACGCGCTTTTCTGGCTTGCCTCGTCAGCTCTGTCCTGCTAGATTCGTACAACTTGGATCCTTTGTGCACAGAGGAACGTCAAGTGACTTAATTGCTTGTTGTTTGCTGCCATGAATCAGGGTTTATGTTGAAGGCTTTCAATGCAGCGTTCGGATTGTCATTGAAGCATTTCTTCTGACCTCCGTGGGATCGCTGTCCTTGCTGTAGCTCGCCATAGAAGATTGTCTTAGGCAGCCGGTGGTCTGGCATGCATACAACATGTCTCGCCCAGCCTAGCTGGCAATGCGTCAGGATGGTCTGGATGCTGGGGAGGCCTGTTTGGGCAAGCACCTCAGTGTCTGGAACCTATTCGTGGCATAATGATTTGTAATTAATGGGAGGCAACACCATCTATATTTGTATTGAATCGGAAAAAGAGTTGCTTCGCCTAGAATGACTCTAGTTTCTCAACGCACATTTCTATAATGAAAGAAGTGGGAAATAAAGGATTTTGTTTTATCCATCACTGAAATAATTTTCCTACCAACACTTATTTTTCGTAAATTTATAATAATGGACGAATATTTCAAGTCTATGCAATCAACTTTTAATTTACGATTGTATAGAAAATGTTATAACTAGATGTTTCTTTTAGTTCATCGTTTGTACTTTTTTTGAAACCTTCGTGCAAAGCGAAGGAAATGTGGCGTGCCAACTGTATGTATGTATGTATGTATGTATGTATGTATGTATGTATGTATGTATGTATGTATGTATGTATGTATGTATGTATGTATGTATGTATGTATGTATGTATGTATGTATGTATGTATGTATGTATCTCTGTGTGTGTGTGTATGTGTGTGTGTGTGTGTGTGTGTGTGTGTGTGTGTGTGTGTGTATACACCATCTACTTGAGTCAGATCATTGGTTGAAAAAAATTAGCAAGGTCTTTGAAACAAATTAGTTCATTATTAGTTTGGTTTTATCAAAGCAAATTAAGGTGAGTTCTTCTTACTAAAAAATGATTTTATTTTGACTATATAAGCAGGGGTAAACTCGACCGTGTTGTGGCTTATTTCGACCTTTATTATGTATAATTCATATAAGTATATTAATAATTACTTATTTATTCTGGGGATTTTGTCTTCAAATTTCAACACAAACTGATCATAATTTTACATTTTCTTTATGTTTGTGTTCTTAGTCGGAATTGCCATCTTATAAACAAAAAAAATAACCTGGGGTTCTATGTTCTTCTTCTAATTCTTCTCCTCTTTCTTCTTCTTTTCATTCTCTTTTTTTTTTTCTTCATTTTTTAATTCCAAGCTCTCTTCCTTTTGTTGTCTTCTATTTCTTCATTCTCCTCCTTTTCCAGTTTCATTACCTCACTTAAGTATTTCGTTCATCATCTTTAAATTGTTTGTCTCCATCTTTTAGACAGTGAGGGCTATACTCGCCAGACTCTAATCTTATTTTTTAAAAATCCTCCACCACCCCAAGGTCGTCTATCGCATCTTGTAAGGTCTTCATCACATCAGTCTGGACGAAGCCATTTTGTATTCAGTTTTGAATGGTGCGAATACTGACTGACTGACATTATGTGTTTAAAGTGATTCGTCCCGAGGGCTCTTACCACTGTTTTATCCGTCAAAAGACGGTTATTTACTTTATCCTGAGGGTGGGAATGGAGCCGCCACCCTGCAGGCGTTTATGTGTTCATGGAACACTATTTACTTGGGCCGTCACATCGGAGTAGCTATTGAGCTACTACTGTGTGATTGTAGGGCCACATACTATATGAGTGGGAATAGTTCCAGCACACACTCATATTAATTCATTCTGTTTCTGTTTGGTCGTTCAGGACGTGTTAAGCACGTGTAGTTGCTGTGGGTGTTTAGTGGGCGAGGCGAAGTGCCTGGCAGGGGCTGCTTCTTTGGACGTATCCTATCCCTATTTATATACTCTGTGCTGTTCCTTGAGTGTACAACGTTTGTGTAACAGTGTTTTGTGATGTTAGGTGCTCAGTGTGCGTTTAGATGTTGTTGTTTTCCTAATATTTTTTTATATGCAACCTTGTGTTGCTGTGTCTGATGATCTGGTCTTTGATCACATTATATACACTATTTGGGGGTCTAGTTAAGTCATATCTCTTGAGTTGTTTGGTGAACTTTGCAGCTTTGTGCTGCTGGGCCTGATAGTCTTGGACTTTTGACTACCTTATATGTTGTAATTTTGATGGGCCTGTATTAATTTCTTCCTTATTCTATTTGGTGTGCGACCTTGTGTCGCTGGACCTGATAGTCTTTGGATTTTTAGACTACCTTATATGTTCTAATTTGGGGTCTCTATCATATTTCTCTATCTAGTTATAGTGCTCCGGTCTCGGTGCACCTGTTGGTTCTAGTTAAGCTTTTTGAGTGATTGATACGTATGTTTTTAACACTGTACACTTGGTTGTACTCCTAATCAGAAAGTGTCTAGAATAGAAAGAAGGGAGAGTAGAGTGTTGACCTACATCCTTACTGCCTATGATGTTTTTTATTTTGCGTCATCTTGTTATTTCTTGAGATGTTATTTATTGGGTATTTTAATTATGTTTTTTATGACCTGTTAGTGTTGTAGCTCTTTATTCCCCTTTCAGTTTTATTGTGACCCTATTTCCATATTTGTTTTGGCCCCTTGATTTAGTAAAGGTGTGTGGTTCGGTTACTAGGTAGTAGCAATGGGTCCCTGCGGGAAATGTCCCGGGCCGTTAAGCGACACGTCAAGGAGTGTCCATTTCCACACCCAGTAACCTCCCCACGGCCGGTCCGTGAGGCGCGGCGGCCAGGCAATAACAAGGGACCTCTGCCGGAAGTATCCGGGGCCGTTAAGCGACACGTCAAAGGTATCCCTTGTTAGACCCAGTTTCCACACCCCGGTCCTGGCCGTTTCTTGTTTCCCTGTCCTAAAGGGGCTTTTTAATGTATTATATGTAAGCATTGGGGTCCTGTTTTGTTGTTTGTTGGGGTTAGGATTTGATTGGATAATTTAGATATTCCCTATTTTTCCTATGTTTTGTAGAAATTCCAACATATTCTTGTGTGTCATTAAAATGTTGGGATTGGTATTTTGTATAATTTCTGGGTATGTATATGGGGCTTTTATATTCTGTTGCTGTGATCTAAATTTGTCCCTTTCTTTTTTGGTTTTACTACAATTGTTAAAGATATGATGTAGATCTTCCGGGGTATTGCAATTGTAGCAGTTTATATTATGAGGAAAGGGTCCTATATATTTTCCCATGCTGTTGGCCAGCTTGGTTTTTCCTAAAGTTATCCTATTGATGATTGTCTGTTCCTTAGGTGAGCCCTTGGGCGGTTTTTTGTGCCTGTTGACTTCCTTAACAGTAGTGTACAACACTCTCCCTTTTGTACTATTGTCCCAATCATGTTGCCATTTTATATCTATTTGAGTGTTTATTATACTGTAGAGTTCGATTGTGCTATAGTGCAGTGGCTCGAAATTCGGTTCGTAAAGTTTTTCCTTAGCCAGTTTGTCGGCCATTTCGTTACCCTTAATTTCGATGTGGGATGGTATCCACATGAACTCTACAATGGTATTTCCGGTATTTAGTTGTTTTAGTTTGGCGTTTATTTGATTGAGAAAATCTTCCCTGCATTTGGTGGTGTTTGTTTGAATTGAAGATAGGACGCTAAGCGAGTCACTAATAATTACCGTCTTATTAGGTTTGAATTCTTCAATCCATTGTAATGATTTGAGGATGGACCAGAATTCAGCTGTGTAAATAGAGCAGTAGTCTGGGAGACGTCTGCCTATTTGTATGTTAAGCTCTGGTATGACCATTGCAGCAGCTGTTCTGTATGGGTTAGTAATTTTAGATCCATCCGTATATATTTTGGTATATTGTTGGTATTGAGTATTTATAATGTTTAAGGCTTCTATTTTGAGGGTTTGTTCTTGATTTTGTTTACTGCCTTTTTTTGTGAGAGAGGTGTTGACTTTAGATTGTACGTTGTTCCAAGGTTCGTGTTCGTACACTACGTTATTTTCTAGAGGGATTAGTTCTACTGGTATTATTGTTTTTAGTAGGTGATATTGTTTTCCCATGGGTAGTTTTTGTTTCAAGCTTTTCCTGATTGGGATGTTGGTTTTATTTATGGCCAGGAGGGTGGGGTGTGTTGCGGGGTGGGTGGACAGCCGTGCTGCATATTTTAGAAGGAGCTCTTGCCGTCTCAAGTGTAGGGGTAACTCTCCCGTTAAGACATGCAGCTCGGCTGTCGATGTTGTTTTTAGAGCTCCGGTACACTTTAATAGTGCCGCTCTTTGTATTTGATCTAATTTTTTAAGTTGTGTTAAGGAGGCCGATGAGTAAACTTGGCATCCATAATCTAGTTTAGATCTTACCAGGGCTCTATATAATTTTAGAGATGTTTCTTGGTCAGCACCCCAATGTGTGCCTTTAAGGCTTTTTATTAAATTTAGGTCCCGGCTACATCTATTAACTAGGTCCTTTATGTGGTACGCCCATGTGAGATGTTGGTCATAGTACATACCCAGAAATTTTGCTACTTTAACAAATTTTATTTCCTGATCCTGTATTGTTAATTTAGGATATTTTATGTTTCGTCTGTATGGGGTGAACAGTACGGCTACCGTTTTTTGGTGCGATAGTTTGAATCCCCATTGATTAGCCCAGTTTCCAATATTATTAAGGCTGGTTTGAATTTCGGAGATGTTTTTGTGGTTGGAGGGGTTTCCTGCTCTCCATAGGCCACCATCGTCAGCAAATTGTGACAATTCAACTTTGGTAGTTGCCAAATTTTTATCTAGGTCATTTATCATTATGTTAAAGAGGGTGGGGCTGAGTACACTTCCTTGTGGAGTTCCGTTTTCAAGGGAGTGTTTCTCAGAGTAAGTTGCCCCTACCCTAGTTGTAATTGTGCGGTTTGTTAGGAAATCTTGGATAAAGTTAAACATCCGTCCAGTAATGCCGTAGTTATTTAATTTGGCTATAAGGCCTTTGGTCCATACTAGATCGAATGCTTTCTCGAGATCGAGAAAAACCGCAATGAGGTTTCTGCTCTGTTTTTGCTGTGAGTTAAATGCTAGTTTGATAGCAGTTTCAAGTCTTACAAGTTGATCTGTAGTGGAGCGCTTGTTTCTGAATCCACATTGATTTTCTGAGATGAGGTTATTTTTTGTAAGATGTGACTTGATTCTGTTGTTGATGATAGTTTCCATGATTTTACAGATGTTATTGGTTAAAGATATAGGCCTATAAGAGTTTACATCATGGCTGTCTTTATTAGATTTTAAGATGGGTATTACTATCGCATGTTTCCATTTTTTTGGTAACTTTCCTGTGTCCCATATGTTATTTAGGAAATTTATTATTATATGAACTATATTTGGTGGTAATTGCTTATATATTATATACCCTATTTAATCTTCCCCAGGTGAAGTTTCTTTTTTTGTTTTGAGTGCTTGGTCCCATTCGTATTTAGTTATTTTGTTGTTTAAAGGGGAGTCCTTAGGTCCCAAGTCTTGGAATATTTGTGGGTTTGCTCTTTCTTCAATGGCTCTATGTAATTGAAATTCTTTTGTATGGTTGCTGCTTTTGCTCATATTAGTAAAGTGTTGAGCTAATAAGTCAGCTTGTTCTTTATCACTGGTTGTATTGCTTAATTTAGGGGTATTGTTGGTATTTTACCTCTAATCCTTTTAATCTTGTCCCATACTTGTTTATAATTTGTTTTGTGGTTGAGTGTACCACAGTAAGATTGCCATGTTTCCATTTTTGCTTGTTTGATCAGCTCTTTTAATTTTTGAGTGAGATTTTTGAATTCCATAAAGTGCGTGGTGAATTTGGATCGCTTAAATTTTTTTAGTGCTTTGTTTTTAGCCTGCTGGGTTGTTTTAATTTCGTCATTCCACCAGGGCACAGTAAGTTTTGGTGCCTTATAAGTAGTGGTTGGAATGCTGTTAGATGCTGCTTTATTAATGACATTATTAATGTTTTCATAGTATTGGTCATATGTCATTTGTTTCTATCTGGGTAGTATCTTCATCATTTAACATTTGTTTAAATAAGTCCCAGTCTGCTTTTTTATAGTTCCACCTGGGGTTGTTTTTTTGGACCTGCGACTGCACTGTCATTTGCAGGGTGGTGATAATTAGGAAGTGGTCACTGCCCATGGGGTCAGTTTGATCCACCTCCCACTCCGCCACTTGTGCTAGTGTTTTTGTGCATAGGGTGAGGTCAATGGCGGACAAGGCACCGTTTATCGGATTCAGTCGTGTTCCGGCGCCATCATTTAATATGGTCAGTGCTGATGTATTGGCCCAAGCCTCAATCAACCTGCCCCTAGTGTCCGTCATCTTCCCCCCCCCCCCACCGCTTATTATGTGCATTGAAATCTCCGCATATGACAGTGCGCTCACTGGTGATTATGGTATTTAGGGTTAATAATATTTGTTCGTTGCTTAGGGCGTTATTAGTTCCTGGGTCATAAAAATTGATGATTTGTAAATCAGAGTTTCCCATTTTGATTTTTAGTGATTGTACCTCAACATGTGAGTTAACTATTTCTTTTGCTGTGATAGGTACTAGTTCTATAGATTTTATGGTGTTTTTTTACATAAATATGGTGCGAATAATGAACGCTGAAGTTTATATACTTTAAGCGCGGCCGTGAACGAAAACATCCCTTACAATAACTTCATGAATTATCTACTATCCACACACGGGAAGGAGGGAAAACAAACCCTAAATATACTATCCACACGCGGTAAGATGATAAAACAAACCACAAATCTACTATCCACACACTAGAAGAGGAAAAAACAAACCTAAAATATAATATCCACACAACACACAAACACACATACACAAAAACGTACGCGAACGCATACACACAAACACAGATATATCAGGAAAGGAGTGTGTGTTGATAATCACACTACTGCGCACTGACACAAACTGGAAATTTGAATAGTCTCATTTCTAGAGTGTTAGTAAGCCCTGTCTTTTCAAAATTCACCTCTTAATATGTGCACCTTCCATGTCTTGCTCCACAGACACAACGTCGACTCCAGTACTGCTCCCAGTTGATGTTTTTTTTTTCCATGATAGTTAATTGGTTACCACATTGTGTAGTGGGACCATGATGGTCTTGACTTTTGACCACCTTATATTCTTAGGTTCGTTTTATGGAAATATTAAGTTTGAATCTTGTGTTAGAGCTTGATAATTAATTAGTTACCGCTTTGTGAAGTGGTGCCCTGATGGTCTGGACTTATGACCGCTTTATACTGTTTCGTTTGTTTTGTGCCATTTGTGTGCGTTTTATCGGATTGCTTGATTGAAGAGTATTGATCTGACACTCCTTGGACTTTAAATCGAGTACAGTAACTATCGTTCGAGTTCGACAAAATATAAGTATATTAAGAACTTTTTGTATAGGGTTAGTGGCATGAAGGGTGATTGGGTTAGGGGGAGGGTTTTGTGTGATGCGTATGTATTTCTATCTATCTTACGCGGTTATGGTACGTTGGGACAGGGCTTGCAACCAGAGAACCCTCGTAGTGCTTGCTTGACTTCCCTAATTATTATGTGAGCGGATTATATTTCCTTTTATATTTGCAGTGCGAGTGCCTGTTTAGGTGGTCCTAACTTTCTTATATTCAGTGCCGGATTAAACCATGTGGAGGCTCTAAGGCAGTCGAAATATTGGCCCCATTCATTGCAAATTATATCCTATCAATATTATTTTGAGCAGTTGTGTGGTGAGAGTGCTACGTATATATGATGTGACACATATATTTGTTTTGATTTAATTATTTGTTTGTCAGTTTTGAATTCCTTTTTCAGATGACAAGACTGTCGTTTTCTTTTTACTTTCCTTTTTGGACAGAAATACAACGATGGTGGTAACTGTGTGCACTACTTTGAGGGGGCGTTCATGATCACACACAAAAAATAGATTGAATTCCATGGCTTGACACGCGTCCTTTTCTTTAAAATAAAGGTTTTATTTAAACTGATTGACCATCATATGTTCTATGCCAAACAAAATCCTCCCCTTTGCTGGCTTCTGGTTTTTTTTTTGTGGACGATATGGATTTTTCTGTGGGTTACGTCGATGCTTGGATAAAAGGCCTTTCTTTCTCCATTTCCTTTTTGTACAGTAGAACGACGATGGTGGTAACGGTGAGAACTTCTTTGAGGAGGAATTTTAGGGGGTTCAGGAGCACAACATTACTGATTCCCATCGTTTGCCGCAGGTCTGTTTTATTCTGAAATGCGTTGCCGCTGATTGTCTTTATGTCGTATCAAGTTTGACGACAGGCATCACGTTTCGTAAAAGGGTTCGCTATGAACTAAATCGGTACATTTCTTGCTTGAATAAATCCAGTAAACTCTGGAACATGTCTGATCTCTCTTGGACTTCGCATATACAGTTGACTTTTCTTTTGCAAATACAGTTAGTCATTCATGGTTTCTCTACATTCACTTGTAGTTGTTTTGTTTACACATCCTTAGCGTATATGTTTTTGATTTGCTGTTGCATATTTTAATGTATATTTGTTGTTTTTTTTTAAATTATTTAAAAAAAATACAATTATATACTTTTTTAATTTTACATGGTTGATCTGACGTTCGATCAGGTTATCTTTCTAATGTTTATTATCCTGTATAGGTTTTCTTGTATAACATACCTACATATGAACGTACTTTTATATCCTATAAACTCCTAAACAAGTTACAGATAGGAGACGCGGCATTTATCTCACTTGTGATAATAATATCATGCATACCTCTATATTTGGTCAAGGCATGGTCGCAATCACATGATGATGATGATGATGATGATGATGATTGCGATGGTGATGATGATGATATTGCTAATAATCAATTTATTATTATTATTATTATTATTATTATTATTATTATTATTATTATTATTGTTGTTGTTGTTGTTGTTGTTAGTAGTAGTAGTAGTAGTAGTAGTAGTAGTAGTAGTAGTAGTAGTAGTATTTTCTATAGGTAAGCTTCTGCAATATTCTCGGTTTTGTATTTGTGTCAGTGTTTCGTACACTGTGTCTTGCATGTTCATTACGCTTTGTGTATGTACGACTTAGATAAAGTCACAGTGACTTGCTTCGATTCCGTGCTCATGCTCACTTTGTATATTTAGACCAGTTCCGGAACAGCTGTTGCTGGTACTGTCATTAAACTTGATATGTGATTGTATTCTAAAAACACAACACCATGATATAAAAAGTCGGTCAATGTGAAATACTTTATTTAGACTCCGTCTGTGTATGCTTAGGTCAGTTCTTGGATAATGTTGTTTGTATATCACGACCAAAGCGTTCGACTTGTGACCAGAAGTCGCGAGTCCGAGTTCCACCAACCGATCAGACCTTATTTGCTCCTGTGGATTGTCGTTCGAAAAGGCACTTTACTTGCCTCGAAACGATATAGCTTTCCAAGTTGCACTTTGTCTTAAAACATCCATAGTCAGATCAAACTAAACTAGTATAAGTCAGGATGTTAACATGGAGACGGAGAGTAACACACCATGATAAGATGATGACAAATGCATGTAGGTGATTGTATCATACTGCATACTGCAATGACTACTGTACGTATTTTAAATTTAGGTCAGTTTGTTGCGTATTCTTGTTGACAGCATAAAACTCACAATTGTCTATGAAGAGTCACCTTAAAAAGGTCTCATAAGTTATAACTGTCAATTTGTTAAAGAGTTATGGCCCTTGATAAGCTTATACTAAGCATTGCTGTAATTGTAAACATTCGCACTGAATAGTTCAGCAAAATTCGTAGCGACACTTTAATTCAATACACTATTGTTTTCATCATAAATGAAAAAGTTAATGTTATCGAACTACTTAGATATCCCGTTTGGATTTGATTCTTTCATGTCCAATTTGGTTTACTGGATTATATTTTACAGAGTTATTGTCCTTGAACGCGTTATCGGAATTAACATTTATTTTTTGCTTTGACATTGATGATGATAAGATTTTAAAAATAATTTACAAGAGTTGTGGCCCTTGAACGACTATAAAAGTTACTCCACTAGCCTCTGCAAACTGTAGCGCTCACATTTTGGTTTCTTTTGAACCAGAATTGCTAATAAATTTTCTTGGTGAAGAAATGAGTTCCATAATTACCAGATTTTGTACTATGTTTTACAGAGTTGTGACTTAGCAGACTTGGAATAGACACAAATCCCGGTGTCTTAAAAAAACAACAACACCTCAAACATACGCATCGTTTGTTTCATTTCAACCACATTACCTGAAAGCTTTATATAAACAAGAAATAAGGGTCCCGATTAGCCGAGTGGTATTTTACCGATCACCTCTGACTGCATGTGTTCGAGTCTCGGGCTCCAACCTCTTATGTGAGAAAGTTTGCTAGTAGCTTTTCGTGGGTAGGTGATTTCTCCCCTGTTCTTCCCCAACAAGGTATACTTGCCGCCATGTATAGCATATCGTGTGTTGAAAACTGGCGTTGAACCCTCTACAAAAAAAACATGAACAAGTTATCAAATAAATTTCATGATCAGCCAGTTTTGACAATAGTTTGCAACGTTCTTTATGAACTTAAAGTAACAAATTTGCGTGTGAAAACTAGAATTTATGCTTGTATTTGGGCTTATTATTAGCAACTGATAAAGTGGGCGTGTGTATATATGTGTATGTTTTTTTTTTTTTGCTTAGCATTAAAACAAATTTCAGTCATATCGCTACGATGTCTCCAGTGTGGCCGTATATAGTGATGTATTGCATCATGACGCAGACATGTAGCATTATGTCCCACGCAATCACGTTATTTCACCAGGCCGACCAGTCCAACCTCTCAATGCCGAGCACCAAGCGAGGCAGCTGTTAGTACCATTTTTTTAAAATATAAGACTTTGGTATCATTCGGCCGAGGTTCGAACCCGCGATCCCCGCATCTGAGGCGAATGCTCTATGTAGGCCACCAAAGCGGTAACATGAATAATGGATTGTAACAACTTCAAGAAAAAATGTTACTTGTTGCCCATGACAGGTTCAGTATTACACTAAGCTCGTGGTTTGAAGCCTTTTAGTGGGAGACAACAGGAGTTCGTGTTACTAGCAACTTGTTATTATTATTGTTATTATTGTTTCCATAATGATCTTAGTTTCATAAGACCCTGTTTCATAACAAATCGCGGACTTATCATTTCCAGCTATCAGCATCACAAATTTTGCACCCGCTTGAGATAGCTGATACACTATCTTAGTAAACTAGGAGGCAGTATCACGGACAGGTACTACGAGATATACCATACACCGTATATTTCAATTTGAGTAAACACTGTAAGATAGGGTAAATTAGAAAATACATTCCCAGTATACCTTATATGTTAACCTATAAGTACACTTTAAAATATTGTAACTTGGAAGATATTTTCCCAAAGTTCGTGAAATAAATGAATAGTTTAATTAAAGTGCATTCGTCTACGGAGAGACATTTGGCACTGTTTAATGCCAGCAAAGCTGGCTATTTGATTAATCCCGTGGGGTAAGGAATGGTGCCACATCCCCACAGACGTTTGTGCGCACATAGTACGCTATTTAATTTGGTCGTTATGTCGTGTCCCTGTTGATGGACTATCGACATGAATGTAAGACCTTCAGGTCAGTGGGAATAGATCCAACACACTCTCAACCTTTTCATCTAATCGGCGTGAAGATACTAGAGGTGCAATGGCACCAAATAATGACGCGAGAAAAAGTTTTCTCATATTGTCATGTTGAGAATTTCTGGTCGTGGAAAAGAAGGAAAAAGCCCGGAAAGCCAGCCCATGAATGTTGTCAGCCTTGAAACGCCCTAGCCATACTTTTTTCAAATCGAGCCCAGTTTTACTAATGGACAGAAATAATACCAATAATGTGTTAGCCGCCTGTGCAATTAAGTCAAATTCTATAAGTTGTAAAATTTGTCATCTTTCCTAACGTAACCAATATTTCTAATACAAAGTGTACATATTGTAAGTCCCTAACAAGTTTGAATGCTAGAAATATCTATGCGATAATAAGTATAGTCACTGAACTTTGCTCTGGAATAGTATTCCAGTTGAGATTAAAAATGCCCACTCTATTTCCATCTTCCAAACCCAATATATCCAGTGGCTTCTGAGATGCTGTTGAATTAAATAAATTCCTTGTATGAGGGCCTCAAGGTAGATTAGTTCTTAGCTAATTGTGTTACCCTCTTTAAATAAAGTCATTATTATTATTATTATTATTATTATTATTATTATTATTATTACTGTTTGGTAGGAATAACTTGTTAATTTTGAGCGGTGTTCAAAAATGACTAAGTCAGGTTTCGTCAAAATAGATTATTCGAAGAAGGTTCTCTTACCAAATGAAAACCCTGTTATTCAGGCAATAATGGCAACACCAAATCTTCCGTTGCATAATGCGCCGGTATAGCTGGATCTGCGCAGTGTGTTAGCAGTAATCAGCATAACAAACTAACATAGATCCTGATCGGCAATCACATTACGCAACGGCAGATCATGGTCTTTGTTGTTTTCAGTTCGACTCGTCTTATAAGCGAGTATAAACGGTAACAATGTAATCCATGTCATAGAGACTGACTACGTTCGTTCTTTAGTTTCGTTTCTTTTTTTCATTTGTTTCATATCGGCCTCTGGTGTATTCCAAATATTGTGCTAACTCGCTTTCTTAGGTAACATGAAAGAAATGAACTTTTTTCCAAGTATTGTAAAAATAATTACAATAAAAGTTTTATATGAATGAACTTAATTTCAAATGTGTTCAAATTTCTTGATGAGTGTTATAATAGTCTTAGATATTATGTATCGGTCAAACACATACCGTTGAAGAGGCCACAATATGTATATCGGGGTGAAATGTTCAACAAGTGTACTTGTACTTATTGCACTGATATTGGTTGACTTTGATCGTGCAAAGATGTACCGACTTAAATGTACGAAATCTAAGATTAACGCCGGTTAAAAGGTGCGAGGTCCACCCCTCTTTATCAGTTTCTACCCGATCAGCTTGCTGACCGTGTTTACGAGACTAAATAGTATTTGAGTACAAAATTTCTTTGCAACAATTGCATGATTGATTGACCTGGAACGGACTTATGAAGCCAACATTATTGGCTTTTGTGCTCTTGGTGGCGGATTTTTCTGGTAGGTCTTTTTGATATTTAATCGTATTTAATATTTGTTAAAAAGATTTGTCAACTCTATTAATTTCAAAGAAGTAAAACAAAATGAGCATAATTTCCGCGTAAAAATTAAATATAAGAAATATGTCGCAGGTTACTTACTGCCATTTCATAGGATTTTTTAATTATAAATAATTACGTTGTATTTTTATTATCACTACACCAATGATAAACTTTTTTGTATACTCAGACTGAGCAAAATGTTATCAGACATCACGTCTCACTATTATATATTCTTAACTGTGACTAAAGAAATTAATTAATGAAGGAATGGAAAACATGAATGAATAAAATGTCTAATTACAACAGTTATACCTATTCAGGTCACGTGGTTCGAACGATGTACAAATTATCAAGTTTGTTTGAAAAGCGTGCAATTACAAAGTGTTTGATCCTCCACTTTTCATGATGGATAAATACTTTTTTAAACATGTGCATGCTTATAAGTAGTTTGAAAATGGTTTTGACACGTAACTGGTCTGCATTTTGTTAAAAATATTTTTCAAACGAATGTAATGTATGCATACTTTAAAATATACATACATTTATCTCAATTTATTTATTTATTGCACATGATTATATTGCTCTCTCTCTCTCTCTCTCTCTCTCTCTCTCTCTCTCTCTCTCTCTCTCTCTCTCTCTTCTTTCTCTCTCTCTCTCTCTCTCTCTCTCTCTCTCTCTCTCTCTCTCTCTCAATAATAATTTATTTTATCTACTGTGTGTTTTGCTTAATATAGTATGGACCGTTTCTAATCTCATAGGTTATGTGATCGCCCAAATATTGCAAAATTATGCAATTTTCTACAGAACAAAATTATTGAAACGTGTGCCACTGTGCTGCAGTGTCAATCGCAAATTATGACCCTCGGGTGAGTTATCCTGCCCATGGGACGTGTGCCTATTCCGTTATTCACGGAGAAAGCTGGGCTTTGATCAGGTTGAAACTCTAACATTACGACTTAGTTTTGATTCCAATGGCGCTTCGTCAACGGTAAAAGTATTAACTCGCAGGTACAATCGCTTGCAACCATATTTTTGCTTATTTTATTTATCTGAAATTATTGTTTCTTTAGCCACCAAAGCACAGGATTTAAACTGCAATTTTGAAAACAACAACCTGTGCAATTGGAAGCAGGTTAATGGAAGTGACAATTTAAACTGGCAACTTCAGAAGGGAGCTACAGCAACCCCTAATACCGGACCCACTTTCGACCATACGCAGAACAACGGACGTAAGTTACCACGCGATTGTTCAGATTATGCTCAGAGGATCAGATGATATACACTTCCCAGATATTTTCAGTTTATATATATATATATATATTTGTGATGACTGTATTAGGTTTGTACATATATCGTTCAGTTTCTTGTAGATTTTAACTATCGTATGTTAGGTTTGTACATATATCGATCAGTTTCATGTAGACTATAACATGTACAGTCCTAAAACTAGATTTGTATTTATGTCTTAGAGGGTACTACTGACCTCTGGTAAAAGTAGGTATAAGTGACCTAATTTACGTTCATTTTTTTCAGATAGTTTCTCTGACAAATGTGCTTATAGTTATGAAATTTGATGGGTGTATTCACCATCTAATGGTTAAAATGTTTCTTACGGTGACCAACGTTTCACACCACAGTCATTATATTTAAGTATTTAGTATTTAGTATGTTTCTTAGATACGTATAGTCATTCAATTGGATTGGTGTATTTATTGTAAAGTGTATTTATTGTAAAGTGTATTTATTGTAAATAGTTCTGCTAACAATGTGACCTACTTTTCATGCTCCAGTGATTCTAAAACGTTTTTGCATTTTGCTCAATTTTTTTGACCCTTGTGTAGGTTGGCGGTCAAGTGGTCTAAAGCACACACCTTACTGGTCACTGACATTACAGTTGTTGTCATGGGTTTGAGACTCTGGCTTAGCAAAGTGCGGGTATGTGAGAAAGTAACCTGTAGCTTCCATTGGGTCTGTGGTTCTTATGGGTGTTTTCCTGGGATCTTCCTCCACAGTTATACTTGCAGCCATGTTTAGCCTATCTTGATGCCAAAAAATGGCATTAAACTCAACAAAAAACAACTGACATTTGTATGTATAGTCATGAAACATTTTGGGGTTGTTCGCCTTGCATTATGATATTCTCAATATGTAAAAGCAGGTCACAATAACATATTTTTTCCCTCAAGAAACTGGTCAGTTTGTGGATTATCCAGGTATTTTGTGTATCCAGGTACTCTGAATTGAATCTTTATGTGGCTGAAAACATGACCTTTATTCTTGTGAAAATTTTACTTAAGTATGTTCTCAGATGTCAAATTTTGTAAATGTCTCTGCTTTAGATGACATTTGTTAGTCATCACATTCTATATTTCCTTTGCTTTAATTAAATTAAAACTTCTTGAGTAAATCTTAATAATTTCAAAGAGACTTTGCTTTTTAACTGTGTTAATTTTTTTTCTCTTAGAGGGATATTACATTTACCTGGAGTCATCATCAGGTAGTAATGGTTTCACAGCTCAGTTGATCAGTCCTGCGATCTATGTGAATTGGAAGCAGACAAGCTGTCTATCCTTCTGGTACCACATGTACGGACAGGATATCAACACCCTGAATGTCTACTTCAAGCAAAGTTCACGTCTGGGACAGGCAGTGTGGACACGCTCTGGGACGCAGGGAAATCAGTGGAAACAGGCCCTCATTGTCATCAACAGTACAATGTCACAGGTTTTGTGTTTATTTATAGCCTTTTTATGTTACAGCTCCGTATATTTTCTAGTATAAGATAGTATTTTGTTCCTGTAATTTCTCCTCTGTGCTTTGATAATTATTGGCATGTTTGATGTCTCGATACTTATTGCATTTAATGGATAAAAGATATTTAGGAAGATGATTTTTAAAAATAGCATTATTACCCAAATTCTGTATGTACAATAATTGACCACCCAACTATGAAGAGCACAGAGCCTGATTTGTATTGAACCAGTACATCCAGCTCCAAATTGGTTGCCAGAAATCATCAGTTAGGGAAAGATATTGATCAGTGGTTCTTAACCATTTTTGGGTGGCAACACAAATCAGTTTTGTAGTGTTAGTCTCGTGACCCATCAAATACTAAAAAACTTCTTTGATAGGAAATTTTAAATTAGGGTTGATTTTGGCAATGTACTCAAAACAGCAGGTTGACCCAGTTTTGGGGTCATGACCCATGGGATATGAACCACTGGTATGCAAATGTTAAATTTCAATAAATATTAAGTGTACCTAATACTTATGCAAGGAATGATGTTATATGGAAGCACATCATAGTGAGAGACCATTAAGTCTGTAGATTCCATATATTTTTACCATTATGACATCTCTGCTATTTGGATCTACTATAAGAAACCACTTATAGGTTGAGTCAAACTGCAGACAACATAGATTCTGATCTGTCCTAGCATAATGTCCCAGCAGATCAGGGTCTATGTTTGTTTATTCAACTGATTATCCTGACAAACTGCACAGATCCAGATCTGCTGGGGCATTATGTGATGACAGATCTGGGACTGCAATTTGCAGTTGGACTTGTATTAGGAGCAAGTAGTGGTGGTTGTCCCTTGAGGTTTTGATTATGATGAATCCAGTTCTACTACAATGCTATTTTTTAAGACAAAAAATATTGAACATGAATATGCAATAATGAAGTAAATTTGAATTGATGCTGAATAATAGCCACATATCTTAAAGGCCATGCATAAAACAAAATTACAAAAACAGTCTAGGTGTTGCTTATGCTGGTGTTGGTGCCATCTTGTGTGGTGGCAAGTGTTGAATCCATCCTGCTGAGATAAATAGAGCAAAGAAGATGGTATTGGAGCTAGGAATAGAGCTGTCAAAAACAGTGTATGGATAGATGATTTTTCAGTTTATTGCCAGATTGAGTTTTAAAATTTGTTAAAAGTCTCAGGAGGGCTATGGTACTTGCCTTTACACATCTCTTGCACATCTCACCTTTGTTCATGTAAGTTGCATCTCTGCTCGATCAGCATGGGTTTGTAAGAAAGCTTGTCCATAGGTAGCCATGGGTCAGTGGTTCTTCCATGTTTTTTTTCTCAACTAAATATACTGGCCACCATGTATATCTTATAAGGTGCTTAAAAATGACTCCACAAAAACAAACCAATAAAAATTTCAAGAGTAAGAGCTATCTTTCTTTACATAGGATAATTGAGAATTAGGAGTAATATATTTTATCTTTGATTAAATGTTATTTGCATTATTGTATGTCTGAACTTGATTCAGATCAGGAAGTGTAAAATACCTTAAACTTTTGTCAAGTTGTATGCTCATTCTTGAAATTTATGTCTCTAGGGGGGATAGGATAGATTATACCCTATTACACCCAGTATTGCATCTTGTGTGTAAGTTTGCTCATTCATGCATATTTGTTTTGTCCTGTTTCCTCCAGAATTTAACCTTGTGCATCACTCACATGCGTTTTTGTTTCTACAGTAAAACCTGTCTTGAAAGACCACTGTTATGTGAGATCATCTGTCTTGAGAGACCACATTTGTAATGCACACATTTATTGATCATATAGGATTGTGACAAATTATGGGAGATCACCTATCTTGAGAGACCATAATTTGTTGGCAAACGAGGTGGTCTTTCAAGACAGGTTCTACTGTAATAAAAATAAGAATATTCATTCAGCTTTTCTTTAGTAGATGTACATCACTGTTGTGTTGGCACTTGTAATGGACCATGTCACTAAAGTGATTAAAACTGTAAGATGGCATTGACTGTCCATGTTATTTGGTAATACAAGCTTAGATTTCAATATTAAGGGTATTTGGCCATGAAGTAATTTAAAAATGTTGTGTCCCCCAAATTTTGGAGCATGGGGGACACAGTGACCCCTGCCCTTGGGATCATAAGTGGGAAAATAATTATTGATGAAAGGCTCATAATAACTGTAGCTTGCATAATCACGCAGGGCATCAATTCACAACCAATTTTTCTTGTCATAAAACTTACTTGACTACATGTAAGTTTGAAGGAAATATTAAAAAATTGCCCTGCTCCTGATTCTGACTAAATATTTTTATTTAAAAGCTCACAGTAGGTAATTTGTCCTGCACACACGTTAATTATTAATTAGTTAACACACATTAGTTAGGGCAGATGCTCTGCCTTGTATGATATAAACTTCGGAGTGTTGTTGTGATGTGAAACTTCAAACTAATTAATTGGCATATAGTGTTACACTTATCCATCAATCAAATTGGTTGGGTTTTACATTGAGGTCATTTTTGGGGTCACTGGTGGGGCATCTGCATGAAGTAATTTTAAAAAAATGTTTTTCAGCTATTACAGTATTTATTACTGGATTATGATTTGACATAGCTTGCTATGTACATTTGTTTTTATCAAAACAAGGATTTGGAATTATCACAGGAGAAAGTCTCAACAGAGAATATGACAGAATTTTGTAAAACTGGTGAATGGGCTTTTTATAAAGTTCAGGATAATGTGGCTAATCTAGGTATTAATTTCAAGGTACAATAACATCTAACTTAGCATTAGTCCATCCTGGTCATTCAAGTGAGATGATAATTATTGCAGGTTGTAATAGAAGCTGTAAAAGGACGTGGTGAACAAGGTGATATAGCTGTGGATGACATCACATATACCCAGGGAGCCTGTCTACAGCCTGGTAAGTTTAGGGTTGCTTGTTGCGGCATCAGTATGTACCAGGCTGGCAGTGCCAGCAAAGTTACAGTGTTAGGCATTAAGATTCGGTGTAAAGGTTTTTATGTTAAAGGATATCATGTGTTTTGATTACAAAGGATACCACGTGATAAAGTGGGATATCATGTCTTAAATTAAGAAATCATGTCTTAAATTGGATTTATGCCTTAAGTGGCAGAGCATGTGTTAAAGTGGGAGATCATGTGTTAAAGTGGCAGATCATGTCTTAAAGTGGGAGATCATGTCTTAAAGTGGGAGATCATGTCTTAAAGTAGGAGATCATGTCTTAATGTGGGAGATCATGTCTTAAAGTGGAAGATCATGTCTTAAAGTGGGAGATCATGTCTTAAAGTGGGTGATTATGTCTTAAAGTGGGAGATTATGTCTTAAAGTGGGAGATCATGTCTTAAAGTGGGAGATCATTTGTTAAAGTGGGAGATCATTTGTTAAAGTGGGAGATCATGGATGCTTCACAGGGAAGACACTTTAAGTTCTGGAAATAATGAAACTTCTGAGATTGACCTTGAGGTTGTTTTTTTATTAAATCACAAAGAACTCAACATTTTTTATACCAGTCATTAGCTGAAAATCAGAACTGAGTCTGAAACTGAAGGTCAAAGTTATTTTTATCTCCAGACCCAGTTCAACAGAATCATTGTCCCAACTTTTTTTACATCTGATTAATCAAGGGAAGATTCTGATTGATGTCTTGAATTTATAGATTTGAGTACATTACTGGTGATTTTTCTGTGGCAAACTGAGTTTACCAGTGACTTGTCAGCTGTGCCAATACAGTAGAAATTTGAGATACTAAAAAATACCAGTAGCAGTGTTAAATTCTTAAAGGTTAAAAAAATCATTTGTGTGTCCCTGTAAAAGGCAATTTTCTTCCATTGCATCTGCATGACATAATGTGCTGTGAAAAACCAACCAATCATTTGAAAATGTTTTTGAAATATAGAAATTGGTAACCATGTAAACGAACATGCAGTTGGTGACTTTTTTCTTAAAGTATGAATGATTTTCACATTCAATGGGGCATCACTAGGGGCATCAAACTGGGCATTACTAGGGGCATCAAACTGGGCATTACTAGGGGCATCAAACTGGGCATCACTAGGGGCATCAAACTGGGCATTACTAGGGGCATCAAACTGGGCATCACTAGGGGCATCAAACTGGGCATTACTAGGGGCATCAAACTGGGCATTACTAGGGGCATCAAACTGGGCATTACTAGGGGCATCAAACTGGGCATTACTAGGGGCATCAAACTGGGCATCACTAGGGGCATCAAACTGGGCATCACTAGGGGCATCAAACTGGGCATTACTGGGGACAAAGCTAATGCAAACTGGACGCATCGCATATTTCACATAGCTGTGATGTTTATAATTGTGTCAAGGTTACTTGGTAGCATATCGGTATGTCAGTTAGATACTTGAAAACTACACGGGCATTATTTTCCTTCACTTACCATCTGTGATGAGGTCATCATTGCAGGTAATTTTTGAGAACTGATAATAAGTATTTTTAATACTAAAAGATATTTTATTGTGATCTAAAACTTTAAAAATGGCAGTTGAGGAATGTAATATTGAAAGATATTTTTTTGTGATCTAAAACTTTAAAAATGGCAGTTGAGGAATGTAATATTGAAAGATATTATAGCAGGGTAATTAATATGATTTCTTTAGGAAAACAAATAATCCAATCTTGCTCATTTCATTCTCATGCCCATCACATGTTTGTATGGTCCTTGAGATGGGTGGTGGGTGGGAGTGATACTGCTGATGCCTGTGAAGGACACTGGCCAGTTTACTGAGATACCTTCGTACTTACAGATAAAGTCTATATTGTTCCTCTAATGTGACATGTTCTGAGATACCCTTGATTTTACAGATAAAGTCCGTCTTCAAATTCTCAAGTCTTTACAAATTTCTTTGTGCTCTTTTTTCTCAGGAACCATCTCGGCAGGGTCTGTCTCATGTGACTTTGAGAACTCTGATCTCTGTGGCTACACACAGGATACAGCAGATAACTTTGATTGGACAAGGAAAAGTGGTGGAACTGCAACTGTAGGAACGGGGCCTGACAATGATCACACTTACAGAACCGGAACAGGTATTAAGGACAGAGATGGTTTTATGCCTCTGCTGCTTACAGTGATGGCATCATTGTCTGTTTGTGTCTTTCCTGTAAATTCATTCCAAAAATCTCACTGGCAAGATTAAATAAAACAAAAGTCTCTATGTAGACAAGTTTGACAGGAACATTGTACAGACATGTAGATGGCCTGACTAGATTTTCAACTCATTGCAGTTCATTTTTGATAAACAAATCAAAACTTTTTGACTGACAAATAACATTTCATATATTATAAATAAAATTTCTTTCCTGTATTAATACTTCATATATTTACATTTATCCAGTATTAACTCATATGCAATAACATTTATCCAGTATTAACTTGTATGCAAGAACATATATCAAGTATGAACTCATATGTGATAACATGTATCATGTATTAACTCATATGCAATAACATATTCCAGTATTAACTTATATGTAATAACATATATCCAGTATTAACTCATATGCAATAACATATTCTAGTATTAACTCATATGCATTAACATATATCCTGTATTCCCTCTTATTATATGCTCATTTTTCTCTCTGTTAACTTTACATTGTGAGAATCGTGCAATATTTTATGATATTGCACACCTTCATATTGCACTCATGTGAATTACATGTGTGCCAAATAGTGTATTAGGAACTAATTTGTAAATAAATCAGGTACACTTATGTAGTAGACACTTTACATTTTGGTTGATTAAATTTGTTTCTAAATGAACTAAATGAGATGTTTCATAGTCTGCCACATACCAGCTGCTTTGCCACATTCCATGTTAACTTTTATGATGTAGAATTGACACAGAAAAATCCAGCCATTATCACAAATCAACAAAAATATCAAAATCTTTTCATTACAGGCCAAATGGGAAAGTTGTTGCAATGCGCATTCATTCACAATATGACTCTAAACTTCAATTTTATGTAGACCAAGATGACAATTTCTTTTTAATGTAATGTCTAGCACGCGACTAAGTTCAGATTTATCTAGGTGGAGGGTGCAATCAGTAGGTCACCATGACCTGTTTTTGGCTTTTCGGTCAGAGAGTGCTGCTCTCGTAGTGCTGGAGCACTGTATACTTTCAAGCGATTAGCATGAACCAGGGCTCTCTGCAGCTTATGAGTACTGCAGTCAAGTAACATATATGTGTGGTTAGGACCAATATCACTATTATAGTATGGTCCAGTTTATTTGTTGTGGAATTTTGAAGATTTCCCAACAGGTACTTTTGGGTTGTGTAACCATACACATTGACTCAAACAGAAGTTTGGCTCGGATGCTTTATGGTCAAAATATTCTTTGTATTGTTTCTGTTTTCTTCCAATGTTATCCTTTGCTGCTTTGTCCAAAACATGAAGTTTGTTTTTGAACTTTTGTAAATATTCAGCTGCTGACTCCGATAATTTTCCATTCTCAATTGAATCCATTTTTGAATTCTCCACCAAATTGTTGTAGCTGATATGGGGTGGGTGGCAGCTACATTGGAGAATTAGCTGGTAGAGCCAACAAACAAACATCCAGGTTACATATTTTCTTTAATTCAAATTCAAACTCTCTCCCAGCCAGTTCTCCTCTGGCATCTATATCAGCCTAGAGCAGACTTCACAGGTGACAACTGATATCATATTTCTGTAACTGGCTTGAATTGTTTCTGGTACATAGATCTGTGTTTCCTACATTAAACTAAACATTTTATATCTCACTAATGAGTTGTCTAGAAGTTGATTTGAAAATATTTAAATGATTATAATATATCTGATCAGACTCACACTAACTCTCAACCTCTTCCTCAAAATACAAATGTTAAATAAATGTGGTTTAAGTTTAAAGGTTGTCAGAGTTCAATTATAAAATATCTATTTCTTTAAAATCTATATATGAGATACTCTTGCTAATTAGAGGAACATAATTTAATATCTTATCTCTAATATCATCAGCATTTTCAAAATCTAAAACTAATTGTAAGTCTTGTAAATAATCATTTAATTAATTTGCAAAAACACAACTGCCTGTTCTCACTAGACTTGTTAAACCCAAATGATTAATGTCCTTAAGGTCATGGAGTGAGTGTACTGTAAAGATTCTGCTTGCATTGTTTTTGAAGATGTGGATTCTATTCAACATGACTTTACCAAACTAGGAAAGACTAGGAAAGTGGAAAACAGTAACATCATCTACTAGGTGGAGTCATTTCCAATGTTGTTGTAATGATCTGTGATAGTGTATTTTGTTTGGAATATGGCATAAATTCAGTTATTTTGTTTCTTGTAGTGTAATTTTGTTTATATAATTAAGCCTTAGGTAGAATTAGAAAATGAGCATATTATAAAAAGGTTACTGCATTTGTATGGGAAAATATGAACTTCCAATGATGTGCAGTGTATCCATTCAAAAACCTCATTCAAATTTTCTCATACAAATGCAGTAACATATAAATATAGTGGCAAGATCTATAACTTTTTAAGTATGAATACAGTAACCTATAAATATAGCGGCAAGATCTATAGCTTTTTAAGTATGAATGCAGTTTATCACATGACTGCCTTGTTATTCACATTAATAAACAAAATGTTTAATTTCTGACATATTGCACACATGTGATGTTACTTCATGAATGTTTGAGGCATTATAAATGTGTGGAAAAGTCAGGTCTTTATAATTCTTTTACAGTTTGATTAAAATTGATATTATTTTCATGTGATATGACAAACATTGTCTTACATTACACTCATTTAGAATGTAATGTATGTGTCTAACACCTGCAAAAGGTATAAATAATTTAACCCATTTAATAAATATAATTTGAAATCAGCACACATTCAAAATCCCTTATAATTTATTTGTTAAGTATAAGGTAGATTCCATCCCATTCAGTGAGTACAAGAATTAAAATCATGTTATCTTTTTACTTTTACACAGGGCACTATATGTATGCAGAGGCCACGGGTGTCCGAGTAAATGCAACTGCCCGTCTAGTTTCTCCATTAGTAACGAATCACAACAGTAAATGTCTGCAATTCTGGTACAACATGTATGGGCAACATATCAACAGACTCAGTGTCTATGCCAAATCAAATAGTGGACTTGGTAATGCCCTCTGGTCATTGTCTGGCAACCAAGGGTTGGGGTGGCAAGTGGCACAAGTACCCATCAGTGGAGGATCTGACAGTTATCAGGTATAGTTGAATAATGATGATGAAGATGAAGGGTGAGTTAAATCTTCTTAGCTTTGAGTCAGGAAGAGGATATATATATATATATATATATATATATATATAGAGAGAGAGAGAGAGAGAGAGAGAGAGAGAGAGAGAGAGAGAGAGAGAGTGAGAGAGAGAGATATTACTGTCAGTGCATGGTAAGCCATTTGGGTGGTAATTGGCTTACAGTCAGTTGCAATATTCAGGAAAATGGTAAGTGTATTAATAAAATGTAATTGTCAGGGGTCTCGGGTCTTGAGCGTTATTTGTACAATATTTCACAAGCCCACTTGTCAGAGGTATTGCACAACTTGGAAGAACAATACTCTAAACCACTTCCCTCTAATACTCGTTATCTAGGAGATGACCGCCCACGGTGTAATCGCCCGGTTGGAGTATAGAATGTATATGGTAAACTGAGATAATATATTGAACAAAGAAACTACGAGCCCACGTAAAGATAAATAAACAATTTAATCACAACGAAAACCAAAAGGAAAAAAAACATAGTGAAATTTCCTTTCCTTCTGAATACAAATGGTTTCAGAATTTACTTTAACTGAATTTCAAATAAATGGCATATAGAATTAAACAAATCTAGCCGTTTTATGGCTGATAGCAAATTTCATCATAAGAATCGAGTGTTCAATAAAATTCGTCCACGTTGTACGTTTTTCATGACCTGTTTCGTCGAACTGTTTCTCTGCTCACTCCTCGAACTATGATTTTTCTCTGTGTTAATGTCTGCTCCTTGCAACTCTTACTGCACAATATCTTTTCCCCTTCTTGTATCTCATCTATCTTCGCACCAAATAAAAACTATTTTCTTCATGTTCTTGGTGCATTTCTCACCGTTTGGATTTGGCGGACTATCCGAGCCTATTGGTTTTGAAGTCACTGCTGAAAAAAAATACCTCCGGAGTCTTTGTTTTTTTAGTTTCACGCTGGCTTCCTCACCAAGTGAATTTCAGAAGACTGAAGAAAATATTTAACTATGGATATACATATTTTAAATTTTCCTTGTATAGACACACCCCTTATTCTACACTGACCAATCAGAACCAATATAATTTCTTGCATTTTCCCTTGAAATCTTTACGTCAGCGTGTCAAGATGCCACGCTGTCTGTTCCAAATCAATTTTGACATGTTCGTGAGAGAATGTCCCTTCCAGGAGTTTCAGAATGAGAGAGAAATCGTGAGAGTTCGTGAGAGAATGTCCCTTCCAGGAGTTCGCTTTCGGTCAGTATAAATTTAAGCAAACACAGTTAACTGGGAGAACCGATTAGAAAAATATCTCTCTGTGCAGAATGTCCCATAAATCTAACAAATGGCTGCTGGCTAGAACTAAGTGTTATTCAATGGATTTGACTGAAGATTTGGCACTTCACAGTAATTTTGGAAAAAATCTCATTGTTGATATGATATCAAGCACTTTTTAAAGTAATATTTTGTAATACTTCCTAACAAAATTTTGAAAAATGTTATGCTTGTCAAAATGTGCGAGTCATGGAACTAATTTTTTAACTTATAAACTTACATACTTAATTATCGCGGACAGGAATAATCAAGAGAAAAATATGTATTTAATTTCATCAATTCAGCAAGTAATTAATTGATACTTTATTGCTTAAAAGTTTAATCAGTCAATTAGCTAATTGATCATCCAGTATCAGAGAGGTTGTAGTCATAGTAATTTGTGAGATTACTCTATTGATCTCTGAATTACATCTGTCCATTATTCTGAATATTCTAGGTTGTTTTTGAAGCCATTTGTGGCAATGGTGATGTTGGAGACATTGCAGTAGATGATGTAGCATTGAATGATGGAGGATGCTCCAATCCAGGTTTGTTCATGTTATGTAATACTGATACTTATTACATTACTATGTTGTCTGTAATACTGATACTTATTACATTACAATGTTGTCTGTAATACTGATACTTATTACATTACATTGTTGTCTGTAATACTGATACTTATTACATTACAATGTTGTCTGTAATACTGATACTTATTACATTACAATGTTGTCTGTAATACTGATACTTATTACATTACAATGTTGTCTGTAATACTGATACTTATTACATTACAATGTTGTCTGTTATATGCTGAAATAAAAATACAATTAAAATACTCATCTTTCTGCTTATTTTCATTTGTATTGAGTTTATTTTATGGATCACTTTCTTTCTAACCTGTGAAGCATAACTGATGTTGATCTAGGTGTATGTGTCAAAATTATGATTTGACAGCTCTGTATAACAACACTGTTACATGCACAGTAATGAAGCTTGATGGATATATTCTTATTGGAAAGGTCACAGTGACCTGTTTTAAATGCTTCAGTCACTTAGCTAGGTATACGGATTATGCCATGGCACAAGGAGAAGAAACATGACATTCAGTTTAATTTTTGTTCATACACTTTTGTTATTCACTGATTGGGGTGAATAAAAGCTAAAGTAAAGCTGTAAATTATAATTTTTTGCTCATTTTTGAAAATGTATCAACTTTTCTCATTATGAGCAAAAAATAATTGTTGCCAATTGAAGCAAATTTGAGATTTTCTAAGAATTCTAGAGTTTTCTAAACTTTGACAGCCACCTTATGCTGTCTCCATCGTATAACTTTACTCCCTCTACTAAAGTTGACTCAGAAATAATATGATACTTGAAAGACTGTATTTGCACATTTCTGTTAGACTTTTAAGTCTGGAATAATAACTCCCACGACCAACTTGAGTGTTATGAAGAAGAGATGATGACCACAGAGAGTACTGGACAAACATTACTAGAACTGGGATGATGACCACTGAGAGTACTGGACAAACATTACTAGAACTTGTATGATGACCACTGAGATTACTGGACAAACATTACTATATGAAGAAGGGATGATGGCCACTGAGAGTACTGGACAAACATTACTAGAACTTGTATGATCAACATTAAATATATAAAATTGGATTTAATTAACTATTCAAATTTTCTATTCTTTACAGCCTATGAGATAAATATTTGAAACTATATTTAGTCCTTGAAATCAAATTCTTCCAAAATTACATGGCGCATAAAAATCTTTCCAGTTTTGAGATCAAATGCTTTCCAGTCTATCATGCATGTTTTATTGAAAATGCTATGTGTGAAAATACAGGATTGATCCGATTTTAAAAAAGACTATAATTTATAATAAGTAAGAGAACACTGACTGTGACTACATGTTGAAGATGAAGGCATAAATGGTTACAAAATAGTCTGATATAAAATTTTGTTGTCCAATCTATTTTACAAGATGAAAATGTCATATTTATGTAAGCTTGCAAAATGTTAAACATTTGAGCATGAAACCATCTAATGAAAATGGTGTCACTTTGTGACCCTCAAGAAATATACCCTTACATTTCATAGGTATTTGATTCATCTTGCAGTCAAATATGTTGCAGTAATTTCATATATATGCACCATAGATTATTAATATTTGTTACCTACAGAAGATGGGAAACACAGTTCATTAATTAAACACAATTCATTAATTGTTAACTGTAAGCATTGTGTATGTTATAAGTTATTTTAGTGTGTGCATGTGTGTGTGCTACAGAGAGAGAGAGAGAGAGAGAGAGAGAGAGAGAGAGAGAGAGAGATGTATTTGATCTTTGGCCTAGCACCTACAAGAAAGCTAGACAGTGTAGTCCTTTTTTAAGTATCCTATTTCTATTCTTTTTAAGCTTTTAATTTTGTTTAAAAGAAATCTATGTATTTTTATTTTCTCAATTTTCGTTATACAGGTGTCTGTGATTTCGAGCAAGGTTTCTGCACATGGACAAATGATAGGAGTGATGATTTTGACTGGATAAGACAATCTGGGAACACCCCATCAGTGGGGACTGGCCCAAACACTGACCACACTTTACAGAATCCAGGAGGTACACATATTATGAGAGATAATGTCTTTCTGACACTGACTCTTGACTCGTGTGCATACTTACTGTCACTGACTCCTAACACTAAAGTATAAATAACTTGTTTTTGTCGGTTTAAATTTTATGGGTTTGCAACATTTATATTTAAGTAACTGCTAAAATTCATGGATGGGATGTGAGTTTCTTGTTGGTTTTACAAAATATGACCTTTTTGTTTGTGCCTGAAATTTCATTGCTTGTGGCAGTTGTATGCTCCAACAAAATGGGTATCCCAAAATAAAAAAGAATTCCCATTTTATATGGCATACAGGTTCACTGAGTTCATGACTCCCCTTGGACATGATGCCATTCCATAGCAGGCAAACCTTCAAGCATGTACTTTTCCAAAGTAACAGTGGAGTTTATAGGAAAAGTAGAAAATGTCTGAATTACTTACCCTGGGTAATACCCCTAGTGTACACTGTTTTTTTGGTGGGACAGTAACAACCAGTCTGCTTAGTGTTGTTCACATATAAATCATTATGTCCCTTCATACTCTAGATTAAGGGTAGTGTCAAAGTTGTTTTACATTCTTGTTTGATTAATTGTGTGCTTGACAAAAATTAAAAAAGACAAACCTTTTAAAAAGTTTTAATAAAAAAAAAACAACTGAATTTGACTGCATTGTATTAAGGTCTCAAATTTTTTTTTACTAATGATCTGCCATCAGCAATGGCTAGTGTACACATATTAGAAAACCTGTCTATTGGACATAAATTCTTAAAAATGATGAAATAGATTTTGACCAGATTTCATAAAAACAATCCACACTAAAGCCCCTGAATGATACTAATTACTAAAGCCCCTGAATGATACTAATTACTAAAGCCCCTGAATGATACTAATTACTAAAGCCCCTGAATGATACTAATTACTAAAGCCCCTGAATGATACTAATTCACCTTCTAATATGGTTACCATTACTAAGAATAGAATAGACATTTATAGAATTTTTTTGTTCCCCACCCCCCCAAAGAAATGCTCAGCATAATTTGAGGACCTATGGTGGCTGTTGGACTCATGACCAGAAGGGTATGGTTTTGACTTAACTTGTCTCATCATAATGTTACCTTGAATGTGTTGCTGTAAGTTACAAAAAAAATCAAACCAATTAGCAGAATGCTACCAATTTGGACAGGAAGTATTTTGGTATAAAGATCTTTATAGTTAATACAAATGATGCTGATTTGCTATTAAATATAGCCACCATTATTACAAAAGTAGAAATCATGAAATGACTTCTCAAAAAGACACATTTATTTGAAAGTTCAGTGATATATACATGTACTTAGAAGAAAACTTCATGCTGTACAGTCTACATATTGAGTCTGCATTGATTTTGGTTTACACTTTAAGTGAACTTAAAAACATAAATTGATCAATCCATATAATTAAATTTTACATTTTTAAGAGACAGCATGAAGAATTTAAAAAAAAAGGCATTCAGTATTCTGACTTAAAAAAATCTGTACATGAGCTCATTACAATAACAATCATTATATGTAATTTGCAAACAGCCAGTCAGAAAATGGCTTGCTGTTTCCTGACACTCTTTTGTTTGGAAAATAACCAATATAGAGATTCTGTCAAAAAATATAGTCAGTTTAACCAAATAAAATCCATCTTAATATACATAAACTGCAAAATCATTTTTTTTTGGTTTAATTTGTGTGCCATATTTGCTGATACAATTGCATGGAGTAGTAAATTAGTGATATTAGTAAATTAGTGATATTAGTAAATTAGTGATATTAGTAAATTAGTGATATTAGTAAATTAGTGATATTTGTTTAAGATAAATATCCTTGCCGTATCAAATGGCTCATTCTGACTAATCTGACTGACCAGACCCTAACAAAATTATTTGGTTCATAACGTTATAAACTCAATTTTTTTTTACTGGCATAACATTTTGGACCTGTCATTGTTACAATAAATTGCCATCACAATATAGCTGAATATAGATACAAAAGAGTAAATTTCAAACATTTGCTTTTACACCCATTCCACAGAGTTTGAGGAAATCTTTTCATAATTGTTTTCATAAAACATTCTATTAACCTATACTTCCTGGCCAGATCTTGCATTCAGCTATTAGGCAAATGTCAGCCAGGCAAGTATGTGCTCAGGTCCACTTAGGCTTCTTGTTTTTGAGACTGGACTGCATCTTGGAAAATGTTAGTTGATGGAGACACATTTTTACTTCAATTACAGTGAAATGTGTCTATAAGGGAAACAAATTGAATGATACATTTTGATCCTCTGTGGACATGTATCTTTTACATAAAAGTTCAAAATGTGAAGGAAATTTAGACATGTACCTAGTTGTCCTAAAGAACAGGTATGGTAGGTGTTCTTAATTGGAGGACTCTGATAAAGAAGTAAGCCATTTTTAAGACATTTTGCTCTCTTTTCAGGACACTACATTTATATTGAAGCAGACAGCCCTCGTAGACCAAATGACAAAGCAAGGATTATCAGTGAAGTTTTCCAAGGGGGACTCATGCCACATTGTCTGTCTTTCTGGTACAGTATGTATGGCACTGATATTGGAAGCCTGAAAGTATACCTTCTTGTCAACAGAGTTCAAAAGCTTGTTTGGATTCTCTCAGGTACTCAACAGAATCAATGGATTCAGGGAAGAGTTCCAATCCTTTGGCAAATAGACAACTACCAGGTATTATTAATATATATATATATATATATATATATATATATATATATATATATATATATATATATATATATATATATATAGTGTGTGTTTGTGTGTGTGTGTGTGATTTTTAATGTAGATTTTTTTTAAAAATCAGTCATATCGCTATGATGTCTGCAGTGAGGCAGTTTATAGTGATGTATAGCACTGGCGCATCATGTCACAGACATGTAGCATGATGCCCCACCCAGTCATATTATCCTGACACCAGGCCAACCAGTCCTAACACTAACCTCTTAATGCTGAGTGCCAAGCGAGGCAGCTGTAAGTCTTTGGTATGACTCGGTCGGGGATTGAACAAACAACCTTCTGCTTCCACGGTGGACGCTTTAACCACTAGGCCACCGGAGTGGTTCAGAATACAAAAAATCATTAAATCATTCTACTGTAGCATATTCCCCTCGAAATGATTATAAACCCTACAGTACAGTAGAATGCCAGTTAACCATTATATAGACTCCCAGGTATATAGTTTTCATTGATTAAAGTCATCAATATAGATAAGTCATCCATGGCATCTCCTACACGGAGCACATCACAAACGAAGAAGTGCAAAAAACCATCAGGTTCAAAGTAAGCCATTATGAAGATCTCCTCACCACTGTCAAAAAGAGCAAGCTGAAATGTTATGGCCATGTCACTAGAGCCAACAGTCTATCCACAACAGTACTGCAGGGCAGCGTCAAAGGTGGCAGAAGGAGAGGTAGACAGAGAAAAAAGTGGACTGACAACATCACAGAATTGACCAGGAAAAGTTTTGCAGAGACACAGGTATTGGCACATGATCAAGACAAGTGGAGGGAACTGGTCAGATGTTCAGCAGTACAGTGCCTCAATGACCACACTAAATCAAGAGACTGATGATGATGATATGGATTAATAATGTTCCAAATTTAAATCTTGGTTTTCGAATAGATCAAACTTTTACTCAACCATATTTTTCCTAGTACTCAGCATAATACATAAATGCAACGCTTAATCAGAAAAATGTAGGTGTTACCAGGCCCCTAAAGAATTTTTATAAAATCTAAAATTTTATTATTTATATGTAATGATGTCTGCACTAAAAGTCAATACACTAAAAACATCTTTTGAATTATTAAACATTTGAAAGGAATCACTAGGATTAAACCTTTACTATCAAACACCCTAGTTTACCCCATCCCAAAGCTAAAATAATAAAAGAACAAAAATGTTCTTTGGTGTTTCATAGATATTATTAAGACTTCCTGTATAAGAACTAAAATGTATTTCATAGATCTTATTAAGACTTCTTGTAATATGAGTGGTTTTGTTGGAGAGGTTGTAGTGTAAATAAATTCTTAAATAGTGATCAAAGTCCAAGATTTCAGCTGCATTGCTTTAATGCCTAATGATCAATTAGCATAATTACATGTACGCAGAACAACATTGTCAGTTTTAGTACATGATGAAACATGCATATAACTTTTCCAACAGAAATGTGTAATTGTGTAAAAAAAAAAAAAAGTCATTTGTGTACATGAGAAACTGCTACGCTATTCTATTCATGAACATTCATGTTTCTTTTCTTTTTAGATCATTTTTGAAGGTGTACGTGGCAATGGCATCAATGGTGATATTGCACTTGATGACATCAGAGTGGCGAATGGTCTCTGTGGCTGTGAGTAGTTCAGATATCTGATAGATGAAGATGATCATAAATCTTCATTTCTAACTGTGGGAGAATTTAGAATAAATACCACATGATGATAAATAAAAAAGTGATGATATACAGTTGTTAGGGGATATTTCCTAAACAACAATAATTTATCCTTCCAATTGTAATTTTCCTTTTTGTTTGGTAATTTATTTTGGGCATGATAAAATATGACATATCTACGGCATAGTATCCATAATCTTTTGCCATATTTAGTTTGTATTTCTAGCAATAGTAACAAAGTGAATGACCGTACTAATATTGGTAACAATGAATAGTTCAATGACTTTTCAAGTTAGTTATCAAGGGCAACAACTGCAAAATTTAGTTAAATGACTAGACTTTACAGTAGTCCTTTGGACATTATTCTGCTGATGACAACACTTGAAATAATGGAAGAAAATGCTTTAAGAATGAAATCACAATATGTCAACAAGTAATATTTCACATATTAAAATAAATTCTCTCATAACGGTCTGAAGGAAAGAAAATTTAAAATAATATTATAAAGATTACATGGAGGGGGGGTCTGTATATGATAGTAGATTGGCATAGATCCAACCATTACGTTTTTGGCGTAATCATTACGCTTTTTTTCACTAAATTATGCATAAACATATATGGATTATGCTTTTTCGGTATATCCACCTTCCAAAAAATCAATTATTTGTTTTCTTGTTTTTATTAACATTCCATTAATCCCACAGAAAAGAAGGCTTTTACATAACTACATAATAAGAGTACGCTTGTCCATGGACTTGCATGCTCTTTCGTAAAGTATTATATTCTATTTAGAGCAAGCCTCATTCTACTTTCAAATTTTCAACCTCAAATTCTATTTATAGCATCTGTATGGCTTAGGGAAGAGACAACAGACTGGTTTTCTAATTTTAATCTTTATGCACAGATTCTTTGTTCTAATTCATATTTACTGAAAAACCAGTCTAAAGGTATTTGGTGCTAAAATGTAGATTTTATTTTACTCTATGCAAATGAGAGCAAAATTATCTCCTTTAAAAAATTTCACAGATAGATTAGAAACAGGCAATAAAAAAAAACTAAACAAAAAATAACATAATCCTTTAAATATGAAGACACAAGTGCAGCATCACATGACATCTATTTCAGGCTATGTGGAAAGAATTTTAATATTTGGCACTAAAATTCTTAAGATGGATTCTGGCTGATGTGTGTGTAAAGCTAAAAGTGCTACATATGAAAACCTGAAACAGTAAAGGATGTTAAAAGACAAGTGGGGCATATAAATCATTGTTTATTAAAGTTTTAGCATGTTATATCTGGATTACACTTTTTCTGCCTGAATTCCACTTTTTGACCACTTTGATTATGCCTTGTTCTCATCAGGTATTGGCATGTATGCATTGGATCTTAAATATAACGGTATATCAGGGTTTTTTCTTCCATCAGATCTTATAAACATTAATATCACTCAAGTGTCTTCCAGCTCAGTAGTGTTCTCAGTACTTTGATTTCTTTTTATCTTGCTGCAAATTAGTTTATGATCTTATTACTGTTTCTAATATTTAATACCTCACAATTTATTTTTAAACCAAACATTTTCTTAAATTGCATAGCGCTTTCATTATATCAATAATTCAATTCATGTGCAGTGAAACCGGATTAATCCATACATCATTTTTATTGTAATTTCACTCTGTCCAAATGACAGTTTTGGGGAACAGATTTTCAGTAAATTTTTTAAAGGGTTCATTGGTCTACCACAACAATGGTGGCACTTATGGCCTTATCCTTGTCTGTCATACATTTAAATTTTGCCTTTGTTAAGTTTCTAGACGCTGCGGTGGAGCATCAGTGTTCCTTAAATACATTTCTAGTATTAAAAAGAAACTTAGAAAATATGAATACAATTTAACACTTTGTGTAATGCTTTTTTTGAGATAATATACTTATGACTAATAGCCCTGTTTGATTTTTTTTCTCAGATTCTCCAGCTAATGCTCAGCCAACTCAAATTAACATTCAAACAACCCGGCCAACAGCTACAACAATTGGAGTAACAACCGCTGTACCCTCAAGTAAGTTTGTAATTTATTTCATCATGTCACAAATAATTGCGTATATTTATCAGATGAATTTTGGTGTTTTAAAACATGGTAACAAATGTAAGGAGTGAAAAAAATGGTGATTTTATGGATTTGAAGATGCTAATGGTAGTTATTTGGTTCTATGGTTCATAAATAACAAGAGCTTAATAGATGGTCTGTTGACCATTGCCTGTTAGTCCATTAGCACAAGTCCATTAGTACATAAATAATAAGAGCTTAATAGATGGTCTGTTGACCATTGCCTGTTAGTCCATTAGCTCAAGTCCATTAGTACATAAATAATAAGAGCTTAATAGATGGTCTGTTGACCATTGCCTGTTAGTCCATTAGCACAAGTCCATTAGTACATAAATAATAAGAGCTTAATAGATGGTCTGTTGACCATTGCCTGTTAGTCCATTAGCACAAGTCCATTAGTACAAGTCCATTAGCACAAGTCCATTAGTACAAGTCCATTAGCACAAGTCCATTAGCACAAGTCCATTAGTACAAGTCCATTAGTACAAGTCCATTAGCACAAGTCCATTAGCACAAGTCCATTAGTACAAGTCCATTAGCACAAGTCCATTAGCACAAGTCCATTAGTACAAGTCCATTAGCACAAGTCCATTAGTACAAGTCCATTAGTACAAGTCCATTAGCACAAGTCCATTAGTACATAAATAATAAGAGCTTAATAGCTTGTGTGTTCATTAGTACTTTCAAGACTGGACTATTGTAACTCAATTATGTCTGGTTCGTCACAATATTTACTCCAGAAACTTCGAAAAGTTCAAAACACAGCTGCACGGATCATCTTTAGAGTACCTCGGTCAGAGCACACCTCACCACTGCTCTATACCCTACACTGGCTATCAATTCGATACAGAATCAAACACAAAATTTGTTCTCTGTGCTATATTTCAATGACAGACTCCAGTCCAACATACCTATCCAGCCTCACCCATGTGTATACACCAGTTAGATCCTTATGCTCTTCTTCTGATAATCGTATACTCATTGTTCCCAAGGTGAAAACAAAGTCATATGGACAACGTTCGTTTGCACACCAGGGCCCGGCGACATGGAACGAATTGCCCATTGAAATTAGACACAAAGACACAGTGGTCCCTTTTTAAGAGTGCTCTCAAGACTCACCTGTTTCGACTGCAGGGACAAACTTAGCGACCTAATCATGTTTTGTATCTTATATATTTTCAGCATGTTTTTATTTTTCCAATTTCATTGTTTTTGTCATTTGTTATTCTGTAGTGTAGTCATATCATTATTGATGGTGTAAAGCGCTTAGAGCTTTTAAAGATTAGGCGCTATACAAAGTCCTCATTATTATTATTATTATTATTATTATTATTATTATTATTATTATTTTTATTATTATTATTTTTATTATTATTATTATTATTATTATTATTATTATTATTATTATTATTATTATTATGGTATGTTGACCATTTTCTGTCAGTCCATTAGCACAAGTTTATTATCACTGCACCTCCAAACTTCTTGCAGGATTGCCAAGAAATTTAGTACACATATTTGTCCCATGGTCAAATTCCTAAATGAAAATGGTGTTGCTTTGAAATCTGAGATAGTAGCAATCTTGAAAATCTTGGTACTAGTACTGCTTATGAATGGATGGGCAAATCACAATGGGGTTTTAACTGATGGACTTCTTATGTTATCTGGTTGGTTCTAAATAAAAATAGAGCCCTTGTGATGTTCAGTATGGCCACCACAGCTGCAATCTTGAAAATGATATTATTGCTACTACTTCTGAAAGTCATATTGACATAGAGTTTTTACAAGAAGACTTCTTATGATGTCTAGTTGATCCTAAATGAAAATGGTGCCACTCTGATATCTAAGATGGCCAACACAGAAACCATTTTTAAAATCTTGTTATCAACACTCCTCATATTTAACAAGGGGCTTTCAGTAAAATAATTTGTAATGATGTTTGTTGGGCCTAAATTATAATACACAGTGGCCATCTTGAAATCTTGTTATTGCTACTACTCCTACAGACCTGCCAAACATTTTGAATGTAAGTCTTCTTACAGTAATTACGCTTAAATTATGGATTTGTGGAATATTAGAAAAATGAATCTTGTGATTAAATCCAGATATTGGATTGTCCATGTTTGATTTGCATTCAGATTTTATGTTAGGTTCAGTGGAGTTGGTCAGGGGAACCAGACTGACTTTATATGAGTATCACAAATGCTGGAATCAGTCTGTGTTCATCATGTAAAATGCATGTGTTATCAAGATTTAGTTTCTAGTATTTTATCAAAATGTCATCCAACAGTCAAAAGCAATGTTAAAGGCATAATTGATAGTCAGCTTTTTGAAATGTTCAAACAATCAGCACAGAAATATGAAATGGAATATTCAGATTATTGGAACAAGAAAGGCATCAAAGTTTATTGGATATCAGGTATTGATTTGAGTGAGTCTCATGGCCAGATAGACGATTATCATTGACACATGAAATTGTAAAAAAGTTAATGAGTATGTCCAGTTGAGAGATCTAGCAAGATAGCAAGAATCAGTTGAGTTATATGGGTTTACAAGTGCAGTTTCATAAACTACTTGAGTTTTATAAGACCTAAAACAAATTTGTTTTACATTATGTTTGCCATTAATGCATCAGATCATACTTCTGAGTTTTTCAGATGCATGTTTTCCAAAAGCAGTACATAATGTTTTTTTTACACCTCACTGAAAATTGATCTAACTTATGGAAATAATGTCAATATGCCTTACTGAGATCTTGTTGAGGTTAGCTAATCTGCTTCTGAATAGAAAAGTAATATTGCAATGTTTTTCTTTTACCAGAAGACTATTTTTTGTCTGTAGTTAGTCCTAAATGAAAATGGTGCCATGTGTACATTCAATATGGCTGCAATAATGTTCATCTTTAAAATATTTGTATTTCTATTCCTGAATAGACAGCTGTATCAACATTGGATTTTTACTAAATTACTTTTTATGATGTCTAGCTGGACCTAAATGAAAATGAAACTGCAGAAAAATCCAATATGGCAGCCACAGTGTTCATCTAAAAAATCATGTTATCTTTACTTATGGATGAAAGGTCATATCAACATAGGGTTTTCACTGAAAGACTTCCTATGATGTATTGTTGATCATAAATAAAAATGGTACCAGTCTGACTTTCAATATGGCTGCCAAAATGGTCATCTTGAAAAAATGCTATTGCTACATCTAGATGGCTGGTCATATTGATAATATGCTTTCACCAAAAGACTTGTCCAGTTGGACCTAAATGGAAATCATGCCATTGTGATAACCAATAATGTCACAATGTCAATCATCTTGTTGATATTGTTACTTCTTCAGACTGGGTCATTGCATCAGCATGGGTTTCCACCAGAACACTTCTTGTCATCCTAAATGAAATTAGTGCCAATATGACATCCAATATGTCCACCACAGCAGGTAGTTAGAAAATCTGTTATTGCTGAAGAATATCAGAGATGGTTTCAAAGCTTAGCAGTCAAAAGGAAAAAGTGATCTTGTCTGGAATTCCTTGAAATTCAGTAGCCTGTCATTTCCTTCTAGGGACTCTTGTTTCATTTTTTAATTATTTTTTTTTCTGACTGCAGGATACAATACAGGATCAGTGAAAATCAGATTAGTAGAGCATTAATTATCCATTCATCAGACAAGATAGCATGACTACTTTCTTACTGCTGTTGCGTTTAATCAACTCTGACCTTATTAATCAGGCTTTAGTTTATCCTGTTGCATTTTTTAATATCTTTCATGCATTTGTTTTGATATTCTTGATGCTTTTCTTGATGCTTTTTGTTTTAAAAATTGGTAGGAGGTAAAAACTGCCAGCGGGGAATAGATAAATATTATTGTGTGATTATTGCAGCCTTTTGGGGGTATTTGCTAATCTTTTGACTTTCTACATGGCTTTAGCCTTAATGTCGAAAAAAAACCATATATGTTCATGTGTGTGTGTGTGTGTGTGTGTGTGTGTGTGTGTGTGTAAAGAAATGGATGTGTACATGTTTAGAGTAACAAATAATCCACTGAAATAGGATGGAAATTTTTGTGGTTGGACTGTTTTAACTAATGTTGACTTTATCCAACAGACAAACCAACTGTATCCTGTAATTTTGAATCTGGCTTCTGTGGATGGACCCAGGTGGCCAATGACCAGTTTGACTGGACAAGAATCAGAGGTTCCACTCAGACATCTAATACTGGACCCTCCTCTGATCATACCACTGGAAGTAAGCACTTCTTTTTTTGTATGGCTTCAAAAAATCTAGCAAACATGTATTTTCACTAATATCTTCTAAACATATCTGTTTGCTAATATCTCACAAATATCTACCTCAAATAATGACAAAAATACTTGTTGCATATTTGAACATTTTTCTAAACCTGCATATATTTTTTGTCAAAGTTTAAAAAACATTGAAGAGTATTCCATTTCAGCAGGTGTATTTTCAGTGTTTTGTGACCAAACAGATGGCTTGGCCTAAGTTATGATTCAGCTATTAGGAGACATGTTCATCTAAATTCTCAGAATGAATCTATTTATTTTTGTCATAATCATGGTCACCAATGCACCTGAACAACAATTGAAGGTGAAACAATTCTCTGATCCGTGTGCCAATACACATTGGAAGCACTGGTATTCCTTGCATCATGTGTAAGTATACTCCAGAGAACCCAGCACATTGTTGGAATAAGAAAGTGGGATTAGTGATTCTGACAATGAACACAAACAAGAGGCTCAAGTGGTTGGGTATTTATCACCAGACCTATATTGGTCTTAAAGCCAATGTTGTAAAATAACAAGTAACTGTTGTCAAAAGACACTCATGTCTGGATAATTGCCAGCTGTTTACTTGAATTGGTGCTATTTGACATGTTGTTTAACCGTTTACCGCATATAAATGTTTTGGACCCTACTACCACATGAAATGCATGACTCAATCTTAAATGCATTAAAGTGAATATATGCCTGTGTACCATCCAATGGAAGCACAATTTGTAACCTTCAGTAAACGTTAGTCATTTTAAGCTGATTTAGATGGTGCCGGCTTTGAGGAAAACTTCTTTTATAAACTGTATGCATGGCGGTAAGTGATACTTACATCACATCATGTGATTGCTATTTAAAATATGGCCAAATTCTGCAATTTAATGTAACTGGGTTGGATTTTCCACCTCCAAAATGAGGCCATGGATTTCATTTAGCACTTATGCAAAGTTAACTCTGCCATTTAAAGTAATTGCAATGGATTGTCCTCTAACATTAACTGATTCATACTAAACCACTGTCCACCAGCATTCACCAAGTTGTTAATTCTTCCAATTTCATGTTCAAACCACTTTTTATATTAAAAAAACAGATCTGCCACCTACTCAAATATTGTAACTAAAAAGTTACTTTTTAAAATCTGTTTGGTATATCTATAACCTGCTAGTAAAAAGGGCTATATCTTTTTCTTAAAGCTTAACAAGACATCTGTAAGTTGAAGATTTAGCTGTTAGGTTCAAGTTAGTATAGTTTAGAGATGGCAGTCTAATTTTAGGGATAGAAGTTAAATATTTGGCAATTCTAACATGGTCTAGTTTATCTCCTTTTATTCCACACATAGGAAGAATTTATCTAACTCACCAATTGTAGTGCTCAGTGTAACATAACATCTATTTTAAAAGAGAAATATCTGCTTTCAACATTGAATGTTGTTTTGCATAATTGCCTCATGATGGTATTTGGCAAGTATTTAAAACTGCAACATTAACAAGTATTTATCTGTCAAAATACATACCACTTTCAAAGTTAATATTTCTTAATTTGATGATTTCAGCAGTCTTACTGTCATGAAATATGTTGAAACATTGCCAGTACAATCAGTACAAACCACCAGTCCTAACATATGAAATTGTTCCTGGATCTCTCTCTCTCTTTAGACATTTGTTATGGTTGATAATAAAATTTAAGTTTGAATAATTCTGTGTTGCAGTAAATGTCAAAATGTCCCGAAACCATCAGCATTTCCTACTTTTAACTGTGCAATGGTAGTCTTTAAATTTATGATACTCAGCCAATAATATTTGAAATACAGTCATACCTGCATCTAAGAAGCAGTCATCAGCTTTTAACTACCACCCTCTGAGTTTCCTTCCACCATAATTATTGTAAAAATAAAGCTCAAATAAACAGATACATTTTCTTAATACTCCATTGTTTTAACTTCTAAGGTGTATCTGTATTAGATGTATATTAGAGTTAACCTTTTTTTTCTTTAGATGGCTACTACATTTACACAGAAGTGTCACAAAAACGTGTAAATCAGACTACTCGTATCCAGAGCCCCCTAATAACCCCTGCACTTGGTCAAGTTAACTGCCTCTCTTTCTGGTATCATATGTATGGTGACAATATTGGCACCTTTAACCTGTATCAGCAGACAAGGCCGCGTCTGGATTCGCCACTATGGACACGCTCTGGATCCAAGGGGAATCAATGGCTGAATGCTCAAGTGACCTTCACCACAAATGTGCCCTTCAATGTATGTATATAATGTGATTCGCAAATTGACATGAGAATATTTACTTACTTCACCCATCTATAGCACTAAATTTCTTGATTATCCTTTTTTTATATACAAATGCGCCCTACAATGGAGATATATAATGTTATCAGCTCACATTTATATTAGAATATTTTGTTGCTTCACCCATTTATAGCTCTTTTTTATTTCAATTTTTCATACAGCTGTTTTATCTGATACAAACTATATGTATCAACTGTTTCTCTGCTTAATGTTTGCCTAAATAATTAAGATCAATATACAGAATGTTTTCTTCTTCAAATACGTTACCAGATCATAGTATCTCGTCGGTTTTCTGTGTAAAAGTGTGGTGGTTCAAAATTACAGCTGCTGTAACAGTTGTTAATAATTTTGTGACTGCAATCTGAGCACTGCTATCCTTGCATCCAAAAATGATAGGTCATGGCCAAGAATATTGTCCAATTTGTTAGCTCTAGATATTAAGCTGTGTTATTATTGGGTTAATATACAAATTGTATACAAAATTTAATTAATTTTTATTGGGGGGAGGGGGAGAAAATGCAAGACATGAGTGTTGTTGGCATCAACCAGCTTTAATGTTTTTTTGTAAGCCCATCACTCAAAAACTACTTGTAGAAAGTTGAGGCTTGTTAAAGCTAAGAAGGGAATTTTTGGCATCAAAGTGAATTCCTCTCTATAAGGTCAAGAAGTGAAAGTGGTCAGAGGTCATGTCTCAAATACCTCATATTTTGATAGAAATCAATAAACATTGATTCTGAAGTATATCTATCAAGTATTGCATACTTCGGTTAATTTCTTTAATACAAGCACTATTCCTTGGTCATGCAACTGTGTCTGTCTTGTTCATTTCAGATTACTGTCCTTGGGTAAGAATTAGGAAATGTTTTTGATCCCTACTCTATAACAAAATATACACACTTTGCATGACAAGGTTAAGATGTAACTTGCATTGGCCTCATGATCTCTCTCCGCCTCCTAACCAAGATGTATCTTGGGTTATAACTTAGAGACTTTTAGATTGTCACTTAAAAGTTATTCATAACCCATATACACTTGTCACAAAAATTAAAATTAATTTACATATATAGCTTTGGATTTTGTATCTGTCTTTACCCTTTGTGTGCAAAGGTTAATGTTAGAATTAGGGAATACGATGGTCTTAGCAATATTGCATTTTGTTATTGTTCATTTTCAGTTGGTCTTTGAGGGTGTGGTAGGCAATGGATACCGTGGAGATATTGGACTGGATGATATTAAATTTACAAATGGATCATGTTCTGGTAAGAAATTCTCTTTATCTACAAGTTTGAAAGATATTTTTCAGAGTTAACATTTTATTTGAAAAAAACTTGTGTTTTTATAATCAAATAATATGAGAAAATATGCAGTCAAATTTCTGAATAAAATATAAGAGCACTTATTTAGAAAAACAATATTTAAAACTAAACAAATATTCACATTGTTTGTCATTTTATCTCAATTTCACTGTTTTTGTTTTGTTTTTTCTCTTCTTTTTGTTGTCTTTTCCTCTTTTTTTCCTTCCTTCTTTTTATCCTTTCATATTCTCTCTCTTCTTATTTGTCTCCTCATACTCCTTTTCCTCCTTTATTCTTAATTAGCACCATTCTTAAATTTATACTTAATTAGCACCATTCTTAAATTTATACTTAATTAGCACCATGCCTAAATTTATACTTAATTAGCACCATTCCTAAATTTATACTTAATTAGCACCATTCCAAAATTTATACTTAATTAGCACCATTCCTAAATTTATACTTAATTAGCACCATTCCAAAATTTATACTTAATTAGCACCATTCCTAAATTTATACTTAATTAGCACCATTCTTAAATTTATACTTAATTAGCACCATTCCTAAATTTATACTTAATTAGCACCATTCCAAAATTTATACTTAATTAGCACCATTCCTAAATTTATACTTAATTAGCACCATTCCTAAATTTATACTTAATTAGCACTATTCCAAAATTTAAAAATTATATCCATCAAAATTGACTAATTTATTTGAAGTCACCTTTGTTTTTTGAAAATGTAACTTTAAATTTGTCTTTATTTACCTTATTTTTGAATTTAAGTTCAATGAATAATTTTTCTGTTTATACTTGCTGCATGTGCAAATGCATCAGGGATGACTGTATGTCTTAGTGTACCCTAAGACTAATCTGTATCCTGAAAAACCAAAGGAGTCAATAAGTTTGGTTTCTCAAAATGATTATTAGGCTTTTGTATAAGACTGGTTATTTTTTCCATTATCTTAAGATTTTGAGACATGTTAAATCTAAAACTACCTTCCAAGAATTCAGAGTTCGATAATTATGTCCAAAGTAATGCAGGGCTGAGCAAATCATATAGCCAGACATTAAGAAGAAGTTTTGATTGGGATAGTGAAAACGTTGTTTAAGGGTCTTTTCCAGGGCATTTAAGTTTTTATCAGTATGGAAAAGGTGCATGCCTCTGTTTTACAGCTAATGTGAATACTAATCTCAATTAAATCGGTTGATTTCCCCATTATATTACTTAAATAAATTGACTGTTTCAATACAAGCTGATTATCAGCCAATTGGCTGCCACCTACACTCATAAAAACACCTGCCAACATTGACAATATATAGCTCCGTTGATTTCCCCATTATATCACTTAAGTAAATTGACTGTTTCAATACAAGCTGATTATCAGCCAATTGGCTGCCACCAACACTCATAGAAACACCTGCCAGCATTGACAATATATAGCTCTATGTCACAGTGTTACACATTAAGCACTGGCATTGTTGTGACTGTTAGTATCACTTGGTGGTAAAGTTCAGAGGTGTCACTTAGCTACTTGGCTATAGAGAGATGCTGTCACTTAGCTACTTGGCTCTTGAGAGATGCTGTAACTTAGCTACTTAGCTCTAGAGAGATTCTGTCACTTAGCTACTTGGCTCTACAGTGATGCTGTCACTTTTAGCTGATTGGCTCTAGAGAGATGCTGTCACTGGGGTTCTACAGGGATGGTGTCACTCAGTTACTTAGCTCTAGAGAGATGCTGTCACTTAGCTACATGACTCTAGAGAGATTCTGTCACTTAGCTACTTGGCTCTAGAGAGATGCTGTCACTGGGGTTCTACAGGGATGGTGTCACTCAGTTACTTAGCTCTAGAGAGATGCTGTCACTTAGGTACTTGACTCTAGAGAGATTCTGTCACTTAGCTACTTGGCTCTAGAGAGATGCTGTCACTTAGCTACTTAGCTCTACAGGGATGCTGTCCCTTAGCTACTTGACTCTAGAGAGATGCTGTCACTCAGCTACTTGGCTCTTGAGAGATTCTGTTACTTAGCTCTAGAGAGATGCTGTCACTTTTAGTTAATGGCTCTACAGAGATGCTGTTACTGAGCTACTTAGCTCTAGAGAGATGCTTTCATTTAGCTATTTAGCTCTAGAGTGATTCTGTCACTTCGCTACTTGGCTCTTGAGAGATGCTATCATTTAGCAAGTTGGTTCTACAGGATGCTGTCACTTAGCTAATTGGCTCTCAAGAGATGCTGTCACTTAGCTACTTGGCTTTTGAGAAATGCTGTCACTTAGCTACTTAGCTCTACAAGGATGCTGTCTCTGAACTACTTGGCTCTAGAAAGATGCTGTCAATTAGCTACTTGGCTCTAGAGAGATGCAGTCACTTAGCTACTTGGCTCTAGAGAGATGCTGTCACTTTTAGCTAATTGGTCTACAGAGATGTTGTCACTTAGCTGCATGGCTCTAAAGAAATGCTGTCACTTAGCTACTTGGCTCAACAGAGATGGTGTCATTTAGCTACTTGGCTCTACAGAGATGGTGTCATTTAGCTACTTGGCTCTACAGAGTACAGAGATGCTGTGCTGGCTTAGACTAACAGCTGATTGTGTAGTACCTTATATTACCATGTACAAAAAATATATACTAATTATGACAAGGAGTACACCCAGTTAAAAGTATATACTAATTATGACAAGGAGTACACCCAATTAAAAGTATATACTAATTATGACAAGGAGTACACCCTGTTAAAAGTATATACTAATAATGACAAGGAGTACACCCAGTTAAAAGCAATGGATGTGGTTTTCTCTGTATTTTGCATAATTACCTTGTGCTTGACAGTGTGATATATGGGAATGTATATTATAGTGAATCCAATTAGATTTCATGAAGATTAGGAAGTAATATACATGCAGTACTTGGACTGAGCTGAAATTCCATACTTAACTGATGTTTTCGAGTGTTTGATTGAAATGAAATTGATAAATTACATTCAGATATTTTGTACACTGACAAGCAACAGAGTTATTAGGAAGCTGTTACTTATTCTAAACCTTCACTGAAAAATTAATAAAAATCATCATGTTTTGTATAAATTACAATTTAATAATTATCATTTAAAAGTACAAATTTTTAAACCAATATTTCCTTGTTCATTCAGTATTCAGTTTCTTTCCTTCAGGCCAGACAACTCCACAACCTGGTGCATTAGGGTTGCACCGGTGTGATTTTGAAGACACAAACATTTGTGGCTACATCCAGGATTTAACTGATAAATTTAACTGGACTAGAAACTCTGGTGTCACATCAACAACTGGAACAGGGCCTGCAAGTGATCACACATATGGAACTACCAGAGGTTGGTGATGTCACTGTATAATACATGTCACTTTATAATACATGTCACTGTATAATACAATGCTAGTCACTGATGTGATGTCACTGTATAATACAATACTAGTCACTGATGTGATGTCACTGTATAATACAATACTAGTCACTGATGTGATGCCACTGTATAATACAATACTAGTCACTGATGTGATGTCACTGTATAATACAATACTAGTCACTGATGTGATGCCACTGTATAATACAATACTAGTCACTGATGTTGAGATTTTATAAATGTCAAAATGCAGAGATTGCAATATAATATGAATTACGGAAGGTGCCTTGTACTTATTTCTTTGAAAAAAAGTAATGTGATCAAGACTTACTCATCCCAATATACTTCTGCCTTAGCAAATACTGCTGCCTTAACAAATACTGCTGCCTTAGCTGCCTTAACAAATACTGCTGCCTTAGCTGCCTTAACATATACTGCTGCCTTAACTGCCTTAACAAATACTGCTGCCTTAACTGCCTTAACAAATACTACTGCCACCTTAACAAATACTGCTGCCTTAACTGCCTTAACAAATACTACTGCCTTAACAAATACTGCTGCCTTAACAAATACTGCTGCCTTAACTGCCTTAACAAATACTACTGCCTTAACAAATACTGCTGCCTTAGCTGCCTTAAATACTGCTGCCTTAACAAATACTGCTACCTTAGCTGCCTTAACAAATACTGCTGCCTTAACTGCCTTAACAAATACTACTGCCTTAACAAATACTGCTGCCCTAACAAATACTGCTACCTTAACTGCCTTAACAAATACTACTGCCTTAGCAAATACTGCTGCCTTAACAAATACTGCTGCCTTAACTGCCTTAACAAATACTACTGCCTTAACAAATACTGCTGCCCTAACAAATAATGCTGCCTTAACTGCCTTAACAAATACTACTGCCTTAACAAATACTGCTGCCTTAACAAATACTGCTGTCTTAACAAATACTGCTACCTTAGCTGCCTTAACAAATACTGCTGCCTTAGCTGCCTTAACAAATACTACTGTCTTAACAAATACTGCTGCCTTAACAAATACTGCTGCCTTAACTGCCTTAACAAATACTGCTGCCTTAACTGCCTTAACAAATACTACTGCCTTAACAAATACTGCTGCCTTAACTGCCTTAAAAAATACTACTGCCCTAACAAATACTGCTGCCTTAGCTGCCTTAACAAATACTGCTGCCTTAGCTGCCTTAACAAATACTGCTGCCTTAGCTGCCTTAACAAATACTACTGCCTTAGCAAATACTGCTGCCTTAACTGTCTTAACAAATACCGCTGCCTTAACTGCCTTAACAAATACTGCTGCCTTAACAAATACAGCTGCCTTAGCTGCCTTAACAAATACTGCTGCCTTAACAAATACTGCTGCCTTAACTGCCTTAACAAATACTACTGCCTTAAATACTGCTGCCTTACCTGCCTTAACAAATACTGTTGCCTTAGCTGCCTTAACAAATGCTGCTGCCTTAGCTGCCTTAACAAATACTGCTGCCCTAGCTGCCTTGACAAATACTACTGCCTTAACTGCCTTAACAAATACTACTGTCTTAACAAATACTGCTGCCTTAACAAATACTGCTGCCTTAGCTGCCTTAACAAATACTGCTGCCTTAGCTGCTTAACAAATACTACTGTCTTAACAAATACTGCTGCCTTAACAAATACTGCTGCCTTAACTGCCTTAACGAATACTACTGCCTTAACAAATACTGCTGCCTTAACAAATACTGCTGCCTTAACTGCCTTAACAAATACTGCTGCCTTAACTGCCTTAACAAATACTGCTGCCTTAACAAATACTACTGTCTTAACAAATACTGCTGCCTTTACAAATACTGCTGCCTTAACTGCCTTAACAAATACTGCTGCCTTAACTGCCTTAACAAATACTACTGCCTTAACAAATACTGCTGCCTTAGCTGCCTTAAATACTGCTGCCTTAACAAATACTGCTGCCTTAGCTGCCTTAACAAATACTGCTGCCTTAACTGCCTTAACAAATACTACTGCCTTAACAAATACTGCTGCCCTAACAAATACTGCTGCCTTAACTGCCTTAACAAATTCTACTGCCTTAGCAAATACTGCTGCCTTAACAAATACTGCTGCCTTAACTGCCTTAACAAATACTACTGCCTTAACAAATACTGCTGCCCTAACAAATACTGCTGCCTTAACTGCCTTAACAAATACTACTGCCTTAACAAATACTGCTGCCTTAACAAATACTGCTGCCTTAACAAATACTGCTACCTTAACTGCCTTAACAAATACTGCTGCCTTAGCTGCCTTAACAAATACTGCTGCCTTAACTGCCTTAACAAATACTACTGCCTTAACAAATACTACTGCCTTAACTGCCTTAACAAATACTACTGCCCTAACAAATACTGCTGCCTTAGCTGCCTTAACAAATACTGCTGCCTTAACAAATACTGCTGCCTTAGCTGCCTTAACAAATACCGCTGCCTTAACTGCCTTAACAAATACTGCTGCCTTAGCTGCCTTAACAAATACTACTGGCTTAACAAATACTGTTGCCTTAACAAATACTGCTGCCTTAACTGCCTTAACAAATACTACTGCCTTAAATACTGCTGCCTTACCTGCCTTAACAAATACTGCTGCCTTAGCTGCCTTAACAAATACTGCTGCCTTAGCTGCCTTAACAAATACTACTGCCTTAACAAATACTGCTGCCTTAACTGCCTTAACAAATGCTACTGCCTTAACAAATACTGCTGCCTTAGCTGCCTTAACAAATACTACTGCCTTAACAAATACTGCTGCCTTAGCTGCTTTAACAAATACTGCTGCCTTAACTGCCTTAACAAATGCTACTGCCTTAACAAATACTGCTGCCTTAGCTGCTTTAACAAATGCTACTGCCTTAACAAATACTGCTGCCTTAGCTGCCTTAACAAATGCTACTGCCTTAACTGCGTTAACAAATGCTACTGCCTTAACAAATACTGCTGCCTTAACAAATACTGTAACAAATACTGCTGCCTTAACAAATACTGCTGCCTTAACAAATACTACTGCCTTAGCTGCCTTAACAAATACTGCTGCCTTAGCTGCCTTAACAAATACTGCTGCCTTAGCTGCCTTAACAAATACTACTGCCTTAACAAATACTGCTGCCTTAACAATGCTGCCTTATGTTACATGCTTAGGCTCGAATAAACAGCAACATAGAAAGAGTGAAAATAACAAGCTTGTAAAAACTTAATAAACAATTTATTGAGCATAAATATTTTCCAGAAAATAAAAATAAACTTACGGTTTTAAGAATCAATTCCCAAAACTATTCCAAAAATAACTCAAAATATAATCCACTAGTGAAATTGCAAAAGTCCTTTTAATAAAATGTCCTAATAATTCCAAGTTTGAATCTTAGTGAAGCATCCAAGATGGAAGACGATGTCACGTGATGAAGTCAGTTCTGGTCTTATGAAATTCAGTGAGCACAATTATTTTCCAGATAAATAACTAAATAAATCCTCTTGATCCAAACAAATTGAAATATTTTCCAGTACAAGGTAATTTAAAATAACTCAAAACAACACACAACTTAGTATTCTAACATCCCAACTTCTACTAAATAGTTTGCTCTATAACATCATTTATATACCTTATTTTACATAAAGAAGGAAGGGGTCACATGATCTTCTAAAATCTTTAGAACAAATTTACGTTCAAAAAATCTCGTGCACACCATATGACCCAACTAAAAATAGAAAGATGTTTTCAACAAAGCTCCATAATGTCCTTGGAATCAATGAATCATTTTAAAAGCTTGTTTACAACTCTGAAGCCAGGTCAGAAATGAGGTAAACATCTGGTATTTAAAGGTCATCTCACTTTTAAAAAAAATATCTCTCAATGAATGAATCTTAAACTTAAAATGTCAAATTTGAATCTGACAAACAAACAATTAAAATAAAAATAAATGACTTGAATCAAATGTACGTAACACTTAACAAATACTGCTGCCTTAACAAATACTGTCTTTGGATGAATGAAAAGAGTGTTTGATAGTTAAATCTAGCTATTATGTACCTAAATTTAAGATGAAAATACAGTGTGAAAAAATTAAATGTTTACAGTTCTAATTGCTTCATCTAAACACGCGCATTCAAAATCAAACAAAGAAAGTCCATCATTAACTGAGTCTTGACATGTATTATATTCTGTGCTACAGGAGTGGCAATGTATTATTTTATGATTGAAGTATTAGTATTGTAGACAGTGTCTCTCATTATGTAACTAATGTCTAACACATTAGCAGATTATTATTTTCTCACTTATGTAACTAATGTCTAACACATTAGCAGATTATTATTTTCTCACTTATGTAACTAATGTCTAACACATTAGCAGATTATTATTTTCTCACTTATGTAACTAATGTCTAACACATTAGCAGATTATTATTTTCTCACTTATATAACTAATGTCTAACACATTAGCAGATTATTATTTTCTCACTTATGTAACTAATGTCTAACACATTAGCTGATTATTATTTTCTCACTTTATTTACAGAGTCTGTAGGAAGTATATTTTTTGTTTCAGAACAGAAAAAAGCAAATAGAGGCATGCAACATTATTTAAGATCATTTGTAGCAGTTGACAATTTAATTTATTTAAATTAGGCAGTAGAAAGATAATATTATTTTCATTTAATACATATACATTGAGTTCTACACATAGAAATATAATATTCTATTCATTTAATACATATTAACATTCTTTTCTATTTATTTGGCACAAAATAATTCCATTGAGTTCGACACAGAAAAATAATATTCTATTCATTTTAAGTACATTTTCATTGAGTTCTTCATTCAAGAACATAATATTCCATTCACTTTGAAAACATTTGTATTGAGTTCTACATGTAGAAACATATCTTATTAATTTTTAGCACATTTTCATTGAGTGCTACACATCACATCATACATATTGTGCTTAAGCATTTTTTCTTCTCTTTTTTTTTTGCAGTCATCAAGTTAAATATATGTGTATATGATATGCAGAGCTTTAATTCTGTGTGAACTTTGGGAAATGATTCGGTATTATCTAATTTCTTTTCTTCCTTCAGGTAATTACATGTACATAGAAACTTCTGCACCACGTGTACCAGGTGATATAGCCAGAATTATCTCCCCTTGGTACAGTGATCCAAATGTGCTGTGTCTACAGTTCTACTACCATATGTATGGAGATGGCATTGGCACTCTCAATGTATATGCCATGGTAAGTTTACAATGATGAGTTCATATAACATGGAGATGGCATTGGCACTCTTTATGTATATGCCATGGTAAGTTTACAATGATGAGTTCATATAACATGGTAAGTTTGCAGTGACAAGCTCATTTAATATTTTGTGCCAGTGATTGTAGTTTCTTTCCATTTTACCTTGTTAATGCGGACTAAGTTATTCGAATGTCTCAGTATATGAACAACAAATAGATTGCCTCTGTAAAGCTGTTTATTTATCAGAAATTCTAATTACCGGTAATGAAAGGTTTGATATAAAATTCTCCATATGTTGATTTGAGTACCAGCATTTAAGTCTAGAATACAGCAGTTAAAATTGACCAATCACGTGTCTTAAGCCAAGACTTAAATAGTCGAATTGGATCCAGGTTAATAAAGTAATTTTGGTTGATCTGATTAGAATGGTTGTGACTGATTCCATAGGGGTATCCTGATTGTTGGGTAAAAATAGGATGTTCCATGGTTTTATATAAATGGATTGATGCAAAAATGTGTGATATTTTATAAAAAAAATATTAAGTTACAATCAGTGAATTGCTTCCATTCATGATATTGTTAAAGGTGATTGTTGGATTAATATGAGATATATTTTTTTTGATAGTAAGTTACCATCAGTGAATCACTTCCATTCATGAATTGTTTAAGGCGATTGTTGGGTTAATATGAGATATATTTTTTTAAAATTAAGTTACAATCAGTGAATTGCTTCAATTCATGATATTGTTTAAAGTGATTGTTGGGTTAATATGAGATATATTGTTTGAATATTAAGTTACAATCAGTGAATCACTTCCATTCATGATATTATATAAAGTGATTGTTGGGTTATTGTGAGATATACTTTTTTAAAATAAAGAGTTTTATTCACTGTAATTTACACAATATTGACAGCAAAATAATCTCATAACCATTCTGACTGATGTAGAGATAAAGAGTGTAGTAATTGACATTGTATACAGAAGCAATCTGATATACTTATTCAGTATTTAATCTTTTTAGAAAATATTTGAACACACAAACTATTAACTTTTTACAAGCAATGGTGTAATGATAATTTTTGTGATGTTTTAGGATCTAAACAACCGTGGAAGACCAATTTTCACACAGCATGGTAACCAGGGTAACAGATGGCTTGTTGGCAGAGTTACAATTCCCCAAATGACAACAACAAGAGGCTACAAGGTGATTTTCTTTTAAGTCAATTTATACTGACAATTTATTTTGTGTAATTTAGTCATATTTGACAAGAAAAATCCACAAACTAACAAAAGCTTTTATGTTTAAGAAAGAAATTTACATATTGCATCTTAAATATCAAAGAATATTGCTGAATTGGATATATGCAGCGAAACAGCATGGTTATAGTTATACCATACATGTGATTCCTCCAGTAGTAGGCAAAATAGTTTTAAAGGCCATCTACTGCACATACTGTTTTATGGTTCAAATCTGCTTTTGCAAAATAAAAAATATTTAAAGAAAATGTATTTAAAAAATTTATTTTAAATAAACGTTTTTTTTAACATGCTCGACACACTACAGAAATAATTTGGAATCTAGCTTCTGGTTGCCTAGAAATGCTATACCACTGCAAGGATGTGCAGTTCAGTAATTGGCTTAATAAAGTTAACATGTGTATACAACAAGTTAGTAACTGATTACCTTATTGTTGTAATCTGGAGAGTTTGTTTCAAATAAAAATAACAGAGAACAATAGGACAGGTCACTATTATTTTGGCCTGAGTTCTTGTTGATCTTAAATAGACACATCAATATTCATCATCACAGTTTAAAGATAAAGTGATGATGTTTAGATATACCCATCAATACATGTACCTACGACAAAGATAATGAGGTATATTTATCATTACATGTACCTACGACAACAATATTAAGGTATATTCATCATTACCTGTACCTACGACAATGATATTGACAATGATATTAAGGTATATTTATCAATACATGTACCTACGACAATGATTTTGAGGTAAATCCGTCAATACATGTACCTACGACAATGATATTGAGGTATATTTATCATTACATGTACCTATGATAATGATATTGAGGTATATTTATCAATACATGTATGTATGACAATGATATTGAGGTATATTTATCAATACATGTATGTATGACAATAATATTGAGGTATATTTATCATTACATATACCTTTTCTGCACTAAACCATATATATAAATATCAGATACCAGAAGCTTAACATTTTAGAGAGAAAACACATCACCAAGATGGAGCAGAAGTGCTTCATGGATTAAATAATAATAATAATTAGGATTTTGTACAGCAGCTAAAATTTTGAAGCTCTAACATCTATAGTGTTTTAGTGGCATCAACTGAAAGATATTTGTGAATGAAGCTGATGTGTCTCAGCTTAAGATATTCAGCCTTTCATATATTTAAGACATGTTGGTGCAATGTGAGAGTACCGTCCAGAGTAACACCCAGGTTTCAAACGGACTGTATAAATTTAATGTTGGTGTGTCTGATATTCATTGTAATAAATTAATATAGCATGGTCTATTGTGTCAAATGCTGCAGTCAAATCAAGGAGGGTGAGGACTGTAATCTTCCTGCTATCCAAAGCAGAGAGAATGTCATTAACTACTTTCAGAACAGTAGTTTCAGTATTGTGGCAAGTGTGATATGCAGACTGTACATTGCTAAAAAAGACTGTTTGAATTCAAATGAGATACAAGTTGGGTTAGAACAACATTTTCTAAGATATTTTTATATGAATGGGAGATTAGAAACTGGGCGGTAGTTCTTTAAATCGTTATGGTCAAGTGTTGGTGTCTTCAGCATAGGCTTTACAAAGGCAGCTTTGAAAAATGATGGAAATTCCCCGGATGCGAGAGAGGTATTAATAGCATCAGTTAGTGAAAGCAATATTGGATCTAAGCACTCAAGCAGCAGTGATGATGGAATTGGATCAAGTTAACATGACTTTGGTGCACTCTTCATTACGATTGTCCGTACTAAATCTTTATGGACAGGTTCAAATGCTGCTAAAGGTTGTCACTGAAATTCTGTATCAACGTATGGTGATGATGAGTCAGTTGTAATTGTGTTGTCAAGCTTATCTCTAATGATTTGTACCTTGTCATGGAAGAAATTTGCAAACAGGTCCACAAGGTCTACTTGAGAGAAGGTAGTTGGAATTGATGAACATTTGTTCCCCGTCATTAGTTTGTTAGTCATCTCGAAGAGCTCTTTGCAGCTGGAACTCTCCATGATCTTAGTACTATCATGGGATAATTGGCTAAATGGACTATGTTTGTGACATTTTTCTTAGCGGCTTCATAGATTTGTTTATGAATAGTGAGTCCGGTGGAAAGCCAAAACCTCTCCAATTTTGCGGCAGGCACTTTTAACAGTGAAAAAATTAAAAACTAAGAATAATTCTGAAAAAAATGTAATACCTGTAAATATCTATAATAAATGTTATCTATGGTTTAAATATAATAATAATAATAATAATAATAATAATAATAATAATAACAACAACAACAACAACAACAACAACAATAATAATAATAATAACAACAACAACAACAACAACAACAACAACAATAATAATAATAATAATAATAATAATAATAATTCTGGCATAACACAGTATTTTCCAGCCTAAAAGTAGAATTACCAAATTTTGTACATTTTCCATCCTTCTTTCATATATAAGTTGATTCACAGTATAAGACAAAGCCAAAACTGATTTTAGTTTAGTTGAAACCATATTTATTTGAGAAACTTGGTCAAATACAATTATAAACATAAAATTTGGGGGATTCAGTAGAAAACTTAATCTACAGTGTTTTATAATAATCAGAACGCTTGAGTTAAAATGGATTACATCCTTTTGTATGATCAATTAGATCAATGAAAAAGCTCATCCAACTATTGTTCACTTATGGCCAACATTATTCTGAAAAATCATATATCAATGGACCAGTTGCTAAAATGAGATCAGGAAGAATGAGGTATCATTAAAAGAGATGAATAAAACAAAATTATTTCATATATTTTTTTACGAACAAATAAACTTGTACTGTACACTATAGAGTATAGACCGTAAAAAGTGTGCTATGCGGCCCGGTGACTTTCTTTACTGGTAATTGTTTTCTTTTATTTCATGTTTGAGAAATAGAAAATACATGCAGAATGCAAACTAAATAATGACAAAATGTATAAGTATTAATTAATAATAATTAATTAATAATAATTAATTATTACAACAATTTATTATCATAGTAATTTAACAAGAATTTGTACTTCTATGTGACCTGTTTTTGATTATAGAGCAATTTTAATAGCATACCAGGTACTGTAATCCATATATTAGTTGATGCAATGGGAATGACATAATCTCTATATTTAGTCGATTTGGAGTATAAGATGAAATCCTGACCTTCATGTAAAAAAGTATCAACTTATAGGCAGGAAAATATGGTAATGGTATTTCAATGATTGTTTGACTGAATGCAGTGATTTTAATGCACAACTTTGATTAAAATGATTGTAAATAAATACAACTGAACATTTGCTGAAAACTTTAATATTGTCATGCCAGCTCCCTCTGCCAACTAAACCTCCATGCTGCATCCAACAAAATCAAATGCACATATTAACAAATTTCTAGACTTTTGGTACAAAATATATAATGATGAGTTTATGTGACATTTAAGAATGGGCTTTGTTAGATTATTATTTTTAAACTGGGTCTATTCCATGTTCACTAATTTATAAATCTAGTTTTTAGTTGCACTGAAAACACATAGTGGACTTAAGTGAATGTCCTTAAATTGCACCATTACAAGTTCAGGCATGAAGCTTAGGTTATTTTATCTGAACAATGAAATGATTTTATTTCCTTTCTTTATAAATGAGACATTTTTCATTTAAAAATGAATGGAATTTATGCATATTTAAATTGCTCTGGTAAAATGAAGCAATAATTACTAACATCAGTGTGTTGTAGTTATTGCCAAATCACAGTGCAGTTATGACCTCAGAAGTGGTATAATTCTACTTTAGGTGGCCTCAAAAGTTGTATAATTCTACTTTAGGTGGCCTCAAAAGTTGTATAATTCTACTTCAGGTGCCCTCAAGAATTGGTATAATTCAAGTGTCCTCTGAAGAGATAAAACTCTACTACTATTCTATTCTCAGAAGTGGTATAATTCTACATAAGGTGCCCTCAGAAGTGGTATAATTTTACTTCAAGTGCCCTCAGAAGTGGTATAATTCTACCTAATTTACCCTCAGAAGTGGTATAGTTCTACTTAAGTGCCCTCAGAAATTTTATAATTTTACTTCAAGTGACCTCAAATTGGTATAATTTTACATAAAGTGCCTCATAGGGAAAGTGCACTTTGCATTATTTAATAGTTCAAGGAGAACACTGTTTTTTTACTTGTACATGTTTGATGGCATGAAAGGGACTAATTTTCTGTTATTTTACTCATACAGGTAGTTTTAAGTCATCAAAGAGACTAGTTTTTCTAATATTTTACTTGCACAGATCATGTTTGATGGCATCAAAGGGACTAATATTTCTGTTTTTTTACTTGTACAGATCACGTTTGGCCAAATCAAAGGGACTAATTTTTCTATTTTTTTTACTTGTACTGATCATGTTTGGCAGCATAAAAGGAACTAATTTTTCTGTTTTTTTACTTGATCAGATCATGTTTGGCAGCATCAAAGGGATTAATTTTCTATTATTTTACTTGTACAGATCATGTTTGGCCACATCAAAGGGACTAATTTTCTGTTATTTTACTTGTACAAATATTGTTTGAAGGCATCAAAGAAACTAATTTTCTATCACTTTATTTTTACAGATTGTGTTTGAAGGCATTGTAGGGAATAATTTTCGTGGGGATATTGCCATTGATGACATATCTTTCTCATTTGGATCTTGTGGAGCACCAGGTAATTGGAATATTTTTGTCTTGCCTGCTTTAGCAAATGAAATAAAATAGGTATTGTTTTTTTCTGGTTGACATATGCATCACCATCTGCATTTTCAGCATCAAACTTTGATGTTAAAGTCTTTTATTTAAGTTTTTGCAAGTCATATAAAATGATGATGCTTCCTGAAGTACAGAGATATAGTCTTGTTTATTGAAACCCTTGGCATACTTTTGTGGTCCATTTCTTACATAGCATCAGAACAATATGGTAGGAGAGCTTAGCAAGTGAAGCTGTGTGTGATGAGTTCAGTAAATCAGATCCCAAAAACTGTGTTGATATTGATCGACAATTTGTAGGTAAATTATAGCCCCAAATCTAGGTTGACACTAATGGATGAATGAGGGTAAATAATACGCCCAAATCTGAGTTGATGCTAATGGATGATTTGTGTGTAAATTAGACCCCCAAATTGGTGTTATCGTGATGGACAATTTGAGGGTATGATAGCATCTATTCATAAAATCGAGGAACTGTTTGCAGACATACCTGTTTGGAACATTTCAGTGTACATTTTACAGGTATTTGTTGCATCTCATGAGTTACTGTTGGATGAAGAGTTCTTATGGTAATATGTACATAATATTTTCAGATAAAATCTTGTTAAATACATGTGACATCATAGCCAGAAATTGTCCATCAGTATCGGCATAGATTTTGGGGTCTGTTTTTCTCAGACTTTTCTGTTCCCAGCAGCTCTACTATGATTGCAAGTTAATTTATTGTCTTGCAGGTATCACTTTTCTGTCAGTTTTGTGTATTGGTTTCTTTGAAGTCGTATTTCTTCTACATCGATCTTTGCAGTAAATTGTTATATTCCCAAAGTCTTTTTCTGTCATTCCTAGGGCTTTCTGTTGCTCCTATATTGAAAGCATTGACCTTTTGAACATCAAGATCTTGTGTCAAAAGTGGCAAATATACAATACCTGTATATACTAGATCTTATTCCATATCAGGGTTGTTTAAAGTTCTATATATTCTATGTCAGTCAGTAATATTGAACTTTCAAAAATTTCAGATAATTAGCTAATTGAAGCTTTTTTTCAGAAGAAAAACTTAAAACTCTGACTAGGTGTAGGGTGTGTGTGTTTATTTTAGTTATTTTATGGCAGTTTGCATCTTTTATCCATATCACTTGTTTCCTTCTCTTTCTCATTATGTTGAAGGGATCATTGCCTTGTGAACACTAAGATTATGTCAGTGTTGTTTAAATTCACTTATCTTTTTCATCAATTTTTGTATTCAACTGAAATATTTTAGTAATGTCATCTTATACTTAAAATATTTATCCTGGGGTACTTGGTTTCAAGTTTCACCTGTTCAAGTTGAAACATGTATGATCATAATGCCATTAAAAGGCAAAGCATCCTTGTTATTTAAATGGTATATACACTTGTGTGCTTTTATATAAATATAGCAGAGTTTTGTATTTACTTCAGTGCTGTCATTGTTTTTTTAAAATAAATTCAGTAATTTCATAAATATTTATTAATTGATCCATCTGTGTTTAATGGCATATCAGTGATATTGATTAATTGATCCATCTGTGTTTAATGGCATATCAGTGATATTGATTAATTGATCCATCTGTGTTTAATGGCATATCAGTGATATTGATTAATTGATCCATCTGTGTTTAATGTTATATCAGTGATATTGATTAATTGATCCATCTGTGTTTAATGGCATATCAGTGATATTGATTAATTGATCCATCTGTGTTTAATGGCATATCAGTGATATTGATTATGCTTAGTACCAAGGCAATGGGATTTTAAAGCCGTAACCAACTATTGGTGTGCCAAAATCATAATGTAATAGCATAATAATTCTCAATGAAATAACATAATATGTCATAATGTAATAGCATACTAAGTCATAATGATATAGCATAATAAGTCATAATGTAATAGCATACTAAGTCATAATGATATAGCATAATAAATTGTAATATTATAGCATACAAAGTCATAATGTAATAGCATACTAAGTCATAAAGATATAGCATACTAAGTCATAAAGATATAGCATACTAAGTCATAATGATATAGCATACTAAGTCATAGTGATATATCATACTAAATCATAATGGTATAGCATACTAAGTCATAAAGATATAGCATACTAAGTCATAATGTAATAGCATACTAAGTCATAAAGATATAGCATACTAAGTCATAATGATATAGCATACTAAGTCATAGTGATATATCATACTAAATCATAATGGTATAGCATACAAAGTCATAGTTATATAGCATACTAAGTCATAATGTAATAGCATACTAAGTCATAGTGATATATCATACTAAATCATAATGGTATAGCATACAAAGTCATAAAGATATAGCATACTAAGTCATAATGATATAGCATACTAAGTCATAGTGATATATCATACTAAATCATAATGGTATAGCATACTAAGTCATAAAGATATAGCATACTAAGTCATAGTGATATATCATACTAAATCATAATGGTATAGCATACTAAGTCATAAAGATATAGCATACTAAGTCATAATGTAATAGCATACTAAGTCATAGTGATATATCATACTAAATCATAATGGTATAGCATACTAAATCATAATGGTATAGCATACTAAGTCATAAAGATATAGCATACTAAGTCATAGTGATATATCATACTAAATCATAATGGTATAGCATACTAAGTCATGAAGATATAGCATACTAAGTCATAATGTAATAGCATACTAAGTCATAGTGATATAGCATACTAAGTCATAGTGATATATCATACTAAATCATAATGGTATAGCATACTAAGTCATAAAGATATAGCATACTAAGTTATAATGTAATAGCATACTAAGTCATAGTGATATATCATACTAAATCATAATGGTATAGCATACTAAGTCATAAAGATATAGCATACTAAGTCATAATGTAATAGCATACTAAGTCATAGTGATATAGCATACTAAGTCATAGTGATATATCATGCTAAATCATAATGGTATAGCATACTAAGTCATAAAGATATAGCATACTAAGTCATAATGTAATAGCATACTAAGTCATAGTGATATATCATACTAAATCATAATGGTATAGCATACTAAGTCATAAAGATATAGCATACTAAGTCATAATGTAATAGCATACTAAGTCATAGTGATATATCATACTAAATCATAATGGTATAGCATACTAAATCATAATGGTATAGCATACTAAGTCATAGTGATATAGCATACTAAGTCATAGTGATATATCATACTAAATCATAATGGTATAGCATACTAAGTCATAGTTATATAGTATACTAAGTCATAATGTAATAGCATACTAGGTCATAATGTAATAGCATACTAAGTCATAATGATATAGCATACTAATTCATAATGATATAGCATAATAAATCAAGGTTATATAGCACACTAAGTCAAAATGAAATAGCATATTAAGTGATAATGCATACTGAGTCATAATGAAATGGCATACTAAGTTGCTAATTAAATGATTAAATGAATGAAATGCCAGATAACAAATGGTTAATTTGCTGGAAAACTTGAAATTCTTGGGAAATTAATACTTGTACTGTATTTCTGTATTTTTGTATGAAAACCCCATTAATGGAAGGTAGGGCATGGTGAGCCAGTCACCATTAGGTTTTGAAAAGATGATGATGGTTATTTTATTGGTTAAACCAATGTATTGAAATGATGTATTAAAATGATGGTGGTTATGTGTTTTTTTTCTAAAGTCACATATAGTATTTCAGTATATTTCTGGTATCTTAGGTTTTGATTACAGTGGAGAATATGGGTTTTCAGTATATTTCTGGTATCTTAGATTTTGATTACCAAGGGAGAATATGGGTTTTCAGTATATTTCTGGTATCTTAGGTTTTTGATTACAGTGGAGAATATGGGTTTTCAGTATATTTCTGGTATCTTAGGTTTTTGATTACCAGTGGAGAATATGGGTTTTCAGTATATTTCTGGTATCTTAAGTTTTGATTAGAGTGGAGAATATGGGCTTTCAGTATATTTCTGGTATCTCAGGTTTTTGATTACCAAGGGAGAATATTATATCACCCTGCATATGTAGGTAACTGATCACAGTTTAATGTAAAGTCAGAACTAATGAAAGCTCTGGCTCCATCCCACCAATAGCTGAAAAATAAATTGTTTATAAGTTTGGAAGGAACTTCGCTATACTATTTTTAGTATATCTTTCATCTGATTTATAATAAAAGGAGTTTAACAGATCTTACGATAACAGCAAATTGTTCTTCATGCACCAGTAAATTTTATTTTTTTCAAATTCTTCTAAACAGTAATTTGCTAGCCATGTATTTTGCTGTTTAAACATAGTTCTTCATTATCAAAACATTCAAACAGGTTCAAGATTTTGTTTTTGTTAAAATGGTTTTCACTAGAATTGCTTCACTGTACTATTGGTTTAATAAAAGATGAAAAAATCATGAAGTATATTTTTTCTACAGGTGATTGTGACTTTGAAAATGGACTTTGTAACTGGCAAAACAGTGTAACTGGTGATAATTTTGACTGGACACAAGGAAGTGGTTCCACGTTGACTGCTGGCACTGGACCACAAAATGACCACACCCTGGGCACTACTTCGGGTCATTACATGTACATTGAAACCTCTGCGCCACGTCAAGTAGGTGACAAAGCGTGGCTGGCTAGTCAGTTGTTAAACTCACCAAGCAATGGAGTAGGGTGCATTCGATTCTGGTACAACATGAATGGACAGACAATAGACACTCTGAATTTAAAACTCAGAGTGCTAGGTGAGTTATTTTAAATTAAAGCATTATGATATCTTATATTTTTCATGACTTATTAATAACATTTATGTTTAGTTTTTAATTCTCTTGGTCCAATGTCCAATATGCACCATTTTTTTACAATCATTTTGCAGTACAAACAAACATGAGGGTGTGTCTCTAACAATTTGAACTGAATTATATTGAATGAATACAAATTGAAATCATTGGCTATTGAATAGAATGAATATTGAATGAATACAAATTGTAATCATTGGCTATTTAATTGAATGTATATTCAGCTGAAATTGAGTACATTGAAATCATTAGCTATTGAACAGAATTATATTGAATGAATACAAATTGTAATCATTGGCTATTGAATAGAATATATAGTCAACTAATTTTGAATACATTGAAATAATTGGCTTTTGAATAGAATGTATATTGAATGAATACAAATTGAAATCATTGGCTATTAAATTGAATGCATATAAATTGAAATCATTAGCTATTGAATAGAATGCATATTGAATGAATACAAATTGAAATCATTGGCTGTTGAAACAAATTGAAATCGTTGGATATTGAATAGAATGAATATTGAAATAATACAAATTGAAATTATTAGCTGTTGAATAGAATAAATACTGAATGCATATAAATTGAAATCATTGGCTATTGAATACAATGAATATTGAATGAATACAAATTGAAATCATTGGCTATTGAATAAAATGTATATTGAATGAATACAAATTGAAATCATTGACTATTGAATTGAATGCATATAAATTGAAATCATTAGCTGTTGAATAGAATGCATATTGAAGGAATACAAATTGAAATCATTAGCTGTTGAATAGAATAGAATAAATATTGAATGAATATAACTGCAACTAAAGAATCACTGTCAGTATATCAAGAATAACTTGTAATGACACTGTACACATTAGCATAGAGTTACAGAAATATGAACTCATTTGAAAGGGAACAAATCCAGAATGAATTAGCTAGCCTGATTTCTTCCCAGGCATATTTGGTCTGACTGGCAATTATAGATTAAAGGTGCATAAAGCTTGTGTGAATTCATTGTGCTGTCAACTCATCTGCACACTATTTCAAGCTTAAACTCTGATAGCAACCTAACAGTCAAATCATCGTGTGTAAGTCACTGAATGATAATAAATATAGGGTGTATATAATTATTTACTGACAAGTATTTTTGGATGCAGTACATACATGTGTAAGCAAATTCAGACTAATTAGCTTAAGTATAATGATATTTTGTGGAAATTACGGCAATGTGATATTAATGATCGTTTAGTTCTTCCATACTCCTCTTTGGCCAAATGCAATGATTTTTTAAAAAAAGCATTCTTTTCCATACACTGAAAAAAACAATATTTTGCATGAGTAACAATTATATAACACAAATATGATACATGATGAAATTATATAACACAAATATGATACATGATGAAATTATATAACACAAATATGATACATGATGAAATTATCTAACACAAATATGATACATGATGAAATTATATAACACAAATATGATACATGATGAAATTATATAACACAAATATGATACATGATGAAATTATATAACACAAATATGATACATGATGAAATTATATAACACATATATGATACATGATGAAATTATATAACACAAATATGATACATGATGAAATTATATAACACAAATATGATACATGATGAAATTATCTAACACAAATATGATGCATGATGAAATTATATAACACAAATATGATACATGATGAAATTATATAACACAAATATGATACATGATGAAATTATATAACACAAATATGATACATGATGAAATTATATAACACATATATGATACATGATGAAATTATATAACACATATATGATGCATGATAATGATTCCAGTGATGTAATGTATTACATCATGCAGATCATATATGTTTGCAGGTCAGTCTGATTACATCATCTGGCAACAGAAGAATAATCAGGGAGCACAATGGCTTCAAGGTCAGGCGCCATTCAGCACTAACAAAAACTACCAGATTGTGTTTGAAGGTATTCGTGGCCAGAGCTTCACCGGAGATATTGCCATAGATGACATTTCTTTTTCTAACTCATTATGTGGATGTAAGTGAAGATTTTCTTATTTTTTTTTATGCAGTTTTATGAAAACACAGTTACACAAACCTCAGTGAACACTTCCACATAAAATAGAATCGCTGTCATAAAGTAGAAAATGTATGGATCCCCTTTTTAACTTTATCATCATTGAAAGAGACACTTGTCCATCAAAGGCTTCTTATGGCTTCTCGAGTGTCCTTTATAGACAGGTTTGACGATAGTATTACAGAAAGTGAGAATAGATGTAACAAGTTCTTTTGTGAATGTTATAATTAAATTTTTTCTTATTTTTACAATTTAAGGTGACAAAATTAAAGTGACCCCATTGTCATATTTCTCAGGAAAATGTGGAGTTCTTTCAAGCATGTAGTAGATAACAGACATTTTTTGGATTTGTTGGAGAAAATGGACACAGTTGATGAAATTGATGTTTGTCACGTTTACCAATACGTTTTAATGAGTTGCAATAAATACCTTAAATTCTTTTCTTTGTGTTTTGGGTTTGAAATATATGACTACACATACATGTATAATGCACATTTGTTATGAAGTGTGCACATGTCAAACAAATCCCAACACAAACAGCTTTGGTTGCATAGTATGTAATAATTGTATCCAGTGTATGAACTTAGTACAAAGTTGACATAACATTAAATTCAACAGCAATTAGAGAACCCTTCATATAAATCCAAATTTAATATTGTAATATTTACAACAAGAGTACAATGGAAAGATGTGCATCCAAAATGTCTTAAAATAAATTATCTTAAAGCTTTTTTTTTTGAGAATCTAATTGCGGAACTGAATCTGGCTTAAGTATTATGAAGAAATCTCCCACTTAGTCTTGGCTGATGATCCACATGGCTAATAGGGTCAGAGCACTGTGATCAGATACCAAAAGCAAATATTTTAAATTTGTAGTCATGGTGTGATTACCCTGATGATGATGTTGATGATGATGATGATGATGAATTATTTTGATTATGACATCTTTGCTCATAATTATATTTAGAGGAGTAAGATTAAGTTTTTTGTCAGAAGTCATTAGTTTTAGGGGAACCCAATACAATACATACTTTCCATCTATATTGACTTCAGTTATCTACAGTTTTATCTCATTTGTCATCTGCAGTATTAATTCTTCATCTGTAAGCCATAGTATATTCTGCAGGATAAAATTGTGTCTGTTCACAGTTATCAAAATTGACTATAATGTGTTTTATTTTCTAATTGGGGGACCATTCAGCAGGAATAACACTCCTACAACAACTTTGCTGACTCAGAAACCTGCCTATAATGATATCTCACTTGTGGAAGTATTTGTTGTATTATTGCACTGAATTAGAAAAGCATGACCTCCTTGGCAATATCATGTTAATTACATCATTTGCATTAAAAAAATGGCATGGAATAAAAGAAAAGTTAAAAGGCATGCAAATCCTATTGCCCTTATTGTGTGTCAGGTCAATTCATTTCAGTTATTCTTTCAATATAAATGGTTTTGTGTACTTAATATAATTAAATCACCTTATATTATTAGCCAACTCATTCATAAATGTGATAAAATGTAGCAGGGCAACCAAGTGAAATAATTACTTGGTGATATAAAAGTTTTGTTTCACAGGTATGTTTTTTTGTGTGGAGAAGCTGAGTTTCAGAGTTTGTAGTTATTTTAAAATTCTTAAATTGGCACTCAGAGACTTTCTAAAGAATGAAAATAAATGTCACTATTATTGCAATGAAATCATGGTATTAATATTTTACTAATAGAACAATTACAAAATAGAGTTTCAACATTGCTGGGTTTTTTCATGAAATAAATGTCCTTAGTAATTTATATCTAAAAAGAATCTTGTTTGGTTGTGAATTGAATCAACTAGTTTGGTTCTGTACTTCCTATTGTCTCTGCATTTCACTCAGTTATAACTTAGTGCAATGCAGGTAGCATATAAAGCTGGTAACCAGACTAATCAACAACAACAGCAAAACCTGTGATATAATTAATGATCTTTTCAAGTACACTAGAAGGTTGTTGAAACCAAATGGAATAATGTTAACAATCATTATGATGAAGGGCATCTTTTAAAAAAAGGTAATTACAATTTCATTAGATATTGTAAATAAAAATCAAGGTAATTACAATTTCATTAGATATCATAAATAAAAATCAAGGTAATTACAATTTCATTAGATATTGTAAATAAAAATCAAGGTAATTACAATTTCATTAGATATCATAAATAAAAATCAAGGTAATTATAATTTCATTAGATATCATAAATAAAAATCAAGGTAATTACAATTTCATTAGATATCATAAATAAAAATCAAGGTAATTACAATTTCATTAGATATTGTAAATAAAAATCAAGGTAATTACAATTTCATTAGATATTGTAAATAAAAATCAAGGTAATTACAATTTCATTAGATATCATAAATAAAAATCAAGGTAATTACAATTTCATTAGATATTGTAAATAAAAATCAAGGTAATTACAATTTCATTAGATATTGTAAATAAAAATCAAGGTAATTACAATTTCATTAGATATTGTAAATAAAAATCAAGGTAATTACAATTTCATTAGATATTGTAAATAAAAATCAAGGTAATTACAATTTCATTAGATATCATAAATAAAAATCAAGGTAATTACAATTTCATTAGATATTGTAAATAAAAATCAAGGTAATTACAATTTCATTAGATATCATAAATAAAAATCAAGGTAATTACAATTTCATTAGATATTGTAAATAAAAATCAAGGTAATTACAATTTCATTAGACATCATAAATAAAAATCAAGGTAATTACAATTTCATTAGATATTGTAAATAAAAATCAAGGTAATTACAATTTCATTAGATATCATAAATAAAAATCAAGGTAATTACAATTTCATTAGATATCATAAATGAAAATCAAGGTAATTACAATTTCATTAGATATTGTAAATAAAAATCAAGGTAATTACAATTTCATTAGATATCATAAATAAAAATCAAGGTAATTACAATTTCATTAGATATCATAAATAAAAATCAAGGTAATTACAATTTCATTAGATATCATAAATAAAAAACAAGGTAATTACAATTTCATTAGATATCATAAATAAAAATCAAGGTAATTACAATTTCATTAGATATCATAAATAAAAATCAAGGTAATTACAGTTTCATTAGATATCATAAATAGAAATCAAGGTATTTACAATTTCATTAGATATCGTAAATAAAAATCAAGGTAATTACAGTTTCATTAGATATCATAAATAAAAATCAAGGTAATTACAGTTTCATTAGATATCATAAATAGAAATCAAGGTATTTACAATTTCATTAGATATCGTAAATAAAAATCAAGGTAATTACAGTTTCATTAGATATCATAAATAAAAAGTTAATTAAAGTTTCATTAGATATCATAAATAAAAATCAAGGTAATTACAACTTCATTAGACATCATAAATAAAAATCAAGGTAATTACAATTTCATTAGCTATTGTAAATAAAAAAAGTAATTACAATTTCATTAGTTAACATATTAAAAAATAAAGGTAATTACAATTTCATTAGATATATTAAAAATAAAGGTAATTACAATTTCATTAAGTATTGTAATTAAAAATAAAGGTAATAACAATTTCATTAAATATGGTAAATAAAAATAAAGGTAATTACAATTTCATTAGATAAAGTGCTTTATTGACAATTATTCCCAATGCAATTATAAAACAAGTATTCAGCCATTAAAGCTACACAAGTCAGGGAACCCAAAACTATATCTTGCAATAAATAATCATCCATTCGAAAATGTCAATCATGAAAGGCTTGTAGGTGTGTCCATAGATAATAATTTATTATGGAATGACCATATTGATAAGCTTTGTAAAACACTGTCATCCAAAATTGCCCTTCTCGGCAAAATCAAGAAATATTTACCTATGGAAACTCGCAATCTATACTACAAGACATATATTCTTCCAACAATGGATTACTGTTCTAATGTATGGGGAAACTGTGTTAAATCTGAGCTTGACAGGATTTATAAACTCCAGAAACGAGCAGCACGTGTAATTTTAGATACATCTGTTGACTATCCCTCAAAAGCATTATTTACAGAACTCAAATGGTTCACAATATATGACAGGATAGATTTTCACAAGGCAGTTCTTTTATATAAATGTCTACATGGAACTGCACCAGAGTATCTTCAGGACTTATTCAGGCCTTTTTCAATACAATACCAGTTGAGATATGTCTCACATGGAAACCTTCTAGTACCAAAACCATGAACAGAGCAATTCAAAAAGAGTTTTCAATACTCTGGTACAGTTCTGTGGAATAAGCTTCCACTACATGTAAAATCGGCTGAAAATATTAGAGTATTTAAGAAGAGATATCAGGAGCATGCATGTATTTCTAACAGATAATGGAATTTAGTATTTTAATACGAAACATGCTAATATAAGCACTAATTATTGCTTCTTCACACAATGTGCATTTGTTATACTTTCATTAAGAGGGCCTCAAGGGAGAATAGTCCTTGACTAATGAGTCACCCTCTATAAATAAAGCATTATTATTATTATTATTATTATTATTATTATTATTATTATTATTATTATAAACAGCCAGCTGCTAACCCCGCCCCTCCCCCCACTTTGTGGCTTTCTCAATTTCCAGCAGGTATGGCATCATTTCTTATTTTTTGGGAAGTCCCTCAATAACTTTTTTCACACTTATAGTGTGGTCTATGATTGTTTTTACCCCATTGGTTGTGAGTTATTGTGGGGGAGGTGTATCTTGAACTAGTAAGTGCATGTACGTGTAGTCAGTTTGGAAATGCCTGTAGTCATAGAAACTTAATAAACATCTTATTTTACAAAGTTTACTAAATTATTAAGAAAAGTAACAAAATACCTCTTAATTTGCTCTTTAAGGGATTCTGAGTTTTTTTCTTTCTTTCTAAGTGAATCCTCCCAGTGCCACACCTCCAAGCCAGACAATTGTCACTATGATGAGCCCTGTTGCCTCTACTGGACCGTTCAACTGTACTTTTGATCAGAATTTGTGTGGCTGGATGCAGGACACACAGGATACCAAGGCCTTTGACTGGATCAGACAACAGGGGTCAACAACAACTGCCAATACAGGGCCTACTTCAGATCACACTTCCTCACGTAAGTTGACATATTACCCTTGCTGTGCTGATGTGCCAGTAAACTGTCTTTGCAGTTTTGTTTTCATATCTGACATCTTAATTATTGATTTAACCTATGGAGTCTGTTGTCTTGCATTATTTATTTTCTGGTCTAGACAGATGAAACAAATAAAATATAGCAATATTGAGTAGTTATATTGAACATAAAATATCTAAAAGTTCTACAATTTACAATGCTAAAAATGGAACAACTGTGTGCAAATACTGTGGTACAGAACTAGTCCCTAGCAATTAGCTAACACTGTTACATTACTAGTTTATAACAGTGTGCAAATACCTTTACAGAACTAGTCCCTAACAACATGTTATTATTGGGGTACAGAACTAGTCCCTAACAACATGTTATTATTGGGGTACAGAACTAGTCCCTAACAACATGCTAAAATAGGGATACATAACTAGTACTTAACAACATTCTAACATTGTGGTACATAACTAGTCCCTAAGAACATGCTAATATTGGGGTACAGAACTAGTCCCTAACAATATGCTAATATTGGGGTACAGAGCTAGTCCCTATGAACATGCTAAAATAGGGATACATAACTAGTCCTTAAGAACATGCTAACACAGGGATACATAATTAGTCCCTAACAACATGTTATTATTGGGGTGCATAACTAGTATCTAACAACGTGCTAACACTGGGGTACAGGACTAGTCTCTAACAGCATGCTAACACTGGTATACAGGACTAGTTTTTAGCAACAGGCTAAAGTTTGGGGTACAGAACTAGTCCCTAACAACATAGAAAATAGGGATACATAACTAGTCCCTGACAACATGCTAACATTGGTTTACAGAACTAGTCTCTAAGAACATTCTAACATTGTGGTACAGAACTAGTCCCTAACAACATGCTAATATTGGGGTACAGAACTAGTCCCAAAGAACATGCTAATATTGGGGTACATAACTAGTCCCAAAGGACATGCTAATACTGGAGTACAGAACTAGTCCCTAACAACATGCTAATATTGGAGTACAGAACTAGTCCAAAAGGACATGCTAATACTGGAGCACAGAACTAGTCCCTAACAACATGCTAATATTGGAGTACAGAACTAGTCCAAAAGGACATGCTAATACTGGAGTACAGAACTAGTCCAAAAGGACATGCTAATACTGGAGTACAGAACTAGTCCAAAAGGACATGCTAATACTGGAGTACAGAACTAGTCCAAAAGGACATGCTAATACTTGAGTACAGAACTAGTCCAAAAGGACATGCTAATATTGGGGTACAGAGCTAGACCCTAAGAACATGCTAACATTGGGGTACAGAACTAGCCCCAAAGAACATGCTAATTTTGGTTTACAGAACTAGTCCCTAACAACATTTTAATGTTGGTGTTCAGAACTAGTCCCTAACAACATGCTAACTTGGGGGTACAAAACAAGTCTCTAACACCATTCTAATATTGGGGTTCAGAACATGTCTGTAACAACATTCTAACATTGGGGTACAGAAATTAAGTCCCTAACAACATGTTAACATGGGGGTATGGAACTAGTCAATATTCTGAAGAGTCAGGCTTTTTCTTTCTTGAACATGTCTATAGTGCAGTATGCCAGCAATCTGCTTTTGGGATTCTTTCTGTCACATTAAGAATCTATCCACTAATTGCACCAGGTGTAGTTTGATTTGGACCTGGCCTACAGTCTGTCTGTTGATTCTGATAAGCCTTTTGGTAAAGGTCACTTGGTTGTTGTTGTTTGGTTTAGCACCATTTTTCAGCACACGATAGGCCATACATAGAGGCCAGTATTATTGGTAGAAGAAGAACCCGGAAAAACCCATGGAAAGAACAACTGACCCACGAGAAGCTACTGGCAAGCTTTCTCACATAACCACATTAGATGAATCTTAGACTCAAACCAATGCAGACAGAAGTGAGATTGTAGTGATCTGTAATGGAGAGCGCTTTAGACCACTCGGCTACTATGGGGCTCCAGGTCACTTGGCATAGACACATTATATTTGGCAAGTATGTTTGTATGTATGTTTATATGGCCTGTTTTAGATTTTCAAACCATTACAGAAAATTTAAAATCCATTTACAACTATTTTAAATAGAACTTTGACATTTTTAAGCAAAATCATGTTATCACTTTCAAGTAAAAACAACAGAAGGTAGACAAGTCAAATTTATTACACTAAATCTGTATTTAGAAGACATAGATAATCTGTTTAGATTTTCAGTTCATTACAGTGAATTTGTCAATCATTTTTATATGTTTTGTTGAATTTAGTTTACTTTTTGCCAAAAATTAACTGATTTTTTGGGGTACTTTTACAGTTTGGTGTGAAGTGGAGGCATAAGTGTTGTATAACATAAATCTAGTTTTTAAAAAGATGCTAATTGTAACACCTGTCAGCATTAGGTGAATATCTGTTTTCAAGTATTGTTTTTAATTTATACATCTGTACATTATTGAATTGTCATCAGACTATAAACAGTCTCCCTCATTATAACACTGTCCATAGAGTGTACAGTACTCCTACATTTTAACACTGTCCATAGAGTGTACAGTACTCCTACATTCTAACACTGTCCATAGAGTGTACCATCTTATTGTAATACTTATAATGAAGTAATTTATATGTGTACATTACTCCTACATTATAACACTGTCCATAGTGTGTACCATCTTATTATGAGATTTACTTATAATGAAGTAATTGATATGTGTACATTACTCCTACATTATAACACTGTCCATAGAGTGTACCATCTTATTGCAATACTTATAATGAAGTACTTCATATTTTTAAAGTACTCCCTCATTTTAACACTGTCCATAGAGTGTACCATCTTTTTATGAGACTTACTTATAATGAAGTACTTCATATGTGTACAGTACTCCCTCATTCTAGCACTGTCCATAGAGTGTACCGTCTTATTGCAATAATGTCTGCGTGGATTCGAGTCTAAGTTTTGGCTAATGTGGTTATGTGAGAAAGCTTACCAGTACCTTCTTGTCTGTCGGTGTTTCTTTCTGGGAGTTTTCCCGGGTTCTTCCTCCACCAAATAACAACTCCTACTTTATGCCACAGTTCACAGAGTATGCCATCTTTCAGTGAGACTAACTTATGATTAGGTGTATGCTATATGTACAGTATTCCCTCATTATAAAACTGTCTATGTGAGTCATAAAGTTTACCATCTTATGGTGAGACTAACTTATTAAGAAGTACTTGATAAATGTACAATACTCCAACTTTATAACACAGTCCATAGAGTATACCATCTTATAATGAGAATGACTATTAATGACATACATGGTACTTGTACAGTACTCCCATATTAAAACTCTCCATAGTTTATACCACCATATAGCATGTCTGACTTATAATAAAGTACATGGTACTTGTACAGTACTCCCATATTAAAACTCTCCTTAGTTTATACCACCATATAGCATGTCTGACTTATAATAAAGTACATGATACTTGTACAGTACTCCCATATTAAAACTCTCCATAGTTTATACCACCATATAGCATGTCTGACTTATAATAAAGTACATGGTACTTGTACAGTACTCCCTTATTATACCACTGTCTTTAGAATATACCATTTTATAGTGAGACTCTTATTAGGAAGTGCATGTCACGTATATGGTACGCATGCTTTTTAACACTTCATATAAGCCAGTACCCCAAAATATATGGAATCATAGGTGAAGCTGTTTAATTGTTAAACTGCTCAAATGTTCTTTTAATTTCATTTAGTATGATATTTCATTTTGCATTAGCAACAAAGCAATAGTTTTAGATTTAAAGATATAAGGTTCTTAGCAGCAGTATTTGATGTTGAATGCACTAGATTTAATGACATTAGAGAGATAAGTTATTATTTTATATTATTACTCCCAAATGTATATGGCATCTTCTTTTATCCTCACTTTAGGTGGGTACTACATGTACATTGAAACGTCTGCTCCAAGGCAGTTTGGGGACAAGGCACGACTCATCAGTCCTGATGTACAGCCTGGACCAGGTGGACAAAAATGCCTGATTTTCTTCTACCACATGTATGGTCTGAATATATATAAGCTAAATGTTTATATCAAGATAGGTCTGGCCTTACCCCCTACCCCATTCTGGAGTAAACAAGGCACACAAGGGAATGCCTGGAGACAAGCAACGCTGACAGTCACATCGCCCTCTGTTTTCAATGTAAGTTTATTAAGAATTATGAAGATTAATATGCTCCACCATGGCAGTGGTAGAACATTTATTGTTACCTTTGTTCATCCATATGTCCGAGTCATTCACACCTTGGTTAGGTTTTGCATTTTAGTTATATAAGGACCTGTGTTGGACCATCCATGTTCATTTAATACATTTATAGATATGTTCACTGTTTAGCACACAGGAACAAAAATATTATGTATGGCATTGGTGTTGTTGGCACAATATCTATGGCATTGGTGTTGTTGGCACAATATATATGGCAGTGGTGTTGTTGGCACACTATCTATGGCATTGGTGTTGTTGGCACAATATCTATGGCAGTGGTGTTGTTGGCACAATATCTATGGCAGTGGTGTTGTTGGCACAATATCTATGGCAGTGGTGTTGTTGGAACAATATGTCTGTCTTTCTCAAAAGTTTAATGTTATTGTGCTAAAGATTTTTAGCTCTACTATTCACAGAGGAGAAAAGCTATGATGTGGCCTGTTATCCATCCATCTGTTCATCTTTCATTTGTTCATTAGCACACATTTGTTAGTGCTACTTTTCTTAAACTACAGGAAGGATTGTTATGAACTTTTACACACACATTCTTATTGATCCTAAATAAAAATTGTGACCCAGACATCCAATATTGGCATTACAAAGGCCATTTTAAAAATGATATTATTTCCAAAATGGATGTTAACTTTGTTATGGGATTTTCACTAGAAGACTTCTTGTGATGTTTTGTTGATTTTAACTGAAAATTATGCTGATCTAGCATGAAATATGGACTCCAGTGGTCAGCTTGATGATCTTGTCTCTACACCTTCTGAATGGATGCTCATATCACCATTTTGAACAAGAGATAATATCTTGTTGATCCTAAATGAAATTGTTACCTCTTTTAGACATCTGATATGATCTTCATGGTGGCCATCTTGAAAATCACTATTCCTCTTGAACAATTGGTCATAACAAGTTGGGTTATTCAGTAAAAGATTTCTTATGATGTTCAGTTGGTTCTAAATGAAAATGGCTCACCCTGGACATCCAATATAACTACTATGGTGACCATCTGTGAACTCGTATGACTTCTTCAGCTGACTTAATGGCTGTGGTGACATCTGGCTTTTACACACAAAAAATACACACACACAAAAACCTTGATATGATAACTAGTTGATTGTAAATGAATATGGCATCAATCAGACTGCCAAAAAATTCATTACAAGACTATACTTCAAGGTGATTGAGACAAATTGGACATCATTAAGGAAAGTACACTCTCATTTCTTTTATCAAACATCAGTTTATTGTATGACATAAACAAATGGCAAAACATATATATCACTTTTACATCTGTGAAGGCAATAGTCACTTCATCATTCACTTTTCATATTTATGATTGTGTCAAAACTTTTTTTTTATGTCAGACACAGTTTGATGCATTGTAAAATGATTTACAGGTAAGACATGACACAGAATATGGTTTGCATTTGAAACATGGAGTTCCAAAGAACATGGTTTGCTAGCGAGAAATATTTCACAAGACATGGTATGCAAGCAGTAAGATTGTTTCTCATAAAACATAGTTGGATGCAAGACATAGTGTCCACAACAGTGTGCAGTCTAGTGAGTGTCCAAGAGGACATAGTTTGTATGCAAGACAGTGTGTCCCATAGATCAGTTTGCAATCTAGCCAGTGTCCAACAGAAGATAGCTTGTATGCAAGATGTACTGTTTCACAAAATCCATGTTAAAAGTAATTCTAAATTCATCTAATTTGTCTGACAAAATAATTCTAGTTTGTTGCATTAAGAGCAATATTTTTAAGCATACAAAACTATAAAACTTTATTAAGCCTCTAAAAATTATACATTCTTTTATATCCTCAATTGCTACAAAATGTTTTAGGTTGTCTTTGAGGGGGTGAGAGGCACTGGTTACCAGGGAGATATTGCCATTGATGATGTCAGCATAGCAGATGGACCCTGCGCAGGTACAATCAATGACTGACAGTGTTTTGAAGATCAGATTAAAATCAATGACTGACAATGTTTTGAAGCTCTTTGATTTCTCTCTCTCTCTCTCTCTCTCTCTCTCTCTCTCTCTCTCTCTCTCTCTCTAGATATTGATATATATCTTGTTATATTCTAACCAACCAACAAATTTCTAGTGAAACAACTCTGAATTCCTGACTTTTTTTTGTTCAGAGTGGATATTTTGTGTGTGTGTAAAATTTTGTGATTTTGTTATAAAGAATGTTTGAAATATTCTAGATCCATATGTGTTATTTAATTTAAGCTGGTAAATTTAGATGGAATTTAGTATATGATTCAACTTAAAGTCTGCTAAATTAAAAAAAAAATTTCCACTGCTAAAATTTCCACTGCTAAAATTTCCACTGCTAAAATTTCCAGCTATACAGTTTATATTTACTCCACATCTTGTGCAATTTCTAAGACTGTCAACATATTTTGAGATCCTATAGTGTTTTTATAGAAAGGTTTTGCTGTATTCTGTATTATGCCATTGTTAGTGACAAGTAGCATGCTTTCAGAGATTCCTTGTAAATTTAATAGCATAACCACTATTATAAGTGCTTGAACTGTTATATTGTTTCTAAAGACTAATATCTACTTTATAAAATATCTTGTATATCACCAAACCAGGTGTATAAAAACCTGTTACAGATGTCAGATTAACATGATTTTCACAACTGTTTTATGTTGTCTTATTTTGCAGGTGGCTTTTCAAATGCTTCTACAGTTGTCACGAGCTGTGACTTTGAATCCATATCCATTTGTGGATTCTCGCAGGACATAACAGATAATTTTAACTGGAGACGAGATAAAAGTGGAACTTCCACTACCCTTACAGGACCAACAACTGACCACACGCTGGGTACTTCTCAAGGTAATATCCTATTGTCCATTTATTCTTTAGTTTTCATTTTTGTTTATTCCTCATCATTGTTCTTGTCAATTCAGTTAAACAATAGTGGCAAAACTTACCAAATGCAAAAGTTAACAAGTTTCACAGATGATTCTTGCATCTTCTGAAACATGCAATATCTGTGTAACATGGTCACATGATGATCACCATGGTAACAGGATGATCACCTGGGGAACTTTCTTACAGAAGAGCATTAACAGCAATGAGAAAAGGACAAAACTAGCAATGAAGAATCTGCCGTATTAAATATCCAAACCTAGATGGAATCAACTGTCATAGGGGACATTGTTGCCCCATGCCCAAATCACAGGAAATGATTAGTATGATACCAACTGCTACCAACTTAAGCTAAGGAGTTTTGCTTCCTCCATTGCTTATTTGCCATTGTTAGGGCTACATATGTATTGCATAATGCAGAAGGCTATTAGGCACTAATTATGTTTTGGGGCAGTTTCTGCAAATATGCCCATCTCACACCTCAGTAGTTAATTTTAACTTTAAGTTTGGGGGGTGGGGGTGGTCCTGCCATTTTTAGGCAACCCATTGTGTATATTTTCCCCTGTATGTGGGAGTATGGCCTTTGGGCCTGTACATCTTGGCACATTAGGTTTTTTGTTGATCTTAGATGATCCATTCTGTCATATGATAATGATGTATGATGCCATCTTGGCTGCCAAGCCGCATGTCCTGTCAAATGTACCTACTGCCCAGTAACTGTAGATTGTTAAATTTGGTAAGCCATCCCAGTTGCTGGACTATGGAACTGTAGAATGTGGAAACATAAGGTGATCTTACTTATAGTCATCCTGCCATTTCATCTGCAATATTCAAAAAGTAAAGAAATTGCAGATCATCTGTTTAGTAAGATCTGTGCTCAGGGCAATTGAAATGCTTTCTTTTCAGATACTTAATCACCAGCAATGTTTTCATCTTGCTGGTATATTTAATATTAATCTTGACTTTTGACAAGAATTCTGAGACTAAATTTGGCTTCTCCTTTATTTTTTAAAGTTGACAAAAATGTAGTAGCCATGTCATTGATGATGTGCTTTGCACTATTAGGTATTTTTTGTCTTGCCAAAACATTAGGTAACAGTCATGCCTTGGTGTCATAACAGTCTTGCCTTGGAGTCATAACAGTCTTGTCTTGGAGTCATAACACTTATGACTTGGAGTTGTAACAGTCATGCCTTAAAGTTGTAACAGTCTGCCTTAGAATCATAACAGTCATTCCTTGGAATCATAAAAAGTCATGCCTTGGAGTCATAAAAAGTCATGCCTTGGAGTCATAACAGTCATGCCTTGGAGTCATAACAGTCATGCCTTAGAATCATAACAGTCATGCCTTGGAGTCATAAAAGTCATGCCTTGGAGTCTGTGGCTTTAGATTGCAAATGTCATTGGCATAGCAGCATTTCATTCAGTGGGAAAAGATTTGATTAGTTTGCTAATTTGGCTTTGTTGTGATGAGGTGCATGTCTTTATTGACATTGCATAAAGCGCATCATGTCATGACACTGAGGATTACACCTTTTGAGTCAGCATTGATTTGTGGAGGCAGAATTAAGAGAGTCATCTAAAAAGCCATCTTAAAAACTGCCCCTCCGATTTGCCATTCAACCTTCACAGTCATACAACTTCCTGGGTTATTCAGTGTGTCCACAGATTTGATCCGACAAGGCCATCTGTTATATGCACCTTTTAAACATGACTTTGCTGGCTCAGTGGTGCCCTTTGTCCAGTCCATTTGATCAAAAGGTCAATATCATGATAGATATACAATCATTCCTGCGTCAGTGGCACAGCCATGGTTGGATCACATCAGGAATTCCTCTGAAGAAGCCCAAACTGGAAGTGATGGTATGTACAGATGCCAAAATGTTAAGTTTAGGGAACCTATTTGTTGCTGGACTTAATAGTTGGTGGCAAATGGGCACCAGGAAAATTGTCTATTCACATCAATCTCAGAATGAAAGCCTTCATACCTGTCTTTGAGTTCTAATAACCAACTCTGCTAGAAGTTAGTCCTTATTATATCAGACAGCTCAGTAGTGGTAACTTATCTCCTCAAACAGGGGGCACCAAATTGCCTGACCTATACATGCTGGTTTTGCTATATTTTGTGTGTGCTGCCAACCTAAGATTATCTTTGTGAAATATTTTCAGCAGAATCGGTGTCCTGACTGATTTTTTTTAAAAATGGTCAGGTTATCCATACAGAATGGTTCCTTCATCCATTTGCCTTTTTGTGCTCTATGTTTGACCTATTTGCAACAAGGTGGAACCACAAATGGACCATCTTTGTTTCACCATGTCTTGATACAGAAGCTTGGGCATTGTGTATGTATTGTCAATCAGTTGGGAGATGTTATGAGCATTTGCCTACCCCACAGTCCTAGTAATATGAATAATACAGAACATAAGGGGTCAGAATTGCATGATGATTCTGATTGTCCATCTCATTTGGGATAAACCTTGGGTCAAAAATCTGCTTGATCTAGTGATAGATCTACCCAGGAAGATTAGAGCTAAACCAAATGTTCTCACACAACTTTGGGACAGGTGTTCCACCTATGCCTGGACTATCATTTCCATCATGGTTGGTTTTTGTCAGGACATCCTTGTGAGAGACTCAATTCATACCTTCAATATTTGCAGACAAAATCCAAAGAGCAGAAAGGCCCTACACTATTGAAGGCTTTGGAGATAAAGTTTTCAGGGACTGGTGTTGAGTTAATAGCATAATTCCTTTGAGTGCCTTTGTCTATCAACTAGTCCATTTTTTTGTTTGGCTTTATTAGGAGAAAAAGTGGGTACCATTTTCCATTAAAAGCTACCATGCCATTATATCTGACAAATTCAGGCATCATGGCAGAAAAGATATAATTCATAATTTCAATCTGTTAGCTCAGACCATACTGAAGATGTTATCATACAAAACCTGTTTCCTAAAAGCTTTAACATCAGCATGCAGTGTGTGTGAGTTACATGACCTTTCAGTCAGCCCAAATGATCCTCAGTTCAGATTGTATGGTTGGTGATTCTCATTACACCACCAGTCTTTATAGCCAAGAACCAGTTTTTGTCAGTGGGCAATCAGAGTTTCTACATACACTCTCTCTCTCATCAATAGATAAGTCGAGTGCAATGGCCTTGGCCATACTCTGATGTCTTAAAAGATCATGGTTACTTAATGAGGACTTCAGCTCATGAAATTATTTCAATGACTGCGAGCCTTGTGCTAGATTGCAATGTTTTATTTGAGACATTTTAGAAGGTGTTGACCTTTTTCAGTTTTTATATTAGGATTTTACTTCCAAATAGACAAAACCTGAATCTGGTGGTCACCTGCGCAGATGACCACTAGACACAAATAAACCAACACAGCCTCTTAACTTTGCTGGATTCACTAGTGAATTTTGAAAAATTCAATTTCAATATATATCTTCTTAACCAGATAGAGTGGTCACAGTTCATTAAGTAGGAGGACAGGTTATTGTTCAGTAAAGGTATCCAATCTATCTTCCCTATAAGGATATCCAATGTATAGGTAGGATATTCTGTATTCCCAGCTGTTTTTAATTATTCTCCTATTGTTAACGTGATTGTGAAATGTATTCAAAGGAGAAAGCAAAAGCAATTTTTTAGTAAATTGTCTCTCTGAGAATACTTACTTGATCACATTGCTGAAAGACCCTCCCATCCACCCTGCTTTGCAAGCATCCTCAATCATGGTAGTTAGCTTTTTTTTAAAACTGGTGACACCAAATGGTGGCAAGTGGAGGTAATTTGCGAACATTTTTGCTCCTTGTCTAATTTATAGACAGTAAAGATGAATGTTAGTCTCTCTCTCTCTCTCTCTCTCTCTCTCTCTCTCTCTCTCTCTCTCTCTCTGAATTTGGGGTAGCATGCTTATTTCAGGTAAGTATTCTTAGAGAAACATAATTTAGTTTTAAAAACATTTGCTTTTATGTTTATATGCAATGTTACAGCTGTTTCCTCCAAATAATTTAAATGTTTTTACAAGTTTAAGAAAAACCCAGCAGGATAGCTTACTAGGTGGATATACTTTCTTAATATTTAATTTTTTAATTTAATTCAGGATACTATATGTATACTGAGTCATCTTTACCACAACGACCTGGTCAGAAAACAAGATTGCTTAGTCCCATATACAGTGGTCCATCTCAGGCATCTTGTCTCAAATTCTGGTACAACATGTATGGTGTAAATATTGGCAGTCTCAATGTCTACATAATCCAGAGTGGCATATTGGGACAACCAGTGTGGAGCAGATCAGGTAGGTCACATGTAGCAAAGTGTATTGTTTTTCATAGGTTTTACAGCAGATATGATAAGATGTGCTGGTTGTGAGATGTCTGTGGTGCAAAATAAGACTGTTTTACAATCTAAGATCAATCTGAGATGTAGCTTGAATAATAATAGTTATTGCTGTAGAATGTGGACTTCTTTTTTTGATCTCATGATATACTTGTGTAAGCACTTTGGGATTGTCTTGACCTGACGATATTGTGTTTGTACTTCTGTGTTGTGAAAATTTGAATAAAAGAGATAGGAATGTTTAAAGAAAGGAGCAAGAGTCCATGAATCATGCATTTATTTCTGTATCTTCCCTGCTTTTGTTTTTCTCTGTCAGGAAACAACAGTATGTGTATACATGGTGAGTTGTACTATATCCTTGTTGTTAAAGCTTTATCTTACACAATCTTTGTAAGGAAATTTGTTTTCTCAGGTTCAATTAAAATTTGTATAATTTTATAATATACAATTTTAACAATATTAAAGTATATGTATTAATAAGTAAAATATATATAGATGTATAATTTGATAAGGAGCAAAGAATTATAGAGAATAAGAGTGATACATCAGCTAGAGGTCTGTTTGATAGAATGGGGTTAAAAGACACAATTTGAATGTATAAATGTGCTCGATAATTAAAATGTTTGGTTATGCACTGTGATAGAGATATAACATGTTTGGGTATGCACTGTGATTGAGATATAAAATGTTTGGGTATGCACTGTGATAGAGATATAACATGTTTGGGTATGCACTGTGATTGAGATATAAAATGTTTGGGTATGCACTGTGATAGAGATATAACATGTTTGGGTATGCACTGTGATTGAGATATAACATGTTTGGGTATGCACTGTGATTGAGATATAGCATGTTTGGGTATGCACTGTGATTGAGATATAAAATGTTTGGGTATGCACTGTGATAGAGATATAACATGTTTGGGTATGCACTGTGATAGAGATATAACATGTTTGGGTATGCACTGTGATTGAGATATACCGGTAGCATGTTTGGGTATGCAGTGTGATAGAGATGTAATATGTTTGGGTATGCACGGTGATAGTGATGTAAAAGAATGATCATTTTATCTATTTGCAATATGTAGACAAAACTTTTCCATATTTTTCAGGAAACCAAGGCCAGCAATGGTTCGTTGCATCAGTAAACATACCTGCCACAAATAATCCATACCAAATTGCATTTGAGGGGGTGATTGGTAATGGTATCCATGGTGATATTGCCATAGACGATTACAGTCTCACAGCTGGATCATGCCTAGTTAAAGGTAATTATGCATGCGACCTGGAATTGACAAGAAATAGGTACCATTTCTCAGATGGTGATGGCATTCTTGGAGATGTAGTCATTGTGTAAAGTCTTTGAAAATCATATAACTTTTACATCAATGGTTGCATTTATCTGCAACATTAGTTAACATACAGCCTGTCTAAACCTGGTACCATAAAATGCTTGAAGCTTCTCTCTTGTTTTTTTCAACAACAGTGTTCCCCATACCTATAAATTTCACCCTTCATTTTGTGTCAATATATTTCTTTTGAACCACACTACATACTTTATACAATACAATACCTACATATAATGATCTGGGCGTCTAAGTTGTAAATAAGGAGTTGAGTAGTTTCTATGGTCAGTACAGGATTGAAACATTTCAAAAGGTATCACATTACAAAAGTCACAAACTGATTGCCACAATGTATTAAATGTTCATTTTTGTTTAATACATTTTTATCAAGTGGTTTTATTGATTGCATTATCATTTATAACACCCAGTATGGAATAATGTAATGACTTCACTGTTAAGAGCATAAGAAGCAATTGTTTGGATCGTAGTTATGTCTGAAGCATCCAGTCGTACCTTGAAATCAAATACTAAACAGTTTTCATACTGGTATTATATGAGACATCCAGTCGTACCTTGAAATCAAATACTAAACAGTTTTCATACTGGTATTGTCTAAGACATCCAAATGTACCTTGAAATCAAATACTAAACAGTTTTCATACTGGTATTGTATGAGACATCCAGTCGTACCTTGAAATCAAATACTAAACAGTTTTCATACTGGTATTGTCTAAGACATCCAAATGTACCTTGAAATCAAATACTAAACAGTTTTCATACTGGTATTGTATGAGACATCCAGTCGTACCTTGAAATCAAATACTAAACAGTTTTCATACTGGTATTGTCTAAGACATCCAAATGTACCTTGAAATCAAATACTAAACAGTTTTCATACTGGTAGTGTCTGAGATATCTAAATGTACTGTCTAATCAAATATGAAACAGTTTGCATCCTGTATTGTCTGAGACATCCAAATGTAAATCAAATACTAAACAGTTTTCATACTGGTAATGTCTAAGACATCCAAATGTACTTCAAATGAAATACCACACAATTTGTTTGTATCATGATGCTGTCTAAGGTGTCAAAATGTATCTTCAAATTAAGCATTACACAATTTATTTGCATCCTTCTTGTGTCCCAGGCATAGACATGTCAAATACCACATGGTTATGGTGTTTATTGAACAAATCCTGCAGTTCCTGATGTGGTACTTGCAGTAAAAGTGTAGTCTTTTTCAAACCTTATAAAATATTCAGCTTCTTTCATTCATAAGGTACAATACACATGCATAAGAGTTTTTATTTTCCAGGGCAGTGTGATTTTGAAAACAATACATTCTGTACTTGGACTAATGACCACCTGAATGACCAGTATGATTGGGTAATACAACTAGGAACAACATTAGCCTGGCAGGTTGGACCTTCCACTGACCATACAAAGCAGAATGCTCAAGGTAAGGTGATAAAAGTGTTATTTGCAGGACAGCTATCATATCAGATATGCACTTCTTTTGTTCAAGACTTTTTTATATTAGTATTATTATTATTATTATTATTATTATTATTATTATTATTATTATTATTAATTTTATTCACCCACCTCCAATATGTACGAGCCATTGCTATTACTGTTTCTTTTCCTGTCTCTATGTAAACATCTTGTTTCTGGTGAAACATGGTACACATTTTGGACTAATGGTCCAAAATGTGTTTTTTACTATTCACAGTATTGCTGTTGTCTAGTTTTTTTGTATATCTGTCCATCCATCCATTATTCACACTTTTACTTCTAGAATGTGATTCTTAAATGTTCCATGTATACCTATACAACTTGGTAAATATGGCTATTGGTTCAGATGAGCCTCTTCAGTTTCAGTAATTTTTTTTTGCTATATATTTCTGCCAAAAGTCTATTCATCTGTCATCAATACTTTGTTTTGGAGAATAACTATTAAATTGTCCAAGATACGCTTGGCATAACTTTAAAATCATGTAAAATATCTGCTTTTAACGTAGACCTGTTATGAAGTGACCTCTGCTATGAGTGACCATCTGGATTATACGCTTTGTTTATGGAATTAATTCCTGTATATCTTCTTTGAATTAAGCCACTAACTTTTATCTCTGAGTAAATGATTCTGTTTCTGGATGAGATAACTGTCTTATTTTTCATTAATTGTTAGATATACATATATTTTTCATATATTCCCCAGTCCGAGTAAAAACCATCATTACAGTCAATTTTACAACTGGGCACTAATAATGTTAACACCTTTATAACAATGGAAGTACCTCCAACTAATAAAAGACAAACTTTAACACTGGAGGAAAAAATTATTTTTACTGAAAGAAGTGAAAAAATGCAGAACATTCACAAAATAGTGGTTTAAACATTAGTGAAACAAATGGTGTTGTAAAGGAAATGGAGTAAATTAGAAATGATTTCCTAGGGCAATACATGTACATGGGATCTTGAAATGTGAGTATATTTTTGTTGCTATATAATTTTATTTTCAGATGAATGCATATTTTAACAGGAACTATTAATAAAGAATAGAATATATATTCAGTGATTGTAGTTATTTTTCTTTAAATTGTTCTGAAACTGGACCTTGGAAGCTGGTCTTTTTGTACAAACCTGTTATGAGAGACCACCCACCATTCTTAGAGACCTTGGCAGAAGGGGCGGTCACTCATAACAGATTTTATTATACTGGTTCCATTTCTTATATCTCTTTATTCTTATTTTCATTTATTTGTTTGTTTGTCCATTCACACATCGTTGATAGTCTTTCACTTACTCATTAGTCTACCAACTTCTAAACATATACTTCACTAACACTTTTGGATAATTGGAAAACACAGCTGAAGTCAGACTAAAAATAGTAGAGCCATACCAATTTTAATTCCTATATGTATATTAAAATCAGTGAGTCAAAGTTCCTCTGTTTGATAACTTAAAGTTGGATTTGGTTTACATGTACTTGATTGGTCAGCTGTACAGTAAATTGACAGTTGTCATGGGGTTAGTCATTTGTAATTTGCTTTCAATGTAAATAAGAATATGATAGCATCATTATCTTTCAGCAGATTTATTAAATTTAACACCATTGTGATATAAAATTTATAAGATTTGCTCATTGTTAGTTTTTTTATTTTAATACTATTCTTATTTTAATTAATCATTTTGATTTAAAATTTGTAAATTACTTTGTAATTAAACAAAACCATGATCCATGTAAAATTTGTGAGCTATACAGCTTTTTTCCTGCTCAAGTTCACATGTATTTGAATAATGAATGTATTTTTAAACTCAAAGCAATTTCATTTTCTTTCAAATTGAAAGATAATAAAATGACAAAAATAACTGGTATGTAAAATTTACTCGGCACAGGAATTTCTATATCTGGTTTAACTTTGACAATTCATTTCGCTTTAAAAGGAAATTGGGCAAAAGCTGAAGATGTGATTTTTCGCTTTCTATTTGAGTTTAAACTAATTCTTTGCTTGCCCCTCACAAAATATTTTTATCATTTAATCAGGAATTAGTAAAAAAACAGTAGCCAGTTACATATATCAACTGTAGGAGTCACTTGATGACTGTCTAAACATCAGTGAAACACTTGCAAATGCAAACCTTTCAACTTCAAGTTTTTTTCTCTCTCTTTCTCACTCCCTTATCCCCCAAGCCTTGCAAAATAAGTACTGTAAAATCAGGAATATTTGTGGATAAAATTGTACAGTTTGGAAGACAAATTGTGATTTTGGAGAAAATTAGTTAAATGGGGTCAAATAAAATTGTTTACCTTAACATCATTTCATTTGACAATTTTTGTGGTGGATTTAATTTTATAGATAATTATTACTTTAAAAAATACCAGATAACAAAATCCTCAATGAAAAATTCTGATTTTACAGTATATTTAATACTTAACCCTGTCTCATCAGAGATGCTGCCACTGCAAATAATTTTTTTCTTCTCCTCAGGACATTATGCAGTTATCAAAGGTTCAGATTTGAGAAAACCAGGGGACCGAGCCTGGCTTGTGAGTGAGAGCTTATCCCCATCTGCTCCAAACTGCTTCAAGTTCTGGTATGACATGTATGGTGTCAATGTTGGGACATTAAGAATTTGGGTTCAGCCTCAAGGAGTCAATCCAATCCCTATCTGGGAACTTACTGGATCCCAGGGAAACACATGGTTACAGGGAATTATCCAAATACCAACTCAGACATCCCCTTACAAGGTATATGTTGTTGATCTGTATTTTATTTTCCTTTCAACAAATTGCATAAAGTTTGGGAGGTGGGTTTACTCATTGAGTTAGATTTCCAGCTTTTCAATTGTCAGACAACTGTATGTACTTGCTTGCAGGTCTTGGTTTGTGCAGTTTGTAGTTGGACTCAACTTATAAGTGTGTATATATGGCTTGTGTAACTGCTTGAAGAAACTGTAACAGAACATATATATATACCACCCAAGGAAATCTTGGAGTCTCTAAGGGAATGCATTTGTAGAACAAATTCTAGTCATGTTTTAAGGATTTCTGTGTAATTCATTTTTACATTTTAAAATACTTTTATATTTTGTTGGCACTTGTTTGCCACTTTTCTTCTGAGGTGCCATATTACATTACTATATGCATACTTTTGTACATGGTTTTAATTTTGATGTCAATCCATGTTAGCTAATTCATGACTGCTGACAGCTAATTCATGACTGCTGACAATTTTGATCCATGTGAGTTAATTCATGACTTCTGACAATGTCAATCCATGTGAGTTATATCATGACTGCTGACAATGTCAATTCATGTGAGTTAATTCATGACTACTGACAATGTCAATCCATGTTAGCTAATTCATGACTGCTGTCAATGTCGATCCATGTCTGTTAATTCATGACTGCTGACAATGTTGATCCATGTCTGTTAATTCATGACTGCTGACAATGATTAAAGCTTTCCTTATTATAATGCAATTGTTATAACATGATTCCAAATATAACATGGTATTATGCACATTGTTATAGCATGATTCCAAATATAACATGGTACTGCTATGGACCATATTGACCATTATTAAACCATTGTATTTGAATCAGTTTGTCAGAAGTATAACATCATAGACTAAATTAAAACAACATGAAGCTTAGTATTATATCCCAAAATTTGATCATTCTTTTTATTCATTTGTTCATTATGTGCTTCTCATTATAGTGCATTTCAATTTATAATGCTATTCTCATAATACCAAAGTGTGCTATATAATGTGTTTCGCTGTTATGCTTTATGGGGCACATTATGGAATGCAACATACATTGGTAATTTTTTGAGATAACTTTGTGGCAATGACTGATGTTCTATATTTATTTGCAGATCATCATTGAAGGTGTTAAAGGGCAGGGCTTTTCAGGATATATTGGAATAGACGATCAAACCTCTGATACTTCAAATCCATGTAACCGTAAGTTTTCTTCATAAAAATACTTTATTTTGATGGTTTGAATTATACAACTTTGGAGACCTAACCAGAAATCGTGAAAATTTAGTACTGTATAAACTATTGCTGGCTTTCAGATTTATGAGCAGTGTTTTTGATTTAATGGACATCTGTTTTTTGGCTATATTTTAAATACATATGTTTATGGGTTGTATGCCCAGCTAGGCAAGTCTTGGTTGACTGATGGTGTGTCTTTAGAATAGCACTTAGTTCCCATTTCCTCCATGCGACACTATAAGTTATTAATATCCTTAGAATGACACTTTGTTCCTGTTTCCTCTATGTGATACAGTCAATAATGTCCTTAGATTGGCACTTAGTTCCCATTTCCTCTATGTGATACAGTCTTTAATGTCCTTAGAATGGCACTTGGTTCCCATTTCCTCCATATGATACAGTTGTTAATGTCCTTAAAATAGCACTTAGTTCCCATTTCCTCCATGCGATACTATAAGTTATTAATATCCTTAGAATGACACTTTGTTCCTGTTTCCTCTATGTGATACAGTCTTTAATGTCCTTAGAATGGCACTTGGTTCCCATTTCCTCCATATGATACAGTTGTTAATGTCCTTAGAATAGCACTTAGTTCCCATTTCCTCCATGCGATACTATAAGTTATTAATATCCTTAGAATGACACTTTGTTCCTGTTTCCTCCAAATGATACAGTCAATAATGTCCTTAGAATGGCACTTTGTTCCCATTTCCTCTATGTGATACAGTCAATAATCTCCTTAGAATGGCACTTAGTTCCCATTTCCTCTATGTGATACAGTTAATAATGTCCTTAGATTGGCACTTAGTTCCCATTTCCTCTATGTGATACAGTCTTTAATGTCCTTAGAATGTCACTTGGTTCCCATTTCCTCCATATGATACAGTTGTTAATGTCCTCAGAATGGCACTTAGTTCCCATTTCCTCTATGTGATACAGTCTTTAATGTCCTTATAATGGCACTTGGTTCCCATTTCCTCCATATGATACAGTTGTTAATGTCCTCAGAATGGCACTTAGTTCCTATTTCCTCAATATGATACAGTCAGTAATGTGTTCAAAGTACTGGTACAAACTAACCAGAAAAAAACTATCTTAACTGCAAAAAGATGCTATAGTGCTGCAGTTGCACATGCACTTTGCACATCAAACCCATGACTTTCCACATCCAAGGTAGCTTTGCACCTGTATGGTCCATGATTTGATTTCTAGATAAGTGGATCACCATCCAGGATTAATGGTTTTCAGTTCCTGCACAAGACCACACAATGCTAACATTTGGCAAGGTACATATGTGTCCTTGTAGATCCTGAATTTTGGCTTATTTAAATTCAAGGCTTTGAAATCCTTGACAGTTTAGTTTAGGTTTAAAGTCCTTAAAAAGTCCTTGAAATCATTTTTCCCTTGAAATATTATTTTGGACTATTTTTTTCATCATATGGTACCTGAAAATTTAATTTTGAAGCCCTGGTATATCACAGAAAAGTCCTTGAATTTCATTTGGGTGGAAGTATACAACACCTGAATTCAAGATGTCAAGATTATATTATAAACATTCTGAGAACTTGCTGTGCAATCAACATAAAATAAAAAAAGTTTACAAGAATTTTGCATTTCTTGGTGGTGATGTTGTGTGACTGGATTGAATTTTTTTGTCATGGTCTTACACATATTGCATGTTTGCATCATTTAATCAATGATATGATTATGAATGTCCTAGAGAGTGACATGGTTTGCTCATAAATTGCTCAAAATAGAAGTATCCCAACATTTGTTAATTAATGTGTTACTGTAAATGTATATTTTAAACTCAATAAACATGTTTCTTCAATATTCTCAGGACAACCAGCCAGATCTCTGCCCACTGTGACCCAAGCAACTACCTCCACAATTTTGACAACTTCTACAACCACTCCTCGACCCACTAGTTCAACAACAAGGGCAACAACAGTTAAACCAACAGGTAAGCAAAGGGACATTGAGAGGATTTAAATCAGTCTCTTATTGGTCATGTTTACTTGGTAGGTGCTCAGGTAGGTGGGGGCTGTGGTAATTCTTAGACAAAATTTCACTCCTTAATATTCACAAAGGGATATGATTGCTTATATCTGAATACTTGATAACATAATGACATACTTGTGCTGAATTAACTATTTTCTCATTTATGCATACAGGTTTTTATTTTCATCAACATGTACTCCTTTAAAATAAAAATTGCAATGATACTTTATTTTTGAATCAATAGTCATCTTATTTGGAATTTGATTTTCATAGTTATCTTTCCATAAAAGATACAAAAATGTAAATGTTACTTTGAATTCTTTACTCTGCACAGTGATTCACATTCGACATCATGTATGTTATTGAAACAGAATTTTTATATGCAGTATTAGGGAAATAGTATTCCAAACTAGCAAAGAAAGCTTTCAGAATTGCTGCCTTTACTTTTCCTATTATGTAGATGTGGAATGTGATTATTCCAGTATCTTGGTAAGGCAGTTTTTGGAAATTGATTGATATTTAATATTTCACTGCTAAACGATCCTGTCAGTATTTATGGAGACAATCTTGGTCCTATGAACTTCCTGGTCATGTGACTTTAATTATCAACTATAATCTCTTAATTACCATGCTTCCTGGTCATGTGATTTTAATTATCAACTATAATCCCTTAATTATCATGCTTCCTGGTCATGTGACTTTAATTATCAACTATAATCCCTTAATTATCATGCTTCACTGGAATTACAATTGAACATGAGCTCATATGTAACTCTTATTTGGGTTTGTACTTAATTTCTGCTGTTTTTTTATTCAGGTGGAACAGGTGTGGCATGTGACTTCACTTATGACATATGTGGCTGGATCCAGGTAAAAACTGACCAGTATGACTGGACACGATCAAGAAGTGGGACCGTTGGTACAGGACCTTCTAGAGACCACACCACTGGCAGTAAGTTTTGAAAATTAGATGGCTACATTAATAGTAAGCCATTATTTTTGCACTATTGAGAACCATGTTTAATACCATGACTGGACTTGAAAAATAAATTGGAAAATCAATGGTTATCCTTAGGCTTCCAGCTTTGCAAATTGGTTGCCCAGTATTTCTACAATTATCCAGATTGCTGTAATCAATTATTCATCATTACTGTATTGCTATAAATCATATGTGAAATTTTTTTGTTGCTGAATAAATACTGTTCAGACAAAATTATTCTGCAGCTTTTGTCATATACATAAAACATACGATACTTTTAACTCAGCATCAGTCCTGCTAATGGAAAGGATCACATAATTAATCTGGTTGACATGAGCAAATAAAAGATAATCTAATGATTTCCATTTTTAAGTGGTGTTTTATAGTCCAATAAATTAGCCTCCAGATGTATAAAATTACTGATTAATAAACATACATGGTGTCTTGGTCATCAGATATCTATTAGTTGCCACTGACCAGAAACTGACCGATGGGAAGGGGTACTACTTGATCATCACAGGCACAGAGATTTTCAAGTCAAAGATGAAATATAGTGCTTTCACATATTGGTGTGTTGACAAAAGACAAGCATTTGTTGGTCTAGTTTCTTTAAGGGTTCACTCAGTGGAGCTAGTAATATGGACTTGGATAAAGATGCCCGGTAACAAAGACATAATAATCACATGTCATCATAAATAGTAGATAACAAAGGCCTAATAATGATGTATGGTAACAAAAATATAATAATCACATGTCATCATAATTAGTAGATAACAAAGGCCTAATAATGATGCATGGTAACAAAAACGTAATAATCACATGTCATCATAATCAGTAGATAACAAAGGCCTAATGATGATGCCTGGTAACAAAGACATAATAATCACATGTCATCATAATTAGTAGATAACAAAGGCCTAATAATGATGCATGGTAACAAAAACATAATAATCACATGTCATCCTAATCAGTAGATAACAAAGGCCTAATAATGATGCCTGGTAACAAAAACATAATAATCACATGTCATCATAATCAGTAGATAACAAAGGCCTAATAATGATGCATGGTAACAAAAACATAATAATCACATGTCATCATGATCAGTAGATAACAAAGGCCTAATAAAGATGCCTGTTAACAAAGACATAATAATCACATGTTGGCCTAATAATGATGCATGGTAACAAAAACATAATAATCATATGTCATCATGATCAGTGGATACCAAAGGCCAAAAAAAAATACCTGGTGAAAAAGACATAATAATCACATGTCGGCCTAATAAAGATGCCTGGTAACAAAAACATAATAATCACATGTCATCATAATTAGTGGAAAACAAAGGCCTTATAAAGATGCCTGGTAACAAAGACATAATAATCACATGTCATCATAATCAGTAGATAACAAAGGCCTAAATAAAGATGACTGGTAACAAAGACATAATAATCACATGTCATCATATATTAGTAGATAACAAAGGCCTAATAAAGATGCCTGGTAACAAAGACATAATAATCACATGTCATCATAATTAGTAGATAACAAAGGCCTAATAATGATGCCTGGTAACAAAGACATAATAATCACATGTCATCATAATTAGTAGATAACAAAGGCCTAATAATGATGCATGGTAACAAAAACATAATAATCATATGTCATCATCATCAGTAGATAAAAAAGGCCTAATAATGATGCCTGGTAAAAAAGACATAATAATCACACGTCGGCCTAATAAAGATGCCTGGTAACAAAAACATAATAATCACATGTCATCATAATTAGTGGAAAACAAAGGCCTTATAAAGATGCCTGGTAACAAAGACATAATAATCACATGTCATCATAATCAGTAGATAACAAAGGCCTAAATAAAGATGACTGGTAACAAAGACATAATAATCACATGTCATCATATATTAGTAGATAACATAGGCCTAATAAAGATGCCTGGTAACAAAGACATAATAATCACATGTCATCATAATTAGTAGATAACAAAGGCCTAATAATGATGCCTGGTAACAAAGACATAATAATCACATGTCATCATAATTAGTAGATAACAAAGGCCTAATAATGATGCATGGTAATAAAAACATAATAATCATATGTCATCATCATCAGTAGATAAAAAAGGCCTAATAATGATGCCTGGTAAAAAAGACATAATAATTACATGTCGGCCTAATAAAGATGCCTGTTAACAAAAACATAATAATCACATGTCATCATAATTAGTGGATAACAAAGGCCTTATAAAGATGCCTGGTAACAAAAACATAATAATCACATGTCATCATAATCAGTAGATAACAAAGGCCTAATACTGATGCCAGGTAACAAAGACATAATAATCACATGTCATCATAATCAGTAGATAACATAGGTCTAATAAAGATGCCAGGTAACAGAGACATAATAATCACATGTCATCATAATCAGTAGATAACAAAGGCCTAATAATGATGCCTGGTAACAAAGACATAATAATCACATGTCATCATAATCAGTAGATAACATAGGTCTAATAAAGATGCCAGGTAACAGAGACATAATAATCACATGTCATCATAATCAGTAGATAACAAAGGCCTAATAATGATGCCTGGTAACAAAGACATAATAATCACATGTCATCATAATCAGTAGATAACATAGGCCTAATAAAGATGCCTGGTAACAAAGACATAATAATCACATGTCATCATAATCAGTAGATAACATAGGCCTAATAAAGATGCCAGGTAACAGAGACATAATAATCACATGTCATCATAATCAGTAGATAAAAAAGGCCTAATAAAGATGCCAGGTAACAGAGACATAATAATCACATGTCATCATAATCAGTAGATAACATAGGCCTAATAAAGATGCCAGGTAACAGAGACATAATAATCACATGTCATCATAATCAGTAGATAACAGAGGCCTAATAAAGATGCCTGGTATTTTTAATATCATGATTAGGTACCTGGTAACAAAAGCATGATAAGCATGCCACTTCATAAATGGTACTTTAGAATATGGGACTGCAGTTAAAGCAATGAGACAAAACTGTTTTTGATTTATAATTTTTTGGACTAAATAATTTAGAAATATTCTATAGCTATCGTTCTCAACCTCAATGTCAGCTGATAATATTGAGCTTGAAGTAAATCTCTTTTGTGTTCATTTTGAATTTTGACTCTTGTGAAAATGGTTGGAAATTCACATCAGAAATAGAAATTTTGTCCTTTAGAGTTAAAGATGAAAAACATATATGAAGAATAGACATCTAAATACAGACTGCTTTAATTCAGAGATACTTTCCAAGCCTTGAAAAAAAAAATTTGCAATCAGGATGATGCATGATGCATGGAATGTTGTTTCCACAGATTGTAATGCAAGCTGATGTATTAATGCAGGGTTTAGTACGTAAACATATGTCATTACTAGTAACTGCAATGCTGCTGCTGCTGCTGCTCCGCTTGATATTTGGTGTGTGATGCCTTCTTTGGTCTGGTAGATAGGATGTTGATTTTTTTTGTTTTGTTAATTCTGATAGTAACTGTCATAACTTTGATAACAACAATTGATTATGTAAAGTTTTCATACCATGAGAATATTTTTTGTGAAATCAGGGATTGCCAGCAAGCAAGGAAGTTATTGAACAAAGACATTTTCACACAAAGGGTATATGTACATGTATGTTGACACTTTCATCAGATGGTAGAATTTACTGATAACTCTCAAACCTGCTTATAATGTGGGGTCAGGCAGGGATCCATTTTTTTAAATCCAGAAAATACCCACCAAAATCAATCCCTATTTCTTGAACTTAAAAATGTTGATATAATGCTTTTTTATGGTCAAAAACTTTAATAAACTTTTTGAAATTATCAACTTTTTATAAGAAGTCATATAATTGGTTGCATTTTCTTTCCATACCATATTCATACTACACCATAGTTAAAAATATTTAAGGAAATTTCCATCAACGAAAATGTCACTTACGTCTAGTTTTAGGCAGTACATTAATATTGAAATGCAAATTAAATAAATTTTATAAGTGAAATTTTTGTTTTAATTCTATTTATTAGTTCCTCTTAAATTTAATCGTCATAAATGTAATGCATATTTGATCGTAAAATGTGTCAATCTATCATAACAATTATGTCCACAAGCATTTCTCTGAGAACCTAATTTTTCAGTTCCAGCCATGTTTTGATAACTGACTTGCAGAAGTATTTGTATTATTGACGCATGAATTAACAGCTGGCCTACTTTGTATTATCATGTTAATTATGTCTTTTGAATCAAATAAAGGAGGTGGAAGAAAAAGAAAGTTAAAAGGCACACATGTGAACAATACAAAAATTGAATTTCTATGTATGAGATTATCTCATGAAACAAATATCATAGGTTTTGTGAAAAAGGAATCTTGTTTGTTGGTCTAGTTCCTGGCTACTTTGACTCCTGTCTTGGTAGTATCCTATTAGATACCCACACTGTAGTATCCTATTAGATACCCACACTGTAGTATCCTATTAGATACCCACACTGGCAACCAGACAAATCAACAAAATAAAAAGCAGTGAAGTAATACACAGATATTTTTGGAACAATCTTTCACATGTTGGACATTTTGAAAATAAATTGTATTTATACATAATAATAATAAACATAATAATAACAAACAACTTCATTTGATAAAGCACATTATTGACAATTATTATTGATGTGATTTTAAAAGGAGGATTCAGTCATTAAACAACCCAGTTCCCTATCCCCCATCCCCCCAGCATGGTTTTCTCTATCTATAAGTGTAGTTTTTCAATATTTGGAGGTCCCTTGATAACTTGCGCCTTGCACTTATAGTGTAATCTATGTTTGTGGACCCCGTTGTGCATTAGTTATCAAGGGAGAGATGTACCAGTAGAAATTGTTTGTATATCCACCATCACTGAGATGAACCAGTACCTAATATGGACTGGTACCATACAATTTTGAGGAAAAAATTAAACAATGAATTTGGGTTAATATAATATTTAAAGGTTATTATGTTCTAGAAATCACAGTCTGCTGTGAATCTCTACAAGCAATCTTTCTTATATATATATATATATATATATATATATATATATATATATATATATATATATATATATATATATATAGAACATAATAACCTTTAAATATTATATTAACCCAAATTCATTGTTTAATTTTTTCCTCAAAATTGTATGGCACCAGTCCATATTAGGTACTGGTTCATCTCAGTATATATATATATATATATATATATATATATATATATATATATATATATATATATATATTAAATTTTTTTTTTCTGGCACATTATTTGCCAGTGGTTCTATGTAATGACTCCAGTGTTTTGTTTTCTATTTCATCTTACCCACATTTTGCATTTAGATGGACTAAATTTTAAATATGTCTACAGAAGAATACATAAGTTATCATTGATTTAAAGATTAATCATTAAAATATATATGTTGTACTATTTAATTAGCAACATAGAGCACATTAATGTTAAGACTAAGATTATTTTGCAGCATTTTTCATAATTATCTCAATGTAAGCATGCACACTTAATACATTTTATTATTTTCTTCAAATTATAATATCAAGTAGACCTTGTCTATATTCATTTCTGGAGGATATTGAAAAGAAACACCAAAAATTAAAAAGTTTATGTAATAAGTATGCACTTTATATAGGTTTTTTTTTTGAAATGTAGGTGGTTACTACATGTATGTGCAAACATATACAGTCAGAAATATTGTTGAGAGGGCGCAACTGGTCAGTCCTACCATCCAGATAGCCAATGGTCAGTACAAGTGCTTTAGCTTCTGGTACAACATGTTTGGTGACCTTGTCGCTTCCCTCAATGTGTATGCCAAGACAAATGGACTGCTGAACAACATAATTTGGACCAGATCTGGGACTCAGGGCAGTGTTTGGAAGCAAGCCCAGATTACCATCAACAGGCCCGGATCCATTAATGTAAGTGTTAATATTTTTCTAGAAAAATGGTGAGGGTAAAGCAGTTCACTTTGCAAATTTGCATTTATCCTTGTTTCATTACTATATTAAACTAAAAATAATTTTTTCTTTGGACCATAATGAGTGTGAGGAATGGATTTTGTAACCATTGCCAAAATCAACCATATCACCAGATTCAGTTCAACACAGGTTGGACAGTGTTAAGATTCAGCTGTTGGGCTTTGCATGTATTAGAGTATAGTGTTTGCCCACCAGTAGTCTGTGCAAGGGTAAAGTATTTGTCTATCTGCAGGCTGTGCAAGGGTAAAGTGTTTGTCTATCTGCAGGCTGTGCAAGGGTAAAGTGTTTGTCTATCTGCAGGCTGTGCTAGGGTAAAGTGTTTGTCTATCTGCAGGCTGTGCTAGGGTAAAGTGTTTGTCTATCTGCAGGCTGTGCTAGGGTAAAATGTTTGTCTATCTGAGGCTGTGCTATTGTGCAATGGAAAATGTTTTTTTCATCATTGGGCTGTGCTAGGGTAAAATGTTTGTCTTTCTGCAGGCTGTAATATTGTAAACTTTTTGTCTATTTGCAGACTGTGCAATTGTAAAGTGTTTGTCTATCAACAGGCTGTGCTAGGGTAAAGTGTTTGTCTATCTGCTGTTGTGCTAGGGTAAAGTTTTTGTCCATATGCAGGCTGTGGTACTGTGCTATGGAAAAGATTTTGTTCATCTTTGGGCTGTGCAAGTAATAAGTGCTTGTTCCTCTGCTGTTGTGCTAGGGTAACGTTTCATCCATTTGCAGGCTGTGTTATGGAAAAGTTTTTGTCCATCTGCAGGCTGTGCTAGGGTAAAGTGTTTGCCCATCAGCATGCTGTCCTAGGGTAACATATTTATCCATGTGCAGGCTGTGCTAGGGTAAAGTGTTTGTCCATCAGCATGCTGTCCTAGGGTAACATATTTATCCATGTGCAGGCTGTGCTAGGGTAAAGTGTTTGCCCATATGTAGACTATGCTATAAAATATTTGAGGGAGAAGAGTGAAGTCTTCATGGTCGATCTCTTATATATATATATATATATATATATTATATATATACATATATAATGTAAAGCATACACTTAATATAATCTTACTAAATATTTAAACAAGGCATCTATAATTAGACATTTTAGGAAGTAGGAAAAAAAGGAGTAGATACAATTCTGTACCACGTACCACATATGCATTGGAGAGAAAACTGGTACCAACCGAAATGGTGTGAAGGGTGTCAGCCATAATCCACTGCCATAACAATGGACCCTTAACACATTAACCCCTAGCAACTACTTTACGGGGCATGAGGTAGTAGCCTACTTCCAAGGTCTGTAGCGTCAAGGTCATACATGATACACTAAAGTGGTTTGTATCATAGAAAGGTAGACAGATGTAGCTCTACAATGATAGCAAGTAATCTGGACATTTTAGTTGCACTACAAAATACAGCGGGAAAAACCGAAGTTTTTGGACCCGTTTTTTTTTTTCACCCAAAAATAGCCCATGGTCAGATTCCGAATTTGTGTCCAGATTTTAGACATTTTGGTCTCAGATCTATGGCAGACTGGTCCGAACTGCACACAGACAGGTGAACCTATGCAAAAAGTAGGATAAGATGGACATTTTTTAATAAAGAGTCTTCTCCATACAAAAATTATGGGTCCATTAACCCTTTTTTAAAAAAAAGGCCAATTTTTTACCTTCTGCTCATGCGCCAGCAAACTAACCAATGAAAAACCTTGTCTTTAGCATTACTAGCCATTTGTCTAACGGAATATTGCTTGGAAATCGATGTATTATGATGTATTCAGAAATAGTCCCCAAAATGTGTTTCCTACTCCAATTTCATGCGAAAACAGCGAAAACCTCCAGGGTTTAATGTGTTAAAGAGGCTGGTTAGTGGAAAAGGGTGGGTGGAAGCTGTAATAAGAAGGGCAAAATATTGTGAAGTGGAATTGGACTCATTTGAGATGTGCGAAAATATATTTACAATTCCATAGTCCTTTAAAATTTACGAAAACTGTCTACTCCATATTTGAATGTAATTTTGACTATGAAAACTGACACTTTATGTCTACATAACAAATTACTAAGATAAAAATGTATGTTACAATTATTTCGCTGCAAATATCTTACCTTTTAATGTTGAGACTTTGCTGTTTTAGTATGACATTAAAGGAGGTGGGGGTTGATTGCATTTACCACACATTCCTTAGTAATATTTATCTGTTGGAATCACTCTCAAATTAATTGGCAGTGGACATCTACATTTATGGATGTTTTACTTGCCTTTTATCTTGTTGTGTTAGCATAGGTAATATGTAGGTATTATTCATTCCAGCAAGTATTAGCATTGTTGTAAACAGTGGTTAAGAATCAATGTTTTAATGTATGGACACATAAATGCTAATCATACTCTCTTAACAACCTTCTGACTCTCAGGCAGTGTCAAGGTCATTTGAAAATGAAAAGAATTGTATCAGGGAAGGGAGTAGGCTAAACATTCCTTGGAATAAGTTGTTTATTTACTAGCTTATGATATTTATCCATTGCAGATTGTATTGGAAGGTTTGCGACAGTCAGGATACAGAGGAGTCATTGCCATAGATGATACCATTATTACAGACGGACAGTGTGGCAGTGGTATGTTTTATATTTTCATCATACATATACCATATAAACTTGCTTATAATGCAAACAACAAAGATCCTAATCTGCTATAGCATAATGCCCTGCAGATCTGGGTCTGTGTTGTGTGATCTACTGATTTCTCCTAACAAACTACACAAAATCCAGATCAAGGTCTGTGTTGTGTGATCTACTGATTTCTCCTAACAAGCTACACAAAATCCAGATCAAGGTCTGTGTTGTGTGATCTACTGATTTCTCCTAACAAACTACACAAAATCCAGATCAAGGTCTGTGTTGTGTGATCTACTGATTTCTCCTAACAAACTACACAAAATCCAGATCAAGGTCTGTGTTGTGTGATCTACTGATTTCTCCTAACAAACTACACAAAATCCAGATCAAGCTCTGTGCACTTGGCAGTTGAACTCAAATTTTAAGCAAGTATATACTGTGCTAATATACATTAGATGAATCTTAAACAGTGGCATCATACATAGAGGATATTTTCTTTATAGTGTGAACAATGGATATATTTCATAGAGGATATTTTCTTGTATTTTTAAAAAGAAGTAAATGTTTATATTGTATGAATAAACAATATATTTTGTAGTGAAAATTCTAAAGTGTTTGACCAACAAGGTGAACAATATATGTTATTCAGTTGGAAGAAACACGGTTCTTTAAATATTTTATGCTCATATGTATTGGCTAGATAAATTGTATTACAGATAAAGTATCGGATTTCTATTGGGTAATATCAGCAGCTGTCTATTGTCTATACTATTATATTATACTATTTGTTTTGTGTATACTTGCCTGGAAAACAGATGTAAGTAACATTATTATCTCTCTTAAATCAATATATGAAAAGCACATTAAAAACAAAAACAAGAAAAAACAAATAAAAATATAAGTGCATTGTGTGATTTGAGCCTGGTTCTTTTACATGTCAGGTTGCCATGACAATGACTAGATTTAGCATTTGTCAAAATGGCAGATGAATTTCTTTGATCATAATGTTATCAATGTATATTACTGAAGAATTTATTTTACTTTCATTGCTTTAGCACAGAAACTGATGAGTCATTGTGAAGGATTTCCATCACATGTTAAAAAGCCTGGTATGAGTCTTTTGGTTTTTAATAAGGATTTTGATATTGTATTTAAGGTTTTCAGAAATACCAATCCAGGTCACCAACATTGTGTTAGTAGTCATGCTTGAATTTCACAAAGCATATCATGGTACCTGTTCAACAAATATGACATTCTTTGCTCCACAGGTCAAATATCATCTAACATCTCATCATTGTCCTGTAATTTTGAATCAGCTGATATCTGTAGCTACAGTCAGGATACCACAGATGATTTTTCATGGACCCGTAACCAGGGACAAACCAATACCAGCAATACAGGACCTTTTGCAGACCACACAACTGGTACCAGGACAGGTAAGAGATCCAATGTACAACATGATATTTAAGTTTATTAAATGTTTATGGATTTCAATAAGTGTGGCATTTTTGAAAAATGTGTGCAAATTATTTTTTTTAAAAATGAATGAGATCATGCATTTTGTCTATTAGTAAAAAATGTTTGTAAATAAAACATTTTAAAGTTCACATTAGATTGTATTTGCCATAAGATAAATTTGAGTTATTCAGTACTTATTGCCATATGAGAAATTTGAGTTATATAGTACTAATTGCGATAAGAGAAATTTGAGTTAATGTTATACAGTACTAATTGCCATAAGAGAAATTTGAGTAAATGTTATACAGTACTAATTGCCATAAGATAAATGTGAGTTAATGTTATACAGTACTAACTGCCATAAGAGAAATTTGAGTTAATGTTATATATTACTAATTGCAATAAGAGAAATTTTAGTTAATGTTATACAGTACTAATTGCGATAAGAGAAATTTGAGTTAATGTTATACAGTACTAACTGCCGTAAGAGAAATTTGAGTTAATGTTATATATTACTGATTGCAATAAGAGAAATTTGAGTTAATGTTATACAGTACTAATTGTGATAAGAGAAATTTGAGTTAATGTTATACAGTACTAATTGCCATAAGAGAAATTTGAGTTACAGTACTAATTGTGATAAGAGAAATTTGAGTAAATGTTATACAGTACTAATTGCCATAAGAGAAATTTGAGTTAATGCTATACAATACTAATTGCCATAAGATAAATTTGAGTTAATGTTATACAGTACTAAATGCCATAAGAGAAATTTGAGTTAATGTTATGCAGTACTAAATGCCATAAGAGAAATTTGAGTTAATGTTATACAGTACTAAATGCCATAAGAGAAATTTGAGTTAATGTTACACAGTACTAATTGCCATATGAGAAATCTGAGTTATACAGTACTAATTTCCATAAGAGAAATTTGAGTTAATGTTATACAGTACTAATTGCCATAAGAGAAATTTGAGTTAATGTTACACAGTACTAATTGCCATAAGAGAATTTTGAGTTTGTTAGACAGTACTAATTGCCATAAGATAAATTTGAGTTAATATTATACAGTACTAATTGCCATAAGATAAATTTGAGTTAATGTTATGCAGTACTAATTGCCATAAGAGAAATCTGAGTTAATGTTACACAGTACTAATTATCATAAGAGAAATTTGAGTTAATGTTATACAGTACTATTTCCATAAGATAAATTTGAGTTAATGTTATGCAATGATATGCAGTACTAATTGCTCTTGTGTAAGAAAATGTTCAGCTAATGCATATGCTACAGTTTATCAAGGCACTCAGTATTATTTTGCTATGGAGTTGTCAGAAATTTCAATTCACATCATTTGTTATATTTTTCCCCTGATGTTCAGTATTAGTTCATGTCATACGGTTTTATTTCAAATAGTTAAGAATATTTCTGTTCATGTTTGTAGAATTAATTTATCCCAAATAGTCAAAAATATTTCAGTTTATGTCATTTTCCTTATTTGTATATTGCCTTGTATGTTGTCAATTTTCACTTTAATTGTATGAGAGAATCCAGTGGGCTTGGTATATTTTGATTGATTCATCTATTCATGAATTAAAGCTATCTTTGAAGAAAATGTTCATCTGTGAGAAGGTATTTGAGATACATTCATTTTCATGAGGGACAGGGGTCATTCATTATTTAAAATTTGTCTTTAAAGTCAGGCAAGGTTTCAGTTCATGGGTCACAGATAATATATAAATGTGGTTTCTTTGATTTCATCACAGTCTTTTCACATATTATCTGATGGTATTTTTAAAGTGTGAACAAATATTTTCAAGTGAAACTTGGACAAGTTGGCTGAGTAATGTTATATATTACTAATTGCAATAATAATAATAATTTTACTATCACATGTATGGGTCTGTTCTCTATTTAACAGTCCTATGTAAACTGTTAAGTTAGTACATATAGTTAAATTGTTTTTAACAAAACAAGCTAAAATGGGTGATTAATGAAATCAATGATGATTCAATTTATATTATGGAATAGATTGAGCAGAATACAGTAATCTTGTGTGGAACATAAAACACATCTTTAGTTCACTTAAATATTGGTTTACGAAGACTTTAGACTGAGTTACATTTGAACATTAAATTTGATAACTCAGATAAGTAAATTTTGAATAATACATCATAGCATGGCAGGCATGGGGAGATATTGTTTTACAGAACCATTTGTATCATGCATTTTATTTTCTATGTATCCAGGTTATTATATGTACATTGAGACATCCAGTCCCAGGCGGCCAGGACAGAAGGCTCGCCTCCAATCTCCGCAGTTGACTACCACCACCAAGAGCTGCATCACGTTTTACTATCACATGTATGGGTCTGCAATTGGTACTCTTAATTTATATGCTAAGCAGGGAGGAAACCTTGGGGGCCCAATATGGACCCGTAAGGGAAACCAACAGAATCGATGGATGGTGACCCAAGTCACACTGAACCCCATGAACTCTTTCCAGGTACTTAACAATCCCAAGTCATATATTGAACGTTAAATAAACCCCAAAACAATACAAATAAAATTAAAAAACAAACAAAAATAATTCTTGCTTAGGAATATATATGATTGCCATAAAGTGTACAGAATAGTTATGAAGATGCAATCAGAAGTCATAAATATCTTTTGTTTCAATAATATATAGGTGGCAAATACCCAGATAATGGATTAATTTATTGAATATCAATAGGGATAATAAGTCAGAAGTCACTTACAGTATTGACACTTAATTAAATCAAATGAAGACTATGTTTAAAAAGCATTTATATCTTTTAGTGAAAAACATGAGAATATTAGGAATGCTTATTTGATATAAAATCATAATTGTTTAATTTATTGCCAGTATTGGCAGGAAAATGCTGCTAGTGAACTTGTTTCACAGTTTTTATGTGAAATGAACATATAGTTTATAAACTATTCAGATTGCGAAAATCAGTTTTCATCTTCTGACAAAACCCAGATGCTTTATTTGATAAATGATCAAGTTTATGCTTTGAAGTTTATACTTTGTGTGATGTCTTAATAAAAATAAGGTATGAAATATTTTTACAAATTATGAAATGAGCTTAAGAAATATTGGAAATGTCATGTGATGGATTATTCTTGTAATATTCTACTATTAACAGTTTGTGTCAGTAATGTTTAGAATACAATTCATGTTAAGGTTTCCAATACAGGATAGTTTATGCTACTGTCTTAGTCTTGTACAACAGTTAGGCTAATAATGGAACAAAATGATGTCATTTCCATTGCAGCCAGCTTTATGTTTGAGTTCTTTAGGAAACTTAGGGTAATCCTTACATCATTAGGGTCCTGCATCAAAATGTACAATATGTACTTGCTTATAAGTTGAGTTAAACTGCTATCAAAATGTACAATATGTACTAGCTTATAAATCAAGTTAAACTGCTAGCAACAAAGATCCTGATCTGTCAAAGCATAATGTACCAGCAAACTAGGGTCTATGTTATTTGTTTTACTGATTACTCCTAACAAACTGTAGAGACCCAGATCTGCCAGCACATAATGCAATGTCAGATCTAGGTCTGTATAGTTTACAGTTGGACTCGATTTATAATTGAATATATACAGTTGTAGCCACCTTTTTCATCTGTCCATTAATTCACACTCTTTGTAACGAGAATAGTTCTTTATCCCATAATTAGATGCTATTTGGTAATGAAATGATGTTGCATGTAGATGTGTGCTTTTTAAGGTTTTGTCTTGTTGGTCCAGTTTGCCCTTTTCTTTCAATATTACCTCTCCACTTCATCAGATCCTTGTAACCAGTATAGTTAAGGAAATGTTCGGCATATTCTATGCAATTGGTGTAGCCATTGTCTCATGTAGTTTATGGAGCACTTTAGGATGTTCCTAACATTGTTGTGAATCATTCTTAAATGAATATTGATCACGTCTTTAATGCTGAAAAGAAAAGGTGGATTTCATTTATTTAAACTTTTTTTTAACACTAATGGCTCTTTATTGTGAGCAGATTATTTCAGCATCAGATGTACATACTGGCAAACTTGGTTGCCTCTTGGACAAGTTTTGTTTTTATTTCAAAATGACCCTTGCTACATGACAAGGTTTTGTGTAGGTAGTTCAAATGTATGTATGTATGTATGTATGTGTGTGTGTGTGTGTGTGTGTGTGTGTGTGTGTGTGTGTGTGTGTGTGTGTGTGTGTGTGTGTGTGTGTGTGTGTGCGCATGCGTGCGTGCATGCAGATACATACATGCATATGATTTAAGGGCACATCAGCACAATCATGGCTCGGGTTCTGATTGATAGTTCTAAAAATGTAAAGTGAAAAAATTTGAAATTCTTTAGGGAGATAAAACCTTCCAAATAAACTTAAATATGTAGTGCTTAAGTATAAAATGCAAAAATCTTAAAAAAGGTTGTGAAACTATAATGGTTGAAAATTGCTAAAACCCTTATTTTATGATGGTTTCTTTGTAACACACTTGCATGAAACCTTATCCCATTTTTATTTGGTTTTGGTATTTATAAAATTTTTGTTCTGAAACAAGATGTATTTTGAATGAAGATCAAATTTGTTAGCATATATTGGCACTTTTTTCAGCTTGTATTTGAAGGCCTTGTTGGTAATGGAGTTACCGGAGATATTGCAATAGATGATATCCAGGCCACCTCAGGAGACTGTGGAAGCCCAGGTGTGTACAATTTTATCATCTTTGACTGATCAAGGTATAGAAGATGGGAACATAATTTATGTTTGTAACAACCGCTTTTTTTCATCACTGCTTTAATGTATATGTGTATAATAGTGTCAGTGTGCAAGATTTCCTGAATATGTTTCTTCAATATTTTTCCATATTTTTGTAAGTTATATGGTACAAGATTGTTAATTGCAAAAGTTAGAAAAGTAATGCGTTGCTCTTGTAGTATTTGGCATATTTGGCAACATGTTATGTAATAATTTTTATCACATGTTGGTCAGCCATATAATGTCCTCAGGTCAATAGAATATCAAGGTACTGATTAAATTTTCTTACATTTTTCAGGATTCTGTAATTTTGACCAGAAAACTTTTTGCACGTGGACCAACATAAACATTGGAGATGATTTTGACTGGACAATAAATCGCATGGGCACTCCAAGTTTTCAAACTGGCCCAACTTATGACCATACCCAGGGAAACTCAGTTGGTAAATGAATCTTATCACATCTCTTACCTGTCTTGTCCTGGCCAAATTGTGTCCATTCCTCATTGTTTGGTGTACATATCTTTATGTATTTTTTATCTTTAAATTTAAATCTTATATATATATATATATATATATATATATATATATATATATATATATATATATATATATATATATACAAATGCAATCAGGGAGGTTACTGAGGTCAAATTATTTGTCATTGAGTTTGTCACACTTTTATTGCTAAATATCTCTTGAACCATTTCAGACATCTTCATGAAACTTGGTGTGTTTTTATATCATGGCTATGGCATACATGCCAAACCCTGATGAGGAAAAAGTGTAATCCAATTGGTTATAAAGCGTAATCCACATATAACATGTGTTTTAATAAACAATGATTTATTTGTCCCTCTCATCTTTTAACATCCTTTACTGTTTCAAGTTTTCATATGTAGCACTTTTAGCTTTACACACACATCAACTAGAATCCATCTTAAGACTTTTAGAGCCAAATATTAAAATTCTTTTCACACAGTCTTCATTTTTAGATAGTTTTTTGTTTTGTTATTTTAAAAAAATACCTTTCTCTAATCCATCTGTGACATTTTTTGAAAGGAGATTTTTCTGCTCTCATATATGCATCGACTAAAATAAAATATACTTTTAGCACCAAATACCTTTTGACTGGTTCTGCACTAAACATGAATTAGACAAAGAATTTGCACATAAAGATCAAACTTAGAAAACCAGTCTGTTCTCTCCTCACTAAGCCATACAGATGCTATAAATAGAATTTGAGGTCGAACATTTATTAGTACCAGGATGTTTCTTGGTAATAGAATAGTTGCTATAAATATAACATGATACTCTTAGGAAAGTGCACACAAGTCCACGGACAAGCACACTCTTATACTGTAGTTATATAAAAGCTGTCTTTTCTAAAATACAGTCTGTGGGATTAATGGAATGTTAAAAAAAAATGAGAAAACAAATAATTGATTTTTTGGGAAGGTGGATATATAAAAAATGCATAATCCATTACGTTTACGCATACGTCATTTAGTGAAAAAGCATAATGATTATGTCAAAAGCGCAATGGATTGCATGTATGCTACAGACATTATACCTTGTAAAAGAATTGAATATGTCTAATCAGCATTTTATTTAAGAGTTATTCAAAGTTTTATTACAAGTGTGCCTGTCACACTCTTTTATGGTTAGTATCTCCAGAACTATGGATATATCTTAATGTTCTAATGGCATCAGTATGCCCATCCTATACAAGATTTGGCTTTGTTAGATTATTACTTTTAGAGTAATCTCCCCATGTTTGTTGCAAAATTTCTATTTACGATTCATATCTTGTAGGGGCTGTACATATATGACAGATCTAGTTACATTTATCCACAGGCTATGTAAATTTATCATCAGTTGTAATGTGTTTTATTCAATTTATTTTTTTCATATATTTTAAATCAGTCTGGTGGTCACATTCTATTATTCCTTTTCTGATGGTTTATATCAGTCTTGTGGTCACATTTTTAAAATCTGTTTCTAATGGCTTATATCAGTATGGTGGTCAATCTCCTATTAGATTCTTATGGTTTTATATTAGTCTGGTGGTCACAGTCTGCTATTCTATACTTATGGTTTTATATTAGTCTGGTGGTCACAGTCTGCTATTCCATTGTTATGGTTTTATATTAGTCTGGTGGTCACAGTCTGCTATTCCATTCTTATGATTTTATATTAGTCTGGTGGTCACAGTCTGCTATTCCATTCTTATGGTTTTATATTAGTCTGGTAGTCACAGTCTGCTATTCCATTCTTATGGTTTTATATTAGTCTGGTGGTCACAGTCTGCTATTCCATTATTCCATTCTTATGGTTTTATATTAGTCTGGTGGTCACAGTCTGCTATTCCATTCTTATAGTTTTATATTAGTCTGGTGGTCACAGTCTGCTATTCCATTCTTACGGTTTTAAATTAGTCTGGTGGTCACAGTCTGCTATTCCATTCTTATGGTTTTATATTAGTCTGGTGGTCACAGTCTGCTATTCCATTCTTATGGTTTAATATTAGTCTGGTGGTCACAGTCTGCTATTCCATTATTCCATTCTTATGGTTTTATATTAGTCTGGTGGTCACAGTCTGCTATTCCATTCTTATAGTTTTATATTAGTCTGGTGGTCACAGTCTGCTATTCCATTCTTATGGTTTTAAATTAGTCTGGTGGTCACAGTCTGCTATTCCATTCTTATGGTTTTATATTAGTCTGGTGGTCACAGTCTGCTATTCCATTCTTATGGTTTTATATTAGTCTGGTGGTCACAGTCTGCTATTCCATTCTTATGGTTTTAGATTAGTCTGGTGGTCACAGTCTGCTATTCCATTCTTATGGTTTTATATTAGTCTGGTGGTCACAGTCTGCTATTCCATTCTTATAGTTTTATATTAGTCTGGTGGTCACAGTCTGCTATTCCATTATTCCATTCTTATGGTTTTATATTAGTCTGGTGGTCACAGTCTGCTATTCCATTCTTATGGTTTTGGGGGCGCTCACCAGTTAATATGTACTTTTCAGATAGTGACGTATGTGAGGTGAAGTTGTTTGCATTTGTAACATGCACAATGGAGATAATGTTGGCATATCTCAATGCTACTTTGATGTAATGTGGCTGATATTTCTTTGGATACTGCACTTGTGGAAATTATAAATGATCTAAGCGCATGGTATAAGAAAATGGATGCTCCCATGTGCTTGAAAAATTAGCCAGAATTAATCAAAAGTACACTAACTTTAGCAGTTATTAAACTAGGGAAAACGAATTTTGCTGAAGTAGGCAATAGCAGCTTCTGAAAGTGCAATGAACAAATTGCAAAATATCTGAAAAGTAAAAAAAGTTATCGTACCATTTTTCTACAATTTACCTCTGAAGTCCAGGGAATGAAAATGACCATGCGGAGCTAGCAGTTTGTTTACATTAGCACATCTTATGTTAGCCCAAGCTAAAGTACACCCATCAATCATACATCAAAATAAAGGGAATTGAAAGTTCTTCTCCCAACACCTAAGATATACAAAGTCTTTATTATATTGCCAGTATAACCAGTGAAGAAATCCCAGAAAATTATTTTTCTTTAAAATTCTAACCCTATGCAAAGTACGAAACTGTAGAGTGCCACCTTAAAGAACCACTGAAGATATGTTTTCAACTTATTGAAAAACTTGTCATATTCTGCAGTCAATTTCAAACATATTGATATATCATACATGGTATTTACTTCCAAAATTACAAACACATAATTAATTTACTATACCCCTCTGAAGTAACTTAAATGTAGCTTCATGACGTCAAAACTGTATTTTAACGTCACTGGGAAATACTATTATTTTGACATTAAAGAAAGACATTCAAGAATAAATGCATATGAAGTATTTGTTTTATTTTTCAATCCAAACATCAAATAATGTATTTAGATCATTTCTGAAGTTGCAAACTATACTTGGGTCATGTATACATGTAAATCAAGTGAGAAAAGTGAGGAAAATTCCATAAAGTTTAAGGTAATAGTGCAAAAATTGTCCAGCATTGGATTAAGAAAAAAAGTCCTTGATGCTATAAATTCATAACAGTAGACATAAATATATATTTTGTTTGTAAATAATTACTTTTTACCCCGGCACTAGTAATCTAATTTGAATCTGCACTAATGCTTGTATGTCAAAGAATTGAAATGAAAAGTCAAGGGGAATTAACTCCTGGTGAGACCATTCCATGGACCAGGAATGTGATTGATGATTACATACATAATTGATTACAATGAAAATCAAATATGTTGACTGCTTTATATGGTAAAATTAATTATAAAACCAAAACATGCAGACTTGTATGCCAAAAAAGGGGGTAGGTGTGTTTCCCAACAATTTCAAGCCCCAGCCTGATTATGATGTTACATACTGTCTAAGATACATCACAACCAGGAACAACTGGTAACCATGATGTCACTAATACTACAATAACCCACATTAGCCACTATCTAAGAAAACATGGCTAAAGGAAGAGCTAAGAAAATAGCTATTTGTCCACAAGAGTTCATACAACACAGTCAACCATAGGACTGGATTACGAGTATCCAAGAGTGACCAACCTATTCAGGTTGCAATCTGGTTCTACATCTCCACAAATAAAGCGCCCAAGAATTGATGTATATGAAGAATCACTATCTTCCTGTGGCCCAAATAAAGTGCACCCAAGCTTTGCCCTGAATTGGAGAAAGAAAGAAATGAAGAAAACTTAATTGATGGGTCACATGTTGCAGCATGTTGTCAACATCAATGGAAATGTAATTATGAACATACCAAAACTAACTAGGATATTGGGAACATTGTGCATAATGTATGACTGAGCTGGAAATTGCAAGCGATATAATCTACTGATGTATAAAAGCAAAACTCAAGGACTGTGTGCCTTTTTAACAGTTAAATGTACAAACTGAAATCTGCAGGAAGCAGAACAGGCTGCCTGTCCAGAAAAGTGCCAAGGACATAGAAAGTGAGGCCCAGGCACAGGAAATTTAAATGCGATGTTGGCACTTTCTTGCTACAAGGCCAAAGTTGGAGTGACTGACTTGCCCATTTAGCATCCTATTACTCAAAATTTCTGCCATATGGGAAACATTTAAATCTTTCTTATATTAAAAAACTTGAATATTTACTAAGAAATTTTGTCTTAGATGTCAAGCTAAGTAAAATTTCACACTTTCTAAACACAAATAAGTGCGAGAGCTTGCACAATATCATTTTTACCTATGCACCTAAAATATCAGTATGGAGCAGACATTTTGATGCATTATGTCATTCATTCCCTCATAGCTCTGAGTATGGTACAGGAAACTTTACACTCCCACTGACCAAGTCTCATGGAATTGTTCTACTCAGTCTGATCCAGTATTTCAGCTCATAGCAGAATGAGATCATAGAACAGTAAATGATAGGGAGAGGAAATCAAGTCTTCAGTACAAGTAAATATGCTACATCAAACGCAAACAAAAAAGCAACAGAAAACTTGTACAAAATTCAATGTTTGCTAATTCAATAAACAATTTTGTACCCAATGAACATCCATACACTTTAAATCCTTTAAATGAATGCATGTAACAATTATTAAATGTACCTGACTATCACAGTATACACCACTCCCCCTAGCCCATATTGCCTTGGCATATACCATAGGCTTTACATGATTTTTCTAGCCAGATTTTCTCTTTTTTGGTTCAAGTGATAAATGATCATGTTTTTGTATGGCATCTATGTGATACGTCACACTGATATGGTAGTGAATTTACCATAGTTTCAACATAGAACCTTAGTCGGTGTGCCAAAGCAATCTTTCTTTTCCCACGAAAGGTTACATAAATTATTCCATAACCATGTTGTTCATGTGAGCCTGTCCAAATGTGACACTTGCTGCAGACTTGTGTATGTTGAGTTAAAGCTCTTTCATATGTCATTATATCTTGAACTGTTAATTTAGTTTGAAATATTTCTGACTTAGCTTAATAAACCATGACCATATGATACTATAGAATTTTGTTTATATGTCAATACAAAATTATTTAATACCAAGAAAATAAATTTTGTTAATAGTTTAATTTGCCAATGAGAAAACAGGGAAAAATATCCAAATTATTACCAGTTCAAAGAAGAACTGATGGCATCTTCCTTGAGAAATGTGAAATTAATGAAACATTTTTAAAAACAATGACACACAGAGGTTTCTAATTGCCACTAGTCTATGTCGTATTGTGTACAATAGCAAGGGACATAACTCTTCTCAAGCCCACCTGCAGCCGCTTAATTAAAGCAGAATTTGGAATGTAAAGACATTTAAGTTCTAAACTGCAGTGAATTTAAACTAAATGAGCCAATATTAATACAAACAGCAATAAATATAACTCCATGGGTATACACCCGAATGCTCTTTATGGGGGCGCTCACCAGTTAATATGTACTTTTCAGATAGTGACATATGTGAGGTGAAGTTGTTTGCATTTGTAACATGCACAATGGAGATAATGTTGGCATATCTCAATGCTACTTTGATGTAATGTGGCTGATATTTCTTTGGATACTGCACTTGTGGAAATTGTAAATGATCTAAGCGCATGGTATAAGAAAATGGATGCTCCCATGTGCTTGAAAAATTAGCCAGAATTAATCAAAAGTACACTAACTTTAGCAGTTATTAAACTAGGGAAAACGAATTTTGCTGAAGTAGGCAATAGCAGCTTCTGAAAGTGCAATGAACAAATTACAAAATATCTGAAAAGTAAAAAAGGTTATCATACCATTTTTCTACAATTTACCTCTGAAGTCCAGGGAATGAAAATGACCATGCGGAGCTAGCAGTTTGTTTACATTAGCACATCTTATGTTAGCCCAAGCTGTATACTCTAGAACCTAAAGTACACCCATCAATCATACATCAAAATAAAGGGAATTGAAAGTTCTTCTCCCAACACCTAAGATATACAAAGTCTTTTTTATATTGCCAGTATAACCAGTGAAGAAATCCCAGAAAATTATTTTTCTTTAAAATTCTAACCCTATGCAAAGTACGAAATTTATATTAGTCTGGTGGTCACAGTCTGCTATTCCATTCTTATGGTTTTATATTAGTCTGGTGGTCACAGTCTGCTATTCCATTCTTATGGTTTTATATTAGTCTGGTGGTCACAGTCTGCTATTCCATTCTTGTAGTTTTATATTAGTCTGGTGGTCACAGTCTGCTATTCCATTCTTATGGTTTTATATTAGTCTGGTGGTCACAGTCTGCTATTCCATTCTTATGGTTTTAAATTAGTCTGGTGGTCACAGTCTGCTATTCCATTCTTATGGTTTTATATTAGTCTGGTGGTCACAGTCTGCTATTCCATTCTTATAGTTTTATATTAGTCTGGTGGTCACAGTCTTTTATTCCTTTCATGTCGTTTTTATCAGTCTGGTGGTCACAATCTCTTATTCCATAATATATATATATATATATATATATATATATATATATATATATATATATATATATATATATATATATATAATCACCTTTTCTTATGTCAGCTATTCCATTATTCCATTCTTATGGTTTTATATTAGTCTGGTGGTCACAGTCTTTTATTCCTTTCATGTGGTTTTTATCAGTCTGGTGGTCACCTTTTCTTATGACAGGTTGTTTCTTACAAATCTTTACTTCCCTACATTGGAATAGTTTCTGATATTTTAGACTTTCCAGTTTCCTGCTTTTATATCAGACACCACTATTTTTCTAAACTTTTGCAGACTGGCTATTCTATCCCATCTATCCTTCAATTTTTATGTCTGTATTTGCTTATAAGTTGATTCAAACTACAAACAGCAAAGTTCTTGATCTGCTGAGGCATAATCTGCCTGCAGATAAGGGTCTATATTGTTTGTTCTATTGATTAGTCCTAACAAACTGCACTGACCCAGATCTGCCTGTGCATTATGTGATGCAGTTGGACTTGTCTTATTAGTGAGTATATATGATATGCTGAAAAGTAATTATACAATACATGAACAAAATTAACAAAGTGAATACAGATGTGGTTTTTGTAACATGGAGCCGGGTGTTTAGGAAGATAGTGGCAACCTACATATTTGCAAATGGTGGCCAGAAAGATTGATTTTAGTACAAATTTTGATTTCCAGAAGTACTTCTCCTGAGCAATAATATACACTTGAACCCTCTAAATCTATATTTTGTCTTTTTTTAAAAAGGTTTTTATGTATACATTGAGGCCAGCTTTCCCAGAACCCAAGGACAAAAAGCATGGCTGCAGAGTGCTAGGATGTCCCCAACAGGATCTGACTACATGTGTTTCCACTTCTGGTATCACATGTATGGTAGACAGATGGGAGCACTGAGTGTGTACATCAACAAAAACACATCATTGCCTGGTAATTTGATGTGGCAACTATCAGGAAACCAGGCAAATAGCTGGCAATCAGCACAGTTTCCAGTTCAAAGTTCAACATCATTCTCAGTAAGTTCTGTTTGGAAGGCATTTTTATCTCTGATTTTACTATGGATACAGGTAATTTTGATTAGGATAAAAAAAAGTTAATTTCGAATTAGTTTCTCTTTTGCTTCCATTAATATAAAATGATAATGAAACCTTTGAACTTTTAAACTTTATGACTATTTATGACAAATACAACTTAATTGTTGTTGTAAAATTCATAATTTGTTAAAATATTTTGTCATGTAAAAAATGTGTGCTGTTAATATCATTAATTTTGTAACAAGATTACTTGGGAATTGTCTTGCATTCCTTACTGATGGAAAAGTACCAGTACATAAATGTATTATAGTACATATTACCAGAAAAATACCATGGTAAACTAGTATACCGGTAATACTGCTCATCTTTAGCACAAAGTGTTCTTTTTATAAGAATCACTGTGTGATAGGTCACTGGTCTTGCTGGCTAGTAACATTACAGCAAAGAAGAACCCACAAAATAATTTCAACATTAACTTTGTGTTTTTTTTTCCCAGGTTGTCATTGAAGGAGTGGTTGGGTCTGGTTTACTGGGAGATATTGCCATTGATGACCTGTCCTTCACAAATGGGATATGTGCCTTGACACCACTTCAGGCTCGCCCTGTCTCCAACACCACATCTACTACTGTTACAACAATATCTACTACCCCTATCACAGCAACATCACGTAAGTTAAAATTAAAAAAGAATGAAATGCATCACAAACTTGCAAGTGTCACTAAAGCTACAATAATATTGCAAGTTACCGTAGGACACTAAGTTGCAAACACTTTGTAAGTTCCCAAAAAGAATCACTTATGTTATATTCAGCCTAAAAATAGATCTATAGTTTAGATCTATAGTTTAACAGAATATGTAGACAATTACTGTGAATCACTTAAAGCTGAACTTTGACTTAACACCTGCACTAAAATAATTGACATTGGTGGGAGCATATGATGTTGTCCTAGTTCCAATGTATGTCCTTCCATCTCTGTGTCCATGTATCCGTTGGTTTGTCACATCTTGGCTACGTTTTGTGTTGGTCACTTTTCAGGCACTGTGGTAGAGCATCTGTGTTCCATGAACACATTTCTAGTTCACTGTTTTGCCAATTCATACATATATAAAATATAATATCATCAATGTTCTCCCCTTTTCTCAGTACCAAAGCTACCCCTTCTGGGGTCATGGGGTCACATTATTACAAGTTATGACTAATGGGTGACCACTAGCTATTTTGCAAAATAGACTCTTGTTTAGTCTTTATCCAATTTTTTTATTTTTGTAACCAAATTTTAAGCAAAATGAATCAAAGATCTCAGCACATGATATTCATAGAGGTCACTATGTATGACTTCTTTTGCTTAATGAGTTTGATTTAATCTCATGTTTTTACCAATTTTTATTGAAGTCATTACAGATTTGGAATATTTTATGATCCCCAATTTTTTAGTTGTTCCTTTACTTCTCTTCTTACCATGGTAGACCCTGAGATCAAGAATTATAAGACCTTGTGGTGAATAATTTATAAAAAATATTGAACCCCGAAACATACTCCATTTATTTATATGTTAAAATGTTAGATAATCCCATACATCTTTTTCTCCTGCAACATTTTTGCTCAAAGGTCATGTTCCTGAGTGAGACCAATGTGTCAGAAAGTAATGCACAATTTGATTAATTGTATTGTTGAACCCATGTTAGTAACAAGTAAGACAGCTGCGTAATTGGTATCAAACGTTTGTCAAGGGTTAAAGTTAAAGTTTTTTTATTTTTATTATCGACTTAATATGTAGCTTCTAGCCTTGTCTTTATTACATGTATTATTTTTGGAGTAAAACTTGATCACATTCACATCTGTTGCCTTGTACCAAATCACTTATTGGGGATGTGTTCTTAGACATGGTCAAAAGTATAATCCCTTTTTTTTAAATTTAATTTTGTAAGTTTGCACTTTATTTACAATTAATATCATATATTTTATATACTTCCCTTCATGTAGCGAACTTACCCATGTTGTCTAAACTTAAATTAATTGGGGTTATGGAGTTATGCCTTTTGATATATCAACAAGGACATCTCAAGGACACATCATTTCTTCCTGAAAACTCAGTTATTCTTCTGTTCTTTTTAATTTGGTAAAATAAAATATTTATGTGTTTGGAACATAAAGATTATATAAGGCACATGTTTACATTAATTTTGATGTTATTGATTATGGTACATGTATATGTTTCACTGATGATGTCTTGAAAGTAAATTTGACTACACATCTCATCAGTGATTAATATATCTTTTGTATTGCTTTTTATGTGGAGTAAGTTTATTGATTTGGATATCAAAAGTCATTTGTCAAGGCATTTAAAGAAGAAAAATGGTGTCCTCAGAGTAACATTGTTCTACATCAAAGATCATTGGATATCTTAACACTTGTGGTAAGAATGTATAGCCCCTCGACTTTGGAGTCAGAAGGTCAAAGGTCAAGGTCACTGACTGAAATTAAAAAGATTGTTTCTACACAACCATTTCGGTTTGAAATAAATATTTTAAAACTTGGTCTGGTGCTGTTTATAGTTCTCATGTTTATTTTTATAAGTCTATTTTAAGCTTAGACATCAAAGGTAGAACTAAATGACCAAAAGTCAATGTTTTGTTTCATTATCTTGGTTTTTTAACATTTTCATTAAAGGACATTCAGAGGTTGACCTGATACTTTATTGGGCAAGCTAAAGGAAATATTATGACAAAATACTAATATAAATGGCTGATTTGTTGCATAAAGGATTTAAATGATTCTCTTAAACATTTTTTCTTAAAAAGCACAGTGCTGTGAAATGATAATCCCTTTTGAAAATAGGTATAGTTACATGAAGTGGATAGGATGCAGGACATAAAGTAGACAATGACTAAATAATGTGCTTGTGGAATCAATTTACAGTGGTAAAAATATGCCAAATTACTTATTTAACCAGTTCTAATTGAGGGATGTTCATTCCACCTCTTGCTGTAGTATTAGAATGATAGTTGTATAAAATACTTTTTCTGTTGGTTGTTGTTTTGTTGTAGGTTTTAATGCCATTTTTCAGTACATGATAGGCTATACATGGTGGTCAGTATTAATGGTGGAGGAAGAACCCGGGAAAACCCCCGGAAAGAACCATGACCCATGAGAAGCTGCTGGCAAGCTATCTCACATACCCACATGGGTTGAATCTGAGACTCAAACCCATGCAGACAGAGGTGAGATTGCAGTGATCCATAATGGAGAGCACTTTAGACCACTTGGCCACTCAGGGCCAGACTATTAGTTGTAATAACGCTTCTGAAACTGATTTGATTTCTTTCTTTTCTTTTTACAGAGACTGGCACTTTTAATTGCAACTTTGAGAGCAATATTTGTGGATGGACCCAGGCTACAGACGATACCTTTAATTGGACACGTTTTAGAGGGAGCACAGCCACTTTAAATACTGGACCATCAAATGACCACACCACTGGATGTAAGCTCCTACTCGCCCCCAAACCCAATCCAGAAATAATCAAATACATCGAGATCATATAATATAAGTGGGACAGAGTCCTTTCTAGACTTTACATTTTAAGGTTTCAATAACTAATTACTAAATATATTTGCTTATAAGAAGAGTCCAGCAGCAAACAGCACAGATCCAGATTTGCCATCCATTAATGTTCCAGCAGATCTGGGTCTGTGAAGTTTGTTAGGAGTAATCAGTTGAACAAATAATATATTGCCTTGTCTGCAGGTGCATTATCCTATGGCAAATCAGGATTTTTTTTGTTTGATTTGACTCATAAATTAGTATGCATGGTAGAATTATGAAGAAGTGGCATTAATATAGGGTAAACTAATTAATAATCCCAAAAATATGAAGTTAAACATCAATCAGCACACATGTATTTTCAAATATATAATTCTCTTGTTTGGTTTGTTTGTCTTTATCTGTACATGTATCTGTTTACCCACCTATGCATGTACCTGAAAATCTCACTCTGTGTTTGAAAAAATAATGTTTGATCAAAATTTCACTTTTTTTATTAGCTGGATGTTACATGTACATTGAGACCTCAGCTCCACGCCACAATGGGGATAAAGCCAGACTCATTAGCCCTCGTCAACAGCCCCAGGGTGCTACCTGTCTCCAGTTCTGGTACCATATGTATGGGGCCCACATTAACACCCTCAATGTTTACCTACAGTCTGGGGCCAATCTTGGGAATCCTGTTTGGACCCGAAGAGGAACTCAAGGGAACCGATGGATACAGGCTGCAGTCGATATAAATTCATCAAGACCTTACAATGTAAGTAACATTGTGGAGACAAAATTCTGATGTGTTTATCTCAAAGCATATAAGGCAGTTATCAGGAAAATCATTAAGAACACAGTCATTGATACGCTATTTTATAAAATTTGGAATTCTGAGAGACTATATTGTTAGCTTGTTTCAAAATTTTTTATGTTATAAATGGAAGACCGAGTAAGTTCCAGGAGTGTGACCAAAGTGTTTTGAGTGACTGATGTTTAAGTTGCGTTAGTTCACTGTACATTGGAAACATATTGATAAATATTTAAATTTTTCTCATGAATATAAAAGAAATTAGGCCTGTAGGATAACTGCATTTGATATTTATATCAAGTTTTATAAATGTATAAATTACTTAGAACACTGCAGTGGCTCTGTGGTTAATGTGCCAGACCCATGTGGCTCTGTGGTTAATGTGCCAGACCCATGTGGCTCTGTGGTTAATGTGCCAGACCCATGTGGCTCTGTGGTTAATGTGCCAGACCCATCAGCTGAAGAGTGCAGGTTTTGATTTCTTCCTGTCCCGACCTGGCCAGGTTTACGATTATGTCATGGCCTTCTGCTGCCTCTTCATGATGTAACATTGAATGTGTTTATGTGCCATTAAACACCAAACAAGCAAAGCAGAGAGGGAGTATCATTAAATTACTTAGGGATGTCTGTTTCAGTTTTCTTGTTTCCATGTTCAGACAGTGATTTTCATGCAGCAAACATTATTTTTCCATATTAAACTCTTTTGTTGACACCTCACAATGTCACAGTCTAACTCTTTTGTTGACACCTCACGATGTCACATTCTAACTCTTTTGTTGACACCTCACAATGTCACAGTCTAACGTATAGGCATAATAACTAAATTATGGAAATTTGAATCAAGTCTGTTTTTTTTGGGCCCCAGAAAAGCAGACGACATAGTATCTTTCCATTTGTCTATCACACTGTTGTTTCTGCTGTATAACTTCAGATCTCTTTGAGATTAAGGACTTGGTATAGGAATACATTGTCATTAGAAGGTGTACTGTATACCACAGGTAGAGTCCTCTTTGAGATTAAGGACTTGGTATATGTATACATCATCATTAGGAGGTGTACCATATACTACAGGTAGAGTCCACTTTTTAAGATTAAGTCACCTTTCATTATCTTAAGTTCTCTTTCACTCTTTTCTTCCAACTTTCAATAATGTTCATAACTTTCAAGCCATTTAAGGTTAATAAATGAAAATTGGTATTTTTTGTTATGTAATCATCATTTGAAGGTCTGTAACATACAATATTGGGGGTCATCAATGTCAAGATCAGAACTTAACATTTTAAATTTTTTCTTACACTTTCCATTCTGCTACAAAACTTCAGTGTTGTTTCAGATTAAAGAATACAGCTTTGTTTATTTATACATTTTCAAAAGAAGGTAAATTAGAGATTCTTTTTTTAAATGTTAAGGTCATGTGCCAATAATTAGATTTTTCCGTCATGCTTTCCTTTTGCCCTATAGCTTTAAGAGTAGCATGAGATTATGGATGAAACATGGTGTACTTGTACGTTATCTTTAGAAGGTGTTCTACCACATTGGAAATCAAAGTGTCAGGATCTTTGTCATGATTTAAAACATTTATGTCATATTTTCCTTTCTTGTCTATAAAGTTAGAACTGTTACAGATTAAGGGATGGAACAAAGTATATTTGTGTATCATTATGAGAATGTGTATTGTGTGCCACATTGGAAAGCCTGTCTTCATGGTCAGCATCACATGTCAGTATTTTAATAATTTCATCACACTTTTCTTTCCACTCAAACTTTATAGCCACTTCAACTTTAGAGATGAAACATGGTATCATTTTTTTTATTTTTGGTAGCAAGTGTCATATATTTCATATTTGGGTTCTTCATGGATAATTAGTTTGATTTCCATCACACTTCCTTGTTTCTCAATAACTGGGTCATGGATAATTAGTTTGATTTCCATCACACTTCCTTGTTTCTCTATAACTGGGTCATGGATAATTAGTTTGATTTCTATCACACTTCCTTGTTTCTCTATAACTGGGTCATGGATAATTAGTTTGATTTCCATCACACTTCTTTGTTTCTCTATAACTGGGTCATGGATAATTAGTTTGATTTCCATCACACTTCTTTGTTTCTTTATAAATGGGTCATGGATAATTAGTTTGATTTCCATCACACTTCCTTGTTTCTCAATAACTGGGTCATGGATAATTAGTTTGATTTCCATCACACTTCCTTGTTTCTCAATAACTGGGTCATGGATAATTAGTTTGATTTCCATCACACTTCCTTGTTTCTCTATAACTGGGTCATGGATAATTAGTTTGATTTCTATCACACTTCCTTGTTTCTCTATAACTGGGTCATGGATAATTAGTTTGATTTCCATCACACTTCTTTGTTTCTCTATAACTGGGTCATGGATAATTAGTTTGATTTCCATCACACTTCTTTGTTTCTTTATAAATGGGTCATGGATAATTAGTTTGATTTCCATCACACTTCCTTGTTTCTCAATAACTGGGTCATGGATAATTAGTTTGATTTCCATCACACTTCCTTGTTTCTCAATAACTGGGTCATGGATAATTAGTTTGATTTCCATCACTGTGACACTTCTTTGTTTCTCTATAACTGGGTCATGAATAATTATTTTGATTTCCATCACACTTCCTTTGTTTTTCTATAACTGCAGAGCTGTTTGAGATAATGAGATGAAACTTGGTATACTTTTATGTATCAGTATTAGCAGGTATATCACATGCTGACATATCTTCCAGTTTTATAATCATGGGTAAGTATTTTAAGTTTTTCTTCATGCTTACATTTCCGTTGTATAACTAAGAGCTATTTGAGATTAAGGTTTGAAACGTATATTTCTTGCACAAGACAATTTTTGGTGCCCTATCTTATAGATAAGTGTCACAGGCCAATATTTTTGGTTTCAGTAACATTTTCTCTTCCACTCAATCATTTATGAGCTGTTTAAAATAAATTAATATAATTTATTATATTGTCATTTAAAACATGTTGTGTTCCACATTTAGGGTAATCTCATCAAGATTGAGGTGTTAATGGTATACATATAGTGTAATCTCATCAAGATTGAGGTGTTAATGGTATACATATAGGGTAATCTCATCAAGATTGAGGTGTTAATGGTATACATATAGGGTAATCTCATCAAGATTGAGGTGTTAATGGTATACATATAGGGTAATCTCATCAAGATTGAGGTGTTAATGGTATACATATAGGGTAATCTCATCAAGATTGAGGTGTTAATGGTATACATATAGGGTAATCTCATCAAGTTTGAGGTGTTAATGGTATACATATAGGGTAATCTCATCAAGATTGATGTGTTAATGGTATACATATAGGGTAATCTCATCAAGATTGAGGTGTTAATGGTATACATATAGGGTAATCTCATCAAGATTGAGGTGTTAATGGTATACATTTTAGGGTAATCTCATCAAGATTGAGGTGTTGATGGTACACATTTGTTTTTCAATTTGATGACCTCTCACAGTCAACGTTTTATTTTCAAGATCAAGATCAATGATCAGTTTCTTCCCCATTAATGTACCTGAAAAAAGTCTCTTTTTGTATGGTCATAATTGTTTTCCATACATTAGGCAATTATAATATGCTTGAAATTAGCAGTTACATTAAAACTTATGTTGTTAAAATTTAACATTATGTATGTTCAGTTTTAAAATGTTATTAATTAGACAATTTCTGATTGATCTTGTGTAGCTCTGGAGTCATTAATATTGGAACACATCTTTCTGCATAGATCTTCTAGTGTCTGGTTTGCTTCAAGCAAAAGAGAAATAAATGACCATGGAACTACACAAAATTTACAGTTGAAGGGAAAACATAATTTCCAGCCAATAAGTCGATACATTTTTAAGCCAGAAAATCTAAGATTTGTCTTATAGTCTGAATTTCTTATATATGGATGAAAGATTGAAAATGTTTCATCAATTTTCACTCTGCATCAATTTATAGACCAGATACAAAAACATGGGGTATTTTTGTTGACCCTGACCTCCTTGTAGACTTATTTAGCACATTAACTAGAAATATTTGTTATTTCTTGAGGAAATTCAAACTTTTCTTAACAAAATTATAGCAAACACTTTTTGATATCCATTTTTTTAAAAATAGTACCTATTATCTATGCTTTACTGCACTGTAAATCTATTTTTTTACAGCATTCAGAGCTTTCATTGGAAAATACTTAAATTAAGAAACAATGCCATATTTCAAAGTGACATGTATAAAGTCTTACCTTTGATATACTCAAGGATCCCTTTGGTTTTTTATTTAAGCATTGACCAACAAATTGAAAACATCTTGTGTTTTTGTCTTAGTTTCCTTATGCAGTATTTTCTTTTTTTCTGTTTTTCATTAAAGCTACAATTGAGAAACAAACATATTTGTTTAATTATGTCATACATACAGACATAATATCGAGATATGGCAGGTTCCTGACTCAAGTGACTCTTAATGAAAGCTGGAAATGTTCCAAATTTTTGGCCATAAAATTGATATACAAATACAGGCTGATCCAGACCTATTGTGAAGGCTGTTTCTAACCCTGTAAATAGAAACATTATAAATATTTTTTCCAAATATTTTTATTTTTACAAGTTCAAACCTTTTTAAACAAAATTATGTCAGAATTATGCATGTTAAAAAGGAACTTTCTGCAGATAGCTGTGGCCCTTATAGAAGGTCTTACTTTTGATTGCTTGTGATAACTCATTCTCTTCAAGGCATCATTTAAACATGAGAGTTGTATAAATGTTGATTTAATAAATCTGTGTGAGTACTGGTACGGATTGGAACTGTTTTAAAGACCAGTATTTCCTGGCGTATATTGAAAATCATCAATTATTCTGATATGTGATTTCTTTGTTTAGGTTGTCTTTGAAGGAATCCGTGGGATCAACATTGCTGGTGACATTGCCATTGATGATATTTCCATGACAGCTGGATCATGTTCAGGTAGGCAGCTAAACATGATGCAGAATTTATTAGCAAATTGTCTGTACCTCAGTTATATATAATATTTGCCTAAGTTACATATAGTCTTTGCCTAAGTTATAAATATTCTTTACCTCAGTTATATATAATCTTTGCCTAAGTTACATATAATCTTTGCCTAAGTTATAAATAATCTTTGCCTAAGTTATATATAATCTTTGCCTAAGTTATATACATGTATAATCTTTGCCTAAGTTATATACATGTATAATCTTTACCTAAGTTATATATAATCTTTGCCTAAATTATAAATAATCTTTGCCTAAGTTATATATAATCTTTGCCTAAGTTATAAATAATCTTTGCCTAAGTTATATATAATCTTTGCCTAAGTTATATATAATCTTTGCCTAAGTTATCTATATTCTTTGCCTAAATTATAAATAATCTTTGCCTAAGTTATATATAATCTTTGCCTAAGTTATATATAATCTTTGCCTAAGTTATATACATGTATAATCTTTGCCTAAGTTACATATAATCTTTGCCTAAGTTATAAATAATCTTTGCCTAAGTTATATATAATCTTTGCCTAAGTTATATATAATCTTTGCCTAAGTTATATATAATCTTTGCCTAAATTATAAATAATCTTTGCCTAAGTTATATATAATCTTTGCCTAAGTTATATATAATCTTTGCCTAAGTTATATACATGTATAATCTTTGCCTAAGTTACATATAATCTTTGCCTAAGTTATATACATGTATAATCTTTGCCTAAGTTATATATAATCTTTGCCTAAATTATAATTAATCTTTGACTAAGTTATATATAATCTTTGCCTAAGTTATATACATGTATAATCTTTGCCTAAGTTATATATAATCTTTGCCTAAGTTATATATAATCTTTGCCTAAGTTATATATAATCTTTGCCTAAGTTATATATAATCTTTGCCTAAGTTATATATAATCTTTGCCTAAATTATAAATAATCTTTGCCTAAGTTATATATAATCTTTGCCTAAGTTATATATAATCTTTGCCTAAGTTATATACATGTATAATCTTTGCCTAAGTTACATATAATCTTTGCCTAAGTTATAAATATTCTTTGCCTAAGTTATATATAATCTTTGCCTAAGTTATATATAATCTTTGCCTAAGTTTTATATAATCTTTGCCTAAATTATAAATAATCTTTGCCTAAGTTATATATAATCTTTGCCTAAGTTATATATAATCTTTGCCTAAGTTATATACATGTATAATCTTTGCCTAAGTTACATATAATCTTTGCCTAAGTTTTATATAATCTTTGCCTAAGTTATATATAATCTTTGCCTAAATTATAATTAATCTTTGCCTAAGTTATATATAATCTTTGCCTAAGTTATATACATGTATAATCTTTGCCTAAGTTATATATAATCTTTGCCTAAGTTATATATAATCTTTGCCTAAGTTATATACATGTATAATCTTTGCCTAAGTTATATACATGTATAATCTTTGCCTAAGTTATATATAATCTTTGCCTAAGTTATATATAACCTTTTCTATGTCCAATTTTTTTTACAGTCGCTAGTAACAATCAGGGTCATTTATGTCAGTAAATTCATAATTCAAAATACATTTCCATTTTCATAACTATTCTGTGACTGACCATTTTAGTGTACATCTTGTGTTACATGCAGAAATATTTGGATAAAATAAAACCAAAAAAGCATACTATTAATAGATGTGAATGTTTTCACCTAAGACTGCCACAACTTGATTCCATCTTCTATTTACAAAGATGATTTTCCATGAATGTTTTAGCAGCTCAGTGTTATTTGTGTTGTTGTTACTACTTCTGCCTCACTGTTGAAATTGTTACTCTTTTTGTCTTGCTGTTTGTATTGCTGTTTTTACTCTTTTTGTTTAACTTTGCCTTGCATTGTTGTTGTTACTTTGTTTATCTTGTGAAGTGTTGAGTTCTGACCCAGTGGTTAGTGTGTAGGACTCACAATGGAAAGGGTTCAGGTTCAAATCTTACCATTGAACCAGCCTGGGTTAGCTGCTATAGTGGGCAAAGCATTTACTCCAATTGCCTTGGCATTAAATAACCTGTTTTGTTCACTGTGCCATTGAACACATAACCAAACCAAACCAAACCAAACATTTTGTCATACTGTTTGTAGTTGCTGGCTTTATAGCTTAACATTTCCCATTTTTTTTAGTCTTTGTGTCATTTGTCTTCCATTGTGTGATGGAGATGATAAATATCATTAAATGGTAGTTTCCTGCTGCATTGAAGGTTAATAGAAATACAGTTTTTCCTCATAATAAAAGCACTCATTTTATCTCTGTCCTTATGATGGATCCCATTTAAATGGTAAAATGGTATTTTGTCAGAAAGTTATTTTACAGTGATTTTGGTTGTTATGAATTGGCAGCATTTTCTTGCCATCTGATTCACTGTAAATGCTCCAATGATACTGATCTATACTTGTTATATAACCACTCCAATGATACTGATCTGTACTTGTTAATGATACTGATCTATACTTGTTATATAACCACTCCAATGATACTGATCTGTACTTGTTTTATAACCATTCCAATGATACTGATCTGTACTTGTTATATAACCACTCCAATGATACTGATCTGTACTTGTTATATAACCACTCCAATGATACTGATCTGTACTTGTTTTATAACCACTCCAATGATACTGATCTGTACTTGTTTTATAACCATTCCAATGATACTGATATGTACTTGTTATATAACCACTCCAATGATACTGATCTGTACTTGTTATATAACCACTCCAATGATACTGATCTATACTTGTTATATAACCACTCCAATGATACTGATCTGTACTTGTTATATAACCACTCCAATGATACTGATCTATACTTGTTATATAACCACTCCAATGATACTGATCTGTACTTGTTTTATAACCACTCCAATGATACTGATCTATACTTGTTATATAACCACTCCAATGATACAGATCTGTACTTGTTTTAGAACCACTCCAATGATACTGATCTGTACTTGTTATATAACCACTCCAATGATACAGATCTGTACTTGTTTTAGAACCACTCCAATGATACTGATCTGTACTTGTTATATAACCACTCCAATGATACTGATCTGTACTTGTTTTATAACCACTCCAATGATACAGATCTGTACTTGTTATATAACCACTCCAATGATACTGATCTGTACTTGTTATATAACCATTCCAATGATACTGATCTGTACTTGTTATATAACCACTTTAAGTCAGAGTCTGTTATCAATTTTGTTTCTGCACAATACCCTGAGTTGTCTGCAATGTACAGTTACCAAACCTTGTGGATGGCTTGTACTTCAGTGAGGATGAGCTCTATCAATTTTGGGTCCAAAGTTCAAGGATCAAGTACACAGTGACATGAAAGAAAAAGTGATTTCAGCACCATAATCTGAGTTCTCCATCATGTACAGTTACAAAACTTGTGAATGTCATGCACATGGGGTAAGAAAGAACCCTATGAATTTCATGACCAAAAGTTCAAAGGTCACTGACTGAAAGAAGAAGAATCGTTTTCACACAATAACTTGAGTTCCCTACCATCAATAGTTATCAAACTTTGTGGATGGCTTGTACATTATGGGAGTAGTGAAGAAACCTCTTGAATATTGATCTCAAGGTCAGTGTCACTTTGACTGAAAAAAATAAAAATGGTTTACAAACAATAACATTAGTCATACTATGCATACCTGGACCAAACTGTGTGGATATAATGCAGAAGCAATGTGACTAAAAGAAAACAAATGGTTTCAACACAATAGCATGTTGTGGAAAGGTTGCATGTATATAAGAAAGAATCCAATCAAATTTGGAGTATGAAGGTCAAGGTCACTGACTGAAGAAAAGAAAAAAAATGGTTTGTCGGAAAATTTCAGTTAGCTGCATAGAGGATTGTAAACACAGGTTGATGTGTAATGAATGATCAATGTTTCCCACCCAGAGTTGAAAAAATATAATTGTTTTCTGAACCTGCATAAAATATGTGATTAGATGTTCAAACACTAATTGCACAGTCCTTCCTGTACACAAGAACTCCAGTTTGTTGTGGGTTTTACAAGCAACTCCACCTTCATTAATTACTGCAGTTTTGGTTTGATATTTTGTAGAATCAAACATCTGTTATTCAGAGACATGGTAACATGACATCAAAGCAGTAGATCTTACTAAAAATTTACCCATTTATTTTTTTTTAAGGTTCGATATGTGTAGAAAGCAAAAACATACTGAGGATTTAAACAAATTAAAATTACCATCATCTTTTGTTATGATTCTTTATCTGCTAAATATTAATAATGCTGGAGGCATACAATATTTCTTTGAGTGTTTGGTTGTTTTGAGTCATTGGAAGTTGCAAGAAAGAGACATTATTTGCTTTAATTAAGCAAGTCATTTGAGCATTTCCAAGCACTTGAGTGATTCATTATTAATTATCAAAATTTTACAGTGTTTTATAACATCCTTTATGTGTTCTTTATACAACTGTTGTTGATCATTCTACGATTTTTAACTGATAGCTGGAGTGCAGTCATCAAACTGTCACTTTGAGAGCGCAAATCTTTGTGGCTACATTAATGACCTAACAGACAACTTTAACTGGACCTGGCAGGCAGGGAGCACAGCAACTTTTGGTACTGGACCCTCGTCAGATCACACCAGTGGAACAGCCTCAGGTTTGTAAAGAATAAATTACTGGTTATAAATAAGTACAGTCACAATGACTTTTAGATGGAGATGAATGATTCTAGTAATTTGGGATACAATAATTTTTATTATATGCACTTTTAAATTATTTTAATAAAATCCAGTCTCATTTATTCATCATATTTGTATTTGACAATATCATTTTTATGATATAATTGGGAATTATTTTGTAAAAGTTGTTAATAAATTGAATCTTTTTATATAAAACATCTGCATCAGCAGGAGTGATTTGTATCAGATGAATGAGATTGGACTGTATTTGGTTTATCCAAATCAAACGAATGAGATTGGACTGTATTCAAATCAGACAAATGAGATTGGACTGTATTTGGTTTATCCAAATCAGCACAAAGTCTCTAAATATCCAATATGTCTGTAAATAAGTTTTTCTTGAAAATAACCCTTTCAATTCCTATGATGCCCCCAAAATATGTGTATTTCCTATTGCTCTGGTTTTAAAATTGGGGTAGGCATATAGTTTTTTAATTTTTTAAAACTATATATTTAATGTGATTTTACCTTCAACTCTTGATATTAAGCTGGACATCATACTTGTGTCTTTAAGGAAGAAAAGTAGAATTTCTAATGTGTACATGAAAATTTACAATCTCTAAAGTGTGTATGAAAATTTACAATCTCTAAAGTGTGTATGAAAATTTACAATCTCTAAAGTGTGTATGAAAATTTACAATCTCTAAAGTGTGTATGAAAATTTACAATCTCTAAAGTGTGTATGAAAATTTGATTGTAAAATCACATATCTAATAAGATAAAACTAAAATATTTTTCATTATAAATTGCAAAATCTTGTACATTCCTAAAATAACACACAAGTTATTCTGGATGCACAAAAACAATTGTCCCATCATTCATAAACCTTTAGAATTTTGGTCCACATACTTTCTGGAATATACAAGATATAACATTGTACTTCCTGTTATTGATGGTTATCACTCAACATGACATTTATGTTAACTGTTGCAGTTGGGTAGCTAATTTTTCCAGGGCTGGAATCACCATTTTTTGTATAAATAGAACATTCCATCCTACCATGAGTTGGAAAGTTCAGAAGCAAAAAAACATGTACCCAGTCTGGTCCTCATTATCAGCCCATGCACAGTAGCCATCATCCTTTGTAATGATGCCATTTGCATCAGATAATTGCAAACACACTTTTCAGAAGTATTGCCTTCTTTCATGTCACGAATTGTATCTGGCATCCAAATATGGTTTTCCATATTCCTTGGTGGAAGCGGGAGGTCTTGGGTTCGATCCCCGGCCAAGTCATACCAAAGACTTACAAAAATGGTACTAACAGCTGCCTCACTTGATGCTCAGCATTAAGAGTTTAGTGTTAGGACTGGTTGGCCTGGTGTCAGGATAATGTGACTGGGTGGGACATCATGCTACATGTCTGCGGCATGATGCCCCAGTGCTAGACATCACTATAAACTGCCTCAATGCAGACATCGTAGCGATATGACTGAAAAATTGTTAAAGCTACATTAAAACTCCTAATGAAACAAACAAACCATAGTCCTTGAGTGTTTATATCCATAGTCTATTGCAGATTTGGTAGTAAGACCAATGTTGATGCCATCTTTAGGCTTTTGTTTTTCTTTTTATCTATAAAGGTTATTAAATCCATGCTTTTTCATATTTTTGAGGCCAACAGCCTCTCTACACACTGGCATATTCAGCTATGCAAGCTGTTACCTTCACAGAGAGATCATTGAATTATGTGAATTTTGAAAGAAGTGTGGCTATTGAAATTTCAAAGACAGATCATTGAATTATGTGAATTTAGAAAGAAGTGTAACTTTTACCTTCAAAGACAGGTCATTAAATTATGTCAATTTGGAAAGGGGTCAGGCTATTGCCTTTTCATGCAGATCATTGAATAATGTGAATTTGGAAAGGGTATGGTAAGGTTATTTACTTCAAAACAGATCATTGTCTATTGGATTTTTAAATGCATGGTTTGTAGTGTGAGCTCTGTTTCGATTAGGATTGAAATGATTTATTGTGAGATGAAATGGTAAACCAGATTCTAAGGGTATAATTTTTCCAAATTATGTTCAATCCCTGGTCTTTCACTTGCATGAAAGACAAGTGCTGTTCATCTCCACAACTCATACTGCTCGAGGTGTTGTCCATCTCAAGAACTGGTATAGCGATTCCAGAAGCTTTTTTTTAGTTTGGCAAGGTTTTGATTTTAATACTCATGAACCACGTGAATTATGTACTGCAATTGATCACTCACTCCTGCAATTGATCACTCACTCGATCACTCATGACAAACACACACATTGGTACACAACACAAGTCCTGGGTCACAGTAGAAACCATAATATCTGTGAAAGTTGCTGTCCCACAGATAATTGCAGTTGCATCAGTTGATAAATGTAAGGAAGATTTCCATTGATCAGAGCGTAGCCATGTGATCAGGCCCAGTTGCATTTATTTCTGTACAAACTAGAGAACTTCTTTATTCTAATTTCTGTAGAGTATTGTGCATAGCAATTAATGTAAACACTGAATCAGAAGGCATACACACTGCATGCCTTTGAAATGAAATAAAAATGGGATATGTATATTTTATTGTAAAAATTGATTAATTTGATTTGACAGAATTAAATGACAAATCATTGTACTTTTTCTAATGATAAATAATTCTTTGACTGGAGTTTCAAGATAGCATGGAAACTCAAAATTTGCCAAGAACATCATTAGGGCTACAGCACTTTCACTGTGGCTCATTAAAAATGAATTTTGAACTATTAAAATGGATATAGGGATTTTGGAGGTGAGTGGTTCAAACTCTAGGTAAACGGATATTGGGATTTTGGAGGTGAGTGGTTCAAACTCTAGGTAAATGGATATAGGGATTTTGGAGGTGAGTGGTTCAAACTCTAGGTAAATGGATATTGGGATTTTGGAGGTGAGTGGTTCAAACTCTAGGTAAATGGATATTGGGATTTTGGAGGTGAGTGGTTCAAACTCTAGGTAAATGGATATAGGAATTTTGGAGGAGAGTGGTTCAAACTCTAGGTAAATGGATATAGGGATTTTAGAGATGATTGGTTCAAACTCTAGGTAAATGGATATAGGGATTTTGGAGGTGATTGGTTCAAACTCTAGGTAAATGGATATAGGGATTTTGGAGGAGAGTTGTTCAAAGACCAACATTATAAAAATTGGACTCATTGGCCAACATTGTAAGATGCCAACCCTGATAGATGCAATATGGGGTGGTTGGGAGACAGATCCCACTACTCCCCCGTCGATGCCTTGCACTGTCTGACTATTGAACCCTATTACTATAGGCAGTTACTGATTGCAGTAGTCTAAGCTATTAATGAACTTAAAAATAGATTTAAAGAATGAAAAATGGTTACTCACTTGTCTGGACAATAACAATTTGCCCAAGTTACAATGAACTCTTGAAAGCATCAAATACAAGAGTCATTCATATGTACAACCCAAAAAACATCCTTTGCTTTGAATATTGAACTTTTACTCAGAAAACATATGACAATTTAGATAAAATATTAAAACCATTCTGTTTGATTCAGCAACTGAAAATAAATACAACAGTAAACTCAGAAAAAGCTGCATTGAACTCTTAAATAATTAAAATAGAAATACTCTTTCATTTTAATTTTTAACCAGTTGCTCTTCATGAACCAGTTTCATGCTGCATACGTAGAGCTGTTTATATAGAAGATCTATCACTTAAAAAAAATTGTGATAGAAGTTGAACACAATTGATTTTGGTATTTTCATGAACACTTCTACTGTGTTTATTGAGAAGATCTTATACAGGTGTTCATTTCATTTGAAATTTGTGATACAGATTTAGCTAAATTGACCTATAACCAGAGCAGAGATAGCTACACCTGTTCACTTGCAAACTACATTATAAAAAAATTATTATTTCATTTGATAATTAACTAATATGGACTAGCACAAGTGTTAAATATGTAGTGAAAATGTGTGCCTATTTAAATTTGTGCATAATATGTAGTGAAAATGTGTGCCTATTTAAATTTGTGCATAATATGTAGTGAAAATGTGTGCCTATTTAAATTTGTGCATAATATGTAGTGAAAATGTGTGCCTATTTAAATTTGGGCATAATATATAATGAAAATGTGTGCCTATTTAAATTTGGGCATAATATGTAGTGAAAATGTGTGCCTATTTAAATTTGTGCATAATATGTAGTGAAAATGTGTGCCTGTTTAAATTTGTGCATAATATGTAGTGAAAATGTGTGCCTGTTTAAATTTGTGCATAACATGTAGTGAAAATGTGTGCCTATTTAAATTTGTGCATAATATGTAGTGAAAATGTGTGCCTATTTAAATTTGTGCATAATATGTAGTGAAAATGTGTGCCTATTTAAATTTGTGCATAATATGTAGTGAAAATGTGTGCCTATTTAAATTTGTGCATAATATGTAGTGAAAATGTGTGCCTATTTAAATTTGTGCATAATATGTAGTGAAAATGTGTGCCTATTTAAATTTGTGCATAATATGTAATGAAAATGTGTGCCTATTTAAATTTGTGCATAATATGTAGTGAAAATGTGTGCCTATTTAAATTTGTGCATAATATGTAATGAAAATGTGTGCCTATTTAAATTTGTGCATAATATGTAATGAAAATGTGTGCCTATTTAAATTTGTGCATAATATGTAGTGAAAATGTGTGCCTGTTTAAATTTGTGCATAATATGTAGTGAAAATGTGTGCCTATTTAAATTTGTGCATAATATGTAGTGAAAATGTGTGCCTATTTAAATTTGTGCATAATATGTAGTGAAAATGTGTGCCTATTTAAATTTGTGCATAATATGTAGTGAAAATGTGTGCCTATTTAAATTTGTGCATAATATGTAATGAAAATGTGTGCCTATTTAAATTTGTGCATAATATGTAGTGAAAATGTGTGCCTATTTAAATTTGTGCATAATATGTAATGAAAATGTGTGCCTATTTAAATTTGTGCATAATATGTAATGAAAATGTGTGCCTATTTAAATTTGTGCATAATATGTAGTGAAAATGTGTGCCTATTTAAATTTGTGCATAATATGTAATGAAAATGTGTGCCTATTTAAATTTGTGCATAATATGTAATGAAAATGTGTGCCTATTTAAATTTGTGCATAATATGTAATGAAAATGTGTGCCTATTTAAATTTGTGCATAATATGTAGTGAAAATGTGTGCCTATTTAAATTTGTGCATAATATGTAGTGAAAATGTGTGCCTATTTAAATTTGTGCATAATATGTAATGAAAATGTGTGCCTATTTAAATTTGTGCATAATATGTAATGAAAATGTGTGCCTATTTAAATTTGTGCATAATATGTAGTGAAAATGTGTGCCTATTTAAATTTGTGCATAATATGTAGTACAACTAGGTGATGAACATTAGACATGAAGTTCTCGTCTAGTTTAGTGGTAACAATGCATGGTACATTTTCTGGCAGTACTACAGGTCTATAGACTGTGTTTTACTATGACAGAAAATTGGTAATAAGTTAATTACAGGCCATAAGCAGTTTTCATATTCTATCATTCAGTAAGTTTTATCAATTTTATGTCAAATAAAGCTATGGATTAATAAGATTCCATTCCTCACATGAAGTTGTGGACTATGCATTAGTCACTGATTTTGCCGCAGTGTGACAAGCAGTGTGTATGACATGATATCATTATGCAAGTTGCAAAGAGCAAAGAGTTAGGCTACAGTTTGATAAGCAGTGTGTATGACATGATATCATTATGCAAGTTGCAAAGAGTTTGGCTACATCTTGACAAGCAGTTTTTGTCATATTGTGTCATTATGTTAATAAAACAGAATCATGTGATAAAGTATTTTCCTTATCATTTACTTCAGGTCATTATGTGTACATTGAGACCTCTGGCCTGAGAAAACCTGGTGATATTGCTCGCCTCATTTCTGTCACTAATCCTGCCAATGTATCACCACTGTGTCTGCAGTTCTACTATCACATGTATGGGCCTGGCATTGGCACTCTGAATGTCAGGGTATATCTTCAACTTTGCAAATATTTGCTATATAAAATTAGTCTTCACAATTTTAATCAAAATTTTTGTATTGTTGCTTCTGAATTTGCCTTCAGTGACATCTTTAAAAGGAAGTCAGAAAAAAGATTTTGAAATGTTCACAGTTTGTAACTTCATGGAAGCTTTATTTAATTTTTCAATCTAACCATAGCACATTTTTGCATCCTTAAATGTAATAAACCTAATCTAATATCAAAATATAATAAATGTAATCCAGTTTCAAAGTATAATTAATCCTAATCCTATGTTAAAGTGTAATAATCCTAATCCAGTGTTAAAGTGTAGTAATCCTAATCCAATATCAATGTGTAATAATCCTAATCCAGTGTCAAAGTGTAATAATCCTAATCCAATATCAAAGTGTAATAATCCTAATCCAATATCAAAGTGTAATAATCATTATCCAATGTCAAAGTGTAATAATTATAATCCAATATCATGAGTACTAGTCCTAATCCAGTATCAAAATGTAATAAACCTAATCCAGTATCAAAGTGTAATAATCCTAATCCAGTTTCAAAGTGTAATAATCCCAATCCAGTATCACAGTGTTGTAAACATAATCCTGTATTAAAATATAATAACTCTAATCCAATATCAAAGTGTAATCATCCTAATCCAGTATAAAAGTGTGATAATCATCCAATTTGAAAGTGTAATAATCCTAATCCAATGTCAAAGGGTAATAATCCTAATCCAGTATAAAAAAATAATAATCTTAATTGAGTATCAGTGTGCTAAACCTAATAAAGTGTAATAACCACATCCAATATCAAAGCGTCATCATCCTAATCTAGTATTAAAAGTGTAATCATCCTAATCCAGTATACAAGTGTAATCATCCTAATCCAGCATAAAAGTGTAATAATCCTAATCCAGTATAAAAGTGTAATAATCCTAATCCAGTATAAAAGTATAATCATCCTAATCCAGTATAAAAGTGTAATAATCCTAATCCAGTATGAAAGCAAAAATATGAATATTGTGCACGTTTTCAATCAGAAACTTACTGGTACTGTAAATAAGTTTTAGCATCAAGAAATTTTTTTAAATATGCGGAATTCAGTTTCCAATACACAATACTGTCAAATTACAGATTCTTAATACTAAATGATTTTGAAATAAAAAATATTTAAATGATTATGCTGTTATTATCATATTTTCAAACACATTTTGCTCACTAAAATTGTGTGATCTTCAGATTTTGTATTTTATGTTCCAGCTGAAGGTGAACAATGGCCTTGGTTCTCCCATATGGAGCCTTTCTAGAAACCAGGGCAATCAGTGGAATCTGGCTCAAGTCAGTCTGCAATCCAGCACCATCTCACAACCTTATCAGGTAAGTGGTGTGATTTAAAAGAATATTTCAATCTTTTAATTAGATGATAGCAGTCTTTCCTTTGAGGATTTAGAGGAATATTCAATATAATTCAATATAATTAGGAAAGTTTCTGTAAGAGTAAGTGTCATGAAGTTTAAAAGTTCATCATTAAAGGTGTATGTTGATGATATCATAAGCAATGTCCCTATTATATACATGTTGATTCCACAAGAATTAATCCCCTTTGTGTTGGGTGCTCTTCATATTCAAGGTGAATTTCTATGTTGTCGTGCTTTATGAAGCATGTATCTGATTTGTTAATATGACAGGTTTAATCCTTTTAATATTAATTATCTGTGCACATTGGTAAATTTCTGCTGTGATAGAGCTGCCTTGATAGTTGCTCAGCATTAAGAGGTTAGTGTTTGGACTGGTCAGCCTGGTGTCAGGTTAATGTTCTTACCATGTGAATATTATCACGGTTAAACAATGCATCTAACTACAAAATGGTTGGAGTAATATTAACACAGTAATTCAGATTTCTTAGAACACTATTTAAAGTATCTTAAAACTATTTATATGGTCACTAATGTGTTGTGGACAAATCTGTCTGCACTAATTGCAAGGATGTTTGAATAATTGAGATCATATCCCAAACCACACAACATACCAGTACAAGTTTGGGGGCTGATGTATCAGAATAGTAAATTCCATGAAAATCTTAATGTTTTGGGTGTGTTTTTGTAGTCAATTTCCTCCAGAGAGGTAGGTCAGGAGTGAGAAATGCAAGTGCACTCGGTAAATTGATTTTTGTGTGTGAGCTTTTTGACGAATGCATGTGCTGGTAATACATCAAATGTGGCGAATAATGCTTTACTTTTGTAAACTGAGTGCATATTTATCACTGTACAAAACACTGACAACTGTGAACAACACAGACCTAGATCAGTGATGGCATTATGTGATGGCAACTCACAGCTAGTGTCATTTGCTTGAAAGTTGGCATGTAGATCATTAATGTGTGAGCATGAGTTTAAGCTTGAGAATTTGTGTCAGTCAGTAACAAATGAGTTTAAGCTTGAGAATTTGTGTCAGTCAGTAACAAATGAGTTTGAGCTAGAGAATTTGTATCAGTCAGTAACAAATGAGTTTAAGCTTGAGAATTTGTGTCAGTAACAAATGAGTTTAAGCTTGAGAATTTGTGTCAGTCAGTAACAAATGAGTTTAAGCTTGAGAATTTGTGTCAGTCAGTAACAAATGAGTTTAAGCTAGAGAATTTGTATCAGTCAGTAACAAATGAGTTTAAGCTTGAGAATTTGTCAGTCAGTAACAAATGAGTTTAAGCTTGAGAATTTGTGTCAGTCAGTAACAAATGAGTTTAAGCTTGAGAATTTGTGTCAGTTACAAATGAGTTTAAGCTTGAGAATTTGTGTCAGTCAGTAACAAATGAGTTTAAGCTTGAGAATTTGTGTCAGTCAGTAACAAATGAGTTTAAGCTTGAGAATTTGTATCAGTCAGTAACAAATGAGTTTAAGCTTGAGAATTTGTGTCAGTCAGTAACAAATGAGTTTAAGCTTGAGAATTTGTGTCTGCCAGTAACAAATGAGTTTACTTTTGTAAAAAAAATTAGTTTTGGTTCTGAGTGAAAATTCAGACATCTGAACTGTGTGATCTCCATGCCAGAAGAGTAATTAACAGGACATACACTAATCTGTTGGCTGTTATTTTTGTATCCAGGCTATTTGCAATTCAATCAAGGGTGGATAATATAAGTTACAATGCCTAGAATGCATTGCTAGTTAAGTGGATATTTGCAACACAGAAACCACAAACATTGTTCCCAAATCTTAAAATACATAATTTTTTTATCCCCATTCTCACACATTAGAGAAAATTTAATCCAGATATTGTGAAAAAATAATCTATGTTAGCACTACACCATATCATGTCATTGTATAGAAGTAATGCACCTGCTTTGCATCCCTTAGTGCCTGAATTTGATCCCAGACACTGAAACATGCAAACATGTGATTGCCATTTAGGGTTTTTGAGTTTCTGTGCATTTCCAGGTTTATTTTGCCCTTATGTCTGCATAATGACACAATTTGAGCTGCTGAGAGGTGTTGTGTCAGTTGTTCAGAATTTGTGTGCCATTAATGTCAAATAAAGTAAAAGATGTGACTGCATTATAATGGTATAACTATTTATGTTAATTTTTATTATAGACTTTATTGCTGCATATTTTAACATTTGACCAATTAGACATATTACATGTGTTATGTTAAAATGGCATTTGACCAATTAGACATATTACATGTGTTATGTTAAAATGGTATTTGACCAATTAGACATATTACATGTGTTATGTTAAAATGGCATTTGACCAATTAGACATATTACATGTGTTATGTTAAAATGGCATTTGACCAATTAGACATATTACATGTGTTATGTTAAAATGGCATTTGACCAATTAGACATATTACATGTGTTATGTTAAAATGGCATTTGACCAGTTAGACATATTACATGTGTTATGTTAAAATGGCATTTGACCAATTAGACATATTACATGTGTTATGTTAAAATGGCATTTGACCAATTAGACATATTACATGTGTTATGTTAAAATGACATTTGACCAATTAGTCATGACCAGTTAGACATATTACATTTGTACATGTGTTATATCAAAATTACATTAGATGGCATTGGACATCATATTAAATTTGTATATGTTATATCAAAATCATTTGTACGTGTGTTATATCAAAATGACATTAGATGGCATTGGACATCATATTACATTTGTATGTGTTATATCAAAATGACATTAGATGGCATTGGACATCATATTACATTTGTATGTGTTATATCAAAATGACATTAGATGGCATTGGACATCATATTACATTTGTATGTGTTATATCAAAATGACATTATATGGCATTGGACATCATATTACATTTGTATGTGTTATATCAAAATGACATTAGATGGCATTGGACATCATATTACATTTGTATGTGTTATATCAAAATGACATTAGATGGCATTGGACATCATATTACATTTGTATGTGTTATATCAAAATGACATTAGATGGCATTGGACATCATATTACATTTGTACATGTGTTATATCAAAATGACATTAGATGGCATTGGACATCATATTACATTTGTATGTGTTATATCAAAATGACATTATATGGCATTGGACATCATATTACATTTGTACATGTGTTATATCAAAATGACATTAGATGGCATTGGACATATTACATGTGTACATGTGTTATATCAATATGACATTTGATTAGTTAGACTTCATATTGTATTTGTTGTGTTATATGAAAATGACATTGGACCAGTTTGACATCATATTACATATGTGTGTATGTTGTATCAAAATTCTGTGTTAATTGATGGCACATTGTACTGTTTGAGATTGTGATATTAGACCTGTTCAGAAGCTTTTAACTTTTTATATAATACCCGTTATAATACTTTATTAACGGAGCATTTAATTATTTATTTAATTATTTATTTAATTATTTATTTATTTAATTTTTTATTTAATTATTTATTTAATTATTTTTTCAGTTGGATCATCGTTATATAAAAATATGAAACATGAAATTCATGAAATAAGTTTTTGCATTGTAATCTGAAGTATTAGAGACAATTCTGTCTTGTCATTTTTATTTGCAAACACTCCATTTTCCTGTTGTTTCTTTTATATCAATGAAAATCACAAAATCTTCCAAATCTGACATATGATAGCCCAAAAATGATATATTATGATCTAAATTGGACTTGACATAAAATCAATTGAAATTTCAGCGAAATCAAGTATAATTTGAAATTTAAGTTTTATCTTTAAAACAAGGTATGTACAGCTTGCAACATAGCTGCCACAATTTGTATTCACAAATTTTAAATTTAAATGTTAATAGATGCACAATTGCTGCCCCACTCATTTGACAAAGTCTTTCTGCCTCTGAAAAAGCTGCCCATCTTGAGAAATCATTTCAGCATGTCTAAAAGATATATGGGAGCTGCTATTTTATATTTGTCATTTTATTTTTAGATTGTGTTTGAAGGTATCCGTGGTATCAGCTTCCTGGGAGACATTGCAATTGACGATGTGAATGTCACTTCTGGCTTATGCCCTTCACCAGGTTGGTTTTGCTTGTTAATTATTCATTCATCATGTTTATCTTTTGAAATTTGAAATTTGATCAAGATTATTAAAAGTGAAAACTCTCAGTGTTTAAATGCAGTGACATCAGAGTTCTAAAATGTCAGCAATTAAAATTTTAAAAGTGACTCTGCTGCCTTTTTACTTACATTGTGATTAGCAAGACATTGAACTTTTCTGTTGCTAATGGTAACATATGTCATCAACAGTGTTTAAGGTGCTGTGTTGAAGTTTTTGAAAATTACATATCTTCTACCAGTCATTTTATTTAGTGAATCAATAGCCACATTAAAATAACATGCTTCACTGACCAGACATTGCGTTCCACATGAATTGTTTCATTCTGGTGATAAACCTTTATTACAAAAGTGTCTGGGATTTTTCAGCATAAGGACACCCATGTTTTCATTCCTTGTATTCTTCTTGGATAGTTTTGGATCAAGCCTCAGAACTGTATACAAATCCATTGCTGATTTTATTTTTATTTGGATTCTGAAATATTTGGATAAACTGAGTATAGATTAACATAAACTAAGTATGGATTAATATCAAGTGAGTATTGATTAACATAAACTGAGTATGGATTAATATCAAGTGAGTATAGATTAACATAAACTGAGTATGGATTAACATAAACTGAGTATAGATTAACATAAACTAAGTATGGATTAATATCAAGTGAGTATAGATTAACATAAACTGAGTATAGATTAACATAAACTGAGTATAGATTAACATAAACTGAGTATGGATTAACATAAACTGAGTATGGATTAACAGGGATTTGAAAATAAGCTCTGTTATAATACTGTCATTGAAAATAAGTTGAGAAATATTACAATTTGTTCATTGTAGGTTCCTGTTCCTTTGAGAATGGTCGATGCACATGGACTAATGCTCGGATTGGCGATGACTTTGACTGGCAAGATGGAACTGGATCCACCACCACCCTATATACAGGGCCCAATAATGATCACACTATGCAGAATGCACAGGGTTAGTAGACATTACTTAAATGACCATTAAGTTGTACTGCATCTTATCAGGGCATCTCACTTATTTAACCCTTTGTCTGATTGTATGTTACTGTGTAGGCTGTTGCTGTTATTAAATCTTTATCTGATAGTGTCTGTTATTGTGTAGGCTGTTGCTGTTTTTAACCCTTTATCTGATAGTGTCTGTTATTATGTAGGCTGTTGCTGTTATTAACCCTTTATCTGATAGTGTCTGTTATTATGTAGGCTGTTGCTGTTATTAACCCTTTATCTGATAGTGTCTGTTACTGTGTAGGCTGTTGCTGTTTTTAACCCTTTATCTGATAGTGTCTGTTATTATGTAGGCTGTTGCTGTTTTTAACCCTTTATCTGATAGTGTCTGTTATTATATAGGCTGTTGCTGTTTTTAACCCTTTATCTGATAGTGTCTGTTACTGTGTAGGCTGTTGCTGTTTTTAACCCTTTATCTGATAGTGTATGTTATTGTGTAGGGTGTTGCTGTTATTAAATCTTTATCTGATAGTGTATGTTATTATGTAGGCTGTTGCTGTTATTAAATCTTTATCTGATAGTGTCTGTTATTATGTAGGCTGTTGCTGTTATTAAATCTCTATCTGATAGTGTCTGTTATTATGTAGGCTGTTGCTGTTATTAAACCTTTACCAGAGAGCAGTTGTTATTGTGTAGGCTGTTCTAAACCCTTTACCACAAATCAGCTGTTACTGTGTAGGCTATTGCTGAAATTAATCAAGTTGACCTTTCTCAGTTTCTCAATAGACCTGTTCATTGTCTGTGTCTATATCACAAAAACATCTGAATTTGATAATTATCAAAGTCATTGTTGCCTACATTTATATTGGATCTTGTATCAGACTTATTTAAGCTTACATTGTCATAATTCTAATTGTCAATCTAATGAAAGTGCTAAGTGAAGTCCACTACCTCCATTTTAAAAAAGGGAGAATCTGAATAGATTCCTTCAATAGTATATGACTATTTCTTATAAAGCAGCCACATGATGTGATGCCATGGTCATTGTCCTCAATTCTTATAGTTTCTATAGCAACCTGCTCAGAATTACCAACATCTGCTGTAGTTGGCAAAAAACATCAAAATAAACTTTTTCTCAACTGCAGACCTGCCAACCTTTACAATTTTGCCGTAAGCCTTATGAAAATTATCCTTAAAGTACAGACTTTTGGCATACAAGCAAAAAGTATGGAAATATTGTGGTTGCCAAAAATCCAGATAATTGGTTCATTCATGTTTGATTTGGATCTGGGTTTCAAATCAGATATAGTGAAATTAGTCAGGGAACCAGACTAACTTTACAGCAGCACTCCAGACCCTTTAAACTGCACCTATGTGTTCATGCAAAGCATCTGCATGATCAAACTATTGATTATATTAAAAAAAATTAAAATGGCATCTAGATAGTGATGCATGTTTAAGATGAATAGGAAAATAAGCCTCTAGAAAAGTGTTAGTAATCGACACCGAAGAATACAAAGGTATATTTAGATTCTTGTGACTAAAAGCTGAAAAGGGCTGTGCTGATTTGAGTATGTCTTGTAGCAGGAGATTGTTGTTGTCATATGAAATGGAAAGGGAGTGAATTTCCAAGAATTTCAAGTTGAGAGATAGCAGCAAGCCAGTTGCATAGGGTTTGGAACTAAAATTTGCGCACCTGTACTGTTAGTATATAAAGTCCTCATGTACATTACATACTTTTCAGTTTAACATAATGTTATTTTCTGAGCCACTTAAAGTGTCTATCCAGGGAATTTCTGGCATCCTAATATTATTCATGTGATATACCTTCTATCTCAATATACTTCTAGGTCATTCAAACTATTCCTTCTGAATTTACTTCATTCCAAGGACTTGGATTAAAAAAAAACATACATTTGATTTTCACTCTGAATATTTGGTTGGGGTGTAATTATATACCCAACTGAAACAAATGTTGGGTGTCAGCAAATGATTGTTCGTAAGAAACATGTCTTAGAAAATTAAATTTTTATTTTATTCTTGGCATGATAGTTATCATGTGCTGTGTATTTTTTCCCTAGGACATTACCAATATATTGAGGCCTCAGCTCCAAGGATTGCAGGAAACAAAGCATGGTTAGTGAGCCAAATATTTGGACCAACAACTGGCAGCTGTTTCAACTTCTGGTATAACATGTATGGGCAGAGCATAGGGACCCTCAATGTCTACATACAGTTGCAGAATGGTGGCAATCAGACTTTATGGAGCCTCAGGGGTGACCAGGGCAACCGATGGTACAATGGACAGACCCCTGTCCAATCAACAGCACCATATCAGCTCATCATTGAGGGGGTCAGAGGGGGTGGTTATGCTGGAGACATTGCTATTGATGACCTCTCCTTCCTTTCCTCTCTCTGTGGAGGTATATTAATTGTGTTAATTGTATTTTTGTTTGTTTTTAATTGGGTATACAACTCTGTTTGTTTCTATTTAATTGTCCATGCTTAATTCTTACTATATACAAGTCCTATGTGTGATTGGTTACACGTAACATTAGCAGTATCTACAATGGTAAACTACCCTGATTTAGTTATTTTTAAAGTGCTGCCTAAGTACATAATACACAAGCAGGTAATTAACAGGTTAGCTCATTTGTATTATTATAACTGCTTTTGGAACCAACAGGTAGGTTGGTCTCAAACAGTTAACAGTTAGTGTAATAGTAGTGACATAAAGGTGTCAACAATGTGACCAGCAGATTGGCCATAACTGATAGAATGCTCTAGGGTTTGCCTGTGTGGCACTGCATGGAGTGTTGCCAAAGTTGCCATAATGGCACAGGGTAGGCACCAGGGTTATATATTGGCAACAATATTGTGTGCCTGGTGTGGCACAGGGTGTATATATTGGTAACAGCACTGTGTGCCTGGTGTGGTACAGGGTGTGTCTGTTGACAACAGCATTGTGCCTGGTGTGGTAAAGATGGTGTATATTGAAATGTCATTGTGCCTGGTGTGGTAAAGGTGGTGTATATTGGCAACAGCATTGTGTGCCAGGTGTGGTACAGGGTATGTCTGTTGGTAACATCATTGTGTGACAACAAATAGTTAATGCAATGGTTTCTAAACTTGATATATGTAAATTTGTGATGGGCTATACACACTTTGTTAATTTTAAGATATGCATTAGAATTATAGTAACCCAACACAGCTTTGTGTATATGTATTCACAATTTGATTCATGTGAAAAATATTGTGTACTTTGTTGTTTCAAACTTAAACTAAACTGACCATTCTTAGACTGACCATTCTTAGACTGACCATTCTTAGACTGACCATTCATCAGTGGTTGATTGTGCCCTTACCAGTATGAGAGAACACCTAGCATCATTCACACTGGATATCCATTGCGCCACATACTTATCCACCAGTCAATTTGTTTCTCAGTTTGGATACTCATTAAAAAAGAAACAAATGGGCAGGGGCTCTAACTCTTGACAAGCATTTTACCATTTGATATATTTGACCCATTCCACTCAGACCATTCCTGTGACATATTTGACATGTTTTTTTTAAAGACACATCCTTGACATATTTGTCCTGTCTTCTGAAGAAATCGTTTTGTTTTTTTGATTCTCCATATTATACAAACCTGTCTACTGTGGACAAAGTCAAATTCCCGATCAATGTGATGGATTTTTATAATAATCTCTGACAGCTATATACTATCTAATCTCTAACAGCTGCATACACTGACTTGTACATACTCTCTAACAGCTGTATACACTATGACAGCTGCATACTCTCTAACAGCTGTATACACTATGACAGCTGCATACTCTCTAACAGCTGTATACACTATGACAGCTGCATACTCTCTAACAGCTGTATACACTATGACAGCTGCATACTCTCTAACAGCTGTATACACTATGACAGCTACATACTCTCTAACAGCTGTACACACTATGACAGCTGCATACTCTCTAACAGCTGTATACACTATGACAGCTGCATACTCTCTAACAGCTGTATACACTATGACAGCTGCATACTCTCTAACAGCTGTATACACTATGACAGCTGCATACTCTCTAACAGCTGTATACACTATGACAGCTACATACTCTCTAACAGCTGTACACACTATGACAGCTGCATACTCTCCAACAGCTGCATGTTATCTTACAACTGCATACTCTGACAGCAGCATACTCAGACTGCTGTTACTTTATATTATATGGGGAAAATTCACAACCTGGTTAGTGTGTTAGAATGTAGGACTTCCTTGATGGGTACTCTCTGATTTAAGCTGGGTCTTTGCACTTGCTCTATTTCTATTCTAATTAGTCTCACTATTTGCTGTTTATACATGTTACTTGTTACCAGCATAAATTTAAGAGCTGTTTTTTTTAAACTTTTTTATTTTAGTTTTCTATCTTATTTTTTGTTATTTTGCTAAAAATTGTGTTATTCTAAACATGACAGTGTGTTTGGGAGTAAAAATCATATGTTTAGTGTGATGTGTTCATGTTATGATAGGTATGTTTTAAAAAAAAAAAATTGAAGAAAATTCTTTGCTAATAAATAATCATTGTTTTCTCTAATTTAGAAATCTATACATTTAAGGGATAGACCAGTTAAGTTAATACTACTTCTGTATTAATAATAATAATAATCATAATATTATTATTAATAATAATAATAATAATAATAATAATAATAATAATAATAATAATAATAATAATAACCATGATTATATGTAATATCATTATCATATAAGATGTAACAGTGAGACTGTATTCTTTTACAGTCCAGCCAGCTGCTGCCTTCGTTGGAAATTTGACAGCAATTAATGTGACAACAACGACAGCCATCACACCGAGTAAGTAGAGTAAAATATTGAACAAGATGGACATCCTTGGAATACATACTAATTTGTCTTATAGGTTTTATGATATGCTAATTTGTTTGCCATTAATTGAACATTGTCTGAAATGTACAATATTTCTCCATACTGCACAGTATGCAGTCATATTTGCAGTAAAACACATGTACATACATGGTTGCATTTTTTAGTTGTGTGAATGGAATTAACAGAAATGAAATAATTTACTTTTAATAGATTTTTTTTCTCCATTATTTAAAAAAGATTTAATTGAAGATAGGTATATATTTTAATTGATACATACTTATTTTTTGTTGGGGCAATCTGAAATCATCTCCTTCTGGGTCAGTTTTAATGTTCGAGTATTACTGTGTTACTTACTGTACAATCGACACTTGTAGGCCTTTTAAAAAAAAGTGTCCCTTGCTTATTAAGGTAGCACTTATTTGTATCTAAGCATTGTAGAAAGACAAAATTAGTTCATTTTAGAATCACTTGTGAATTAAAACAAAATAAATACATTATTACATTTTAATGGGATAATAAAAACTTTTTTGTCTGAATGAAACTGCAAACCATATGTCATGTGATTTTGCCCAGAAACTTGTTTATATTTTCCCACACAAATGTAGTGACCTATAACTATTAATCCATATTTTGCAAATTTCAAGTTTAAACATTGATTGCAAAATAGTTAACTATTTAGACTATTTAGACACATCCATTAGGGCATGATATTATCTTTGAGGTAGATGTAACCGTAATCCCTTAGATTTGTCAGATTGCCAATTTCACCACATAGATGCTGTCAGGTGCATTACATGTGGACTTAACAGATCCCTTAATTTATTGATTCATTATCTCCATTCACTTATTAAATACATGCAAGCATTCACACACACACACACACACACACACACACACACACACACACACACACACACACACACACACACACACACACACACACACACACATGCATGCATGCATGCATGCATGCATGCATACATACATACATACATACATACATACATACATACATACATACATACATACATACATACATGCACATATATATTCACACATACATACATACATACACATATATATTCACACATACATACACATGTATATTCACACATACATACATACATACACACATACACATATATATATTCACACATACATACATACATATATACACACACACACACACACACACACACACACACACATACATACATACATACATACATACATACATACATACATACATACATACATACATACATACATACATACATACATACATACATACATACATACACACATATATTCACACATACACACACATTAATTGATAGACATGTCAGCAATTACTGTGGTACTTTCTATTTCAGTTACAGGACAGCTGTTCTGTAACTTTGACAGCTCACCATGTGGATGGACACAGGATCAAACAGACAACTTTGACTGGACAAGGCTTCATGGAGCCACTAGTACTACACTTACAGGACCAAATACAGACCATGGAGGAAGTAAGTCTTTGCTTATTTATATTACTTTTATAAGCTGTTATTTTGACATTGGTATATTTTTCAATCTGGAGCTAAGTTGGGCATATAATTTTGGTTTGTCTTTAAATGCATTTTGTTTTGACCTTGCTGATAAGACAGAAAACCTTTCGCAAGAATAAACAGAGGAAGCCAAACTGGTCAGGTTAGGGTGGCTATTGCATATTATAGTATCTGTCCAACCATTAATGCTTATGTGTCTATCCCATAATTTTGCAAGCCTTGATGAGATCTGGATGAGTCATTTCCCATATATATATATATATATATATATATATATATATATATATATATATATATATATATCATGAGTAGATGGTGTACCATGTACCAAAGTTGGAAAACTAGCTTATTGGTCGGGGTTATGGCAAGGAATAATGTAATTTTTTTTACTGGTTTCTCTGTCAATTTGACCAGCAAGATAATACTATGAAACTTTTTGGGACAGACATCATCACTAGAAGATATGTTCTGTACCATGGTCATGCTCCCTATCTCAAGGTCAAGGTCACAGCTAGAGAAAATGTAATTCATTGCCAAGCTTCTTGTCTGGGATTCAGTTTTTAAATGACTGAATATATTTTTATGAGACATTGCCTTGATATACATCAAGACTGGTCTGTTGAATACCACACTTACACCCCAACTTAATTGTCAAGGTCCTGGAAAAACTAATTATGTGACCCATTTCCTTGTTAGAGCTGTTACTTTTGAACCACTGAAAATCTTTTCATTAAACTTTGACCAGATATACATAATGAATAGACATTACAGTGTATTCCTGAGTCTGATTCCCACTGTAAGGTCAAGGTCACAGTAAATAAAATGTAACACTGTGACCTGTTTCTATGTGTCCTCCTTTCTGTGCCTGATTGGTAAATTTTGAACTAAAGTAGATATTATGAAACTTGACATGGATACACATAATAAGTGGACAGTATATCACACTGATGATAGTCAGGTCCCAAGGTCAAAGGTCAATGCATTGAAAATTGAAATGTCACCAAATGGATTTTTGTGTCATCTTTAGTATTTTTATCTGACCATATTGCTGGTGTCGGCATGAACATTTTTAAAAATTTGCATTTGTCTCCATTTCTTTGAAATTATCTGTGAGTGCCTTTAATTTTAGAAGTACTATTATGTGCTTGCAGAACTAAGTCATAATAAACTACTTTTCAGTTAAAGAATTTGGAGTTAAAGATGATGCAGAATTGAGGAAAGCATGGTATAACAATGAGTTACCACACTATGCAATTAAGTTTTGACTTGGTTGCAGCAGATTGACAGCCTGTCTAATACAGTATTATGTAATTGAATGCTTCACATCAATCTGAATCTTTCAAAGAAATCCATACACAGTAGGATCTACAAGTCTACATTAGTTAGTTCTGGGTTTTAACACTCTTTTCAGCATTTGTTTCAGCTACAATCAATACGGTCATTTATTTTGTATCAATGGAAGTTCATAATTTTGTTAGTGGAAAGTTCTTTTTTGTAATGCCATCACTTTCAAGTTGAAAAAATACACCACTCCAAAAAACTAATAAAATACTGTTTATAGGTGGCTACTATTACTACATTGAAACATCCTTCCCACGTCGGGCTGGAGAAAAAGCACGTCTCGTTAGTCCACTGCAACAGCCGGGCTTATCCTGCTTTTCATTCTGGTACAACATGTATGGAGGGAACATAGGAGATCTGAACGTGTACCTCAAAGTTCGACCTGATCTTGGCTCACCCATTTTCACCAAGCATGGCACACAGGGGCAAAAATGGATTCAGGGATTCATTGATATCAATCCTGCAGTTCCATTCCAGGTATAGTCTGAATAAAAGCTCTGATTTGTGTATTTATTTAATTAATACCAATAAAGAATTTAGCAATTCTTTTTGTTCATTAGTTTGGAGATATTGGCATTTTATATAAGTTTCACTTCCGTTTGTCTGTTCAGTCATTGAATGTCTTCATCCGTCTTCCCTGCCTAGTAGGCTATGATTCTATTTTCAGTTAGTTAATGTTTTATATTCAGCATGGAATAAAGTGAAAATTTATTATGTTAACAAATGCATGAAGTTTCAACATAAATTTAACAAATTTAAGATTCTCCTTATCACTTAATAAATTTTAAAGATTGTGTTGGTTTAAGTAGAAAATTCTGATGGATGCTTCCAATGTTAGGTTTAATATTTTGTGATATCACAGGTTGATGGAATTACTTAGTATGATGTGATTGTGACATCATCATGATGTGATTGAATTATATACTGTTTTCAGGTGATTGATTACAACATTCATTGTGATGTAATTACTTTGTTTAATGTCATGATGTGACATCACAATATGATGTAATTGTATTGTATGATGTCATGTCATTGCAATATCACCATGGGATCTAATTATATTGAATGCTGTCAGTATGTGATTTTACATCAACAGTGTGATGAAAATACATGATATGCTGTCATGATATGATTACAAACTCACATTGTGGTGTTATTTTTTTTTGCTGTATGTTCATGTGATTGTGGCATCAAAATGAGGTCTAATTACCTTACATGTTTTCATCATGTGACTGAGATCACATTGTGGTATAATTATCATGTATGCTCTCATGATAAGAATGCAATATCACAGTAGATGTAATTACTGCTCATGATATGATTGTAATATTACAGTGGATGTAATTACTAATAATGATGTGATTGTAACAACACTGTACAATGTAATTATATTGTATGCTCATGTCATGATGTAATGTCATACAAGGCAGATGTACAAAAAATAACATTTCATAAATTTGAATATATTGTTTAAGTAACTCACTCTCAGTATTTTGAAATTAAGTTGAAATCAAAATATTTTATGTTCAAACTCTTCTTGAAATGCAATTTCTGATATGTACTGTTTTACTTTTTTTAAAATAGAAAATCCCTTAGAATGTGTATTTTAGAGATATGCATGTGTAAAGCTTAAGTCATAAAGTGTAATTTTTTATTTTCAAATTTAGAATTTTTCTTAAATTGGTATTAAATTTTCCTAAGCAGAGGACTTTATACAAAAAATTCTCGGCTTTATGTCTTGGCAGTCCTTTACATGGACCATCTTATATTTGCTTATAGGTTGACCCCATCTTGTATTTGCTTATAGGTTGACCCCATCTGGTATTTGCTTATAGGTTGACCCCATCTTGTATTTGCTTATAGGTTGACCCCATCTTGTATTTGCTTATAGGTTGACCCCATCTTGTATTTGCTTATAGGTTGACCCCATCTTGTATTTGCTTATAGGTTGACCCCATCTTGTATTTGCTTATAGGTTGACCCCAATTGTAAACTGCACAGATCCAGATTTGCTGATGCATAATGTGCTGGCAGATCTGGGTCTATCCAATTAGTTTGGAATAATCTGTTGAACAAATATATTCCCTGATCTGCAGGTGCATTATGCCATAGCAGAGCAGTGTCTGTATTTCTTTTGCAGTTGGACTTATAAGTGAGTACATATGGTGGTAATTATTGGCAATTAACTTTATTAATGAGCTACAAGTTTTAAGGTGACATTGTTACATGACTTGAACAACTTAAAGGGAAAAAAATTAACCATAAAGTAATAAAGGCTCCTATTTTATTTCCAGAAAATTTGAGCACTTACAGAAGCACAGATTTTAGAAAAACTATAAACAGTGATGTCAATAACAAATGAATGAATTTTGTAAAGCACTGGCAAAAATAACCATCAAAAAGTGGAAGTATTATCCAGCCTGTCTTTTGTTGATTAATTCTGACTTAAGCATCAGTAGAAATTGATTTCATTATTATTATTATTATTATTATTATTATTATTATTATTGGGGCCCCAAGTGGTCTAAAGCGCTCTCCATTACGGATCACTGCCATCTCACCTCTATCTGCATGGGTTTGAGTCTCTGATTCAGCCAATGTGGGTATGTGAGAAAGCTTGCCAGTAACTTCTTGTGGGTCAGTTTTTTCTGGGGGTTTTCCCGGGTTCCGTCTCAACCATTAATACTGGCCGCCATGTACAGCCTATCTTATGCTGAAAAATGGCATTGAACCCTACTACTACTACAACAACAACATTATTATTATTATTATTATTATTATTATTATTATTATTATTATTATTATTATTTAATTTTAGATTATCATTGAAGGAATAGTAGGCAATGGTTTCATGGGCGACATAGCCATTGATGATGTGAATATTGTTTCTGGCCGATGTCCACAAGGTAATGATTTATTACAATATCTTTGCTTTGAGAAACATGCCATATGTAGGATTCAAAATATTCATCTGTCATTGTGGAGCTATATTGTACAGCAAAACTGGGTTACTGAGACCTTTATTCAGGGTTCTAATGCATTTTCTAAAGTTGTGGTTTGGACCTATAGTTCCAATGCCTTTTGTGATGCTCAGTATGATTACTTTTTTTCTTGGTTTTATTCAGCATTTCAGAAGATTTCTTAGTTCACAGTGTCCTTTATGTTTTTTAGCTTGTGCCCACCATCAACCTAGTATCAAATACTTAAACAGAAAGATCAGTCTCGGTGGAAATTTCTGTGTATAGGATATCTGCTCATTATAGACAAAATTTATAAATCCTTTCCTTAATTTCACTAAATATTTAACTGCTTATAAGAACATCTGTTTGATAAGGACGTGTTTCAATATTATCTGTATGATGTAGCCAGTAATGTGTTAAAAGTGTTATTAAATCCAACCAACCAAGCCAACTAAACTTCTACAGAGTTATCACCCCATAGAATATTTAATTTTGTAAAATTATCCCAAATAATAGGGGTATGTATTCTTGCTATGTAAACAAGTTTGTGGTTTAATAGAAGTTAAAAATTACAAAATTATGTTCACCATGTTTTTTTTTTCTTAGTTATTCTTGTTGTTTTGTTATGTAAACAAGTTTTGTGGTTTAAAAGAAGTTAAATATGATAAAATGTTCACCATGTTTTTTTTCTCAGTTATTCTTGTGTTTTTGTTATACCAACAAGTTTTGTGGTTTAAAAGAGTTAAATATGATAAAATGTTCACCATGTTTTTTTTCTCAGTTATTCTTGTGTTTTTGGTATATCAACAAGTTTTGTGGTTTAATAGAAGTTAACAATTACAAAATGTTCACCATTGTTTTTTTTCAGTTGCAACCACTAGCTGCAATTTTGAAGACCCTAATATTTGTGGATATGTTCAGGACACACTGGATACACCCAATTTTGATTGGACTAGAGGGTCTGGTCAAACCACAACTCAGGGTACTGGACCCAATAATGATCACACTTATGCCACACCCAGAGGTAAAATGTAGCTTTATTTGTAATATTTTTTCCCACACTGATATTTGCCTCTCTTGCTAATGGCAGTGCTTATATTTAGGTATCCCTTATTCAGTGCTGTCATTGTAGATTTTGACATCAGTATTAAATTTGTGAAGGTCGTATATCTTCTATATTATTTTCTGTATTCAGCTTGAACTTTATGTGTTTCTTAATATGCTTTGATTTCCTGTGATCAAGCATAATCTAATACTTGAGATACCATGTTCTTTGGAACCCATGTTTCAATTACATACCCCATAATTTAGAGACAACATGAATATGAAAAGTATAATTAATAACACATAGCTAGACGTACAATTCTTGATCAAAATAGTGTTGATTAGAGTTGAAATAAAGATAAATGCAATTAATGGAAAATAACCTTTTCATTTAGCATGCCTTAAACGGTAAAGTTATTTAGAGGCAAAATAAAGAAAAAAATCCATTTCTGATACCAACATTTCAAATTTTAGGTCACTACATGTATATAGAAACATCTGCTCCTCGTAAGCCAGGGGACACAGCTAGAATTGTCTCCCCTTCTTATGCCACTGTTGCTGACCAGTGTTTACAGTTCTGGTACAATATGTTTGGTACATCAACAGGGACATTAAATGTGTACATCAGTACAAGTGGCAACCGTGGAAACCCAGTCTTCACAAAACAAGGTACCTAATTGAAATCATGTGGCATATTGATTTACTCTTTTCTGTACAAACTGTACAAACAATTTAGAGACGAAAGTTTGTTATAAACAGCAGTATGTAAATTTGCAGTGGTATTACCTTGGCTATATTCACAGAAACATTTGTGCAAAAATTAAAGACTTCTACAAATATTTATATAATTTACAAAAAGATGTAATTTGTTATTAATATATGCACAATATAATCACCTAATATTTTTATTTTGAGGGACTGGCCACATTCTTTTAAACATACCAATGTTATCCAATTTGCATGTGCAAAGAAATTGTTTATTTTCACTGCACTTTTAAAGAAGAGTCAAGAATTATATGATCCTACCCATTGGGACAGGAATTCGCATTACTTATATGATCCCATTCATTGGGACAGGAAACTGCATACAGTTAATGATTCAACCAATTGGGAAAGATTAAGGCAGGAATTATGTGATTCTACCCATTGAAAAGAAAAGGCAGGAATTATATGATCTTACCCACTGGGACATGAAAAGGCAGGAATTTTAGTATCCACCATCCCATTGGGATATGAAAAGGGGCAGAAATTATAGTATCCATCCCATTGGGATATGAAAAGGGGCAGGAATTTTAGTATCCATCCCATTGGGATATGAAAAGGGGCAGGAATTTTAGTATCCATCCCATTGGGACTGAAAAGGTAGGAATTATAGGATCTTATCCTTTGGAACATGACAAGGCAGGAATTATATGATCCTAGCCATTGGGACATGAAAAATTAGGATTCAAATGGGACATGAAAAGGCAGGAATTATAGGATCCTATCCATTGGGACATGAACTGATGAAAAGGCAAGAGTTATATACTGGGACAGGCATGCATTTATGCATATTGATGGGAATAGACTGTAAATGTTCACAGCAGTTTAAGAACTTTGATTGATCCCCATAGCTTGAGGGTGGGGACACTTTGCATATATAATTCCATATAAAACGTTTAAGAATGTCAGTTGTTTAGATTGTCATGCAATTTTTCTCCTGCATTATTCATGACAGAGGCTTCACAGCTGGGGCAGATGATTGGGGTTGAACTGTAGATGTGCACATTGATTTTGGATTTTGAAACAGCCTGGAAGTGGGATTTTGGGTTGGGGGGCTATTTTAATAAAATAGATTCGAAAGGATGAGACCAATTTATGATTTTAAGACCTAATGAACAACTATTATTCTGCGGAAGAAGCATCCCTCTTCCCCAATCCATGATTTTAAGACCTAATGAGACCTAATGAACAATTATTATGTGGAAGAAGTAGCTCCTTTCTCCAATCCATGATTTAAGACCTAATGAACAATGATTACTCTGCAGAAAATGTAACCCCCTTCCCCAATCCATGATTTTAATACATAATAAACACTGAGTCTTCTGTGAAAAAATTCCTCTTCCTCAGTCCATGAACAAATGACATAATGAACAGAATACAAATAGATCTCTTTTCCTAGTCCGTGAATGTAAGTACCAGCAAAAATATAGTTTTAGGAAAATTTCAAAACTTTATACATACAGATCTAGGAGGTGCACAGTCAATGGAATATGTATGCTTAATGTCACACCAGCAAAATACTGGGTATGTGATGTTAATTAAAAATTAAGTGTTACAAATGTAAAGATGAAGAATTGAAAACAAAAATCTTTTATAAGATAAAGGTTACCAAAAAAGCATAAACACACACACACACACACTCACATGTGCATGCATAGTGGTTTCACAGTATTTTGAGATACAGGATCATCATATGGTTAACTTGTTCTTCACCATGTTTCAGGTAACCAAGGTAACAGGTGGATTCGAGGTGAGGTCACTATTTCTGCCACTGCTAGCCCATACCAGGTGGTGTTTGAAGGTATCCGTGGCAGCTCCTTTCTGGGAGACATTGCCATTGATGACATCACCATAAAACAGGGAAGTTGTGGTGGTATCTCAGGTAAGCATGAACACAGTCAATAAAACAGTAAATCTCAAGTTATCATTACAATATTTCATCGGCCTTGCACATTTTCTGTAAAATTTGTTCCTAGGCTTTTCTTAGATTATAACCAAATGTTTACAGCTGTAGAATGAACTTGTCATCAGATATTGATAATCACAGGAGAATTATGTTAACTTTGAAGGTATTCAAGCAAAATAAAAATTGTCAGTATATTTATGTACATGTCTTATGTGAGTCATTATGTTATGGCATTGTATGTCTATATATTTACTTTTCAAGTCCATTTTATTGTAAGTCTTGGAGAGATTTTGATGAAAGTTTGTAATTTGTTGTCCAGTCCAATTTATTGCATGCCTTGGAGAGATATTTTGATGAAACTTTGTATTTACTTGTCCAGTCCAATTTATTGCATGCCTTGGAGAGATATTTTGATGAAACTTTGTATTTACTTGTCCAGTCCAATTTATTGCATTCCTTGGAGAGATTTTGATGAAACTTTGTATTTACTTGTCCAGTCCAATTTATTGCAAACCTTGGAGAGATTTTGATGATAGTTTGTATTTACTTGTCCAGTCCATTGTTTTGCATGCTCTGGAGAGATTTTGATGAAAGTTTGTTTGTATTTTCTTGTCCAGTCTATTTTATTGCAAGCCTTGGAGCAATTTTGATGAATTTTTTAAAAATACTTTTCCAGTCCATTTTATTGCCAGCCTTGAAGAGATTTTGATAGATATATCATTGTCTGAAAATCATGACATGAATTAGTTTTCTTTGATTTTTATATTTTTTTTAATGCATTACTTTAAGGTGGATGTAACTTTGAGCAAGATCTTTGCTCATGGAGTAATGTTCCAGATGATGATTTTGACTGGCAGACAGGGAAAGGCTCTACTGCCACCACAGGAACTGGACCCTCCAGTGACCATACACAGGGAAACAACAATGGTAAGTCAATGTATAATTGTGGATTCATTGAAGCAGTGATATAAATAAGGGGTTTTGTTACAATCTCAACTAGCTTATAGTCATTGTGTCAAGCTTGAGCTAATCCTGGTTACTTTGGCAGCTAATTGATTTATTTGCATGCATCTTCAATTTCTTTTTGGGACATTGTAATACTCTGTATGTGTCCATTTATCGTTCTTGATAAATAGATTTTCAATGTGATAACCATCTGTGAGAGGTTGCATTTTTGGGCGTTTATGTCAGGGATGTGGTCAGAGATCCAGTAAGTATTGGGCCTCTAACTCTATCTCTTTTGGGTGGTCAGCAGTCCAGTATGCAAAAAGTGCTATTAGAGTGACATTTTATAGCAGCCCAACATGATATTAGTTCAGACATACGTTGTTACTCTTATTCATCTTTTTATACATTGTCTCTATGTCTGTCTGTTCATCATTCTGTCCATCACACCAAGATTAGGTTTTTTATATATGTCGGGATTGATGTTTAGTGATGAAGTAAATGGTCAGTATTATTTTATCACATCAGTCAATAAACATAGATAATATTATGACCAAAGAATTTCATCCACCATATTATCAACTACTGGTCTAATGTTAAGCATGATGACTTGTCATGATGCTGACTTGTCATGTAGATGAATGAGATTCATGAAATATTTATAGCTTACTGCATTTTTATGGGAAAATATGTACCATGGAAAGTAAAGTAATTCATGGACTGGTATAAAATAAAAGATTAATATCTTTCAGTTACATATTATCTTTATTCAGGAACTTATCTCTTCATTGAGACATCCGCACCTCGCAGACCTGGTGACCGAGCTGTACTACAGAGTGCTACATTCCCTGCCAATTCACAGCAGACAGTTTCCTTCTTTTACAACATGTATGGTAATAACGTTGGCACTCTACGGGTGAAAGTTAAGCCCCAGAATCAAAACTCCAGTACAGTGTGGGAACTCTCTGGTAATCAGGGTACAGGATGGAAACAAGGAGCAGTATCAGTCAGCAATCCCAATCCATATCAGGTTCGAATATATTCAAGGCAACTCTTCTTTTGCTTTTGTCTTGCCACAAGATGGAGATAGTGAGATGTTTGTAGAATTTTTTGTATGGTGGCAGTAATGGTCTTAAGGATAACAAGAATTGTTAATATTGTGTGTTAATAAATGTTGTTAAAGTCTTATAAAATAATTTATAAGAAACATACATATAAAAATAGTGTGTAGTATCATAATGCTCCACAGATCCCAACAGAATTGTTTGTGTAAGGTCTGGAATGTATTAAAATTTTATAGATATAATCTCTGTCTGAAAAACTCTCGATAGTCTTGTATGTCTCATACAATCATCTTATCTCAGTTTCTGTACATAAAACATATAAAATGATTTCCATGGATGTGATGCCTTCCTGTTACAAGTTAACTCAATGCCAATACACATTTGAAAAGTTAAGTCCTACTCAATGCCAATACACATTTGAAAAGTTAAGTCCTACTCAATGCCAATACACATTTGAAAAGTTAAGTCCTACTCAATGCCAATACACATTTGAATCTGAATCATAACTTAAGTTACAAGGTGAAATATTGCAAATATTGTTCCCATATTACCATTAAAGTCTGTCACTTTGCTAAGAATGTAGGGGATATTCTTGACCAGTCCCCTGGATGACTTTATATGAAGGGGACATTCTTGACCAGTCCCCAGGATGACAATTGTACAGTAAGTTTTTTTTACAACAGTCAATCAGGTTGCTTAAAAAGAATTAGCGTTACAATTGTCATTGTCTTATAGTTAGTCTAGGAAGCTTTAAAGAGAGGTTTCTCAGCTGAACAGTTATTTTCCTCGGCTACTTTTATGTTGTATTTAGCGCTCATATCCAATCCACACGTGTTTTATTTAGAGCTTAAATCCAATCCAAACGTGTGTTTTTATTTATGGCTCATATCCAATCCAAACGTGTGTTGTACTTAGGGCTCATATCCAGTCTAAATGTGTGTTTTATTTTAGGGCTCATACCCAATCCAAACATGTGTTTTATCCAATCCAAACCTGTTTTTGTATGGCTTATATCCAATCCAAATGTGTGTTGCATTTAGGACTATTATCCAATCCAGTCATGTGTTGTATTTAGGGCTCTTATCCAATCCAAATGTGTGTTGTATTTAGGGCTCATATCCAATCCAAATGTGTGTTGTATTTAGGCCTCATATCCAATCCAAACATGTGTTTTATTTAGGGCTCATATCCAATCCAAACGTGTGTTGTATTTAGGACTCATATCCAATCCAAACATGTGTTTTATTTAGGGCTCATATCCAATCCAAATGTATATTGTATTTAGGACTCATATCCAATCCAAACATGTGTTTTATTTAGGGCTCATATCCAATCCAAATGTGTGTTGTATTTAGGGCTCATATCCAATCCAAACATGTGTTTTATTTAGGGCTCATATCCAATCCAAATGTGTGTTGTATTTAGGGCTCATATCCAATCCAAACATGTGTTTTATTTAGGACTATTATCAATTCCAAATGTGTGTTGTATTTAGGGCTCATATCCAATCCAAATGTATATTGTATTTAGGGCTCATATCCAATCCAAATGTATATTGTATTTAGGGCTCATATCCAATCCAAACATGTGTTTTATTTAGGGCTCATATCCAATCCAAATGTGTATTGTATTTAGGACTCATATCCAATCCAAACATGTGTTTTATTTAGGGCTCATATCCAATCCAAATGTGTATTGTATTTAGGGCTCATATCCAATCCAAACATGTGTTGTATTTAGGGCTCATATCCAATCCAAACGTGATGTCTGTTTTCACAATTCTTATTTAAGCATATCCAATTCAAACATTGCCATCAGATTGCTTGTGAAATTTGCACACTATTAATAACGCATTAAGAGTGAAATTGAAATGTAGGGGATACAAATAGATATTTTGTTTCGAAAACCTGTGAAATATAATTTGATTACAGTATATCTTCCCCCCAAAAGCCCAGTTAGTTTGGCTGTATTTTCTTACTTACTGAGTTATACTGTTCCTTCTCCCTTTGAGCATGACATTGTATAGTTTACTCTCATTGGTGGGCAAAGGAGACTTTCCATGTACAGCCCTTCATTGTAATGCTGTCAGTGGGATCTGTGGAGTATATCACCTTATAATGAAGTAGATAATAACCTAATTTTAATGCTACATAATGAAATGGAATCCATGACTATAAAACAGGAATGGCATTATAATGAAGGGTATAACAGTGAGGGTGTGCTGTAGCTCTTTTTATGTATAAAATTAAATCAGTAGGTATTCACTGTTTATTTTTGAAAAGATGATGGACAATCCTGGCACAAAATTCATTTTTAATTCATTTTTAAGATCAATCACTTGCCAACTTTGTCAATTTTTAATGAACATTTTTACTCTGACCAATGCATTTCTTGCCCAGACCTTTGTTAGGTCAAAATATAAAAAGAAATATATAATTGTTTTTAAACAAACAAGCATAAATAAAATATAACAAAATATATTTTAAAATTTTAATATGTATGTATGTATGTATGTATGTATGTATGTATGTATGTATGTATGTATGTATGTATGTATGTACACTTGACCCTTTTGTATTCTCAATTTGTAAATTCTCTACCCTCTCCCTCTAATTTCTTTCTCATTTGATGCCCAAAATCCATACAATCGCTGCCTTTGATATTTCTCTGCATTTTCATCATTCTGTCTGAATGTGGTAAAATAAGAATAGCTGAGGTTTGAGTTTGTCTGAATGTGGTAAAATAAGAATAGCTGAGGTTTGAGTTTGTCTGGATGTGGTGAAATAAGAACAGCTGAGGTTTGAGTTTGTCTGGATGTGGTGAAATAAGAACAGCTGAGGTTTGAGTTTGTCTGGATGTGGCAAAATAAGAATAAGTGAGGTTTGAGTTTGTCTGAATGTGGTAAAATAAGAATAAGTGAGGTTTGAGTTTGTCTGGATGTGGTAAAATAAGAATAGCTGAGGTTTGAGTTTGTCTGGATGTGGTAAAATAAGAATAAGTGAGGTTTGAGTTTGTCTGAATGTGGTAAAATAAGAATAGCTGAGGTTTGAGTTTGTCTGGATGTGGTAAAAAAAACAACTGATGAGGTTTGAGAGACAGATTAAATAGGCTACTATTGTGGCAAAATTTGCTATTTTGGAATACTAGATGTTAATAATTGCCTGGTTGGACAGACAAACATTTTTTAGATTTCATATGCCCTAATCTTAGTTTCCTTTGCCATGGGCAATCAGGTAACTGTTAACTTTGAACTCTGACCATGTTTAACACTCGTGCATTATTTTGAATTATAATTTTTTGTAGGTCATGATGGAGGGTGTTCGAGGTAATGGTTTCCAAGGTGACATTGCGCTGGATGACATAGCTTTTACCCCTGGACAAAGCAGTGTCCAACCAATCATTGCTGTTCCCACTGGAGTCACCACGCAACCAACTGTTACCACTACTCCAGTGGTCATTCCAGGTACAAAATAAATTACCATGAAATTGTCACTACTTTTGGTACCAATTTTTCAGGATTTTGCGTATGCTTCTAAACCACAAATTTTATTCTTAAGAATTTTGATTCTTCTCAGGGAATGATAGGACTTTTTCTTAAATCCATAAAATTACCTACCACCCACCAAAAAATTAATTTTCGAAAATCATAAATGTCAACAAATATTATTCAATTTATAAATAAATAAATAAATAAATAAATAAATAAATAAATAAATAAATAAATAAATATATTGTATAATATTAGTTAACAACTAAACAACTATGTTTTTATCTTTGCTGACCTTAATCAGTGTCCACACTGTCACAAATTGAATTGTATTGGTGGAACGTTGTTAAGGTTAATTAAATATAATATTTGCATTCATATATATATATATAAAGATATATGTGATAGCATATATATTATATATCATAATATATATTAACACTTTGTTTACCTTGCCGCTTTGAAGTAGATAAACTCTATTTTACAACCCTGGTATCAACGGCTGCACATATAAAAGCATATACATATAAAAGCATATCAACCATTCTAACTTACTAGGGCCTAGGTACCAGCATGCAGTGTATTTCATGTACTTACCACAGTGGTGGGGACTTTTACACTTTTTTTTAGATTTTCGTGGCATATTTAACATATCATTGGCTATGTCATGTAATGAAATTCCAACTAAGTGCCTTCCTAAGAACAGACCAAGGCAGCCAACCTTGGCTGGCCATGGTGTCTGTTGCAACTAAGTGCCTTCCTAAGAACAGACCAAGGCAGCCAACCTTGGCTGGCCAAGGTGTCTGTTGCAACTAAGTGCCTTTCCTAAGAACACAGTATGGCAACCAACCTCAGCTGGCCACTGTGTTTGTTAAACCCATGACCCTTAAAATAAGATTCTGACATTCTACCAACTGCGCTACCACTGAACTCAACTTTGTACATGTACATGTTTTGATCAAGTTGTTGCATTGAGCTCACTACTTTATAGGTATTTTGCAGTCTGTTATAAACTGTTACATCTGTAACCATAAAACTTGGTGAGAAGATAAATCTTGAGGAGTACTACACCCTCATCATGCAAGTAGGTCACTTTGACCCATATTGTATGCTTCTTGGACTTTGGTTCATTATACATGTTCAGTTTATCTCTCATCTAGAATCTTCAAACAAGATGATTGTAAGCATCTCTCTTAGTACCTCACCTATAAAACAGAAAGGTAAATGTGACCTACATTTCACATTTTGTTGGCTTTTGTTCAGATTTGGCATTTAGGACATTGCATGCTGTATACATTCCATAATGTCTAGAATCATGAAACTTGGGAAGAGGATGCATCTTGAAGTATTGCATCTTCATTTTAATGTAGGTCAGTATGACCCATATTTTATGTTTCATATCCTTGGGTTAAATTTTGTGCTTGAGCATTTCTGATGCACTGTTTGAGCTAGAATCATGAGATCAGTGATGATGTACATCTCTGTTTAGTACCACATATTTATAACAAAAAAAGCTTGATTTGACCTATGTTTTACTGGCTATGGATCTTACATTGGCTCAGTCACCTGAGATATGTATACTATATTCTAAATGTAAGTAATGCATAGGTACAGAAAATGTAAGTAATGCATAGGTACAGAAAATGTAAGTAATGCATAGGTACAGAAAATGTATGTAATGCATAGGTACAGAAAATGTATGTAATGCATAGGTACAGAAAATGTAAGTAATGCATAGGCACAGAAAATGTATTTAATGCACAGGTACAGAAAATGTAAGTAATGCATAGGTACAGAAAATGTATGTAATGCATAGGTACAGAAAATGTGAGTAATGCATAGGTACAGAAAATTTATGTAATGCATAGGTACAGAAAATGTAAGTAATGCATAGGTACAGAAAATGTAAGTAATGCATAGGTACAGAAAATGTATGTAATGCATAAGTACAGAAAATGTAAGTAATGCATAGGTACAGAAAATGTATGTAATGCATAGGTACAGAAAATGTATGTAATGGATAGGTACAGAAAATGTAAGTAATGCATAGGTACAGAAAATGTAAGTAATGCATAGGTACAGAAAATGTAAGTAATGCATAGGTACAGAAAATGTAAGTAATGCATAGGTACAGAAAATGTAAGTAATGCATAGGTACAGAAAATGTAAGTAATGCATAGGTACAGAAAATGTATTTAATGCATAAGTACAGAAAATGTATTTAATGCATAGGTACAGAAAATGTAAGTAATGCATAGGTACAGAAAATGTATGTAATGCATAGGTACAGAAAAGTACAACAGACCTTGAATTGAATGTGCTGATTGGCAAAATAAACATAAAGGATATCTGGTAAAATGGGTAAAATTTCTGTTTATCATTTTACTTATTTTTTGTATAAATTCTTCCTTTGACATTGTCATTGTTTCAGGCTCCACTGTCATATGGTGGAATTTTCAACTGTCTTAAAGAAGTCACACTTACCCCTGACCCATGTACAACTCACTTTGCTAGGCCTACCCCAAATGCAAACTTAAATTTATTTGATCACCAATGACCAGTCCAATTCTGACTACATTAAATTATCATCTGAACCAGTTGTACTAGCTGAAGAAAAGATTGTTTTGATGTCATAATTTCCAATTAAATTACAATTATTGTCCCATAACAAACCCCATGCATAATTACAAGTTATCCTCCAATTGACCAAATACGATTAAGAATGCTTAATCCAAACATAAGACCACACTACCCCCATCCCCACACTACCCCAATCACTACCCCTATCCCCACACTACCCCCATCCCCACACTACCCCCATCCCCCACCCATTCATCTTACTGTATGCACTTACTGTTGGAAACACAAAACATAAAAAATGCACCATGCCATAAATATTTGATTATAAAACATGTCCAGCTACCAACTACACAGACCCAGATCTGCTGTCACATAATGCACCTGCACATATGGGTCTGTACAGCTCGTTTTGTTAATCAGTGGATCAAACAACATAGATTGTGTTCTGCAGGTACATTATGCAGTTTTGCAGGTTTTTTTGTGAATTGAGGAATTTAAAACCCACTGATTTTCACCAATCCGAAACCAATACAAAGAATGTTTTTCTAATCATAACAATTATCCATTTAATGCTATACTTCTATTTCAGCTGGTTTCAACTGCAACTTTGATCAGAACTTTTGCAGCTGGCAGCAGGATAGAACAGATAATTTTGACTGGACTAGGTATCGTGGCAGTACAACTACAGCTAGCACAGGACCCTCACAAGATCACACCTCTGGAAGTAAGTATGCAGTTTATTCAGTTAATGTTTTTGATGTTCATTGTGCATGTTTAGATTACTGTTAATAATCAATCTATTGCAGTGTAAGGTCATTTTTGAGGTGGAAAAAAGTTGCACTACAATCCAGTATTGATTGCCCAGCACAATGTAACACCATGAAGAGATAAACTAGGGATTGCATAAATACACAACAAATATGCTGACCACTGGAATTTACAATTCCTGTTGGATTCAAAGTACACAACAAATATGCTGACCACTGGAATTTACAATTCCTGTTGGGTTCAAAGTACACAACAACTATGCTGACCACTGGAATTTACAATTCCTGTTGGGTTCAAAGTACACAACAAATGTGCTGACCACTGGAATTTACAATTCCTGTTGGGTTTATTTCTTATTGTTATCATATACATGAGGTTGTGGTTCCCGATAATTAAGAAGTTTTGTAAAATTCATCATTTGCTTAAATTTCCTAAACTCCTTGATTGATTCAAATTATACATGCAATAAATCATTAAGAATCTAAGAAAATTCTTTCTATGACATATCAACTTTTCTTATACCTTATGAATCATTATCTTGATCACAGAAAATTTACTCTGGTCATCTTGTATTTGTCCTTAAGTTATTGTGTGAATTGGGATTTACTCTGACCATCTTGTATTTGTCCTAAAGTTATTGTGTAAATTGGGATTTACTCTGGCCATCTTTTTTTTGTCCAAAAGTTATTTTGTAAATTGGGATTTACTCTGGCCATCTTATATTTGTCATTACATTATTGTGTAAATTTGGGATTTACTCTGGCCATCTTGTATTTGTCCTAAAGTTATTGTGTAAATTGGGATTTACTCTGGCCATCTTTTATTTGTCATTACATTATTGTGTAAAATTGGGATTTACTCAGGCCATCTTTTATTTGTCCTTAAATTATTGTATAAATTTGGGATTTACTCTGGCCATCTTGTATTTGTCCTTAAGTTATTGTGTAAAATTGTGTGGAAGAGAAAGATAGAGATGCTTATGTTTGAATACCAGAATTGCCAAGTTATTCATATTTTGAGGAAAATATTTACTATGTCCTATTTTGTAAATGTTTCCTTTGATCATTTCAGATGGTTATTATGTATATATTGAGACCTTTCTTTTGATCATTTCAGATGGTTACTATGGTTACTATGTATATAATGAGACCTTTCCTTTGATCATTTCAGATGGTTACTATGTATATATTGAGACCTCAGCACCACGACGACCTGGTGATAAGGCAAGGTTGATAAGTCCCAATATCAATGCTGGTATCCAGTGTTTGACCTTCTACTATCACATGTATGGGGCACACATTAATACCTTGAATGTGTATTTTGCCCAGAACACCAGTCTTGGTGCACCAGTGTGGACCAGAAGTGGTACCCAGGGTAATCAATGGATTAAGGGCACAGTACAGATCCCAGGTGGTGGAAATAGACCTATCACAAATGTAAGAAATATCCTCTCTATAAAACAATTATGACATTATTATAAAGCATGGACTTGTATTTGAATTCAGATTAATAATTTTTAACTTTGACATTTAAAATTTCATTCAACAAAAATATACATCAATGATTTACCATATCGCATTGATCTATCCACCACCATGTTCATGGATGACGTGACATTATATAAGATGGATCAACAGGCCATGAGATGAGCACAAAATTAAAAAAAGATTTGGTAAAATTAAAATAACTGGTGTGAGTTCATTGGCATGAAGATGAATGCAGCCAAAACAATCACCTTGATCATAGGTAGTCAAGCAAAAGTTAAAGTTGAGAAAAGTGATTTCACAAAAAGATTAAAAGAATGGATATACAACAGTCTGAAAATAAAATAAAAACTACTTGGCATCATGATAGACTGGTTCTGGAAACTGCAAGGTGATAAAGCCATTCAAATGTTAATTCACTGCTTTATCTCATGAACAGAATAAAATCTCATCTCCCTCAAGAACAGAGAAAGTTATTTTACACTGTATATATCATGCCACACATAGAATATTGTTGTTCTAATAGTGGTACAGATAATCAGGAAAGATTATTGACATTTCAAGAAATGCTGCTAGAGTTTTTTTTGTGCCAGTTTAGATACACCATCAACAAATCTTTTTCAAACCTAAAGTGGTTTTTCATTTCAGCAGAGATATTTTAAAATGGTTTAATGGTCATTAATCCTTATATGGATTGGCTCCCAATTACCTTAAATGTCATTTTAAATTTGTTGAAAATGTTCTTATGAATGAACTAAGATCCATCTGAAATAACACGTTATATTTACCGAACAAAACTTAGAGTTTTATGAGAAGAGTTTTGCTTTTCTGGAGCCAAACTATGGAATTCCATACCAACAAATATAAAGTCAGCTGACTTAAGCCGAGCTTACAAAAAGCTTCTTAGTCAATATCCAGTCATTTGTATGATTTTGCTAAACACAGTACTAGTACTCATTAAAATAATGTTTTACACATGGTCAATTACTGTTTGTATTTACTCATCCTTTAAACATCTTTTATTGTAACAATTTGGTTTTAAAAAAATTATGTTGTCCAAAGACATCTCATCTTATGCCACATATACACACTTATAAGTGATTCCAGCCACTAACTGCATAGACCACACATAATATTCCGGCACATCTGGGTCTATGCAGTTAGTTTGCTGGGAGTATGCAGTTAGTTTGCTGGGAGTATGCAGTTAGTTTGCTGGGAGTATGCAGTTGAATAAGCAATATAGACCTTTATCTGCTGATGCTTTATGTGATGGCAGATTAGGGTCCATTGAACTTGTACACACATATATATTGCATCTGTACACAATTTGAAAATTATTGCACTCTTTTAAAATACTTTTCTAGATAAATCATACCTCAATAAAGAGAGACAGAGACAAAACATTAATTAAAGAACTCGATGACACATTAAAAATCCAATGCATGGAAGCAACCATTTTTTTTAAATTTTGATTTCAAAATTAAACATAAGAGCAAGTAAAATCTTGCTTGAGAAGATTATGTCTTCTTCATTTTTACTTGAAAATATATATGTAAGTGTAAATTTAGAAGAGTTAGTACCAGTGATTACACAAGACAGTTGGCTCATTCTTTATCTTTCAAGATAATTCTTTTTCTATATAAGAGGATCATTTTGAATTTCAGGTGGTGTTTGAGGCAACTCGAGGCATCAGTTACCTAGGAGACATTGCTATTGATGATATAATGCTGACACCAGGGCAATGCATACAAGGTATGTGGGTTTTTTTTGTGTGTCTCTGTATGGCAAAAGTAATTCTTCAATATTTTAAGGACAAGAAATGCCTTGCCAGTCTCCATTGAGAGTGTAAAACAGTGAGAGTGTACTCCATTGAGAGTGTAAAATACTGAGAGTGTACTCCATTGAGAGTGAATTCCATTCTTGTTTAGTGTTCCAGCTGAAGTTTGTTGATGTGAATTAAATGAAGAGGCTTTTGATGATGTACGACCAATTAAAATATTTGACTTTTTGAAGAAGTGCAGTTTATATAATGAAATTTGACCCTTTTCGTTTTCTTTATATTTATAAATTAATTTATATGAATTTGAAGATCTTCACCTTTATCAATTATCATTTATTTTTTAAGAAAATATATGTATGTTGATAATAAATTTTACCTTTATATATTTAGAGTTTAATTTTTAATCAGTAAAATGAAGACTTTCAGTTAATCCAGCATTCACCCAACACACACACACAGACACACAGACACACATGTACACAGACACAGACACAGACACACACACACACACACACACACACACATTTGCTTTGTTTCCCTGTATACAGAGAGACACATTTTCATGGTACTTTTTGGGGTTGATTTTAGGTACAGCAGCTCCAGGCACTAGTAACATAAATTGTGACTTTGAGATCACTCAGATGTGTGGATATATACAGGATAAGACTGATAATTTTGATTGGACAAGGAACAGCCAAGGGACTTCATCAACGTTGACAGGACCTGATGCAGATCACACCTATGGGACTGCTTCTGGTAAGCTTTACTTATGGGTTAGTAGTTTTAATCCCCGATTGTCATACCTACCCATGAACATTCTACACAATAACTTCTTTTTAATTATCGTTGCATATCCATCAAATTTAGTATGTAGCTTAATATTTTAAAACTTTGGATGAGTTTGGCTGTCAGTAGTCTATATCATTTAAACAGAGTTATGGTCCCTGAGTGTCACGCAACCCACTATCATTTCTGCACAGTAATTCCCATAATTATTATTGCATTTCAAACAAAAATATGGTATATAGCTTGAGTTTGATGAGACTGACATGAGTATGAACATTCTGCATCTTTGTTTATCAGAGTTATAGCTCTTTGTTTATCAGAGTTATAGCTCTTGATTGACTGACACACTTCACACAATAACTTCAATAATTTCTTTTGGATTTTATGTTCATAAAAGAGCTTAATTAAATTGGCTTCCCGAGTCATAATTAAAAGCAGTGCATTCATTTGCTTTTTGGAAAATATGTCAGAAATCCTGTTCATGCCTTTTTACATTATGTTATTGTGACCACATTAGGGTTTAATTACCAGTTTTCCATTACATTAGTTCTAGGATTTAAATATCACTTTTATGAAAATATTGGTGATAGGTATTGATTTGCTCTTTGAGCTTTTTGACTAGCATATACAGAGTTATGGTCCTTTGTTAGCTGCTTTTATTATTTCTAACTTTGCTTCACTGCAATTCCCGATTTTTGTAATTATATTAATTTGTTTATCTCAGTTCTTTTCATAGTAAATTGGGAATTGTGTGAGGTGGAAATCATTATATATATATATATATATATATATATATATATATATATATATATATATATATATATATATTTCCTATGGTTTATTTGGCACCCTTCCATGATGACTTTACTCTAGAAGCACATATTTTGAGGTAGGTGAGAGAAAGTGGGGAGTGCAGTGATATGTTTTGTACTCAAGCCATTTCACATTTTATTCTGTTCTGAATGTATTTTTAGGCCATTACATGTACACAGAGGCATCTGCACCTAGACGAAGTGGTGACATTGCTAGATTGTGGTCTCCCATAACAACACCAGCAGCTGGCTCATGTCTTTCCTTCTGGTATAACATGTATGGCAGCACAGTAGGCACGCTTAACATCTACGCTGCACAGAACTCTACTGGTTCCCCAGCACTGGGGAATCCTGTTTGGTTCAAGAAGGGCAACCAGGGCAATGTGTGGAGAAATGCATTAGTTGCCCTGCCAAATCTACAACAGTTCAGTGTAAGTAAAAGTCTGTAATTTAAAAAGTATTAATTGTCCCTCAGTATACCATTGCCCTCATGAACTGTTTGTACTGTCATGGATCACATTCAATTAGTCATTCACTATAACACCCCTCAGTATACAACTGCTATCATGAACTGTTTGTGCTGTCATGGATCACATTCAATCAGTCATTCACTATAACACCCCTCAGTATACAACTGCTATCATGAACTGTTTGTACTATCATGGATCATATTCAATTAGTCATTTACTATAACACCCCTCAGTATACAACTGCTATCATGAACTGTTTGTACTGTCATGGATCACATTCAATTAGTCATTCACTATAACACCCCTCAGTATACAACTGCTATCATGAACTGTTTGTACTGTAATGGATCACATTCAATTAGTCATTCACTATAACACCCTTCAGTATACAACTGCTATCATGAACTGTTTGTGCTGTCATGGATCACATTCAATTAGTCATTCACTATAACACCCTTCAGTATACAACTGCTATCATGAACTGTTTCTACTGTCATGGATCACATTCAATTAGTCATTCACTATAACACCCCTCAGTATACAACTGCTATCATGAACTGTTTGTGCTGTCATGGATCACATTCAATTAGTCATTCACTATAATACCCTTAAGTATACCATTGCCCTAATGTAATGTTGGTACTGTCAGTGATTGGTTACAATTTCTTCAGATTGTTCATTTATGAATCTCAGGAATTAAAGCAGTCAGTTAAAATGTAGTTTTACATCATAAAATTTTCAATATTTGTTTTTTTTTAATGTACTGTTATGGTACAGCTGTGGGGGAACATAAATCATTATAATGTGACCTCACTTATAAGACTGGTCACATTATGGGTTTTATATATAGCATTGTGTAAAGGGGGAGCTCTATAATTTAGTAATTATGTTTTCATTGTATTGAGATGAAATGGTTTTCTGCCAATCATATAAAGGACATGTATACCTGACTTGTGCATAACCTTATCCAGAGTCCATAACTCTGACATAGGAGTATATTCTTCATGACTGTATCCATCTTGTAAATCAGAAATTTTATGTGTAAATTTGAAAATTATTAATTATGATGCACCATTTGAGAAAATCTAAGACCTTTTGTCTGAATGTGGTTTATATAACATTTTGACCAATTCATGTATTTTAGGATTTTATCTTTGTTCCCTTCATATTTTATTTTATATACCTTTTTATTTTGTAAATTTTATTTTATATACCTTTTATTTTGTAAATCTTTTACAGCAGTTTTACCATGATCACCATATTAGCAGGTCTTGTTTGCATTTAATTTGAAGGAGATATCTTCTTGAAATTTTTGTGTGCTTCATTATGGTTACATTTTTATCAACTTTAAACTTTTAATTGGCACCATGTAACCAGTGTTGTGCAGACATTAAATCCTTATTCACTTGTGCATACATACATACATACATACATACATACATACATACATACATACACACACACACACACACACACACACACACACACACACACACACACACACACACACACACATATTCATACATATGGTTGATATATTCATACATATGGTTGATAAATATTGCATGACTTGGTCATGTGGGAGTTTAGTTATTCTGAACTGATATAAAATAAATATCAAATAGATCAATAAATGTAGGCTAAGTACAATATTGACATACTAGAATTCATTTATGCTTTTATTGTTTTTGTTTTGCAAACATTGATATTTTAAATAGTACATGATTTTTTTTAATTTGGACAGGGTTTCAAATGTTTATATAGTAAAATGATTGTATATGGTTTGGGGCAATTTTCCAAATGTTTTCTTGGAAAAATGATTGTTTATGTATTGGGGCTGGGTTCCAAATATTTTTTTAGAAAAATAAATGTTTATGGATTATGGGTAGGGTTCCAAATATTTCCATTAAAAAAAAATGATTCTTTATGTTTATGGATTCATGCTGGGTTCCAATTGTTTTCACAGAAAGATCATTGACTGTTAGATCTTTACATTCATGGCCGATAGTGACCAAGTAATCCACAAAATCGCTTAATGATAGTAATAAATTCAGAATATTTAATGTAATTTTTCTTATCCAGGTTGTTTTTGAGGGAGTCATTGGTGGACCTATATTCTCTGACATGGCTATTGATGATATCAAAGTTCTCCCATCATGCCCTACCCAAGGTACCAATTTTATTACATGAAGAAGCATTTCCAGACTCTACTGCATGTCTCAGACATGGACAAAATTACAATAATGAAAAAGTCTGTAAAACTTTTGGTGTTAATTAGACTAGCATAATATCTGTGATTTTTAAAAGAGACATGTGCTAATTCTTAATGTAAAGCATTGAAGAGTAAATTCTTTTAAGATGGAATGATCTTTATGCAAAGGTAAATACAAATACATCATCATCATTTTCATTTCAGTTTCAACAACCATTGGCTTTAGTACCAGTTTGGCTTATTTATAAGATGAATTTATAAGATGAGTCCAGCTGCAGACTGTACAGACCCAGATCTGTCATAACATAATGCACAGGCAGATCTGGATCGGTGCAGTTTGTTAGGAGTACTCACTATAACAAATAACACAGATTCTGATCTGCTGCCCAGTCTGTGTAGTTTGTTAGGAGTACTCACTGCCCAGTCAATGTAGTTTGTTAGGAGTACTCACTGCCCAGTCAATGTAGTTTGTTAGGAGTACTCACTGCCCAGTCAATGTAGTTTGTTAGGAGTACTCACTAGAACAAATAACACAGATTCTGATCTGCTGCCCAGTCTATGTAGTTTGTTGGGAGTACTCACTGCCCAGTCTATGTAGTTTGTTGGGAGTATTCTGATCTGCTGCCCAGTCTATGTAGTTTGTTGGGAGTACTCACTGCCCAGTCTATGTAGTTTGTTGGGAGTACTCACTGCCCAGTCTATGTAGTTTGTTAGGAGTACTCACTGCCCAGTCTATGTAGTTTGTTAGGAGTACTCACTGCCCAGTCTATGTAGTTTGTTGGGAGTACTCACTGTCCAGTCTATGTAGTTTGTTAGGAGTAAAAGATAAAATAAACAACACAGATTCTGATCTGTTGCCCAGTCAATGTAGTTTGTTAGGAGTACTCACTGCCCAGTCAATGTAGTTTGTTAGGAGTACTCACTGCCCAGTCAATGTAGTTTGTTAGGAGTACTCACTGCCCAGTCTGTGTAGTTTGTTAGGAGTAATAAGTAAAACAAACAACACAGATCCTGATCTGCTGGCACATTATGCTATGACAGATCCAGATCTTTTTTGTTTGTCATTTGATTCGACTTATTTGATTCGACTAATTTTCTTAAACTAGATTTGTTTCTTTTTGAAATCTATGCTATAGAATTTCACAGAAGAACCAACTTTATTCCACTCTACTGTTTTTAAACATGTTATTTGACAAGCAAAATTACTACATTTTTTTTAATTGATAGTCATTTCTCGACAGGTGGATGGTAAAGTTTTTAGAGACCATATCCTCAAACAAGTGTCAGAGGATGATGATAATGTAGATTTATTGTTGCAATGTCTTTTCTATTTAATTAGGGCATTGTCTACACATATTTATGTCTATAGATCTAGTATGTGCTGACACTGCCACACAGTGCAGTTGGAAAAAAACATGGCATGAGAGACACATGAAATGTCTACACATTAGAGACAGTCGTTAAATTATGGATGCTATGTCTGAAGTCCAGCATGTCAAGTTAACAGTCATTTTGGACTCACTTGACAACTATGGATATTTGGGAATGCTGACACACACATGTACACACACATGCACTCATGCACGCACACACACTTTGTATAGTAACAGCTGTCACTGTCTAAATGCTGCTTCTTGTGTCAGCTGTCATGATGCTTTCTTGTACAGTACATCTAAGGGAGCGTTATGACAGCTCTCACAATGGTAGCTATGAGCAGCTGTGACTTTGAGCATGGAGAATTGCAGAGCTCCATGATATTGCTTAAATAAACAGATAATATAAGTAGAATTATTTGCCTTTATATAGAATTAATTTAGAAAAGATATACATTGTTAGGGTCAATTTACTTATTTGTAAGTTTCAAAAAGTGCATCTGTGTTAAACTTATAATATAGCAATAGATTTTATTTAATAAATTATTTGATCCTCATGATTATGCATCTTTGTATCTTTGTGATTGCATTTTTTAAATTTCCTTTAATATTTATTTTTGAAATTTTGATTCTTAAGCTAAATCAATAAAGTACCAAGTGATAAAATCTCTGTTTAAGAGGAGAGTTTAATGTTTTTTTGCCTTTCATTGCATGGGCATATTGAATTGTCTGTTACCAATTTTGTGTCCCCAAAAGGAGCCAGGTTATCCAACATGTACAATTACCAAATGAAAAATCAATTTCATTAATGCAGTTTTCATGCTATTAAAAATAATGCTATTAAAAATAAATAAAATGTGTAAATGTAGTCATGCAGTCATTGGTGTATTTATCACTTCAGAATTGGTACACGACCAGTTAAAGTTTAAATCTCTGAAGATGGCACCCCCTAAATTGTTCAGTTTTCTTGATACAGGTGCTCTCAAATGTGAAATTTGCCATAAATAAGGGTGCCAAATTAGAATTAATATATTAGTCAAAATGACGCCATATGTTGATTGTAGATTTTTTTAATAAAAATAAATGTTTAAAAACATTTCCAGTAAGGATTCAAAATAACTACAGAGAAAAATTTAAACCAGATTAGAACAAACATTTTCTCAGATATGTGATTGAGTCTTGTTCCTTGTTTGGTCAAAAGTCACAGGTAAAGGTCATCACAGGTAAAGGTCATCACAGTTAAACTTCTTGAAAGACCTGGTTTGGATTTTAGAACCCACAATCTGACTATGGATTTACACTTAATGCTAGAATCCAGTGATCTGAATGGCTAGAGTCCTGGTCTGACTCAAAATTGACCAATCAAATGTCTCAAGTCTAGTCATAATTAGAGCCAGATCAATAATTTGACATGGCAAATGTAGCTATTGATTGTTTTGAAGGTATTATTATATTCATTTTGAATGTCCTTTTTCTCAAGTGATGTGCTACTTGATCACGTAAATTGTAAAGTATTATTCTCCAGGTGTGTCCTGTTAGATGTGGATTGGTCAAATGTCATCCGAGTTAAATTTTGATTGTCAAATTTCATCAGAGTTAATTTCCATCCCAAATTATGTTTTAGAGACAGAAAAGGTTTATTGGGAATTTTTCAGAATACTGAAAATATTTTGCTTTGATTGTGTCCAAAACGTTCATAGTGGATCAGTCATGTAAGTGTCAAACAACTCTCCATTCGTTATTGTTAGATAATCAAAGATTAAATTATCCATCAAACAACAGGATTATTTAAATATATTACTTAAGCTTCTGTAACCACACCTCAGTCTTATTTTTCCTATTTTTTTTAGGCAACTGTGACTTTGAGAATAATTTGTGTGGATGGTCCAACTCTAAGACTGATAACTTTGACTGGATCCGCATGACAGGCGTGTACATTGGTCCAGCCTCCCACCCTAGAGGAGATCACACTTTAGGATTGGGAAAAGGTCAGTACATTGTTATGTGTATACATGAATTCTGTGCTGTCAAACTGTTGATTTGTTATGCCTCATGTTATTAATGGTAAGACATAGTAGTATTACACATGTCCATCCATTAATCCATCCATTTGGCATATATTGGTTAAGTTTTGCATTTTGGTCAGTTTTCAGGCACTGGTGGGGTATTTTTGTTCCATGAATGCATTTGATGTTTTTCAGCTCACCTGGACCAAAGACTGATTGTAAAGCCCCACATCCATCAGGTATCATTCATCTGTCAACCGTTGCTTGTTGCCAACATGGAGGACATATTTATGATGAAACTTGGACCATAAGCTTATCAAGATCTCAAAATAGCTTGATCATGAGTAATAACCATGCATATTCATGATCTAATCTCATATCTGATTGGCTGATCCTTTCTTCATTTTGGATACTATATTTTTTTAATGTAGTTATTCTCAGCTTTGGAATATTGACTTGTAATCTTAGATGAATTCAGTAATGAGTAAAACTGATGCATCTGATCGCCTAAGCTTGTTTTCTTTTTGGAGGTCATATATTTGATCTGATTAGGAATAAACTTGGAATATGAAATTATCTCATCCAGATCGTGGATGATTTTGAGGGTTAGTGAACATGCATATTAATAACATTAATCTTGTATCTGATTGGCTGATGTTATTACTATTCATTATGCTGGTTTTTTTAAAAATTTCATCCAAATGGAATATAGATTTGCATTATTATGATCTGCATGATTTATGTTATGGGTGAGTTATAAGCACATTAATGGAGTTATTTTGTGGATGATTTGTTGAACTTGCCTCTACTCTGGATATCCTTTTATTGTCAGATTGTGACTGAATTAAATTTACGTTGTTCAGAGCTCGGAAGGGTTTTATTGTGAGTGAGATCCATTCATATTAATGAAGTAATTCTGATTTTATTTCCTGAGAATTTTTCCAATCTAGAGGCTTATGTTGTCTTAGGATTTCATCAAACTTGGTAACTGGACTATATCATCAAGATCACAGAGAAGCATGATTATGAGAGAAAATCATGCATATTAATGATATGATCTGGAATCTGATTTGCTGAACTTTTTAGCACTCTGGAGATGTTATTTCTCATGCGAAATTTTGTAAAATTGTTATATACGTTTATATCGTAAAAATCTTGGACTAGTTAAGTTATGATCAAGATCTAATTGTTATGGTTTTATCTTTTGAATTTTTTATATATAAGACTATAGTAAAGTAAGAATTTGGCAACTCTTGAACCTTGCTTTGTTGTGGTAAAATAGGTCTAATTGACATGATATACAGTCTGAGGTAAGAGTACTTGTTTACATAGGGTTGTGGTAAAATAGGTCTAATTGACATGATATACAGTCTGAGGTAAGAGTACTTGTTTACATAGGGTTGTGGTAAAATAGGTCTAATTGACATGATATACAGTCTGAGGTAAGAGTATTTGTTTACATAGGGTTGTGGTAAAAAAGGGCTAATTGACATGATATACAGTCTGAGGTAAGAGTACTTGTTTACATAGGGTTGTGGTAAAATAGGTCTAATTGACATGATATACAGTCTGAGGTAAGAGTACTTGTTTACATAGGGTTGTGGTAAAATAGGTCTAATTGACATGATATACAGTCTGAGGTAAGAGTACTTGTTTACATAGGGTTGTGGTAAAATAGGTCTAATTGACATGATATACAGTCTGAGGTAAGAGTACTTGTTTACATAGGGTTGTGGTAAAATAGGTCTAATTGACATGATATACAGTCTGAGGTAAGAGTACTTGTTTACATAGGGTTGTGGTAAAATAGGTCTAATTGACATGATATACAGTCTGAGGTAAGAGTACTTGTTTACATAGGGTTGTGGTAAAATAGGTCTAATTGACATGATATACAGTCTGAGGTAAGAGTACTTGTTTACATAGGGTTGTGGTAAAATAGGTCTAATTGACATGATATACAGTCTAAGGTAAGAGTACTTGTTTACATAGGGTTGTGGTAAAATAGGTCTAATTGACATGATATACAGTCTGAGGTAAGAGTACTTGTTTACATAGGGTTGTGGTAAAATAGGTCTAATTGACATGATATACAGTCTGAGGTAAGAGTACTTGTTTACATAGGGTTGTGGTAAAATAGGTCTAATTGACATGATATACAGTCTGAGGTAAGAGTACTTGTTTACATAGGGTTGTGGTAAAATAGGTCTAATTGACATGATATACAGTCTGAGGTAAGAGTACTTGTTTACATAGGGTTGTGGTAAAATAGGTCTAATTGACATGATATACAGTCTGAGGTAAGAGTACTTGTTTACATAGGGTTGTGGTAAAATAGGTCTAATTGACATGATATACAGTCTGAGGTAAGAGTACTTGTTTACATAGGGTTGTGGTAAAATAGGTCTAATTGACATGATATACAGTCTGAGGTAAGAGTACTTGTTTACATAGGGTTGTGGTAAAATAGGTCTAATTGACATGATATACAGTCTGAGGTAAGAGTACATGTTTACATAGGGTTGTGGTAAAATAGGTCTAATTGACATGATATACAGTCTGAGGTAAGAGTACTTGTTTACATAGGGTTGTGGTAAAATAGGTCTAATTGACATGATATACAGTCTGAGGTAAGAGTACTTGTTTACATAGGGTTGTGGTAAAATAGGTCTAATTGACATGATATACAGTCTGAGGTAAGAGTACTTGTTTACATAGGGTTGTGGTAAAATAGGTCTAATTGACATGATATACAGTCTGAGGTAAGAGTACTTGTTTACATAGGGTTGTGGTAAAATAGGTCTAATTGACATGATATACAGTCTGAGGTAAGAGTACTTGTTTACATAGGGTTGTGGTAAAATAGGTCTAATTGACATGATATACAGTCTGAGGTAAGAGTACTTGTTTACATAGGGTTGTGGTAAAATAGGTCTAATTGACATGATATACAGTCTGAGGTAAGAGTACTTGTTTACATAGGGTTGTGGTAAAATAGGTCTAATTGACATGATATACAGTCTGAGGTAAGAGTACTTGTTTACATAGGGTTGTGGTAAAATAGGTCTAATTGACATGATATACAGTCTGAGGTAAGAGTATTTGTTTACATAGGGTTGTGGTAAAATAGGTCTAATTGACATGATATACAGTCTGAGGTAAGAGTACTTGTTTACATAGGGTTGTGGTAAAATAGGTCTAATTGACATGATATACAGTCTGAGGTAAGAGTATTTGTTTACATAGGGTTGTGGTAAAATAGGTCTAATTGACATGATATACAGTCTGAGGTAAGAGTACTTGTTTACATAGGGTTGTGTACTAACAGTACCGTACTACATTACCCTGCTTAGTAAATTGGTTCACTGTTATGTTATATAAGTCAGGTGAGCATCATTAGTCCCAAATAGGCCTCTTTACTTGTCATCATATGGTGTCATGGAATGAGATTTCACAAAACCATTTCATCGTTTTGAGATTAGGTGTGTCTACTACTAATCTATTTTGATATATGAGACATCACATAGAAGTGAAATAGACATCCAGATATTCTTGAAAGTCATGTAAAATGTATTTTATTTTATTTTCCCACTAGTAAGTCTTGCTTTTGTTCTTATTCTTGTAAAGATTTTAAAATTGGTGAAACATTTGAATCTTTCCGAGCCAATTTTAGCTCCAAAAAAAGAAATTATTTTTAAAACATTTTTGTACACTCCACATAAACTGAAATTAGATTGAGATTCATCTAATATTTAAGATTCATCTAAATATTTTTCACATAAAATCAGTCACCACATTCTATTAAATATGAAGCAACCATGGATATGTTCAGATTTTATATATCTCATGTATATATCTCAGGTATATTTTCTATACCTTTAGGTACCTACCTGTATTTTGGTGACCTTAGTCCCAGACAAACTGGCATAAAAGCCCAGTTGGTATCCCCATCTCTTCAGGCTACAAGTAGCTCTGGTGTATGTGTTAAGTTCTGGGTGGCCTTCTCTGGAGGAAATGTTGGAGTTCTGAAGGGATATGTAATGCAGGTTAGTTTAATAAATATTTTGTATTGTAAAATGATACACATGCACTTCTTTTAAGTTTTGACAGTGTCTGGTAATTAATCCATCACCCACCTACCCCTTTGTGAAAACTTTAAATTTTTGTTTGTTTTTGAATGAAAACATAGTCTAGTTATCAACCATAATCATCAAGCCTTCTGAGTTTCTTATAGGAAAGATTCTGTATTCTCAAATGTATGTTAAAGTTTTGTTTCATATCTGATATGATTAAAATTTAGCTGGTTGATTTTGTGTATTAAAGTTTTGTTTCATATCTGATATGATTAAAATTTAGCTGGTTGATTATGTGTATTAAAGTTTTGTTTTCATATCTGATATGATTAAAATTTAGCTGGTTGATTTTGTGTATTAAAGTTTTGTTTCATATCTGATATGATTAAAATTTAGCTGGTTGATTTTGTATATTAAAGTTTTGTTTCATATCTGATATGATTAAAATTTAGCTGGTTGATTTTGTGTATTAAAGTTTTGTTTCATATCTGATATGATTAAAATTTAGTTGGTTGATTTTGTGCCAAAGGTTAAGCTACTGATTAAGAAAAAATAATTGTCTTTATTTAGGAGATGTTCACTAGATTATATTTCTAAAACATAACAAACTATTTCTTGCTATTTTTGTGCCTTATTCTGTTTTCAATTGTAATTACATATTTAAAACTTAGATGTGTTTTTGTTAAACTTTGTCAATTTTGTTTTTGCCTATTATATGCATTCTCTTAATAATACATAAATTGCTAAATATTTAAGATTTAGTAATTGCTTCAGTGAATATATTTTCTCCAAACATAATGCTTTTAGCACCTGAATCCCTGACTTTGAATGGTGTATACCTGTACAGGTAATGTGACAAAAATGGTGTTGAATCTTTGTATGTGGTGCTAATGCTGTAAGCTTGACCATGCCAAGTGGAATGCTACAGTGTTATTTGTACACCAGCAAAAATAATTAATAGAGTAAACAAAATAACAAGACAAATATTTTGACTTGATTTTAAACCTGTTTATTGCATAGGGTAATGTGACAACAATGTTATGGAGTCTTGGATATGTACCAACCGGTGCAAACCCTGGAGACTGGTATCAGGCTCAATTCCCGGTCTACAGTTCAAGTGATTTCTATGTGATATTTGAAGTGTCACCCTACTCCAGTACAAGAGGTTATGTTGCTTTTGATGATGTCATGATTAGTACTGGAACTTGTGATGGTAAGAATTCATATTCAGTTCATTCATATAGTCAATGTTAAGTAGGTATTGTTTGGGTGGGGGGCTAAGTGGTGTAACTTTTTACATACATGTACATTATTTTACATTTGTTATTATTAATTTGTGCATTTAGTTTAGGCTTTGTACACCTTAAATACACACTGTTATACCTGGAATTGTGAAACTTGATTAGGAAATGCATTTTGATGACACTTCCTCATTACAAAAGTAGGTTACCCATATTTCAGGCTTCACTGACACGATAATGATAATTCATTTTTACAAAAGTTGTTAGAGATTGCTAAAACCTATGTAATCAGTGGTGTGTGTGTGTGTGTGTGTGTGTGTGTGTGTGTGTGATTTATATTTTTTAAGTCGCTTTAACAATTTTTCAGTCATATCACTATCATGTCTACAATGTGGCAGTTTAAAGTGATGTCTAGCACTAGGGCATCATGTTGCAGATATGTAGCATGTTGTCCTACCCAAATACATTATCCTGACACCAGGCCAACATTTCCTAATACTAACCTCTTAATGCTGAGTGCCTAGTGAGGCAGCTGTTAATACCATTTTTAGAGGTCTTTGGTAGACTCAGCCAGAGTTTGAACCCACAACTTCCACATCCCAGATGTACACTCTAACCATCAGGCTACTGGAGCAGTCTGTAATCACTGATTAAATTTACATTTTTTTTATTTATAACACACACACACACACACACACACACACACACACACACACACACACACACACACACACACATGTATGTACATACAATCCATGCATGCATGCATACATACATGCATACATACATACATACATACATACATACATACATACATACATACATACATTCAGACAGACAGACAGACAGATGGACAGACAGACATACATTATTAAACAGCATCTGCTATTGAAAATAAATCAACAATTCCATATAATTTACAGTGCAACCAGTAGAGGCAATGACTGGAGTCTCTCTCCCTCCACCTAGCACGACTCCAGGAGGAGTCACACCAGGTATGTTAACTCTTAAAATGTTCTTTACATACCCTTGTAGAAATTACTTCGGTGAAATATGTTTGAATGCAAATTAAATTTGCTAGCAATTTGCATATGTTGAGTAATTTAGTTTCAATCACCAATATTGGTTTTACAGAACATCCATTGTAAAGAGAAAAAAAAAAACTGTAAAAGGTTTGTCAGTTGCAGAACAAGTTCCTGCAACTGTCAGAAAGTAATCAAGATGACTACTGAAGATCTAGAGAAAACCAGGAACTTTGGTCACTTTACTTACATTTGTATCATCTGCTGATTATTTTGGAGCAAGGTCTACTATTTGCTGTGGCCTATCCAATTGCATTCTGTTGTATACTGGCAACAAAAAAATGGAGCTGGCCAATAACAAAAAGCAGATCATATCCACATGTTTCTTCTTTTCAGCCCCGATTGGTGCATCCCCATATGATTGTGACTTCCAGATAGGTTTCTGTAGCTGGACACAGGCACAAGATGACCAGTTTGACTGGACACGATATCGGTCTCGCATAAATACAGTAGGCACTGGACCAGACAATGACCACACCTATGGCAACTGTAAGAACATTTTATAGATTTTTTTAATACATAACTTTATCTGATAAATTAAGTGCTATTCTATTTTTCTTTGAAAATTTATGTTGGTTTTTCTGTCCAACAGATTTGCGAGAGCAATTTCTGCAAAATGAGAACATGGGTTATAAATATTGCTATATGCTGTTTTAAAAGTAATTTCAAAATTTGGTGCACAATATTTGTTTATATGGTTGAATTGAATGGATTAAATAGGTAACAGTCCACCCCAACCTCACCCCCCTTAAAAAAAACCAACTTTTTAATTTTATCAGCCTCACTAAATTCAAGCATTGTAATTGTTTTAAGTAAAATGTTATATGTTATTGTGAATTTAATTTTCATAAAATGAAAAAGAGAAAGTGAAAAAGGGCATTTTATAAAAACATGTTAGAAGTCATTCATTTGGTTTCATTAAAAATTTCATTCATAATAAGCAGCAGAGAGGGTGAGCCGGACAACATTTTTAGACAAGTTTTCACTGAAATCACGCTTAAAATCAATGAAACCAATGACATCAGGCCCAAAAGTCAATGACATCAGGTCCCAAATGTGTGTGTGAATCATGGATTAGGTCCAAAAAAAAATTATGAAAAAATCAATGAAATTAATGAAATCAAAAACTTTTCAACTATTACATTTTTTGGGAGAAAAGGGACTACAACATCGTTGTCACTACCCTCTCTGCTGCTAGAACTTTCAGTTGGGGTTAACCGAATATTTGATCCAGTCCGATACGATATCGTGTTCGAGGGTCATGTAAATCACTACGACGAAAATCCTTTCAGGATTTCACAAATAGACTAATCGCTAACACCTCCTCTTGTAAATCAATCAGATTATTAGACTGGTCAGTGAGTTTGAAATTAATTCTGGTTAATGAATTATTATGACATCGCATATAGACTGGATTCACCGGGGACTCAATTATTAAAAACCCTGGAGGGGCTGTTGGTGCAAATGAATACAAAATATATCCTTGCTGAGCTTGATTTGATCGTTCTAAATTTATTTGATAGCTTCCTTCGATCACATCACATACTAAATTGAGCGCAATCACCGTTGAAATATTCACATTGAACGGAGCAATATGCCTACCACCACCATCTGGGTCATTATTGTGTGTCAGGATAGTTGTTTCCGGTGATGATGTTTTTTTCCATGCATCATGAATTATTTTAAAACCAACATCGATGGCATCACTGAGAAGTTTTTTTAGTTCTGGTACGTTATATCCTGGTAGTTTGAATGTGGGGATATCCTTCACGGGAATTTTATATTGTTTTGCAAATTCTGTTCTCGTTATAGGATTACTGTCACCTAATACCACTTGAATGATTCGCAAATGAAATGTTTCCATATCGTCGATAATTTTGTTGCATGTTTCTACGCCGCTGATAAATTCATCTCGGGTGTGAGAGCCGGATTTAAGAGATATTAACAACAGCGAAAAATCATTATTCATTGCTGTGAAATTTTTAATGATTTCAGGTTCGTCAACAAAATTATGCCCCCCTATTCCCTCCCCTGGCTTCTTGATACCAAAAAAATCTATAGTAATCTCGTGATCTTCATAACTCTTTATTGGATTATCAGGTGCTATCACGTCGGTGACATAATCAGTTTTTTGTGGTTCTGGTAAATCAACGGGTTTTTCCCGGGGTGGGATTTCAGGCCATCCTAGTACGGTTCTAATAGAACTCTGATAGATATCTACGACGTATCCTTCTGTGCTTATTTCAATGGCAGATGATAGTGTCGGCACATGAACTGTTATAGCTATTTTTGACTCTACTCCAGTAATCGATTTTATTCTACGCGCGAATTCATCATTGATTTGTTCAATTTGATATGATCCGGTTGGTATGGAAACAACATTCCAGTCTGGAGTTCCGTCGGGTTTATTCTTATTTGCAAATACCAGTGAATTATTGGGTTGTTGACCACCAAATGATTTTGATCTGATATTTGGCCAACTATGGTATACTCGTAATTTTGCTAGCGCTATCTCCTTCACTGGGACTGGAGAGGGGAAATTGACACTGAATTCTGGATTCGTTGAGGTTATTGAGATCATGCTTGTTTGTACTGGGCTTGTGTTCTCCACTATTTGTTGAAGTAATTCCATCTGTGTTGTCATTGTTATTATACTCATGTTGTATTTCTAATTTTGACATCGCAGAATCATATATATCTACCATCGCTGAAAACTCACTCTCTGATATAATTGTATCATCGAGCGATGACGATATCAATGAGGATAATTGCGAGTATGCAGTGGACACAACATGAAATTGAATTATGTAGTCTTGTAGTTTCCGTTGGCTGCATGAGGATATTTTTTTTGTGATTATTGAAATTATTCCAGCGATTGTTGTTGCCGCAGAAATGCAAATTGGAACAGCTATCGGAGCCATCATTGTCACTGAAGACAGTATAATACCAGCTCCGGTGATTACACCACTCACAGCGTACACAGTAACATCAATTGCGGTAATTCTCCTGCGATATTTTTTAATTTTCAATTCATACTCCTCAGACAAGGTTTTGAGTCTAGTTTGATACTCTCTGACCTGATCATAGCGATATTGCGATGATGAAATCATTTTTTATTTTAAATACGCTAGCGTTTTCAATTACGATTTACTTAAATCCGCTACGAATTCCACATACCACGTTGTTGAGACCCTAACCAAATGTTTATCAGTAGATGTGATTGTGAACTTTTCAGTTGTATTCTTGTCGATGATCGTTGAAATCGTATTATTGACCCCGGATGAACTGGACGATGATATATTAAATTGAGACAATGGTGTTACTAGTGTTAATCGATAAATACCCTTAACGGTTGCAGTGATATCTAATTTGTTGTTTGTAGGTGTCCACTCAAATGATCCGTGTTGGATCGTGTATACTACGTTGTTGGTTTTCTCATGAGGAATTTTTGTTTTTTCAATGGCTGTTATCATCCTCGAAAGATCACCTTTGATGCCTTCGATGGAAGTTTTCGTCTCATCGATGGATTTTTTAATATCAGGGAGTTTTAGTTCAATTTTATCGAATGTAGTTCCAATAAATTTATCAATGATATTTCTACGAAATGCGGTAAACTGTTTTATGTGTTCTTCGGTTTTAGATTGAAGTGTTGCTAGTTCTAACGCAGAATCGTTGAGAGTTTTAAATCGATCTGTAATCGTCGAAAAAAGTACACCCGGTTTGAGTTTACCCTGATCGGAAAATAACGCGATAGTATCCTCGATTGCGTTTTGTTGTTTAACTAAAATATCATCCAGAGAAATATTACTAGATTTCAATTTACCCTGTTTGTCTTGAAATACAACTATTTCATTCGGGTCAACACTTGTTAAGTTCAACGTCTCAGCGATTTCATCTTTAATTTGTTTTGTTATATCACCGGTTGCAGTGTCATCGGGTTTGGGTTTCAGAGGTCTTCCCCAAATATCAATCATGTTATTGTAAAACTCTTTCTCTCTCTAAAAAGCGATTACTAGTGTAGTCATTAACGACAATATGAGGTGGTTTTCCCCTTGGGTTACCCAAGGAGTTAGAAATAGCGTCAAGGACATTTAATACTTCACTGCCGCATATTGGTGGGTCATTGATTTGTTGTGTTGGTAGCGTAGAATACCAAGTCTTCATTGGAAGGGTTTTTATATACCGCATAAACTCTTTTGGTGGGGCTAATCCATATGAATCAAAATAGACAATCCCACGTGGATCAATAGCGTATGCAACCCAGTGAGTTCCAGGTCCGGTGCTGTTATCGAGATTAATAATACCTGTTTCAGTTTTGTTTGGTTGATGTGGTAATTGATCTTTCATAAAAACACCTCTGAAATTTTTAATCACTAGTTTTTTAGCAGCATCCATTAAATCAAAATTGGACATTGGAACCATAGGTTCGGAAATTGAAGATTTCTGAATTAATAAACCGTTCCTGGTAGTCTCAGGCCTGATCCGTGAACGGATCTCCCGCTGTACCATGAATATGGGGTCCCTGGTAGTCTTAGACCTTTTCCGCTGTACCACGAATACGGGGTTCCTGGTAGTCTTAGACCCAATCCTTGAACGGATCGTCTCTTTTTTTTATATCCTTGTCCAGCTGCCTTTTTCAACGCCATTCCTGCTGCAGTACCAACGGCTCCTAACGCCGCTGCTTTAGCCACCGCTGGGGCTGCTGCTGCAATCAATGCTGGTATTGCAGCTAACAATGGAAATATACCACCCGTTTTCATCATATTTTTAATAGCAGCCGCAGAGAGAGTAATCTGAACCCCTTTTTTATCCTTGAAAGCATCATTGAAATGTTTCACCTGACGAGTTGTCAGCGATAATTTATTTTCACCACCAGTCATTTGATTAGGTTTCAACGTGATTGTGGTTCCACATTTTTTAGCCGATTCTGATTGCAATTTTTTGATTTGACCAGGAGTTAACGTAACACTAATAACACTATATGACATTATATATAATTGATTGATTCTATCGTAAAACGATTCAATGGAAATATCCTTCGGATTTTCAATTACATGTTTTCCACTGGGGCATCTACCACTCTCATTCTTCCACCAACACCTTCAAGTAACATTGATTTATCACTGAGAATGACAGCAACCGCTCTATAATTCGGGATAAGGATAGGATGTACCCCAGCAACTGCTGGACCAGTCGGACGGGTTACACGGGCTCTGAAGTGTATATCAACGACAGATTGTCTCATCAAATCAAGATGTTCCAATGAAAAGTAATAAATCGGATAAAGGCTTTTAAAATCCAATTGTGATATTTGCAAACCGGTATCCACATTTAGATCACGTGCCATAAATGACAACAGGTTATGATAGACACGTGCAATATGATTCTGACCGTAATCAAGTTGTATATCCTCGGATGGTTCCTGCTGTCCGTTTATTCTCAGCGAGACTTCATTAACACCTAACTGATCAAATATCATATGACTTCGTTCTTGATTACCAACTCGCGCAGCATTCTGTAACGCAGTAAATATATGACGTGGAGCTGAAACACCTTGTTTTGATGCCAGGTGCCATGTGAATGTACCATCAACATTACCCAGTTTAATATCCGTAGTCACTGATAACCAACTCAACAACGACTTTCCTCCTTGATCCATAAATGATAGTAGTCGCTGTTCTTCTGTGATTGATGGAGTTAACACTGGCATCCACAATGATAGTTTTGTTAAAATGACTTTACCGGCAGCAACCCCAGCATTACGCCAGATTGCATCATCATCAGTACCCTTTCTCACGAGTGCTATTGTGTGTTTGGCTCCATAAATAACTTTTCGGACGTTTCTACAGAATCCAAATATGTGATGTAGTGGAATCGCACATGAAAATCGTCGACGCTGCCCATGCAACGTTGCTACACGTGTTGCAAATCCTAAATTGAGATTACCATTAACGCCTCCGAGAATATCAAACGCAACTCCGGGTCTAGCTCGACGTTCTGGATTAGCTGCTTCCCCCTGATTTGCTTCTGCAGTAGCATTCGCTGCTAACACTTTAATGAATTGAAGGTGATCAGCGTTATCAGTAGTATCCTTTGCAAACATCATAGATGGACCCGCTGATCTTGAATAATCATCAGAATATCTTGCTAACCCTATGATTGTTGTGGCCATATCAACTTCACGGTCAATGGATTCAATTTCTTTTCCATCAATGAGATATCTAGCGCTTTCAAATAACGCCATGATGCCGTTATTAACAAAACCAACTCGGACATTTGAGTTATTGTCATATGGGGTATCAGCTGCAACATTTGTTACAAGTTCTCCTTCTACTTCAATAAATGCCTCACACGGTAGAAAATATTTACTGGTATCATGAACTTGAAGTTCAATTCGCGATCGAAGATCGGGTTGTACTGCGTGATAAGAATAAAATTGAAAATCGCGTACAGAATCATCTTTACGCACTGGGGCATCCATATCAAATGCTGGATCAGATGACTTTTTGAACATTTTATTCTATTTATCAGAGTCTAAATAGTAAAATCGTAAACGATTTTCCATTTTCATCGTCGTAGTTTTTTAAGGCCACTTCCTGCTATCATGTTTGCAATATTGCTTTGGTCCCCTTGATTTACCATCGACGCTAGTTTTTCATCTACTGCGTTATTTATTATTTTACTAACACTTGCAGGCATTTCTTCTGTAGACGGTAACGGTTTCTTTTTTCGCCCCACTAATGATGTTATTTTGTCCTTCGCAGTTGAAAACGCTTTCCCGGCAAGATTTCCAACAGTACTAATACCCTTATCACGAATAACATCAATGGCTTTCATTGATAACTGTTTAGCTAACGGCATCACTTTGGGGGCCATTCTTGAAAAGAATCCTAAAATGGTATTGCCGAGGCCATCTCCGTAGTATGCTCTATAAACTGGAAACCGTGAATTAACTACATAGACGAGGGTTGGTTTATCATGATTGTAATGGATGATCATTATTATAAAAACAATAGTGTTTTCAATTGTTATTTAATCGCTATGATACCCATTTGCTAACTCGTCAATGAAATCTCGATATGTTTTGATATCCATGATACCGCCGGCAAATAACCGTCTACAGATATCAGCTGCTTCATTAATTATTTCTGGAGAGTTATTTCCAGCTCGGAACCCTCCTACAAGAACATCTAATCGTGATATATCATTGATAACACTATCAGGACAAGTGTTTCCAATCCTTGGATTTCCTAATCCACTTCCGCTATAACCAGTTGCTTCATCTACTTTGTCTGTATCCGTGGTTTGTAAATAATCAAGAGTATCATCATCATCATCATCAGGTGGTAGTTGTTGTTTTTTTTGTCTCCGTGTTGGTGTTTGACGTCGTTCTTCTAAATCATCATCATCATCAGGTGGTAGTTGTTGTTTTTTTTCTCTTCTTGTTTGTCTACGTGTTGGTGTTTGACGTTTTAGTTCTTGCCGTTCTTCTATTTCTCGTTGTCGCTCTTCTATTTGTTCTCTTTTATAATTACTAATTCCCCTTTGAAATTCCTTGTATCCTATCTCATCCTTATTCAAACGACCAATCCCTTTATTTAGTTTATACAAATTATCGAACCAATCATTACTTGATATTCTATCATTCTTATACTCGTCCTTTAAAAAATCTTTTTTTGAATTATAACTTTGAGCAGCAAAATTACCAAAGGCTTGATAATCCTTTGATTTCAATAAACTAGGTTTTTTTATTACTATTTTAGCATGATCAGTAAATTTATTCAACAGAGAAACAGTCGTTTTTTTCGGATCAGTTTGTTCAGTTTGTTCAGTTTTCGCTGCTAGTTTTTCAAGTACAGAAATAAGACCCTCTTCCTTTCTCTTACCGTCAGGATCATCTCCCAGTATAGCACGCTCTACCCCTTTCGTTGCTGTGGTTACTGGTTTAAACAACTCTTCAGATCCCGCAGCAAAATCAGTTTGTAAACTCTGTCGTTGTTGCAGTTTATTTCTTACAGAGTCACGAATTGGTATAAATTTCTTAATTGCATCCAGTCGTTCACGAGCCAGTCGGGTTGTTAATGCTTCATTGACCATTATTTGAAATCGCAAACTATTTTTCAATTGTAAAACACTTGACATGTCGGATGATTTTTGATATGGTCATGGAAGTGTTATTTCATCCTATAACAGCTTCTATCAGGTTTGTGGAAAGTGTCATAATTGTATATAAAATAAATAATACTGACAGTTTCCACACTTTTTCATTGATCAATCTGACATATCGTCCATCGATTTTTGACATCCCCTTGAGGGTCGGCTAAAAAAAATGAGGGTCGGAATGATAAAATGGTCAGGCAATCAATGGTCGGGCAATCAAAATTGTTCATTTTCTTGAATTAATGCTCGTAGGTTTCTAATTTTAGAGTTGACTTCTTTTTTCAATTCGTATTCGTTACCTAATTCTTTTCGTATTCCTTCTACGATAGTATACAACGGGACGAACACACTGATGTCACTGGAAAATGAAAGAGAGTCTTTAATAGAATTCTGAATTTTTTTGATGAGTGCATACTTCTTGGGTAGCATATATTTGTTAGTGCTAACCCCGTATTCTATATCCTGAAAATCAGACACAATTTGATCAGGATTTAATCCATCTGATAGTTTGATATCCTGGTTTTTCAATTTTGCTATTTCAACTATGATGCTATTCATGTTTTCAGAATTCATATTCTATAAGAATGACATATCTCTAATTGGAAATTATGACGCATTAGACATAACTAAATTGAAATTTTTGCCCCGTCTTTTTTGAAATAGCCGATCGATAAATCCTCCCTGCAACTTTTTGAACAGAAGTCGGACAAATATCGAAGTGCCTACCGGCTTCATTCATAGATGAAAATATTTTTTCTTCATTAGTTATTGTATTCAAAGATGTCACAGGTCTCTTCCCAACCGTTTTGCAAGTGCCAGTCTTTCCTTGTTTGGAATTCTCACTCAGTGTGATAGCCTGCAGATTTGATACAGAATTATTCTTTGGATTAGAATCCTTGTGGTAAATAACAAAACCATCTTTGATCAATCCATTAAAACATTCAAATACGAAACGATGAATGAGATAATTTTTCGTTTCTTTTCCCTCCCTAACAGTAAACCTAAAATACCCTTGATTAGTCACAACACCGACCGGTTTCTTTAGTCTACGGTTTCTGACAGTACCATCACTGGATGCTTCATATTTTGTAATCACTGGATGTGGTCTGAATTCTTGGTTCATATATACTATTCTATTGTTTGTCTAATTCAGTGTTTGGTTCAATAATTACATCACTGGAAAATCTTTCGATATAGTCTTGCGGGGTTCTTATGATTTTATCCTTGATGTTGTCAGGGTCAAGGGCTTTTTCAGGGTCATAATTTCTGATGGATTGTCCATTTTTTATTCTTTTATCATAATAACGCTTCAATTCCCTATATCGCTTACCACCACAATCAATACACAATTGTGATCTTCCCTTAACTCCAACTCCACATCGAATACAGGGTAACGGACCAAGACTTCCACGTCGAAAACTTTGCATATGATACCTACAGTATTCATTTTTTCTGCATGATTTGTTACACGGGGTTACATTTCCCATCATGAGCCGTTTGCAGTGATTCATTATACATAAAACTTTCATTTAAATGTTTGTTTTTTATATAGCATGAAGGAGTTCAAGAGATTGACTTCGAAAAATGCTAAATTCAATGCTGATAGAGAGTTCAAGAGATTATTGAAAATCAATCCTAGATTTAATCTCGATAGACCAAAAAAACGTCAAAAACGTCCAAGAGACGGAAACATGAAAGAGTTTAAGAGATTATTAAAAATCAATCCTAGATTTAATCTCGACAGACCCAAAAAACGTCCAATAGACGGAAACAAACGTAACAAACGTCCAAGAGACGGAAACATGAAAGAGTTTAAGAGATTATTGAAAATCAATCCTAGATTTAATCGCGATAGACCCAAAAAACGTCCAAAATGCACAATAGACGGAAACATGAAAGAGTTTAAGAGATTATTGAAAATCAATCCTAGATTTAATCGCGATAGACCCAAAAAATGTCCAAAACGCACAATAGACGGAAACATGAGATCATCATGGAAGGATGCTCAATTCAATCTTGATATAGTTTCTAATACACCCAAGAATAAAATTCTTGATAAACCCATCAGAGACTGTTTTAATGAATTCAAGCGTGATGGAGCATCTTATTGTTGGTCAACATTTCGAATTGATGGTGTTGTTGACGCTACCATGAATGATGAAAAGGCAGCAGTGATCATTTCACGTGTTGGGGAAAAAAGTCATTTTTTCCGAATCAAATTCATTATCCGTGAGAATGGCAAATGGATTATTAAGGATAAATTTGAACCCATTCTCAAGGGCAAAAAAACTGTCACCGTGAATCAGGATTCAAAACCGGGAATTTTGACTGGAATTGATAAACCCTACTACGAAAGATCTTATCCTGTCACAGCAGTTGTTTACGGGATCTATCCGCTCAATGAAAAACCTGATATTTCAAAACTAGCACCCATGAAATATTCGACAGGGCTAAATTGTGTAGCAGAACAAATAATAGAACACTTCACAAATGCGTCCCGGGGGAATAAACTCACTGATCTAAGACGAAAAAAAATAACCGAGTGGGAGTTCACGGTAAAAGAGCATGGAGCAACAATTCAGGATATAACTAAATTAGAAACATCATTAAGATTTCCAATATCGGTAAGGACAATCACCGGTGAAGTATTAAAAGAACCGAAATATCAATCAAAAAAAGGAAACCCCATTGAAATTATTGATCATAACGCGCACGCGTGGTCATCTGCAGTAACAATATTTCCACGGGATAGAACCGTAAAATATCTATCCCCAGCAGGGTTTGGGCCTGAAGAATGTTTTACCGAGCAGAAATTATTTGATGCTATTTACCATTTGAGTAAAAACGATCCTGTGTCAGCGTGGCTATTTCATAGTAATTCAGACGAGGAATGCAGATTTGATCAGTTTGTAAGACCTAACGGAGAATTATACCGTACTGAAGAACTGCAGAATCAAATGAAACAACTAGCTAGTGAGTTTTCTGAGGAGGGAGAAGAAGACGATCAATTATTAGCAAACTGTTTTACAGTACCATCCATTGCAGCACATTTTGCTAGAAAGAAAAACGCGTGGAAACCAACACGAAGTGAGTTTTTATCAGATGTCAAATTGTCCTGTCTTGAATACAGCCACGGCGGATTATGGAACACAAAATACACCGCTGATACCGTTATTTCAGTTGATATGATTGCGTGTTATCCAGGAAGTTTTCTTGGGTATGGAGAGTGTGAGAAATATTTCAAACGATTTGGACACCCTACACACGAAATGACCCGTGTTGCTATTAATGGACCACTTCCTGATTTTGATTTAACCGGATTCGCTTGTGTAGTATCATTTGAAATGGCTGAAGGACTTCATCCGTGTAGTTATCTTTGGATTGGTAAACACATGTCTGAAAAACACTGGATGCCAATAGTGTTATTACGGTATATGCTTGATTGTAAGATGTTAAAATCATTAATTGTCAGTGAAGCAATTATATCCTATCGGGCACAGAAATCAGTCTGGTTACCACAACCTGATCTAGAAAAAATAATTAGCGAAGAGCGAAAACTGTTTCCTGATTTTAATGAACAACAAATCATGGATTGGTCCAGACAGTTATTTGAAATCAGAAACAATGAAGCAAAAAATCTTGGACGAAGAATAATCGGTAAATTTACCCAAGGTGGCAAAGATGATAATACGAAATATTCTTCACGATTGATTATAGACAACGCTGAATACGATTTTGTAATGGCGGATTTAACGAATAAGGGCCTATATGTCAATCGTAAGGACGCATTTATGTCCGATGGAACCAAATTGGGTACAATTGTTACCTACAATGATGGATACCATCCGCAGTACACACATTTGAGAGCTTCTATGCTTGGTTATGCTTCTATCAATCTGTTTTCAATGATCAATAGATTTCCTACCACCGCAGTTAGAGTTGCTACTGACTCATTTTACATAAATAGCAAAATGGCTGATTTTAAGGCTACTGGCAACGAGAAATGGGGATCATGGAGAATTAAGAAAGAAATGATTCATGATTATATTCCATCAGCAGATGTTACCATTGAAAATAATTACTTAGAAAGCAATCAGTGTTCAGAATTTTCTAGTGCACCACCGATTTCTGATCCAATATGCCTGTATAAAACAGTTTATTTAAACGGCTGTGGTGGGTCAGGAAAAACAACCCAGGCAATTGAGTTATTTCGTCGTGGAAACGCTAGCGTTTCTAACATGATTGTGCTAACACCAACTCATAGACTTGCAAGAGAAATGATACAGAGAGGGGTAAATGCCTGCACTTATCATAGTTTCTTTAGATGGAAGGGAGATAAATGGACTCCTGAGCGCATGGGAGAGAAATTTATTCCTGAAATTATCATGTGGGATGAAATAGACACAGTGTCCGAAGATGTCTTAAAAATATTTCTTGAGTGGTTGTTATTGAAGAATACAAAAGTCGTCATGTGCGGTGATCACGGCCAACCTCCACCATTTGTCGGTGCATCCCCCCATGAATGGCTAAAGGGTTTTGTAGACTATTATGAAGAAATTGATACCGATCGTAGATCACTTGATAATGAATTAAAAGAATTTAAGAAACTAATTAGATTACAACCGGATAGAATCCAGTGTGAAATAGCCCGTGAAATAATTTCGGAAACTCTCATGAATGAGTTTTGGGAAGCGTGGAGACCAAATGATTTAATCATTGCAAGTAGAAAAATAGTCAGGGATACACTTCAGATGAAGTTATTTGAATTGCATAAACAAAAATTTGCAACACTTCCAGTGCCTCTTTGTTATAGGCCATCGGATACGCGAAAACAGAACATCGAAGTTGATATTCCAGGACAAAGTGAAAAACAGAATTTAGTATTAAATGATATTGTGCTGGTTGATATCAATGTTGTTGAAGATGCATTGCGTGCTAATAAATCCCCGTGGATGCTAGGTTATGCAGCGACGATACATTCTTCACAGGGATTGACTATATCGGATACAACTCTTTGGATGGTAGATAATCGCATAGAATGGTCGAATTTAGTCTATCTCGCAGTGTCTAGAGTACGAAAAATAAATCAACTTCGAAGAATTGTCCTGACAGAGTCAGGCGATGATGAAATCATTGGCGATGATGAAATCATTGGTGACGATAATGATATTATTGATCAAAAACTCTCCGGTTACAAACAACAGGACAAAAAAAAACAACGAGAATTTGATATTGATGCTGAATTAATAATCACTTTGAAGAAACAACAGAATAATCACTGCGCGAGTTGCAATTGTATAATGCGTTGGCAGTATTCGGATAAGGATCCTCGCCAATTCACCGTAGACAGAAAAAATAACAATCTCGGTCATGTCAGAAATAATGTGATGTTGACTTGTCTTGAGTGCAATAGACGCAAGGGTGCTAGTTAAGCCCATGGGGTGGCAATTGAGTATCGTCAGGAATTACTTGTAATTGTTGTCTAGTAAACCCACGCTGAGGGGCAGTTGAATCCAGTTTATAGATTGGAGGTCTACCCGTAGATCGTGTTATACTAGATATCTTATGCGTAGTGACGCTCCAAATAGGATCAGTAGCCCTTTTTCTATCCCCTTCAAGCTCTCCTGGTTCGTATAAGTACCTCACAATGACTTTACTACCAAGAATTGGTTCTTTGAAATCTTTTTGTGGTTTTTCAGGTATCGACTTCTTTTTAATCGCGTTGATAGGTTTCATGTTGATGGTTCTAGTAATCTCGTTATTCAGTGCGGTAACTACACCTGGTAATCTCTTAACCCATTCACGGGATCTTTTTTCTTGGATGAATTCTTTTGCATATTGATATCCAAATAACCGTTCAGCAAGAATCCGATTAAATCGTTCTACAATGGCCTGATCACGATGCAGTGCAGTATGCCCTCGTCTGATAGCGACATTGTGATATTTCATTGTAGATAACACTGCACCCTGAAATTCCTTGCCCGGATCAACTTGTAACAGATTTGGCCAGTGCAGAGGGCTCCTTCGATAAATCCTTTCAAATGCAGAAGCGACTTCAGTGGCCGATTTTGTTTTTAACGGTTCTGCTTCTTTGTATCGACTTGCAATATCAACTACAGTTAACGCATATTTGTAACCACGATCATGTGGCAGAAATAATAGATCAGCCTGATGAACTTCATTGGGTCCGGTTACATCAAAATGCGAGAATTGAATTTGTTTAGGCGGTGGTAGATAAATTTGCCATAGTGCCTGTTTGGATAACCAATGAGCCGCAGTGGTTTTTCTCACTTTTGCGGCGCTAGCGAGTTTACTGATTGCAGCGTTACCCTTCCAGTATCCTGTTGGGGAATAATAAATAGATTCCATGTTGTTATTAATTACCAGCACCTAACATCAATTTACTTTTCATTGCCGATTTTATCAAAAAGGAGGCCAATTTTTCTTTGAAGGATTTATCAGTGATAGAATTCAACGCATGAATTAATTTCACATCTGCTAGATGCCTGTGTTGCAAATTGCTGCTTTTATAAGCAACATCATGAAGGTGACAGGCCTTATCAATAGCGTTTATTGGTTCCTCACCGGGTCGGGGCTGATTTTGATCATTGAGTCTGATATCAAGTCTTGTTCCCGGTCCACAATAACTATACCCTGGAAGGTGTTTTTCTCCGGGGTATTTTGCCCATGGGGTTCCAGGGAGTTTTGCTAATTTGGCAGCGATATCACCTCCTCGTTTTTTTTTAAAGGTTCCTTGGGTTCCTTGGGTTTAGAAACAAATCTAAATTTCTTTGTACTACACTGTACGCATTTACCAGAAAGCGCTGATCGGTTATTTTTAGTTGTAATCGCCGTCAAGTCATCTGTGCCAGTAGGCGCCTTACACTTCACGCAATATAGATCCATAATTTATGTATAGAGATATGAATATAATTGATTTTTCAGCGACTAAAACAAGAGAACCAGTGAAGCATCATGCAGCGCTACCAAACTCTATCCGCGCAATTATAATCGGGCCATCTGGATCCGGTAAAACGCAATTGTTGCTCAATTTAATAATGAGATGGATGAAGTGGGATAAGTTGTATTTAATTGCCCCTAGCGTAGATGATCAACGATGCTATGAAGTGCTAAAAGATTTTAATGAAAACGCTTCAGAGATTGCCGGCGAGGATGTTATTGAATTTATAACCGATATTGACGAGGCGCCATCAGTAGAAGACCTCGATGGAAGTATCAACAATTTAGTTGTATACGATGATGTCATGTTAGATAAACAAAAAAATCCTGCTAGAATATTTTCCCGAGGCAGGCATAAAAACACTGATGTGATCTATGTCACTCAACGCTACACTCAGATTCCAAAAGTGATTAGAGATAACTGTAATATGCTTGCTGTATTCAACGGCGTTGATACACATACGCTACGAAATATTTGGCAGACATGGTGTTCTGATATGGACTTCAATCAATTTAGAAATTTCCTTAGTCATGCTCAGTCTGCCCCACACGGATTTGTAACAATAAATTTACATGACCCTCGAACACGATATCGTATCGGACTGGATCAAATATTCGGTTAACCCCAACTGAAAGTTCTAGCAGCAGAGAGGGTAGTGACAACGACGTTGTAGTCCCTTTTTTCCCAAAAAATGTAATAGTTGAAAAGTTTTTGATTTCATTAATTTCATTGATTTTTTCATAATTTTTTTTTGGACCTAATCCATGATTCACACACACATTTGGGACCTGATGTCATTGACTTTTGGGCCTGATGTCATTGGTTTCATTGATTTTAAGCGTGATTTCAGTGAAAACTTGTCTAAAAATGTTGTCCGGCTCACCCTCTCTGCTGCTTAATAGTTTATGTGCTTTGCAAAGTATTTTTATTCTTGGTAACAAAATTTACGGATTTGTCAGGGGGTCCTGTTTTTTCCATGGACAGAATTTGGTGCTAAAATTGTGGGTCTATAGCAATAATTAAATCCAAAAAAATTGTTACTAAGAAATTATAGTGAATTTATTTTGTGATGACAAACCCCTTTCATTTACATGATGATAGCAGAGGCAGTAATGTTTTTTTTTGTTGTTGCCCAACCAGGTATAGTATTGGAGCAATTCTCTTTATCAGGTACATGGAAGATGCATTTGTGTTCATTGAGCACATTTCTGGTTACTTGCTGTTTGTTTTTGTTTTTTAAAGTTTTGGTACTAATTACTAATATGCAATAATTTAACTGGATCAGAATACCTTCCATGATGTTACCCCTGTCTGTCCATCTTACTGGTTAAAGGTTGCATTTAGGTTAAAAAGTGGGACATCTGTGTTTTATGAATAGATTTCACGCTTCTTTTAAATTTTCTTTGTAACTGCAGCATCAGGATACTACATCTACATTGATGCCTCATTCCCACGTGTAGCAAATGACAAAGCCAGGCTGGTGAGTGCAGCCATCATGGCATCGTCACATAAATGTCTTCACTTCTGGTATCACATGTATGGGACTCATGTGAACACATTAAATGTCTACCTAAAGTCTGGAGGGAACCTTGGGACTTCTGTTTGGACCCATACTGGCACACTCGACAACAAGTGGTACAACGCAAATGTGGATATTTCCATGCCAAATAGCTACCAAATCGTGTTTGAAGGTGTCAGAGGAACAAGTTACAGAGGCGATATTGCACTGGATGATGTATATGTTACTGATGGTTCTTGTCAAGGTATCTATTTACAGCTCATCACTTCAGAATATATATATATATATATATATATATATATATATATATATATATATATATATATATATATATATATATATAATATAGAGAGAGAGAGAGAAAGAGATATATATATATATATATATATATATATATATATATATATATATATATATATATATATATATATATATATATATATATATATTAAATGAAAGAGGATCTGGATAAATAGATAACTTATATAGTAAATCCACTGCCACAGGATTTGATTTATACTCAAGTATATACAGTAACTAGAATATACACATTAGCTTGAGTATACATAGTAAACAGAATATATACAGTAACTAGAGTATACACATGAACTAGAGTATGCACAGTAACTCAAGTTATTAGTAACTAGAGTATATATAGTAACTAGAATATACACAATAATATAGTATACACAGTAACTAGAGTATATATAATAACTAGAGTATACACAGTAACTAGAGTATATATAGTAATAAGAGTATACACAGTAACTAGAGTATATATAGTAACTAGAGTATACACAGTAACTAGAGTATATATAGTAACTAGAGTATACACAGTAACTAGAGTATATATAATAACTAGAGTATATATAGTAACTAGAGTGTGCACAGTAACTAGAGTATATATAGTAACTAGAGTATATATAGTAACTAGAGTATACACAGTAACTAGAGTATATATAGTAACTAGAGTATACACAGTAACTAGAGTATAGATAATAACTAGAGTATATATAGTAACTAGAGTATACACAGTAACTAGAGTATATATAGTAACTAGAGTATACACAGTAACTAGAGTATATATAATAACTAGAGTATATATAGTATCTAGAGTATATACAGTAACTAGAGTGTGCACATTAGCTAATGTACAGTAACTAGCATATACATAGTAACTAGAGTATTCACAGGAAGTTTATTGCTCAAGTTGAAAAGTTTTATAAAAATAGGATCTAATAGTGGACTAACAAATAATTGCCAAATTTTCTTTCAACAAACTGAATGTTAACTTGATAGATTACTTAAAGGTCTGTTATGCAGTGATTGTGAATTTTAATTAGCTAAACATTTTGTAAAATTTAATGGGGGGAGATCTTTTTTTATGTGGCACATTAAGTTGAAAGATTGAATATAAACACATTTGTAAATATTTCTTATAATTTCTAAATCAAGAATGTTCTAAAGTTTTTCTTCTTTGGTTTTTAAGAAATGAAATAGTATTAAAAACATTTGAAAGCAAAATGAAACGTTAGTATAGGTATGTGGATGATATGCATAAATACAAAAAAGAAATAAATATAAACATCATAAAATAAAATATAAGGTGACAGAAGTGACAGAATTGTTCATTCCATTTTATTGTTTTCATTCTTCTAGCTGGATCAGTCTGTACATTTGAGAATAGTCAAAACTGTGGCTACATACAGGATCGGACAGATAATTTTGATTGGACAAAGCATTCTGGGACTACTTCATCATTTGGCACAGGGCCAGTTAATGACCATACATATGGCACACCTAGCGGTAATATTTTATAAGACAATAAAATATATATTAATAAGTAAAAAAAATGATATATTTTTCTCTTCATGATATTTGTACATGTTTTCTAGTACTTGTAATAATAGTTTAAAAAGGGAATATAATACTAAGCTTCATGTTGTTTTTTTGCAAACAATATTGTAGAACATTTGATAAACTGATTCAGATATAATCATTTTATTTTGGTCATGTGGTCCATTATGTTTTATAAAAATAATAATAATAATAATAATAATAATAATAATAATAATAATAATAATGATGATGATGATGATGATGATGATGATGATGATGATGATGATAATAATGAGGACTTTGTATAGGATTTAATCTTTAGAAGCTCAAAGTGCTTTACATTAGACAACACATATATAATAAAAAACATAATGATATGATTTTTTTTTAAAAAAACACCATGAAATTAGAAAACATCAAAACATGCTGAAAATATTTGAGGTAGAAAAAATTGTTAGGTCTTTACATTTGTTCTTGCAGTCAAAATAGGTGAGTTTTAAGAGCACTCTTGAATGGGATAACTGTGTCTTTGTGTCTAATTGTAATGGGCAATTCATTCAACATCAAAAAAACATTTTCCATATAACTTCATTTTCATAGTGGGAATAAAGAGTATATGATTGTCAGAAGAGGATCATAAGTATCTTGCTGGTGTGTAGACATGGGTGAAGTTTCATAGGTTTGTTTGACAGAGAAAAGGTTTTGTATTTGATTCTGAATCGAATGGATAGCCATTGTAGGGTACAGAGCAGTGTGCTTTTATTGTGGTACTCTAAAGATGATCAAATAAGCCATGTTATGAACTTTTTGAAGTTTCTGGAGTAGATATTGAGATGAACCAGACAGAATTTAGTTACAATGGTCCAGTCTTGAAACTACAAATGAACACACAAGTGTTTTAGTGGCATCAACTGAAAGCTATTTATGAATGGAGCTGATGCGTCTCAACTCAAGATATGCAGCCTTGCATATATGTTCATGATATGATATAATGTCATAGTACTGTCTAGACTAACACCTAGGTTTCATACTGACTATCAATTTAATGTTGGTGTTGCAGATATTTATTGTCTGAGGTAAAGGATGTGAATGAGAAAGTCATTGTGTTGTGATTAGAATGGCCTCACTTTTATCATCATGCAACTGCAGCTTGTTACATGTTATCCACAATTTTTTCATATCAGAAATGCACCTCTCTACATCTTGGATGGTAGCATCAACTTAAGTTGGGTAGCTAGATTTGTTTATTTAGATGTAATCAGTGTAGAGTTGGTGAGATACTGGATGATGATCTATGACACTTGAGAGTGATTGAGTGTACAGAATGAAGAGAACAGGCCCAAGAACATACCCCTGTGCAACACCGCAGCATAGATCAACTTGGCTGGAGTGTATTCCATTTGCATTCACAATTGTGTCCTGTTCATCAAGTATGACTTGAACCACAGTAAGGCTGTATCATGAATGCCAGATACATTCTGGAAATGGTGAAGCAATATATCATGATCTATTGTGTCAAATGCTGAAGACAAATCAAGAAGGGTGAGGACTGTAATCTTTCCACTATCCAAAGCAGAGAGATCATTAACTACTTTTAGAATAGTAGTTTCCATATTGTGGCAAGGTTGATATGCAGGCTGTACATTGCTAAAATGACAGCTTTAATTCGGATGAGTTTTCCAAGATTTTTTAAATAAATGGGAGATAAGAAACTGGGCGGTAGTTTTTTAAAATTGTTATGTCAAGTGTTGGTATCTTCATCAGAGGCTTTACAATGGCAGTTTTGAAAAATATGGGAATTCCTCTGAATGAGAGAGAGAGATATATTAATAACATCAGTTAGTGAAGGGAATTTTGGATCTAAGCACTCAAGCAGCAGTGATGATGGAATTGGATCAAGTTCACATGACTTTGGTACACTCTTCATCATCATTGTGTGTACTATATCCAGAGACAGGTTCAAATGCTGCTAACAGTTGCCACTGAAATTCTGTATTACAGTTATAAGGTGACAATGAATCAGTTGAAATTGTCATGCTTATCTTTTATGGTTTGAACTTTGTCTCGGAAGAAATTTGCAAACAGGTCTGAAAGGTCGACTGGAGAGAAGGTAGTTGGAAGCGGTGTATATTTGTTCCTTGACATTAGCTTATTAGTAAACTCAAAGAGATCTTTGCAACTGGAACTTTCCATGATCTTATTTCTGTAGTGGGCTGATTTCGCTGCATGTACTATGTTTGCAATGTTCTTCTTAGCATCTTCATAAATTGGCTTATGAGTAGTTTGTCTGGTGGAAAGCCAAATCCTGTCAGATGTATGGCTGTCAAACCATATCTGGAACCATGTTATAATGAAGGTAGTTATATCAAGGTAGAGCTGTATGTTCTGAAATAGCATGGTGAAACCCAGTTATTACTTTCCCATCACTGTCATCAGCAGTGTTGAAGTTTTGTGTCAAAGTTGTTGCAAGTTAGATATGTGTGGTGGAAGAATAATCGGTGCAAGAACACGGATGAGACATTGAGTTCCGCAGAACAGTTTTATAAGTGTAATTATTTTATTTGGCATTTTATTAATCATCTACATCAATTTTAAGATTCTTGTAAAAAATAATTATAATATTCTGCTGGTATTAGCTTGAATAAAAGCATTTTATTCTTTCAGGCTCTTACATGTACACTGAAGCTTCAAGTCCCCAGAAACCTGGACAGAAAGCTCGTCTAATTGGAATAACAAATCCAAAAACTAATGGTGCCTGTTTGCAGTTCTATTACAACATGTATGGCATAACTATGGGAACACTTAATGTGTATGCAATGACTAGTAACAGGGTGGTCAATCCAATTTGGACTAGATCAGGTAACCAGGGCAACATGTGGCTCAAAGCACAGGTGACAGTTACCTCTCAAGTTCCGTGGCAAGTAAGTATAATCTTGTACTACCCATCTGATTCCAGTTTAACCTATATATCATTCATTTTCAGCTACAAATTTTGTTGACCTTGACCTGTTGTTACATCCGGTAATGGTAGATCTTTGACTCTGGTACTCACAGTCATGTTGCATAGAACAAATATAGATACATCAGGTACAGCATATTGACCTGTTGTTACATCCGGTAATGGTAGATCTTTGACTCTGGTACTCACAGTCATGTTGCATAGAACAAATATAGATACATCAGGTACAGCATATTGACCTGTTGTTACATCCGGTAATGGTAGATCTTTGACTCTGGTACTCACAGTCATGTTGCATAGAACAAATATAGATACATCAGGTACAGCATATTGACCTGTTGTTACATCCGGTAATGGTAGATCTTTGACTCTGGTACTCACAGTCATGTTGCATAGAACAAATATAGATACATCAGGTACAGCATATTGACCTGTTGTAACATCCGGTAATGGTAGATCTTTGACTCTGGTACTCACAGTCATGTTGCATAGAACAAATATAGATACATCAGGTACAGCATATTGACCTGTTGTTACATCCGGTAATGGTAGATCTTTGACTCTGGTACTCACAGTCATGTTGCATAGAACAAATATAGATACATCAGGTACAGCATATTGACCTGTTGTTACATCCGGTAATGGTAGATCTTTGACTCTGGTACTCACAGTCATGTTGCATAGAACAAATATAGATACATCAGGTACAGCATATTGACCTGTTGTTACATCCGGTAATGGTAGATCTTTGACTCTGGTACTCACAGTCATGTTGCATAGAACAAATATAGATACATCAGGTACAGCATATTGACCTGTTGTTACATCCGGTAATGGTAGATCTTTGACTCTGGTACTCACAGTCATGTTGCATAGAACAAATATAGATACATCAGGTACAGCATATTGACCTGTTGTTACATCCGGTAATGGTAGATCTTTGACTCTGGTACTCACAGTCATGTTGCATAGAACAAATATAGATACATCAGGTACAGCATATTGACCTGTTGTTACATCCGGTAATGGTAGATCTTTGACTCTGGTACTCACAGTCATGTTGCATAGAACAAATATAGATACATCAGGTACAGCATATTGACCTGTTGTTACATCCGGTAATGGTAGATCTTTGACTCTGGTACTCACAGTCATGTTGCATAGAACAAATATAGATACATCAGGTACAGCATATTGACCTGTTGTTACATCCGGTAATGGTAGATCTTTGACTCTGGTACTCACAGTCATGTTGCATAGAACAAATATAGATACATCAGGTACAGCATATTGACCTGTTGTTACATCCGGTAATGGTAGATCTTTGACTCTGGTACTCACAGTCATGTTGCATAGAACAAATATAGATACATCAGGTACAGCATATTGACCTGTTGTTACATCCGGTAATGGTAGATCTTTGACTCTGGTACTCACAGTCATGTTGCATAGAACAAATATAGATACATCAGGTACAGCATATTGACCTGTTGTTACATCCGGTAATGGTAGATCTTTGACTCTGGTACTCACAGTCATGTTGCATAGAACAAATATAGATACATCAGGTACAGCATATTGACCTGTTGTTACATCCGGTAATGGTAGATCTTTGACTCTGGTACTCACAGTCATGTTGCATAGAACAAATATAGATACATCAGGTACAGCATATTGACCTGTTGTTACATCCGGTAATGGTAGATCTTTGACTCTGGTACTCACAGTCATGTTGCATAGAACAAATATAGATACATCAGGTACAGCATATTGACCTGTTGTTACATCCGGTAATGGTAGATCTTTGACTCTGGTACTCACAGTCATGTTGCATAGAACAAATATAGATACATCAGGTACAGCATATTGACCTGTTGTTACATCCGGTAATGGTAGATCTTTGACTCTGGTACTCACAGTCATGTTGCATAGAACAAATATAGATACATCAGGTACAGCATATTGACCTGTTGTTACATCCGGTAATGGTAGATCTTTGACTCTGGTACTCACAGTCATGTTGCATAGAACAAATATAGATACATCAGGTACAGCATATTGACCTGTTGTTACATCCGGTAATGGTAGATCTTTGACTCTGGTACTCACAGTCATGTTGCATAGAACAAATATAGATACATCAGGTACAGCATATTGACCTGTTGTTACATCCGGTAATGGTAGATCTTTGACTCTGGTACTCACAGTCATGTTGCATAGAACAAATATAGATACATCAGGTACAGCATATTGACCTGTTGTTACATCCGGTAATGGTAGATCTTTGACTCTGGTACTCACAGTCATGTTGCATAGAACAAATATAGATACATCAGGTACAGCATATTGACCTGTTGTTACATCCGGTAATGGTAGATCTTTGACTCTGGTACTCACAGTCATGTTGCATAGAACAAATATAGATACATCAGGTACAGCATATTGACCTGTTGTTACATCCGGTAATGGTAGATCTTTGACTCTGGTACTCACAGTCATGTTGCATAGAACAAATATAGATACATCAGGTACAGCATATTGACCTATTGTTACATCCGGTAATGGTAGATCTTTGACTCTGGTACTCACAGTCATGTTGCATAGAACAAATATAGATACATCAGGTACAGCATATTGACCTGTTGTTACATCCGGTAATGGTAGATCTTTGACTCTGGTACTCACAGTCATGTTGCATAGAACAAATATAGATACATCAGGTACAGCATATTGACCTGTTGTTACATCCGGTAATGGTAGATCTTTGACTCTGGTACTCACAGTCATGTTGCATAGAACAAATATAGATACATCAGGTACAGCATATTGACCTGTTGTTACATCCGGTAATGGTAGATCTTTGACTCTGGTACTCACAGTCATGTTGCATAGAACAAATATAGATACATCAGGTACAGCATATTGACCTGTTGTTACATCCGGTAATGGTAGATCTTTGACTCTGGTACTCACAGTCATGTTGCATAGAACAAATATAGATACATCAGGTACAGCATATTGACCTGTTGTTACATCCGGTAATGGTAGATCTTTGACTCTGGTACTCACAGTCATGTTGCATAGAACAAATATAGATACATCAGGTACAGCATATTGACCTATTGTTACATCCGGTAATGGTAGATCTTTGACTCTGGTACTCACAGTCATGTTGCATAGAACAAATATAGATACATCAGGTACAGCATATTGACCTGTTGTTACATCCGGTAATGGTAGATCTTTGACTCTGGTACTCACAGTCATGTTGCATAGAACAAATATAGATACATCAGGTACAGCATATTGACCTGTTGTTACATCCGGTAATGGTAGATCTTTGACTCTGGTACTCACAGTCATGTTGCATAGAACAAATATAGATACATCAGGTACAGCATATTGACCTGTTGTTACATCCGGTAATGGTAGATCTTTGACTCTGGTACTCACAGTCATGTTGCATAGAACAAATATAGATACATCAGGTACAGCATATTGACCTGTTGTTACATCCGGTAATGGTAGATCTTTGACTCTGGTACTCACAGTCATGTTGCATAGAACAAATATAGATACATCAGGTACAACATATTGAGTAATTTACATTATTTTGGGGGAAACTTTTTTCTTGGAATTATACATCTGTACACCAGAAATGTATGTAATTTATATGTCACCTGTACTTTGTGTGTGTAAATATATCTTGTTGTCCTTGACATGGAAGTTTTTTATTAAAGTAGGAACATCTTTTGCAGTAATTGAGTTTATGTATTTTTACTGATATGTTGTCATCGATAATTTGTTCCTTTGAAATAAGATATTAACATGATGCAGGTAAATGATCAGCAGAGTAATTGTGTATAGTCATGAAAATCAGAATTTCTTAATATGTCTTATTATGTCACTCATTTAGATGAAAATTTACACAAGTTTAGGTTTTTTGAATTTTGTGCAGTGATTTTTTGATATTAAAATAATTTGGGTTTTATGTCCAGAAATAATGAAAATGACATTTTTTAGTGAAAACTTTGAATGGATATGAGATTTCATGTCAGGTGATTTTGGCGTTCTTATACAGTGTTCCATTTTTTTTTTAATTCACAAATTTGATCTGTTGTAGATATACTTATCTATCAACATATTAACTTTAGTTCACAAGTATTTTACTAAATACAACCTGGCCTAAAAATAACAAAACTCTTGAACTTGAGCTTCTACCAATCACAAATGATGTTATATTTAAAGATTGTTTCTGATCGGCCAATAGTGGAATCCGACTGTGACAAATCAAAAGGCCAGCATTTGGCTTTAAATATTGTAAAACTTCCTTAAGTTGGACACCGATCAGACTAATAAGTTGCCAGTCTACTGAGCTTTGATTATTAATACAGCAAACATTTGGGGATCAAACTCTGTGCCCATTTAGTGGAAGAAAATGGGTTACAGAAGAGTCAGTTAGAGGAACTTTTACTGTATTGTGATGATAATTAGCATCATCCTCATCCTCATCATCATCCTCATCAACATCCTCATCAACATCCTCATCATCCTCATTCTCATCATGACAATCATAATGATACTAATAATTTCACCTGAGAAATGACAATCTTTTTCAGCCTGTCTTTGAAGGAATAATAGGTTCAGGCTACCAGAGTGACATCGCCATTGATGATATTCAGATTCAAGATGGTGCCTGCTCCTCGGGACCAGGAGGAGGGGACTGCAACTTTGAGAAGGATATGTGCACCTGGACAAATACTCAAAATGGAGACAATTTTGATTGGCTCCGAAAGGCTGGTTTAACTAGCACACAAGGCACAGGCCCTGATTTTGATCACACTATTGGAAATTTCCTTGGTATGCAATTAGTGAAGTTAGAATGAGTCAATTAGAATAAGTGCTAGAAAAGTTTACAAATCCAGCAGTGAATCGTGTGAAAGGAAATAGCTATTGATTTGCTCTGTTAAACTTTAAAATTTACCAAAATGTTACTGATAACTATTGGCATAAAATCATTAACTGATTAGACAACTGGTACATTATTAAATAAAAGTGAGAGGCTGTACATTTCTAGTCATACATGTATCCAGAAAAATATAAGAATTTGAATGTCAATAGGGTGATTGGGCAGGCTTCTAGTTCTGATAAAACTGACACTAAATGGACCAATTCAGAATTTTTTTGTCACATCATTTCAAACTGACACGAACACAATATTTATGGGTTGTGGTAAGAAAATTGGTACTGAATGTCGGTTTTTCATTATTAAGTCAATTATTCTTTTCTCTACCCATTTGCAGCAAATTTATGTACCAGGAAAAAAGTTCATTCAGTCTCTCTCTTTTTAGTTTTTGTTGTTCGTATAAAACCATCAAATTGTCACTCACAAAAATCATTCTCAGTATGGCTATTTTTATATGACATTTACTTTGTGTAGCTCAGAACATTAATGTTAATTCATGTTAAAAAAACCTGAACATATGTTATAAATTATCATGTATATTTTTCAGTGTTTATCAATTTGAAGTCAATGTAAATTTGAAATTAAAGATAAGTTTTTGATCATTATCCAGGTCACTATTTGTATATCGAGACCTCAGCCCCACGAGTTGCTGGTGACAAGGCATGGTTAGTCAGCCAGAATTTCAATCCCTTCCAAGGCCCACGTTGCATGCAGTTTTGGTACCATATGTATGGTATAGGCATTGGTGAGTTTAATCCTCTGACATCACTTCACCCTACCCTTTGTTGAGACGACTTATTAAACAAGTTTTATTCATGTTGTCAATCATGTAGCACCCATATATCTATATATGTATACCCATATATCTAACACTAAATATTGAATTAAATTAGGTTCTTTTATAGATACATGGTTCTACTTGATTCATCCCTTTCTTCCAGCCATCTGTTAATAATTTATGTATGCATTTGTTGGAGATGTGTGAGAGAGAGAGAGAGAGAGAGAGAGAGAGAGAGAGAGAGAGAGAGAGAGAGAGAAGATGGCAGTCAGATCTGAGTCTGAATGACAGTTTGAATTGACTATATTATAACATTGTAACATTGGTAATATGTATTTATATATAACATTTGGAATTTATTCTCATTTGGTGAATGGTACGGATCTAACACAGAGTAAATGTGGTATACAATTAATTGCAGGGACCCTGAATGTGTACATGAACTCTTCAGGCTCTGTCTCACTGATCTGGACTCAGAATGGGAATAAGGGCAATAACTGGCTTCAAGGGCAGATCCCTATTTCCAGTGCCACACACACATTCCAGGTAAGTGACAGGAAATGGGTAGAAATTTTTCAGTGCAGGATGCACTCCACAATAAATTGGTGCTTTCCATTTCTAACATGCTGTAGTAAACATTTATTTTATTTTAATTTAGCTGAAGCAGGCATAAAATGTTGTTTGAAGGTAATGATTTTCTTAAAAAATGGCCAGATAGCATGCTTGTGTTGAGTGTCAGTATATTTCTCTGTTTTAAGAATATCCCCAAAATCTTAAATGTTTCTTCAGCTATTCAGAAAAATGTTCACCTTTTGATTTCAGTGGCAGACAAACACAAGTGTCATACTTCTTGACTCACTTAACCTAATAATTTTATGTACCATATACCATTACAATTGTCTCCTGCTTTTTAATTTCTGCTACATATATTTGAATTTTTTTTAATGATATGTAATAACATCTGAAAAACACAATAATTGTATATGAGACCTTCAAGTTTAGGCATTGCATACAAATAATTAATTAGTACAGAGTACTCAATGATTTTGAATGCCTTGGATATTTTTTTACTACTGTTATATTTGTAATGAGTCTCAGATTAATGGCATTTTGAATTCTTTAAATTCTCTGAAGTTGTATCTGACTTCCAGGACATAAGAGTTGTTATTGGTAGTTAAGGCATTATGTGTTTTACAAATACATATTTAGATGTCAGACAGTATGTAATTGTGTCTGACTTCCAGGACATAGCAGTTGTTATTGGTAGTTAAGGCATTATGTGTTTTACAAATACATATTTAGATGTCAGACAGCATGTAATTGTGCCTGACTTCCAGGACATAGGAGTTGTTATTGGTAGGGCATAACCGACTTTTGATCTGGAAATCGGATTCCACCGGATAGTATGAACTTCCAATTAATCGGAGTCGGACAAGGCAGGAACGACTGATTTGGATAATAAAAATAATAAAATTGAATTTCTATAGCACCGTGTCTAACACTGCGTGTCATTTGATAGTGCATTAATAAAGTTAAAAAAGAAGTCAGAAAAGTCCAATATGGTCAACACAACCACACTGTGAGACAATCTATTTGAACTGGCGGGTGAAAACCGGAAATGAAGCCAGATATGGTAAAGTACTAAGTAACATGCTAGATACAGCAAAACCAGACACCAGAAACCCGGAAACGGAAGATGAAATTTTTTAGAAAAAAAAATACAGATTTAGCGTTCCGATTAATTGAATCATATCCGGTATTGGAAAAATTTCATGCCCAAAATCTGGAATTGGAAATCAGTAGAAAAATTCTAATCGGTTATGCCCTAGTTATTGGTAGTTAAGCCATTATGTGTTTTACAAATACATATTTAGATGTCAGACAGTATGTAATTGTGTCTGACTTCCAGGACATAGGAGTTGTTATTGGTAGTTAAGCCATTATGTGTTTTACAAATACATATTTAGATGTCAGACAGTATGTAATTGTGTCTGACTTCCAGGACATAGGAGTTGTTATTGGTAGTTAAGCCATTATGTGTTTTACAAATACATATTTAGATGTCAGACAGTATGTAATTGTGTCTGACTTCCAGGACATAAGAGTTGTTATTGGTAGTTAAGGCATTATGTGTTTTACAAATACATATTTAGATGTCAGACAGTATGTAATTGTGTCTGACTTCCAGGACATAAGAGTTGTTATTGGTAGTTAAGGCATTATGTGTTTTACAAATACATATTTAGATGTCAGACAGTATGTAATTGTGTCTGACTTCCAGGACATAGGAGTTGTTATTGGTAGTTAAGGCATTATGTGTTTTACAAATACATATTTAGATGTCAGACAGTATGTAATTGTGTCTGACTTCCAGGACATAGGAGTTGTTATTGGTAGTTAAGGCATTATGTGTTTTACAAATACATATTTAGATGTCAGACAGTATGTAATTGTGTCTGACTTCCAGGACATAGGAGTTGTTATTGGTAGTTAAGGCATTATGTGTTTTACAAATACATATTTAGATGTCAGACAGTATGTAATTGTGTCTGACTTCCAGGACATAGGAGTTGTTATTGGTAGTTAAGCCATTATGTGTTTTACAAATACATATTTAGATGTCAGACAGTATTTAATTGTGTCTGACTTCCAGGACATAGGAGTTGTTATTGGTAGTTAAGGCATTATGTGTTTTACAAATACATATTTAGATGTCAGACAGTATGTAATTGTGTTTGACTTCCAGGACATAGGAGTTGTTATTGGTAGTTAAGGCATTATGTGTTTTACAAATACATATTTAGATGTCAGACAGTATGTAATTGTGTCTGACTTCCAGGACATAGGAGTTGTTATTGGTAGTTAAGCCATTATGTGTTTTACAAATACATATTTAGATGTCAGACAGTATGTAATTGTGTCTGACTTCCAGGACATAGGAGTTGTTATTGGTAGTTAAGCCATTATGTGTTTTACAAATACATATTTAGATGTCAGACAGTATGTAATTGTGTCTGACTTCCAGGACATAGGAGTTGTTATTGGTAGTTAAGCCATTATGTGTTTTACAAATACATATTTAGATGTCAGACAGTATGTAATTGTGTTTGACTTCCAGCACATAGGAGTTGTAATTGGTAGTTAAGGCATTATGTGTTTTACAAATACATATTTAGATGTCAGACAGTATGTAATTGTGTTTGACTTCCAGGACATAGGAGTTGTTATTGGTAGTTAAGCCATTATGTGTTTTACAAATACATATTTAGATGTCAGACAGTATGTAATTGTGTTTGACATCCAGGACATAGGAGTTGTTATTGGTAGTTAAGGCATTATGTGTTTTACAAATACATATTTAGATGTCAGACAGCATGTAATTGTGTCTGACTTCCAGGACATAGGAGTTGTTATTGGTAGTTAAGGCATTATGTGTTTTACAAATACATATTTAGATGTCAGACAGTATGTAATTGTGTCTGACTTCCAGGACATAGGAGTTGTTATTGGTAGTTAAGGCATGATGTGTTTTACAAATACATATTTAGATGTCAGACAGTATGTAATTGTGTCTGACTTCCAGGACATAGGAGTTGTTATTGGTAGTTAAGCCATTATGTGTTTTACAAATACATATTTAGATGTCAGACAGTATGTAATTGTGTTTGACTTCCAGGACATAGGAGTTGTTATTGGTAGTTAAGGCATTATGTGTTTTACAAATACATATTTAGATGTCAGACAGTATGTAATTGTGTTTGACTTCCAGGACATAGGAGTTGTTATTGGTAGTTAAGCCATTATGTGTTTTACAAATACATATTTAGATGTCAGACAGTATGTAATTGTGTTTGACTTCCAGGACATAGGAGTTGTTATTGGTAGTTAAGGCATTATGTGTTTTACAAATACATATTTAGATGTCAGACAGTTTGTAATTGTGTCTGACTTCCAGGACATAGGAGTTGTTATTGGTAGTTAAGGCATTATGTGTTTTACAAATACATATTTAGATGTCAGACAGTATGTAATTGTGTCTGACTTCCAGGACATAGGAGTTGTTATTGGTAGTTAAGGCATTATGTGTTTTACAAATACATATTTAGATGTCAGACAGTATGTAATTGTGTCTGACTTCCAGGACATAGGAGTTGTTATTGGTAGTTAAGGCATTATGTGTTTTACAAATACATATTTAGATGTCAGACAGTATGTAATTGTGTCTGACTTCCAGGACATAGGAGTTGTTATTGGTAGTTAAGGCATTATGTGTTTTACAAATACATATTTAGATGTCAGACAGTATGTAATTGTGTCTGACTTCCAGGACATAGGAGTTGTTATTGGTAGTTAAGGCATTATGTGTTTTACAAATACATATTTAGATGTCAGACAGTATGTAATTGTGTCTGACTTCCAGGACATAGGAGTTGTTATTGGTAGTTAAGGCATTATGTGTTTTACAAATACATATTTAGATGTCAGACAGTATGTAATTGTGTCTGACTTCCAGGACATAGGAGTTGTTATTGGTAGTTAAGCCATTATGTGTTTTACAAATACATATTTAGATGTCAGACAGTATGTAATTGTGTTTGACTTCCAGGACATAGGAGTTGTTATTGGTAGTTAAGGCATTATGTGTTTTACAAATACATATTTAGATGTCAGACAGTATGTAATTGTGTTTGACTTCCAGGACATAGGAGTTGTTATTGGTAGTTAAGCCATTATGTGTTTTACAAATACATATTTAGATGTCAGACAGTATGTAATTGTGTTTGACTTCCAGGACATAGGAGTTGTTATTGGTAGTTAAGGCATTATGTGTTTTACAAATACATATTTAGATGTCAGACAGTATGTAATTGTGTCTGACTTCCAGGACATAGGAGTTGTTATTGGTAGTTAAGGCATTATGTGTTTTACAAATACATATTTAGATGTCAGACAGTATGTAATTGTGTCTGACTTCCAGGACATAGGAGTTGTTATTGGTAGTTAAGGCATTATGTGTTTTACAAATACATATTTAGATGTCAGACAGTATGTAATTGTGTCTGACTTCCAGGACATAGGAGTTGTTATTGGTAGTTAAGCCATTATGTGTTTTACAAATACATATTTAGATGTCAGACAGTATGTAATTGTGTCTGACTTCCAGGACATAGGAGTTGTTATTGGTAGTTAAGGCGTTATGTGTTTTACAAATACATATTTAGATGTCAGACAGTATGTAATTGTGTCTGACTTCCAGGACATAGGAGTTGTTATTGGTAGTTAAGGCATTATGTGTTTTACAAATACATATTTAGATGTCAGACAGTATGTAATTGTGTCTGACTTCCAGGACATAGGAGTTGTTATTGGTAGTTAAGGCATTATGTGTTTTACAAATACATATTTAGATGTCAGACAGTATGTAATTGTGTCTGACTTCCAGGACATAGGAGTTGTTATTGGTAGTTAAGGCATTATGTGTTTTACAAATACATATTTAGATGTCAGACAGTATGTAATTGTGTTTGACTTCCAGGACATAGGAGTTGTTTTTGGTAGTTAAGGCATTATCTGTTTTACAAATACATATTTAGATGTCAGACAGTATGTAATTGTGTCATACATTAAGTAAAATTGGATAAAACAAAAGAAATTTAAATGAAATAAAGAAGTTTAGATTACTAGTTGTTTTAATTGATGATGCTATCATTTTCTAAAAGTTTTTGTCAAAATTGAAAATGATTCTTTGATTTCAGATCCAATTTGAAGGGATCAGAGGGCAAACTTTCACTGGTGATATTGCCATTGATGATATTTCCTTTACCCAGTCAGCTTGCGGATGTAAGTAATGCTTTTAATAATTCTTGGGATTTTGTATCTAGTGAGACATGCAGTCAGCTTGTGGCTGTAAGTAATGCTTTTAATAATTCTTGGGATTTTATATATAGTGAGACATGCAGTCAGCTTGTGGCTGTAAGTAATGCTTTTAATAATTCTTGGGATTTTGTATCTAGTGAGACATGCAGTCAGCTTGCAGCTGTAAGTAATGCTTTTAATAATTCTTGGGATTTTGTATCTAGTGAGACATGCAGTCAGCTTGCGGCTGTAAGTAATGCTTTTAATAATTCTTGGGATTTTGTATCTAGTGAGACATGCAGTCAGCTTGCGGCTGTAAGTAATGCTTTTAATAATTCTTGGGATTTTGCATCTAATGAGACATGCAGTCAGTTTGCAGCTGTAAGTAATGCTTTTAATAATTCTTGGGATTTTGTATCTAGTGAGACATTTCAATTTCATTGCATTTATATAGATATTTGCTGCACTAGTGTTTTTAACGATGTCAATATTTTTTGTGATTTAGCTCACTTGGCAATAAGGTCAAACATTCTGTTAGGTTAAACAGTTGGTAAATAGTCTATTAGGTAAACAGTCTATTGGGTCAAATAGTCTGTATGGTCAAACAGGCTACTAGGTCAAACAGGCTACTAGGTAAAACAGCTTGTATGGTCAAACAGTCTGTAAATAGTCTATTTGGTAAACAGTCTATTGTGTCAGACAGTCTGTATGGTCAAACAGGCTACTAGGTAAAATAGCATGTAAGGTAAAACAGTCTATTAGGTCAAACAGTCTGTAAATAGCCTTTTAGGTAAAGTCTATTAAGTCAAACAGTATGTATGGTCAAACAGGCTATTAGGTCAAACAGTCTATTGGATCAAACACCTATGGTATGGTTCTTCATCTGTTGAGTTGAAAAATGTTTAACTGAATGCACACTGTCATGAAGGTCTTAAAGATTTGATCAGATGATGCAGATCTGCCATAAGATGTGGCCTCCAGTACTCATGATGATGCAGATCTGCCATAAAATGTGGCCTCCAGTACTCATGATGATTCAGATCTACCATAAGATTTGGCCTCCATTACTAATAGTGATGCTTATCTGCCATAAGATTTGGCCTCCAGTACTAATGATTCAGATCTGCCATAAGATTTGACCTCCAGTACTCATGATGATGCTTATCTGCCATAAGATTTGGCCTCCAGTACTCATGATAATTCAGATCTGCCATAAGATTTGGCCTCCAGTACTCATGATGATTCAGATCTGCCATAAGATTTGACCTCAAGTACTCATGATGATTCAGATCTGCCATAAGATTTGACCTCAAGTACTCATGATGATTCAGATATGCCATAAGATTTGGCCTCCAGGACTAATAATGATGCTTATCTGCCATAAGATCTAACCTCCAGTACTCACAATGATGCTTATCTGCCATAAGATCTAACCTCCAGTACTCACATGATGCTTATCTGCCATAAGATCTAACCTACAGTACTCACAATGATGCTTATCTGCCATAAGATCTAACCTCCAGTACTCATGATGATGCTGATCCACCATTAAATATGATTACTATTACTCTGAAAATAAAATATTTATAATCAGATTTACAGAAACTGCTCAGCAAAATATATAATATTTGCCCCAATGATGCCACAGTGTTAGACATCACAATAAACTGTCACACTGCAGACATTGTCAAAAAGCTCAAAAGTTGTACAAGTTTGACAGAAGCAAGCAGTACTTTATGTCTATACAAAGGATGCCAATCTCATATTAGTTAGGGCTGCCCTTCTTAAATAGGAAAACTTTTGTTCAACTCTTTCTCAAACCCATGCAGCAGAATGTGTTTGTGTTTGACAGTAAAATCAGGTTTAAAGGGCTTTCAAGTTTATATAAAAGATGCCAGTTCAACATCACTTTAGTTTTTTGACAACCATTTTTTATGCATCATTTCAATGTCTACTTATCATTAATTGTTCAAGATAATTAAAGCAAATTTACTTGAAAGCATCGCTGCATCAAGTTTGTACAAATGATTTTGATTTACCATCAAATGTGACCACTGTTGCCGAACAATAGAAAAACCTTTAAATTCTTTTCTGTTAACAAAAACCCTCAGTACAATTTGAGAAATTTGGACAGAAAGCATATAAACATAAAGACATTGACAAATGAGTCTGATGTTCAAGCAAATATTGCTGAAGATTGAAAATACACAAAATATTTAAACAGTTATTTACATTATATATGATGTAGGAAGAAATTTCTACAGAAAATATATTCTTGCTTACTAAAATATTTTGGTCAACTCCATCTGCATTTTAGGTATAAGGTAGGTGTCAGACAGGTGGGTGATCTTATAGTTACCTGTATTGCTTGTTTATTGAAACAATATATGTTAGTGCATATGTATTTGTGTACATGTTTCGATTGATAAATTGACTTTCCTCTTTTCTTGTTTGGAATGGGACAACATTGATAGAGGTAGCCTAGATAGAGGTAGCCTAGATAGAGGTAGCCTGTTTGCTTTATGGAATTAATATATTGTTAATCAGCTTAAAGTAATATTTATATGGTTAACATAAAAAAAGAAAATCATTGTCAAAGTATTTTGCATTTAAAACAGTGCAGATTTACCCAGCTGAAATATTAATATAATTTCACTTTGAAATTCAGTAAGGAAAGTTTCCTAAATTTCCTCTAAATTATTAATATGTTCCTCAAAGATCTATATAAAGGTGTTTTTGTAAATTTTAGTTTTAGCTTTTGTTGGTAACAAACAAAAAATAGAAATGATTGAATTATGGATAGAAGAGTTGATAGACAGGATGGATAAATTTAGTTAGAGATATTGGAATGGATAGACAGGATGGATTATTTTAGTTTGAGATATTGGAATGGATAGACATGATGGATTATTTTAGTTTGAGATATTGGAATGGATATACAGGATGGATTAATTTAAGTTTGAGATATTGGAATGGATAGACATGATAGATAAATTTAGTCAGAGATATAGGAATAAATAGGATGAATGGATAATTTGGTCAGAGATATATAAACAAATAGCAAGGATGGATGGATAAATTTGGTTGGATACTTTTGGTAAGAGACATATAAATGGAAAGACAGGATAGAAAAATTGGTCTGAAATCAGTATTCATACAAAGGTACAGAAAGATTTAATTTAACAGTTGAAATCATTTCTCAATTGTTTTATCAGATCAGCCACCACTTGCCAACCCATCAGTTGCACCAACACAGAATACAACTATAGTGACAACAACTCATGCACCATTTGGTAAGTAATATGTATACATTTTTAAAAATATCCATTTGGTAAGTAATATGTATACATTTTTAAAAATATCCATTTGGTAAGTAATATGTGTACATTTTTAAAAATATCCATTTGGTAAGTAATATGTATACATTTTTAAAAATATCCATTTAGTAAGTAATATGTATACATTTTTAAAAATATCCATTTGGTAAGTAATATGTATACATTTTTAAAAATATACATTTGGTAAATAATATGTATACATTTTTAAAAATATCCATTTGGTAAGTAATATGTATACATTTTTAAAAATATCCATTTGGTAAGTAATATGTATACATTTAAAAAATATACATTTGGTAAGTAATATGTATACATTTTTAAAAATACCCATTTGGTAAGTAACATGTATACATTTTTAAAAATATACATTGGTAAATAATATGTATACATTTTTAAAAATATACATTTGGTAAGTAATATGTATACATTTAAAAAAAATATCCATTTGGTAAGTAATATGTATACATTTTTAAAATATCCAATAGAGTTTGTTAAATATCTATTTGGCAAGTGCATATATTTCTTAAATATCAGTGTTTTATTGTTTTATTTCTCACTATTAAACAACATAAAACATCTTAAATAATTATTAATGGAATAGATACATTTGTAATAATTATTTTAATTGCAAAGAAATTAGAAAAATGAAAACAATAACTACCCATCTTTTATCGGTAATCATGTATCTACCCACATGAAGATACATACTGTCTCAGTGGTGCAAAGCATCTCATTTCACTTGCATTATACCCATTCTATTCAGGTAGGTTCATTGAACTGAACAAAACCACTCTGGTGGTCTAGTGGTTAGAGCATCTGCTGTGGAAGCAGGAGGTCCTGGGTTCGATCCCCAGCCGAGTCATGCCAAAGACTTACAAAAATGGTACTAACAGCTGCCTTATTTGGCGCTCAGCATTAAGAGGTTAGTGTTAGGACTGGTTGGCCTAGTGTCAGGATAATGTGATGGGGTTGGACATCATGCTACATGTCTAATGCATGATGCCCCAGTGCTGGACATCACTATAAACTGCCTCACTGCAGACATCGTAGCAGTTTAACTGAATCTTTTTAAAGTTGTGTTAAAAATCCTAATCAAACAAACACAATGAACTGAGCAAACAAAATAGGAGGTTCCAACACATCTATACAAACGGTCTTTGTTTTTTAAAATAAAATATTTCATTTATTTTTTTGTAAGGATTTAAACATAAACATGCCATGCTTTTGTGAAGGACAAGGCATTGGCTTAACTTTTCCAGAAGCAGTGATAATTTCATCAGCAGGTGCTGTCTCAAATTGTTTTTAAAATAACGTATCCTCCACATCAGTTTCTGTGTTCAAATTTGCTAACACATTTAAAATTCTGAAAGAATTCTAGAACACTAGAAGGTAATCTCTGTATTTAAATGTATTGCTACTTTAAATTAGTTTTCTTGTAGTTAGATTTCAGATTTTGTGTTTGAGTGTGAACTTAGAATTTTGTAAATATGGGATTAGTTTTTTCAAACACTTGATTATAACATAGACACATAAGTATATAATGGTGAAAAATGAACTATCTGGCAACCTGAGACTAGTTAAAATGAACTATCTGGCAACCTGAGACTAGTTAAAAATGAACTATCTGGCAACCTGAGACTAGTTAAAAATGAACTATCTGGCAACCTGAGACTAGTTAAAAATGAACTATCTGGCAACCTGAGACTAGTTAAAAATGAACTATCTGGCAACCTGAGACTAGTTAAAATTGGTGTTGAGCAAGTGATAGGTTTGGGATCATACTAGGATGGAACAGTATAGCATTCTTGTGAAGTTTTTTACTTGATTGTGTTAAGTTTTGTTTTTATTTTTATTTCCATCAAAAAAATTTAATTGATTTCATTCACTGAATGTACACTCATTATCTGTTTTTCTTAGTTTCCCAGTCACAGTGGGACTGCTCCTTTGAAAACAATTTCTGCACATGGACACAGGATTTGTCTGACAACTTTAATTGGACAAGAGCCCAGGGACCCACAGGAACAGCCAAAATTGGCCCAATAACTGATCATACCCTTGGAACAGGTTTATAAAAGAATTTTTTCATCATTTTGTATCAATCGTTTAACTCCAAAAATTGAGTGATGATTCATGGTGTTTTAAGAACTCCCTCACTATAAAGCGTTTCATTATGACACAGATCCTTTTATATGGTAGTTATAGTCACTAATCCGTAGCAATGATATGTATGATGGACTTCATTATAAAACTGTCTGATATATTGGACTATAGTAAAATTTATATTGGTTATGTAGGCGGTCAACACCAATTATTTCAATAATGGGTGTCATTTTCAGAAATTGGATTTACTTACCTTTAGATGGCAATTATTCACTTTATTTGGATCCTCATACATCGGTATTCCTCTGGAAGGTCATTATTTACATGCCACAAGAAGTATGTGTCCAAATCAATGTTTAAAAAGGTGTTATTGAGTACAGTCTGGATTGAAAGTCATGTGCTGTGATGTCACGATGAAAGCTGATAATAATTTTCCCCTGTATTGTGATGATTAGACACAGGTTGCTCTTTTCTTGACATAATTTAGTACCTGGCCACCATTGTAAAAGTCCATAGTGATTGATAATTTTTGTCTGGAAGATTTTTTAGGACAGTTAAGGTGCAGATTATTCTATAATCAGAATTGTATACACTCTGGTTAAGCAAAATTAGTATCCTATTTTCAAACAAGTTATTTTTAATTTAAGATAAGTTAATATGCATACTTGACCTGTATAATATTACTAAGACATTACTTATGCAGATTGTAATGTTACAGCCATTTTACTTGGAAATGAGCAATCATTGATACACATGTTATTGAGAACTTAACTGTTAATTGCTTCTTTTTTTCCTCTGTTGAAAGAGTTTTGAAGAGTGTAGTTTTAATTAACACAAAGTATTATAGTTAAGAACTTGCTTTACACCAAACATTCAATTAAAGCACAGTAGACACATATTTTTATATATTAAAAACATTATCCTGATTTTATGAATATGGGCAAATGGCAACATGTAAATTGTAGTGATATAATGTAAAATGTGTTGTATAGTTTGATTAAAATCAGATTGCCATGGTCTTACTTGAAGATTGGAAAGTGGCTGCTTAGGGGTCATTTTCTGGTGACCTTTGAATTAGCCAAGAGAAATGCAGCTTTCAGAAATCTGGGAGGGAATCAAATCAGTCTGTACACATTAATGCCATACTGCTCATTCTCTCAAATGCATTTTAAGTTTTGCTTAATATTTGAAAATTATCATATGCTTTCTTTTGTTATGTCTGATGCAAATATGTTGTTTGAAAAAAATTATATCATATTATACCCACTTGATCAAAAGTTTTCTTTATTGATTCAATGTAAAATAAATCTGTCCTACTTCAGTCAAGTAAAAATAAATAGCCCCTATTTAACATACCGGTAAATATAATTAGTTTTGTATGTTACAAATGAAATTTGTAAATAGACCGCATTTAGAAAATGTAATACATTATATGTGATAATAATTATGACCAGAACAAATTTTTGATATCATTATCATTATCTTTATCATCATTATTGTTGTTGCCAGCATCTGTGGTATTATATAAAAGCATTTTCATTCTTGTCATCCATATTGTTATTGTCATCGTTATTGACATCTTTGCTTTCCTATTCTTTTTCCTTTAATTTCAATTTGTTTTGTTTCTTCACCAATACAGCACAAGGTTGGTATGTCTACACTGATGCATCCAACCCAAGGAAGCCTGGTGATTTGGCACGCCTCATCTCAGCCAGCATACCACTTCAGCAACCGTACTGTCTGCAGTTCTGGTACAACATGTATGGGCCAAATATCAATGCTCTTAGAATATACCTCAAGGTGAAGACATCATTTATGTTACCAGCCACCTACTTTGTCTCAGTAAACATACTTTTAGCATGTCTGTCTATTTTTCCTTCATCTGGCCATCCATATACAATGGTTCTTGAACCATCAGCCAAAGGATAAAAGAATGTTGGCTGTTAAAAGGAGCTGAAATGTACAGATAAAATAAGAAAATTAAGTGTAGGCTTGGTATAGAAGTAATTAAATAAAGGGAGGTAATTAAATAAGGGGATTAATTAAATAAGGGAAGTGATCATACTAGTAAGGTGAGGTTATACCTTTCAATCAGTCTGACTGTATGTTATCAGAGCTAATACTTAAAAATATCAAGGGGTACATGAAATATTTTTAATTTATTCAAATTTATAAGCAGATAATTGGGTTAAATTCGACCCTCTTTGGGTAAATTTGAGATTATAAACAATCAGAGACCTAAAATGTTCTATTTATGGTTAACGATCTTTTAGATGATGCCGATGATGATTATAATTTTGATAATTTTAACATGGATGTAGCTTTGTGAATAGGTAAGTGACCTTAACTGTATAATTCATTGACTTGTTTTTTTTTTAGTTTTAATACAGATTTCCAGCATTTATTGGGATCAGACCACTAATTCATTTTCTGTATGAATTGCTGTTAATGTTTGAGAAAATAAAACTTTTTTGTGCACTAGATGATCCAGGATACAACATATACTTTTTAATTAAAGTATGCAATATTTAATAACCATACTAATTTAGTGTTTCCCAGCATTTTCTTGAGATAAAAGTCTCAGAAACAATGTAGTTACCATAGTCATTAGTTTCATGCAGGGTAGACATAAGATAATGTTGCCATGCCAGGAAAAAATAAAAGTGGTGCAGATGCACAGTTAGAGTCAAAGTCAAAAGCACTGATTAAAGTTGTGGAAAATTAAAATAGAAAACTTCCACACAGATATTACAACTAGTGTCCCAGTTTTCAAGTATTAGGTATATTATCTAGTTTCACACAGATATTACAACTAGTGTCCCAGTTTTCAAGTATTAGGTATATTATCTAGTTCCCCACAGATATTACAACTAGTGTCCCAGTTTTCAAGTATTAGGTATATTATCTAGTTTCAATAATGGTACCCTTTTCAATTAATTGTGGTTTGATTTTTCTGAAGCTGTTTGACTAAAGCTGTCCATGGAAGTAAGCTAATCAGTAGTAATACTGTCTTGTTACAGAGAGGGTTTATATTGGGTGTTCCATTTTGGAAGAGGACAGGAACTCAAGGACAGCAGTGGAATTTTGCCCAAATATCCTTAGCTGCTCAAATCTCCAATTTTAACATCATATTTGAGGGAGTTGTGGGGACAGGTTACCGAGGTGCTATTGCCATTGATGATGTTAAAGTTGTGTCAGGAGCATGTCCTAGTTCAGGTAAAGTATTTTTTAGCACTGTATGTTATGTGTATGTACACCATTCCTCTCAGCCTCAGCATAGTCTACTGGTACAGCCATGGCATAGTGTACTTAGAGATCCATGGCATAGTATACTGGGGTAACATGAGCATAGTGTATTGGCACAGCATTGGCATAGTGTACTGAGAGATTCATAGCATAGTATACTGGGATAACATGAGCATAGTGTATTGGCACAGCATTGGCATAGTGTACTGAGAGATTCATAGCATAGTATACTGGGATAACATGAGCATAGTGTATTGGCACAGCATTGGCATAGTATACTGAGAGGTCCATGGTATAGTATACTGGGATAACATGAGCATAATGTATTGGCACAGCTAAAGCATAGTGTACTGGCACAGCCATGGCATTGTGTACTGGCACAGTAATAACATAGTATACAGGCAGATATTGATCTCTGATATGTGATCGATTTTAGACTCTTTCAATCTGACTCTTGTGTGACATTGTAGATTTGTACAGTAACCACCTAGTGATAAGAGGCAGTAATTTGGACAGTACAGTTGTCGAGCAGACACTCACAGAAAAGGGCCATAGTTTTGACAGTTGACTGTACAACAACCACTTACAGAAAAGAGCAATAATTTTGACAGTTGAGCTGTACAGCATCAAATCACTGAAAAAAGGATTACTTTTGGCATTATTTTTGTACAACAGTCACCAAACACTAAAAAAAAAATTGATGCTAAATGTTGACAGATAATTATATAATTATCAAAAGGTCATGGGTTCATTACCTGCCCAGATCTCCCATTGGCTGCCTCATTGTGTCCTTGGGAAAGGCACTTGGGTCATATTTCCTTGGCATGTTACAAGGCACTTGGGTCATATTTCCTTGGCATGTTACAAGGCACTTGGGTCATATTTCCTTGGCATGTTACAAGGCACTTGGCTCATATTTCCTTGGTATGTTACAGCTAATACTGTGGTAACAGTACCTTTTTAAACTGCAAAAACAAAAACAAAACAAATATTTGTCATGTCCAATCAGATGAATTGTTATATTTGTCATGTTCAATCAAATTATATGTTATATTTGCCATGTCCAATCAAATGATGTGTTATATTTGCCATGTCCAATCAAATGATGTGTTATATTTGTCATGAACAGTGGTGCTTTCATCATAATGTCATCAAAGATTTTGTATAAACGTTTTTTGATTCACATGTTTGAAAATCTTATAACAGTATGTCTCCCATGACATTGCCATTGTCAGCCTAGTAAATTTTCTTAAACGAAATAGTGGGTTTATAATAAGACAAAACATTCATAATATATAAACTTGTCAGAATATTTTTGTATAAGTAGGATCTGGGCACATTTTTTTAGCATGGATTTATTTTGGAACAATAATAAGGTATACTGTAGTACCAGTATCAAGTGAGATATGGTTTATCATGGAACAGGTGTGCATATATTTCTCTGATACAGTATAATTTGTAACAAACCTCTTTTTTGACATTTTCAGGTGACCCATTGGCTTGCACATTTGACAGTGGTAACTGTGGCTGGTCACAAGATAAGTCAGACAATTTTGATTGGACAATACATCAGGGCAGCACACCATCTTTTGGCACGGGGCCATCCTCAGATCATACACTGCAAACCAATGCTGGTAATTTACTTCTGCAAACATATTCTGTGCTTTAAAATTGTTGTAAATCACAAAGTTTAAATAGCATTAAATATTTCTACATTTTGCAAGATTTTTTTGGCAAATAACTGATTGTTAATGTAATATTATACAAGCTTTCAGGATTTTATTTTTAAAATAGAAATTTCACTAATATGTAAAATTTCCAAACATTTTGTATTATTGAAATTGTTTTCACTTAATGTAATCAATAACTTATAAAGTATGGTCAGGGAAATGATTACAGAAGGTGAAAATTATTTTCATGGTACTAATAACTCATCACATCTTCAGTGTCCTTCCATCCATCTTCTGTCTTCAGTGTGTCCTTCCATCCATCTTCTGTCTTCAGTGTGTCCTTCCATCCATCTTCTGTCTTCAGTGTGTCCTTCCATCCATCTTCTGTCTTCACTGTGTCCTTCCATCCATCTTCTGTCTTTAGTGTGTCCTTCCATCCATCTTCTGTCTTTAGTGTGTCCTTCCATCCATCTTCTGTCTTCAGTGTGTCCTTCCATCCATCTTCTGTCTTCAGTGTGTCCTTCCATCCATCTTCTGTCTTCAGTGTGTCCTTCCATCCATCTTCTGCCTTCAGTGTGTCCTTCCATCCATCTTCTGTCTTCAGTGTCCTTCCATCCATCTTCTGTCTTCAGTGTGTCCTTCCATCCATCTTCTGTCTTCAGTGTGTCCTTCCATCCATCTTCTGTCTTCAGTGTGTCCTTCCATCCATCTTCTGTCTTCACTGTGTCCTTCCATCCATCTTCTGTCTTTAGTGTGTCCTTCCATCCATCTTCTGTCTTTAGTGTGTCCTTCCATCCATCTTCTGTCTTCAGTGTGTCCTTCCATCCATCTTCTGTCTTCAGTGTGTCCTTCCATCCATCTTCTGTCTTCAGTGTGTCCTTCCATCCATCTTCTGCCTTCAGTGTGTCCTTCCATCCATCTTCTGTCTTCAGTGTCCTTCCATCCATCTTCTGTCTTCAGTGTGTCCTTCCATCCATCTTCTGTCTTCAGTGTGTCCTTCCATCCATCTTCTGTCTTCAGTGTGTCCTTCCATCCATCTTCTGTCTTCAGTGTGTCCTTCCATCCATCTTCTGTCTTCACTGTGTCCTTCCATCCATCTTCTATCTTCAGTGTGTCCTTCCATCCATCTTCTGTCTTCAGTATGTCCTTCCATCCATCTTCTGTCGTCAGTGTGTCCTTCCATCCATCTTCTGTCTTCAGTGTGTCCTTCCATCCATCTTCTGTCTTCAGTGTGTCCTTCCATCCATCTTCTGTCGTCAGTGTGTCCTTCCATCCATCTTCTGTCTTCAGTGTGTCCTTCCATCCATCTTCTGTCTTTAGTGTGTCCTTCCATCGATCTTCTGTCTTCAGTGTATCCTTCCATCCATCTTCTGTCTTTAGTGTGTCCTTCCAGCCTTCTTCTGTCTTCAATGTGTCATTCCAGCCTTCTTCTGTCTTCAGTGCATCCTTCCATCCTTCTTCTGTCTTCACTGTGTCCTTCCATCATTCTTCTGTCTTCAGTGTGTCCTTCTGTTCATCTGTTCCACTTGTATTTCTTCACAATAAGTCCTTTGATTATTTTTAGATTTCAACTGAATTCGACTTGTGGCTCGATATTGATAAGACCTTGGCTGAGTTGGATGGTTGTTATCATTCTTTGTGCCCATTGATGCAGAGTTATAGCCCCTGCTTGTCATACACAGCCATGTCCATTTCTGCATAGAAACTCCCTTAATTATTATTTGCTTTCAATTTATGAGATTTTAGCGGAGTTCAACTGTCTACCTTCTGTGTCTAGCAGAGGTATAACCCTTGGTAGGCAGACCCACCATTTTCATCCCGCACAATTAATCCCCAGGTTTGTTTGCTGCTTGATAGTCGCAAAACCATGATTAGTATTCAGTTGTCAGCATTCTACATTATTGTTGAGTGGAGTTGTAAGCCCAGATTGTTAGATCCATGCTGTTTTGTTTCAGCACAGTTAGTCCCTAAATAATTATTAAATTTCAACCTCATGTGGTATGCTGCTTTATATATTGATTAGATCTTAGCCAAGTTCTATTGTCTGCCTCTGTATAATCATTTTGCAGAGTTACAGCCTCAGACTGTCAGTCTCACCCATTTTCTTTCCCAGCACAATAAACTCTTTAATTATTATTTGATTTGAACCAAAGTTTGTAAACTGCTTATTATTAGTGAGACATTGGTTGAGTTTGATAGTCATTGCTTTTGTCATTGTTTAGTAGATTTATAGTCCATGAGTCCATTTTTTGGTACAAAAGCTACCTTGATTCTTATAATATTTTTATTTAAAAAATTTAAAAAGGAACTTGTTTTATAAATAAATAATTATAGATACTTGATTTTCTACAATATTGATTAATTATAGGACAATATGTGTACATTGAGTCAAGTGCTCCTCGTCAACGTGGGGATAGAGCCCTACTTGTCAGTCCGCAGGTTACCCAGACTGCACCCCAGTGTATGAGCTTTTACTATCACATGATGGGCCTGAATATTGGATCGCTGAATGTCTACATCAAAACAGGCCTTGCTCTTCCATCTAGTCCTGTTTGGACCAGGTCCTTTAACCAGAGCAATGATTGGATACTAGGGCAAACAACAATTCAGTCACCACAACCATACTGGGTAAGTGTCTGTACAAGTTTATGGAGTGCATGTTTCTTTTGTGTTTGGCAGCCTATGACAAGTAACAGAATTTGATGAAAGGTAATATTTTGTCCACTTTCCCAGAATTCCATAAATGAAAAGATGGCAAATTCCTGCTTTTTGTTCAATGTTATGAAAATTTTAATTGCAGGTAAGAACATAATATTTGGAATTTTTAAGCCAATTAGTCGAATACATTTAGGGCTGAAGTGGTAATGTCAGCCTGGTTTTTGTACACATTGTCGTTACATTTGATACTTTTAATGCCAACTTGCGCTAAACATTTACCATCCACAGAAGTCAGGTCCAAATGCAAACAACATGGACCCTGATCTGCCATCACATTGTGTGCTATTGTTTATGTTGTGTTTTTTTTTCTCCCGATTATTCCTAACATTACTGGCTCATTATGCAATGTCAGATCTTTGTCTATGCAGTTGAATGTTGGAACTTATACATAAACAAGTATATATTGTAAATATACTTGAGCTTTGAACGCAGTGACTATCAGTGGTGATAGTTGTGATGCAGACTTACAACAGCTAGTTATTATACTTGGGGAGCAATAGAATTTACAATGTAATTGCTAAATGTTTCCCTAGCAGGTATTGATGTGTTCAGTTACCCAGTGTACCTGGGAATAACTGCCATCAGAAATGTTCCAATCTAGATCTTATTCCATTTCAACTTTAATCATTACCTGATATTGACCAGTAACTCCAATTCAACTTTAATCATTACCTGATATTGACCAGTAACTCCAATTCAACTTAAATCATTACCTGATATTGACCAGTAATTCCAATTCAACTGTAATCATTACCTGATATTGACCAGTAATTCCAATTCAACTGTAATCATTACCTGATATTGACCAGTAATTCCAATTCAACTGTAATCATTACCTGATACTGACCAGTAATTCCAATTCAACTGTAATAATTACCTGATATTGACTAGTAATTCCAATTCAGCTGTAATCATTACCAGATATTGACCAGTAATTCCAGTTCAACTTTAATCATTACCTGATATTGACCAGTAATTCCAATTCAACTTTAAGCATTACATAATATTAACTAGTTTCTTACTTAATTCCCCTCTTTCATTAGAATATTTGTTTTGAGAGTAATACAAGTTTGATTTATTACGAAATCATGCATTTCATCATGTTTATTTGATAGGAAATGTTGTATCATTCATATAACCTTGAAAACATTTTACTCCAGCAGACATCAGTGCATTGAAGACAGAATATGCAGACGACACAAGCCCCTAAATTTTATTGCCAAATATATTGTTTTATTAAAATGAATTGTCATCTAAATGTTTTGTAGCCATTGTTGATTTAGACATCTGCCCACACAAATATTGTAATGCAAAGAACTTCAAAGAACAAAAATTGAGCAAAAATAAAATTTAGAGTTTAATTAAAAAACACATCAAAACATGGAGGATATATAGTTAATTGCATTTCAAAGTTTTATATTAGTTATATCTGGTTACCATATTGACCCATGTTATTATTTCCCTCCAGTAGCAATACAAAGGATTTACTCGATATTTCTTACAAATGCTTGATCCCTAGTTGTTTAAAAAGTGTAATATGACAGATCCATTTGAAAGTTACAACATTGGAGCCTTTGTATATCACATGATAAATTCTTAAATTATGATTAAATTTTTACTAAGATCTGTGCTACATGTTGGTCTCCATTTAGCTTTTGAAAGCCAGCTGCAACATAAGTATATTTAAATGTAATGTTTGCATCTAGTAGCCATGCATTAGAGCCATAATGTCTATAGTAGACAGGTTGTTTTAGATCTAGTAGGTCAGTATTATAGATACTAGGAATAACTAGATCAATTATTATTTTGTTCTATAACATGTTAAGGGGTGTCACCTTGTAAGTTTTTTTCCTCAAATAATTAGGGTGGATTTATCATTGGGAAAAGCTGTATAAAATTCTGTCTTTGTTCAACATGTATTCCTCACTGCAAATTAAACTGACTCAGTCTGTAAAGACCATATATTTAACAAAGCTGGTAATATTAGTTAAAAACAGTTTCCACTATCTTGGCGTTTCATACAAACTGACTCAAATGATTGACATGTACTTTTAACCTTGATAGTGACTGAATCATAAAGTAATTAGTAGAAAATATTGTACTCTAGGAGAAGCATTGATAATTTTTGGTGCCCATTTTCTGTCATTCCCTTCCCCATATTTTACACCTGTCTACAATAGTAATGTAGGCACCACTAAAGGCATTGTACTCTCACTTCTGATATCACATACATTTTATGATATTGATATCTTTGAGAATTTAACATCATTATTACATGTTCAGAAATATCTTTAACTGTAAGAGTTAGGTGAATGATGGGATACATTTAACTCTATAAATATCGTGCCAGATTGGATACATTTGATTGTAAGAATATGGTGCCAGATTGGATACATTCTATTGTAAGAATATGGTGCCAGATTGGATACATTCAATTGTAAGAATATGGTATCAGACTGGATACATTTAACTGTAGAGTATGGTGGCAGATGATATACCTTTAACTGTTATAATATGGTGCTAAATTGTATACACTTTAACTGTAATAATATGGTGCCAAATTGTATACACTTTAACTTTAATAATATGGTGCCAAATTGTATACACATTGACTGTAATAATATGGTGCCAAATTGTATACACTTTAACTGTAATAATATGGTGCCAAATTGTATACACTTTAACTGTTATAATATGGTGCCAAATTGTATACACTTTAACTGTAATAATATGGTGCCAAATTGTATACACTTTAACTTGTAATAATATGGTGCCAAATTGTATACACTTTAACTGTTATAATATGGTGCCAAATTGTATACACTTTAACTGTAATAATATGGTGCCAAATTGTATACACTTTAACTGTAATAATATGGTGCCAAATTGTATACATAATATGGTGCCAAATTGTATACACTTTAATTGTAAGAATATTGTGCAAGATGGTATTTTTAAGAGTATACACAGTATACATTAACTGTAAGAATATATTGAAAGATAGTTTACTTTTAACTGTGCAAACAGAGTGCCAGATAGTATACATTTAAATGTAAGATTGTGGTACTAGATGGAATACATTTAAATGTAAGATTATGGTACTAGATGGAATACATTTAAATGTAAGATTGTGGTACTAGATGGAATACATTTAAATGTAAGAGTGTGGTACTAGATGGAATACATTTAAATGTAAGAATGTGGTACTAGATGGAATACATTTAAATGTAAGATTGTGGTACTAGATGGAATACATTTAAATTTAAGAATGTGGTACTAGATGGAATACATTTAAATGTAAGATTGTGGTACTAGATGGAATACATTTAAATGTAAGAATATGTTACTGAATGTAATGCATTTAAATGTAAGATTGTGGTACTAGATGGAATACATTTAAATGTAAGAGTGTGGTATTAGATGGAATACATTTAAATGTAAGATTGTGGTACTAGATGGAATACATTTAAATGTAAGAATATGTTACTGGATGTAATGCATTTAAATGTAAGATTGTGTTACTAGATGGAATACATTTAAATGTAAGATTGTGGTACTAGATGGAATACATTTAAATGTAAGATTGTGGTACTAGATGGAATACATTTAAATGTAAGATTATTGTACTAGATGGAATACATTTAAGAGTATATTGCCAGACAGTATGCATTTAATAGATCATAAAAAATTCAGCTAAAATATTTATCACTCTAATGTTGCATGTACTAATGTTTTTTGTTTTTAAATTTACTAGCTTTAGAGGGATTATTTACAGCAACAAAGAGATAACTTTTTTGTTTGTTTCATAGGTTGTATTTGAGGGAGTTGTTGGAAATGGTTACCTAGGAGACATTGCACTTGATGACATAAGCACAACAAATGGACCTTGTCCAAGCCCAGGTCAGATTTTTCTCTAACTTTTACTGATTTTCCTGACACAGTAAAGATTAGCTAATCCAGAATCCATTTATCTATATGCTTTATTATCCCAGCAATTTTTTTATACATTGGTTTCTTAATCTGATTCTCTCATTTATCATAGTACATGTTGTGTGTGTGTGTGTGAGGGGGGATATACCAAGGCAAAGATGAATGGGATTCACTGTACTCATTAGGGGCAGCGTTTTCAACTGTTAGTACTTCAGGGACGTGGGTTTTGAATTTGCCACTGCCATTTCTATTGTACACTTGTCCAATATTCCTATTGATCAAGCTGTATTTTAATATTCATTTTTATTTGCATTAATTGCATGTTATAGAAAATAAAATAAAGTTTATTCTTTTTCTTCCACTGAGGATTATATAACACAAGAACATCTTTGTTTTTAAAATACTTTGATGATCCTATTTTTTTCTATATTTTAAGATAATGTGCTACAGTAGTATTAACACTAATACTGAACTCTTTGTAGGAAATTGTAACTTTGAAAGTGGATTTTGCACTTGGATAAATGTAATTGGCTCAGATGATTTTGATTGGATGATGGGACAAGGTCAAACACCCACTGTCTTCACAGGACCAAGCACAGACCACACTCTGGCTACCTCTGCAGGTAAATGGTAGCACTTTTAAATATTTTCCACAGGTGAATGGTAGCATGTTTTTGTTTTAGTATTGTATGCACATGCTTAACAAGTCGAGACCAGCTGCAATAAAAAAAGACCCTTATTTGATGTAGCATAATATGCCGCAGATCGGGTCTATGTTGTTTGGTCTACCAATTAATCCTAAGAAACTGCACAGACCCAAATATGATGGTATTTTATTCAACAGCACTTCTGAGTCTGTGCAGTTCACAGTTGGCAGATTGTAAAATGTCACTACAGTAAAACTTGTCTTGAAAGACCACTGCTATGTGAGACCACCTGTCTTGAGAGACCACATTCTCAAGGCACAAATTTATTCATGACATATCATTCTGACCTGTTATGAGAGACCACCTGCCTTGAGAGACCATACCTTTTTGGTAAAAGAGGTGGTCTTACAAGACAGGTTCTACTGTATCACTGTTCTGGGTTGAAAGTTTATGAAAGATATACAGTGGTTCATATTCTTGAGGGCCCCTCAAGAGGCCATATCATAATCAGAGATTACCTGTCTTAGAACCTAAATAGTATATCTGTGTCTTTTTCTCTTTTCTCAAGAGACATCACCCATTTTTTAAGGCTAGTTATTTAGTGTGGAAGGTTTGGTCATATAAGTGGAGGACCACTGTGTAACATTCATTGCACAAAATATATTAGTGAGATTCAATTCTTTTGAATTGGTATTACACCTATCTACCTTGTCTATTTTGACTCATTAAATTGAGATACATAATTACTACACATAATTATAATGAGGACTTTGTATAGCACCTAATCTTTAGAAGCTCTAAGTGCTTTACAACATATATAATATGACTAAAAATAATTTTTAAAAAAATGTAGCATTTCTTGCAAACAAATTTTAATTGAAATAATATAATGTTGGACACCAGAATTACAAAGAATTTGGATTTAAATTAGTACCTACTTTTAAAGACCCTTGCTTGAAAACCCATATATGATAAAAGACTTGCCAAATGGAATTTTATTAAGTTTCACACTTTTGAAATAGCCATTATTGTATACAAATTATGTCAAAAACTTGTATACAAATCATGTCCATCAATTGGATATAAATCATTTGCAAATATTAACCAGTGATTAAAATATCCCCACTTTATAAATCATTTGCAAATATTAACCAGTGATTAAAATATCCCGACCTTATAAATCATATGCAAATATTAACCAGTGATTAAAATATCCCCACTTTATAAATCATATGCAAATATTAACCAGTAATTAAAATATCCCCACTTTATAATCATATGCAAATATTAACCAGTGATTAAAATATCCCCACTTTATAAATCATACGCAGATATTAACCTGTGATTAAAATATCCCTTTTAGTTGCTTCATCCTTCTGATACCAAGATATCTGTCAGATATATAATGCCTTTTGTTTGTCATCATTTTTCTTCCATTAATGAAAACTTTTGTCCTCATTTCTCTTAATTTGCAGGTCACTATTTATTCATTGAGTCATCAGCACCACGCAGACCAGGGGACAGAGCAGACCTTCAAAGCATGCTTTTCCAACCAACGTCTCCTAAGTGTCTAAATTTCTGGTTCCATATGTATGGCCAAGATCTTGGTTCTCTGTCGGTCATGATCCGACCTGCAAATGACAGCAGTACCACACTACTATGGCAGATGAGCCAGACCAGTCTAGGAGACAACTGGAATTTAGGCCGTGTAATGTTCTCTAGCCGTCAGCCTTTCTATGTATGTATCTGAAAACTTAATTATTTTTCCTTGAATATTAATTAGAAATAATGTAAGTGTATAACCTAAAATTTTACATTATTACCATAATTTACATTATTACTCTAATTTACATTAGCACGATAATTTACATTAGCACCCTAATTTACATATCATCATAATTTACACTATCACTCTAATTTACATTTGCATTGTAATTTACAATAGCACCCTAATTTACATATCATCATAATTTACACTATCACTCTAATTTACATTTGCATTGTAATTTACAATAGCACCCTAATTTACATATCATCATAATTTACATTATTACTCTAATTTACATTAGCACGATAATTTACATTAGCACCCTAATTTACATATCATCATAATTTACACTATCACTCTAATTTATATTAGCATCTTAATTTACATTAGCACCATAATTTAAACTTGAAAGTTCAAGAAAGTTGTGAAAATCAAACCATCTGAGATTATGCCTCAACAAATAAAAATGTGTTATGCATAAATTTTAAATGGAACAAGCAGGAAATCAGCATTGAATGAATATAGTGCTTTTGTAGTCATTTCTTGATGGACTTAAGCTCGTCACATGGTGGTGAAGATGACTATAGGAAGTGTTGTTAAGATTTAACGCTTTAAATAAATTGTTGGTCACAAATTTTTAACTTTTCTTATTTTTATGATTCAAATTTTTTAAAACTGCTTTTCCTATTTCCATTAGTAGGGGTTGGCATCACTGAAACTTCAGTTCATCAGGCAAGGCAGTCTTGTTTCAGCTCTGAAATTATGATCCCTTGAGTCTATTCATATGTCCTTTAGTATACAAGAATACTTAGAAATATATAATTGTCTTGCAGCTTATAGTTGAAGGAGTCAGAGGTCAAGGGTACAGAGGTGACATTGGTTTGGATGACATAACCATCACAGATCAGTATTGTACAAGTAGGTTTAAAAACCTTTATTCATTTTGATTGATTTTACATTTTTAAAATGGTGTTTTAGTGTACCAAAAGGTGTAATTGTAGCACTTGTCTTTGAATTAAGGAAAACAGAGGTATCCTAAAACATAAAAGCCCATATTTAGATGGTTAGCTATTAGGCATTGTATTTATTGGCATGGTAATTGAATCTTAAAGAAAAGACATATGCTCAAAGCTTTAGTCTATCCTGCCATATGTCTTCAAGATTGAATATACAGAATATACACCTACATAAGCGACACAGATTACGATGGCTGATTAGGGTTTACATTGTTAGATCAGACTTATACTTACGGTAGTTTTTACTTTAACCTTTTTATTTTAAATCATAATATTGTAGCATTATTAATTTTTTGTGAAATTTTAGTAAATAGAAAACATTAATTGCCTAATCTTTTTAAAAATCAACAGTTTATCAAGTTTGTAATATTTACAGTAAAATAGATTTTGTAAATCCAGTTTTCTTGCTAAATTTTTAAGCCATTATGGTTTGCAAATAACTCATATATTGCTGGCATTATTGCAATTGCATATTTGTGAAAAGTAATAAGTTTATTTATGTGCCTTTATCTTTGTATAATGACCTTTTTCAACAAAATATAAATTTTATTTGATAAAAAATTAATTAATATTTATATATTTATTTACTGCCTCCACTAGGCATAAGTGACATTATCATTGACTGAAATTTTATTGAATCTCATTATTTAAAGTATAGTAAGAATGCCGTTTGGAAAGAAGATAAAACAAATTATATGACTTCTTATTAAAAGTTAATAATTTTATGAATATTAAAATTTCCATGTTCTATCTTTCAACGATAACACATGCAATATATCAAAGTTTCAGTTACCAATTTTGATTCCAACTGTCTTCAAATTCAACAACTTTTGTATTTTCTGGCATAAAAAGGATCCATACCTGAGCCAATTATAAGCAGATTCATGAGTTATCATCAGTGTGTGAGCTATCAAGGGAGTAGTGTATTGTGAATTACAGGCAAGACTTTGTTCCTCAAAACCCTTGACTGGTAGATACTTAATTCTTAAGTAATATAATTGTGTCTTACTTTCACACTTTGCTTAAAATACAATGCCTATATTTTACAGCGCTGCCACAACAGGCATCTGTCGGAATACCTTCAACGTTCTTCCCTCCAATATCAACTACTCCTGGACTTGGTAGGTCTTCTAAAATCTGTTTCTGGGTTCAAATATTTGTATCAAAGCCTGACAAACATATAAGACTAACTAAGCCCCAGAATTGCTTAATTAATGTTCTTATACTGGTATGATTAGTTTTCATAGGACTATCTTAATCCTGATGGCTACATGAATTGGCAGGTGTACAAATATTACTATATGTTTTTACTGGTATTTTGTTTATTATCACTCCGCCCAAATCCACCTGACATCTACACAGACCGCAACTACAGCAGTATTTATATGAAAATTGAAACACATTTACAACACTTTCGATAGTGAGGAGTTTATTATATTTATAAATCATTTTTCGTAATGTCCAATTGATCAGGTTTCCTTCAGATATTACTATTTTTTCTTTCAAAGGTTGCCCTTTATTAAATATGGTCTTAGAGATGAATTGGTAAACTTTAATCTTTGAAGTTTTTTTATAATTTTATTCATCCTTTTATCTTTTTTTTCATGTTACCAATTTGCTCAAATTATTGAAGTAAATGCTTGTTGCAAAGTTAAATATGCATTTGGTATACTGTTGCACTTCCTTGAGATGAAACATGCTATTCAAATATAGAGAGCTGTTTCTATCAATTTTCTTTCTTTCAAATGCAGTGACTTCTTCTCCCTATGACTGTGATTTTGAGCAAGGCTTCTGCACCTATAACCAGTCTAGAGATGATAATTTTGATTGGACAAGAGCAAGTGGACCAACATCATCTGCTCAGACTGGGCCTTCAGTTGACCACACCAAGGGAACTGGTGAGCATGTTTTCACATTTACGTGCTAATGTTTGTCACAGCTGCATCAGTAATTAGTTTTCACATTTTCCACAATAGTAATGGTAAATTTCTTGCAATTCTTGTGATTGTTGGCAAAATGTTAAGAATTTTTGGTAACATTTTTACATCTATATGTGTAGTCATGAAGCTTATAAATGTATTTATCCAAAAACCACATGCACACACAGACACACACACACATATACACACTCATGATTTGCGATCATGAATTCGGATAGCAGGAAGGATATTACATTGTTAAGAACTCTTTCATTGCTATTATTAACATTCAATGATCATCATATAGCCAGTATTGTTCTGCCATGCTGTTTAATCTTAATGCATATTACATGTTACAAAACCAGTTTCAGTATACATTGGTTATAAGAAATAGATTCATTGAGAATGCAACTGAACTGATTCATAAAAGACATTCAGGTGTTGTAACAAGATAACCGGGACGGACCACTTCGGATTAACAACAAAACACGCTTTGATGATACAGATATAAAAATTATGATTTAATGTGGCGATATATGTATATAAACAAAACAATGTAATACGCGCGTATTGTAATCCAAATATTGGATTTAATTATACATAATTACGCACAGACTAGAAGATGCAAACGAATCATATAATGATACAAATAAATGATACAATGGTACAAAACAATGATACGAATCAATGATACAATGATACAAAAACTGATACAAAACCCCAGCGAAAAAATTATACAAAAAAAAAAAGACATGAATACAGTTTACTCACGTAGTAAACAATGCAGGATTACTCATATAGTAAAAATGTATACGCTCAAGTAGAGGAACTATATTTGAAAAATAATAACAGGACAGATAACTTATCTTTCCAGTCTCAAACCATATACTGTACTGGGTTCCGCAAACCCACATTAGCCAACGGCTAACAATTTACGAATAAATATATATAATCAACTATTAGTATACAGCTCTACAGCTGGTACAATAGAACTTCACAGTTTCTACAGACTCCGGACCCTCGGAATACTACGAAACATTAGACCCTCCAGACACTCTGGTCATTTAGACAGCTCCACAGCTGAGTCACCCTTGTCACCCTTGACATTAGACACTCCGGACGCTAGACATTAGACACTCCGGCACAGTAAACAGCTCTGGACACACCAGTGCATTTAATCACAGCTCCCAACGTTTGACAGCTCCGGGCACCCCGGACGTTTAAATCCCTCGTACAAATAGCTGAAAAGATACCCGACACCGTGTACTAACCTTGATACAGACATAACGTAATGATGTTATACACGGTAAATTATCAAGACTATTATTATCATAATGACAAAATGACAGGTTCTATAGTACACCTTCCCTGTTTGATAATGCTGAATAGTAAACAAATATATTTTAACAAAATATAGCTTTACTTTACCAATTTAAATGCCTCGCGAACAAGAGTAGAAAATGCACGCATTATGCTGTGTAAAACTATATAACAAACATGCAAAGGTAAATATAGTGATACAAAAAGCTATCACTTAGTATCAAAAATGTACTTACCCCTACAGCTAAAGTTGTGCAATCCTCCCTCCCTCGGATCTATAACCCTATAGCTACAGTCCTTGAAACCAGCCGCTTGTTGACAAAACCCGTAGTAATGTAAAGACCCTTTACATATAGCAAAGTATTTATACGGATTCGTGCTCCGTATCAAGAACACTTTGCACGAGCGGCATATAGCGAATTGTACTCACGATTCCGAAGTACAACTGCCCATATATATATAAATAAAAAAAATCACCCTCGGGTATCATTGCACATGATAAACAAAACCCGAGTACATGTCTTTCCTAAATAAAAACTACAACATTCCGTGACAGGTGTAGATTTAACATGAACTACATGTGCCAAGTATTTATAATGGTCTTTATGGTGCTGTTCTTGATTTCATTTTGCCATTGCAGGCCAAGGATATTATGTGTTCATTGAAACCTCATTTCCACGCCGACCTAATGACACAGCTAGACTTGAATCACAAGTGATTGGTGCAACAGGTGGAGCTTGCCTACAGTTCTGGTATCACATGTATGGCACTGATGTAAACACTCTTAATGTTTACACTAAAATTGGCAACAGTCTTGGAACTCCAATCTGGTCACATACTGGCACGCTGGATGATCGATGGTACCAGGCTGTAATTGGCATCCAGATTTCTCAGTCATTCAAGGTATGTAACAGACTGTTAAACAAGTGTGTAAGATGTAGCCAATTTATCTAACAAATTAGTATTCCAGTTGCTATAGAGATGTATGGCTGACACTTCAAAGGGAGTTAAATCTAATTAGAATAGACGTTCAATAGATTTCATTGTCTAGGTTGATTTATCAGTAAAACAAATGTCATGAATTCTTTTTAAGTACTCTATCTTCTGCTTATGAGCTTTGTAAATTTATATTTCTTGATAAATACACTTTAATCTACTTTCTTTGGTATAATATAATCCAAACGTGTTGCAATACCATTAAGCTACACAGCAAGCTGAATCATGCCTATTTTAAAACATCCTGTATTATAAAGATATGAAATGCATTTTCTTTTAACCATATTTGTTTCTTACAGCTTGTGTTTGAGGGTGTACGAGGTCTGAATTTCAGAGGTGATATTGCTGTTGATGATATCAGCTACTCCTTCCAGCCATGCAGACAATCAGGTACCTTAATAGGGAATATCAAAGAAAAGAAAAGAAAAATATTTTTACTGTCATAGTGTACTTTGATGTTCCATCAGTATATGTTTCTAAGTCTTTTAATTCAGATAAGTCATTATATTTCATTGTAAAACAGTTATTGGCAGACAGAATAAAAATTACAGTAGCGCTCTTCTTCTTGGCTATTGGGCAAAAGATATGTAAGATCTTCATATATTTATGAGCTAATCTTTATCTGATTGACTGAGCTTGTTACAAGTGGGAGATGGAAGTTAGATTCAGTTTTGCTCAGACTTGGTAATGAAGCTTATATTATCATCGTCTATGACAGATTCTCTAACAAGTGAGATCAGTTGACATTATTGAGGCAATCTCGCATATGATTGATTGAGCTTATTACTTCTCTTGAGACTAACTTCTCAAAGTTTTATTCAATTTGGTAAATATGTCTGTATCTTCATCTTTTATGAAATTAATTGTGAGGTCGAGAAACTGATATTAATTTATGCCTTTGTTTATTGGAATAATTTATTCTGACTGAAGTAAAATAGGTAAAATTGATATGATGTAAAGGTAAAATTGATATGACATAAAGGTAAAATTGATTTATCCTAAAGGTAAAATTGATATGACATGAAGGTAAAATTGATTTAATGTAAGGTATAATTGATATGATGTAAAGGTATAAGTAATTTGATGTAAGGTAAAATTGATATGATGTAAAGGTATAAGTAATTTGATGTAAGGTAAAATTTATATGATGTAAAGGTAAAAGTGATTTGATGTAAGGTAAAATTGATATGATGTAAAGGTAAAAGTGATTTGATGTAAGGTAAAATTGATTTGATGTAAAAGGTAAAATTTATATGATATAAAGGTATAAGTGATTTGATGTAAGGTAAAATTGATTTGATGCAAAGGTATAAGTGATATGATGTAAGGTAAAATTTATATGATGTAAAGGTAAAAGTGATTTGATGTAAGGTAAAATTGATATGATGTAAAGGTAAAAGTGATTTGATGTAAGGTAAAATTGATTTGATGTAAAAGGTAAAATTTATATGATATAAAGGTATAAGTGATTTGATGTAAGGTAAAATTGATTTGATGCAAAGGTATAAGTGATATGATGTAAGGTAAAATTTATATGATGTAAAGGTATAAGTGATTTGATGTAAAGGTAAAAGTGATTTGATGTAAAGGTATAAGTGATATGATGTAAAGGTAAAAGTGATTTGATGTAAGGTATAAGTGATATGACATAAAGTTAAACTTTTAAATAATATTTCAAAGTAATAGTTTTAAAAAACATTTTCTGTAAAGTCATTATTTTATCATTTGAAAATGTTAAGATAAAAATATTCATATGATAGTAAAGTTACGTTAACTAAAGAAATGTGCTTTACATTTCTTTTTACTTTTAATGCAATTATTCTTTCGGCAACATTCATTTTACTTTTTATATGTTGGTGTATGAAATGTGAGGAATTAATGCTGTTTAGGATGGAGTATAAAAATCCATCAACAATTTCAAGATTATGACAGTTTTGTTACGTTTACTTATATGAGAATTGAAGAGTGAATTAAACAGAGCCTTACTGGAAAGTTGACAGTTATTGTTTCAGTATTTTTTTTCCATAATAATTATAATGTGTTTTGTTGGGTTTATTTTGGTCCATTTCCAGGAATGCATTCAAAACTTAATAGTATGCAAACATCCATCATCAACATATTGGTAAACTGAATAAACAGTGATATTCTAAAAATGTCCAGTTTGCTTGGATAGGCTATTGATGTCAGTCTCCATTTGTAGGTGATGGATAGGCTGTTGAGGTCAGTCTATATTGGAAGGTGATGGATAGGTTGTTGAGGCCTGTCTCCATTTGTATGTGATGGATAGGTTGTTGAGGTTTGTCTCAATTTGTATGTGATGGATTGGTTGTTGAGGTCATTCTTCACTTGTAGATGATAGATAGTTTGTTGAGGTCTCCATTTGTAGGTGATGGATATGCTGTTGAGGTCAGTCTCCATTTGTAGTGTTATGTATATTTGATTTAAGTAATTTTTTTTTATTGTTTGTTTGTCAGATTCAAATTTGACATTTTAAATTTAAGATTCATTCATTGGGAGATATTATTTTTAGAAAGTGGGATGACATGTACTCATAATAATAAACACCAGGTGTTGACCTCATTTCTGACCTGGCTTCAGAGTTGTAAACAAGCTTTTAAAATGATTGGTTGATTACAAGGACATTATGGAGCTTTGTTATAAACATCTTTCTATTTTTAGTTGGGTCATACGGTGTATACGTGATTTTTTTCAACGTAAATTTGTTCTAAAAGATTCTAGAAGATCATGTGACCCCTTTCTTGTTTACGTAAAAACAGGTATATAAATAATGTGTTGGAGTGAACTATTTAGTAGAACTTGGGCTGTTAGAATATTAAGTTGTGTCATTTTGAGTTATTTTAAATTACCTTGTGTTGGAAATTATTTCAATTTGTTTGGATCAAGAGGATTTATTTTGTTATTTATCTGGAAAAGAATTGTGCTCATAGAATTTTATTGCCAAGAACTGACTTCATCACATGACATCGTCTTCCATCTTGGATACTTCGCTGGGATTCAAACATGGAATTATTTGGACATTTTATTACCAGGACTTTTGCAATTTCTCTAGTGGATAATATTTTGAATTATTTTTGGATTAATTTTGGAATTGATTCCTAAAACCGTAAGTTTATTTTTCTTTTCTGGAAAACATTTGTGCTCAATAAATTGTTTATTAAGTTTTTACAAGCTTGTTATTTTCACACTTTCTATGTTACTGTTTATTCGAGCCTAAGCACATAACAGTAGGTGATAGATAGGTTGTTGAAGTCAGTCTCCATTTGTAGGTGATGGATAGGCTGTTGAGGTCAGTCTCCATTTGTAGGTGATGGATAGGTTGTTGAGGTCAGTCTTCATTTGTAGGTGATGAATAGGCTGTTGAGGTCAGTCTCCATTTGTAGGTGATGGATAGGTTGTTAAGGTCAGTCTCCATTTTGTAGGTGATGGATAGTTTGTTGAGGTCTCCATTTATAGGTGATGGATAGGCTGTTGAAGTCAGTCTCCATTTGTAGATGATGGACAGTTTGTTGAGGTCTCCATTTGTAGGTGATAGATAAGCTGTTGAAGTCAGTCTCCATTGTAGATGATGGATAGGCTGTTGAGGTTAGTCTCCATTTGTAGGTGATGGATAGGCTGTTGAAGCCAGTCTTCATTTGTAGGTGATGGATAGGTTTTTGATGCCAGTCTCCATTTGTAGGTGATGGATAGTTTGTTGAGGTCTCCTTTTGTAGGTGATGGATAGGCTGTAGAGGTCAGTCTCCATTTGTAGGTGATGGATAGGTTGTTGAGGTCAGTCTCCATTTTGTAGGTGATGGATAGTTTGTTGAGGTCTCCATTTATAGGTGATGGATAGGCTGTTGAAGTCAGTTTCCATTTGTAGATGATGGACAGTTTGTTGAGGTCTCCATTTGTAGGTGATAGATAGGCTGTTGAAGTCAGTCTCCATTGTAGATGATGGATAGGCTGTTGAGGTTAGTCTCCATTTGTAGGTGATGGATAGGTTTTTGATGCCAGTCTCCATTTGTAGGTGATGGATAGTTTGTTGAGGTCTCCATTTGTAGGTGATGGATAGGCTGTTGAAGTCAGTCTCCATTGTAGGTGATGGATAGGCTGTTGAAGTCAGTCTCCATTTGTAGGTGATGGATAGGCTGTTGAAGTCAGTCTCCATTGTAGGTGATGGATAGGCTGTTGAAGTCAGTCTCCATTTGTAGGTGATGGATAGGCTGTTGAAGTCAGTCTCCATTGTAGGTGATGGATAGGCTGTTGAGGTCTCCTTTTGTAGGTGATGGATAGGCTGTTGAGGTTTGTCTTCATTTGTAGGTGATGGATAGGCTGTTGAACATATTTTAGAAGTCCCCTGATATAACAAATCTCTATTTAAAACAGCTTTCAAACTCAGGACTAATGTTTTATTTTGTATTTTTCTCTTTCAATAAAATATTTTGCAATAACATTTTGTTGTCAAATCCACCTTAGTGAATGCTGGATAGAGCAATCAGTAGAGTAGAGTTAGGGTACTTTTGATTATGGCCAGTATTAGAGTACTTTAGATTATGGTCAGTGTTAGAGTACTTTTGATTTATGGCCAGTGTTAGAGTACTTTCGATGGTCAGTGTTAGAGTACTTTTGATGGACAGTGTTAGAGTACTTTTGATGGTCAGTGTTAGAGTACTTTTGATGATATGTGTTAGAGTACTTTAGATTATGGGCAGTGTTAGAGTACTTTTGATGGCCAGTGTTAGAGTACTTTAGATAATGGCCAGTGTTAGAGTACTTTAGATTATGGCCAGTGTTAGAGTACTTTAGATTATGGGCAGTGTTAGAGTACTTTCGATGGCCAGTGTTAGAGTACTTTAGATTATGGCCAGTGTTAGAGTACTTTAGATTATGGCCAGTGTTAGAGTACTTTTGATGGTCTGTGTTAGAGTACTTTAGATTATGGCCAGTGTTAGAGTACTTTTGATGGGCAGTGTTAGAGTACTTTTGATGGCCAGTGTTAGAGTACTTTAGATTATGGCCAGTGTTAGAGTACTTTAGATTATGGCCAGTGTTAGAGTACTTTTGATGGGCAGTGTTAGAGTACTTTTGATGGTCAGTGTTAGAGTACTTTTGATGGGCAGTGTTAGAGTACTTTTGATGGTCTGTGTTAGAGTACTTTTGATGGTCAGTGTTAGAGTACTTTTGATGGTCTGTGTTAGGGTACTTTTGATGGTCTGTGTTAGGGTACTTTTGATGGTCTGTGTTAGGGTACTTTTGATTAAGGTCATTGTTAAAGGACTTTTGACTGAGGTGAGTTTTAGAGTTGTCTTGTTTCTAGCTTAATGAAAGGTTGATTCAAGAAAAAGTTAGTCTCTTGAATAAAAAATGTTTCACTGCAATTTCTCTCTAATATTTCAGGATATAGTTGTGACTTTGAGACATCTAACTTCTGTGGCTACACCCAGAGCAAGCTGGATCTTTTTGACTGGACACGCAACATTGGCTTGACTTCCAGTGTTGGAACTGGACCCAATAATGACCACACCTATGGTACCAGTCAAGGTACAACTATTGCTCCTCAAAATGTTGTTTCTAAAGATATTCATTTTTTTCTCCACAAGTTGATTGAGACACACCTTACTATCCAAACTGTAAATCAAAAACAAGTTTAGTTTTATTGTCTTTTTGTTGTATGAGACTTGCATAAGGTGGTTTAATCCATGCCTTCAATGAACAGCATCATAATTAGGAAACACTATAATGATTTTATCACAGTCTACCACCATGCATTTAACTTTGTGTGTTAAATAAATGTGAAAAGCAGATTCATCATTGTTTGTATCGAGTGCAGCAAAATTAGAAGAAAGAAGCCTACATATCACGTTACCAATAAAGGGAGCTAACTCTTAGTGGGCAATCACTTTGTGTGTACATGTAATGAGTACTGCTAATAATATGGGCATTTAGTTAATGAGATTTATTCTCATGTAATTTGTACTTGAGAAATTTTCACAGATCCTACTTTAAATTTGTAGAGTACGATGTGAGTATTATTTATTATAACAATTTAATATCTGTATACAGCATATGAAGGTCATTTGCATATAAAGGTTAAATTTTCACAAGACCATGGATATCTCATGTTTAAATGATATAAGTAGCAAAATAAACAAGAAAGAGTTTGACTACAGTATGTTTTATGTCTGACAAGAAATTGCCTTCAAATACTTATTCACTTTATTGAACATTCTTGACTCAAAATCATCGAGTGTAATAAAATATTAAAGAATTTTAGGAAAAACAGATAACTTCACATTTCAGTTTGTACTAATTGGAACTGGTTTTCACTGATAAATGTGACACATAAATTTACATTATTAAAGTTTTATTGCAAGCCTTATAGCATTTAACAATAATCACCTGATATTTCAAAATGTATAAAAGGCATATAAAAAAAATTCATTTATTGAATAAATTATTCATGGATTAATGCTTGTATTTGATTATTCTTAGTCAGTTTAAAATGGTTTAGTTCTTCTAAAAATGTTTTTCATTTTTATTTATAATTCATGGCACTTGCAATTCAAATTTATTAAGCATTTATAAGGATTTTAAACATATTTTGTTTGTTGAGAAACTTAAAGGTGAAATGATAGGATGCAAGATTTATATTTCTTTTCATTTTGTTCAACCATAAACATTAATTGACCAGGATGCAGCTCTGGAAATTTGGACTATAAAATTATTATTCAAGTTTTCTGTCTGGTGGCAGGGCATTACATGTACATTGAGGCTAGCGCTCCAAGAAGACAAGGGGATAACGCCCAGCTGATAAGTCCTTCTTTCTCCTCTCCATATGGTGCATGCCTGAATTTCTACTACAGCATGAATGGAATACAAATAGGAAAATTAATAATCTCACAAGTCACCAACACATTACCCAAACGATCATTCCAAGTCTGGTCCAAATCAGGCAACCAGGGCCCAGCATGGAATCTTGGGCAGGCATCTCTTCAACCCCTTGCCAACTACTCCATCATCTTTGAAGGATTTGTGGGCAATGGATATCTGGGTGACATTGCCATTGATGACGTTTCCATAACAACAGGAAATTGTGCCTTACCTGGTGAGTAATGTAGTTGAAAATGTTAATTCATGCATTTAATATGTGCAAATGCTGGAGACAAATATTTGCAATAAAATTTGTTTTGGCTATAAGAAAATTTAAATGTTGAAAACAACAATACATAGAGATCACTCAGTTTCAGAGGTAATTATTATGTCTTTGCTGTTTCAATATAGCAGGCATAGTGTATCAGCTATGACCACCTGTCAAGCCCAGCCAGGTTCCTTTTCACTCAGTTAATTGGGAAGGTTAGTTAGTTAGTTAGTTAGTTATGGTTTAACGCCATTTTTTCAGCACAATATAGGCTATACATGGCGGCCAGTATTATTGGTGGAGGAAGAACCCGGAAAACCCCCGGAAAGAACCACCGACCCACGAGAAGCTACTGGCAAGCTTTCTCACATAACTACATTTGCCGAATCTTAGACTCGAACACACGCAGACAGAGGTGAGATGGCAGTGATCCATAACGGACAGCGCTTTAGACCACTCGGCCACTCGGGGCCCCCTAATTTGGAAGGTAATTGTGAGTTTAAACAAAAGTAAAACTGAGGCTTTAGATTAAGAAGGTCAAGGTCAGGTTTGACTTTTTGACAGAATTTTCTTGACTTCTGTTTGATGTCCAATTTTGTCTTTTAATTGTCCTGAAATTGGACTGAAACTTATGAGGCATCATTTCATATCAACAATGTTAATAATTTTATAACTATTACAATCGGATCTCATTTGAACTCTTTACAACAAAACTTGAGAACCAGGTTATACAAAATTCTTGCTTGCAAAAATGTCAAATATAGATCAACTATTGTTGATTTATTTCATTTGATTTATATCCTTCACTGATTAGATCAATTATATTGCATTTCACTGATTAGATCAATTATATCACATTTCACTGATTAGATCAATTGTATTGCATTTCACTGATTAGCTCAATTATATTGCATTTCACTGATTAGATCAATTATATTGCATTTCACTGATTAGCTCAATTATATTGCATTTCACTGATTAGATCAATTATATTGCATTTCACTGATTAGATCAATTATATTGCATTTCACTGATTAGATCAATTATATTGCATTTCACTGATTAGCTCAATTATATTGCATTTCACTGATTAGATCAATTTTATTGCATTTCACTGATTAGATCAATTATATTGCATTTCACTGATTAGCTCAATTATATTGCATTTCACTGATTAGATCAATTATATTGCATTTCACTGATTAGATCAATTATATTGCATTTCACTGATTAGATCAATTATATTGCATTTCACTGATTAGATCAATTATATTGCATTTCACTGATTAGATCAATTATATTGCATTTCACTGATTAGATCAATTATATTGTATTTCACATGTAGCATACTATATCTTTTTCTAAAATCCAATCTTTATTACTTTCATATTATTGTTCTTGTTCATTCATGTGTGTGTATATTTGTTCAGTAATACATTATGTGTTACCATTTATGATAATTCTAAATATCTTAGACTGGTATTAGGATGTATCTTCAGAAGAATGACTCTGGAATATGAAAACTAGGTCACTTTGACCTACTTTCATTCTTGTGTGACTTATGTTATTTTTAGTCATTCATTCATTCCACCCACAGTAACATTGAGCATATTGACCTAGCTGGAATATGGATGCATCTCACCATATAAAAACTAGGCCACTATGACCTGTATTTCATGCTTTCCTGAATTGGGATATTTTTTTTTATTTGCATTGATTTTTCAACCTTTGTTGCATGCTAGAGTTATCAAACTAGATGATTGTATGCATCACTTTTATTTTCACAACCTTACAACAAAAGGTCATGAACATACATTCATATTTTAGTTTGGCATTTAGCTTATGACCACAGAGGCTTAGATTGCACATGGCTTAATTCTCTTACAACTGGAATCATGAAACTTAACGAGGTGATGCATCTACACCCTCAGCACAAAACATGTCACTGTGACCCATATTTAATGATTAAATGACTTTTGTTACTTTTTGCGATTTTTTTAAAAGCCCAACCCATGCTAGATTTATCAAAACGTATGACTGTATGCTTCAGCAAATGAAATTCAGTGACCTACATTTGATATTTTACTGACTTGGGTTAAGTTTTTGCATTTAGCTGACCTCAGAGGTTTTGTGAAAAATATTTGCATACTGTTTTAACTGGATTCCTAAAATGTAATGAGTGAATGCATCTTGACAAGTATTACAAATGTCACCACAAAAGTTGGATAGTGTGACCCATATTTCATGCATTACTGACTTTGGTTCCATTTTTTGTTTTAACTGTTCATGCTAGATTATTAGGCTTAATGATTGTAGATATCTCTGTTAGTACCACATTCATACATGGAAGCTCATGGTGATCTACACTGCATATTTTACTGACTCAAGTTAATTATTTTGTTTAAAATATCCTGTCTAGAATAATGAAACTTTGTGTGTGGGACACAGCTGATGAATACTACCCCTTCATTACAGAAATAGATCAATATAGCACTTATATTATGCTTCACTGGCTTGGATTAAACTTGGTGTGTGGGACACAGCTTGATGAGTACTACTCCTTCATTACAGAAATAGATCAATATAGCACATATATTATGCTTCACTGGCTTGGATTAAACTTGGTGTGTGGGACAGCTTGATGAGTACTACTCCTTCATTACAGAAATAGATCAGTATAGCACATATATTATGCTTCACTGACTTGGATTAAATTTTGTAAGAGTAACTCAAAGATACCAGCATCATATTGTATTTAAATAGTGATTTGATTTTGTTTAGAGGTTTGTGTCATAGCAAACATTTGGAATTAATGGTTATGTATTCAGTTCACACAAATAACATGTTTATATCTTTAGGCAACTGTAACTTTGATAGTGGAACATACTGTACATGGACTAATCTGCGGAATGATAACTTTGACTGGATCCTGAACAGTGGTTCAACAAGCAGCCAATTCACAGGACCATCTACAGACCACACACGAGGGGACAGTTCAGGTGGGTGTCATGGTTTGCACAGGTCTTAAAAAAACTTTTGAAAATTAGAAACATGTAGGATAAAACCTTGAAAAGTACTTCATTTTACTTGATAGCCTTTTAAAAGTCCCTGAATTTGCTAATTTTTAACTTGTTACTATTGAGTGTTTAATTTTTTGTCTGTTTTATTACTTTCAAGGAAAACTGAGTTTTAAAATCCTTCATTTAATCACACATACTTGAGTCACTTTTATGATTCTAGAAGAGAAGATGATACATCACCAATATCATAGACTTGTACATGCAATGTAGGTTCACAGTGTGAAAAATAGAATGTACATAACAACAACAACAAAAAAGTTGATCAAATTGTAAATAGGATTTACAATGGAAAAAAACAGAAAGATACAGATAATTTGTGAGACAATCAAAATTTTATAGTTATTAATGCAATTAAATATGACCCATTGCTATTATTAGAAATTATAGCAGATATGCAGCAGAAAAGCTTTTAAGCACAGTATGGTCTAATATCATTATTATGCTGTTGGTAAACACTCTTAAAATGTCAGATAATTTTATATATAAAAAAACAACTTTCATTTATTTCATCAATAAACAGTGAAACATCTCAAGACCAAGCTCTTTCAGGAAGAAATGGTGGCACAGTTGGTAAAGCACTAGGCACATAATACAGGGGTTGTAGGTTCAGTACCTGCCAAGGCCAGCTCAGGTTGGCTTTCTTGAATGTTTCCTTGTTTTGAAAGTTATGTTTAAGAAAGAAGTCAACAAAACCATAAGCCACTAGCCAAAGGAACTAATATTTGGTTTTGAGTTAAGTTTTTTGAAAGAAAAGAAATTTGTGGTCAGTAGATCATTTCATTTTTAAGGTGATTTTTGGTTTTTATGAAGTTTCATTTATGAGAATATTCACTGTATCTCTCTATAGGTAAATACATCTTCATTGAGACCAGTGCACCAAGGGTGCCTGGAGACGTTGCCCGCATTCAAAGTCAACGGTTTGATGCCACATTGGGAAGCTGCATGAATTTCTGGGTCCATATGTTTGGAACAGGTATTGGCAGTCTCAACGTATACCTTGTAAATGGATCAACGAACTACACCCTTTGGCACCTCAGTGGTGACCATCAGGATAACTGGCTGTTTGGACAAGTGGGAATTAGAAGTTCAACCCCATATAGGGTAAGAATATAGTATTTCTCCTTAGACATGTCCAGGTACTAGTGTTACAAAATTACAGAAAAGGAATAGTGAGTTAATCAGTGGACAGTGTTTTCTGGCAATAAAACTGTTTGTCATTTTCAAGCAATGGTCATCTCGTCAAGCTTATACTTAGCATATCAAGATTACTGACTTCACAAAATTTTAAGTTTTAATTATAAAAGTGTCATTTAAAGGAAAACAATTTGTTTTCAGAAATAGAATCACTTTTCAGGATTGAAAAAAATGTAATGAACTAAACTAATTTGATCTATTCAAATTTAGTGTACATGGAAGAATGAGGACAAATAGATTTGATCTATTCAGATTTAGTGTACATGGAAGAATGAGAAAAAATAGATTTGGATATGGTCTAGATCACATAGAGAATAAACAAATAAAGATGGAACATGGAAAGTTAAATTTGTCTTGTTGCAAATTCTACAGCACAGGGTCTAGTCTCCTGGATACAATTGGAGCTTTATTAATATAGACACATCTGTTACCTTTCCCGTTATGATTAATTAGTCATCCCTCATATACAACAATCACAGAGATGAATGGTTATTGTGCTTGTCACATGTAAGACACATACCTGACTTATGTACACCTCCTGAGTCTTGAATCTTGATCAGATTGCGTGCGTGCATGCGTACATACAGACAGACCGACAGACAGAACTTGAGTTCTATGTGCTGAGGATAATTGTGCAAGGCCCCATATTTTAAAACTCTCTCCATGCTTAAGGGTATAGAATGTGTCTGTTATGCTTGCACGCTTGTAACAAGAGACTAATGAAGGCAGGAGACATGGTGGCTCAGTGGATAATATAGCAGACTTGTGAAGAAAGGGTGCAGCTTCCAACCCACCCACAGGATCAGACTGAGTTGGTTCTGTGATGTGTCTTTAGGTAAGGTATTTACTCCCATTGCCTTAGCACAAAATAACTCTTTTGTCTTTCTGTGTTGTAAAACACAAGACAAAACAAAAGTGAATGGCATAATAACCTACTGGTGGGGCCCTGAGAGGCCGAGTGGTCAAAAGCGCTCTCCGTTATGGATCACTGCGATATCACCACTGTCTGCATGGGTTCAAGTCTCAGATTCGGCCAATGTGAATATGTCAAAAAGCTTGCCAGTAGCTTCTCATGGGTCAATGGTTCTTTCCAGGGGTTTTCTCATGGTCTTCTTCCACCTTTAATACTGGCCTATCATGTGCTGAAAAATAGCGTTAAACACTACTACACTATAACCTACTGGTAATGATAACAGGTACAAAAAAAAACCTTTCTTGAAAGACCACTGCTATGTGAGACCACCTGTCTTGAGAGACCACATTCTCTGTGTGCACATTTATTCATTATATAGCATTGCGACCTGTTATAAAAGACCACCTGTCTTGAGAGACCGTAATTTGTTTTGGTAAAAGATGTGGTCTTTCAAGACAGGTTTTACTGTAATTATTTTAGTTTTAAATTAAGGTTCTTTTTAATCTGTGTTATATTTAGGTAACAATTGAGGGCATTCGTGGCAATGATTACACCGGAGATATTGCGGTTGATGACATCAGCTTCACCAACACCTATTGTAATGGTAAGACTATTTACACAAATTTACTGTCAAATACAGGAATCTTGAATACTCTGAATTCTGAATCTCAAATCAGTCTAATCATTTTTTTTTTTGTGACTACATACAATAAATATATTTTTCTTGTATAGTTGTTGTGTTTTAATTATGTGATGTGATGAAAAATCAAGGTTAATATAAATTGAGGATCAGGATATGTGTTTATTTATATTGCTACACTGGTGCTAAAACAGTGCATGATTTTTTTAAAAGAACGAAATATTTAACTTGAAAAATTCCATTTGTCTTGATTACTAGATCAGTAAATTCTTTACTTTAGTTTGTGTATTAGTACTATATTTACTTGCTACAACTACAACCAGCACAGACCACAATATGCCATCCTATAACACATTAGCAAATCAGGTTATATATTGTTTTGTTCTACTGATTACTCCCAAACAAACTGAATGGACCCAGATCTGCCTGTGTATTATGTGATGGCAGAGTTGAGTCTGTGCAGCTTGCTGTTGGATCTGACTTATAAGTGAGTAACTATGGTAATTTCAGTGACTTATAAGTGAGTATGTATGGTAATTTCAGTGACTTATAAGTGAGTATGTATGGTAATTTCAGTGACTTATAAGTATGTATGGTAATTGCAGTGGCTTATAAGTATGTATGGTAATTTCAGTGGCTTATAAGTGAGTATGTATGGTATTTTCAGTGGCTTATAAGTGAGTATGTATGGTAATTTCAGTGACTTATAAGTGAGTAAGTATGGTATTTTCAGTGAGACCACTTGAAGCCAATCCCGCTATCAGTTCCACAACACAGTCAACAGCCACTAGTGCAATCTCATCTACAACTCCGGGATCAACACCAAGTGAGTGATAAAGAATTGTGTCAATTTTTGTCTTCCTTTGCATATGAAATATCAAATATAAATGTGGTAAGGATTCACAATGCAGAATATATATAGGTTTGACTAATAGTATAAAGACCACAGGCTTTGAAAACTTTACATTATTTATTCAAGGAATATAACATATGCTCATTGAAATCAATCTATGACCAAAATTAGGGTAACTTTTGAAATTAAAAGAACTTAAAGATTGCAAAGAAGTTTTTGCAATTTAGGCAGCAGACGGCATCTTGATTTAATCCTGTCAGTCTGTTTGTATGTACATCTGTGCAAAGAAGTTTGTTTACAGAATTGTCCAAAATCCAGTCTATGTAGACAAATAAAATTTGTCTCATTTATATGCATATGTAGATGGCCTGATTAGATTTTGAGTAGTTGCAAAGAAATTTCAATTCCTTTTTCTTAACTTTGTGGATTTTATTTAATGCTGAAAAAAAACAACTTATTAGCACAATAAAGCAAATCCACTTGAAGTAGTCAAATTAAATTTTTAAGGCATATTATTTTGTTTTACAAGCACATTTGCTTTGGATTTACACTGGCTAGAATTTGAAATTTAAGAACAGGTATTATTGAAAAATTGGAATATTTTCTCAATACATGATTACCTTATATGGATGCTTATAAGTTTAGTCCAGCTGTAGAAAACAAAAATCCTGATCTGTCATAGCATAATGCACCTACAAATCAGGATCAATTTTTTTGTTCTACTGATTACTTATAGCACTGACCCAGATCTACCTGTACATTTTGTGATGGCAGATCCAGGTCTATGCAGTTTGCAATTGGACTGAGCAAGTGCATACAGTAATATTTACATGAAAAACATTATAGAAATCCTTTAGACAGCAACACTAGAATATACAAGTATTGAAATAATCACAGAACTAGTTTGAAGCTGCTATTCTATGTTGTCAAATATAATAAAAAATATTTAAAATTTAGATTATAAAGTATTTCCTGTTTAGAAATTCTAAGTTTAAATTCTTATTAAAAGTGAGAGAGAAAATTATTAAAGCTTTAAAGAGAAAAATGCATGAAGTCTTCAGGAAGTTGTTTTTGTCTTGAACTGGAGCAGTGTTTTCAAAATCTGGCTAAATGTATATCCACCCCCTGCATGTTTGATTCCAGCACCTACTCAGTATGACTGTGACTTTGAGCAGAATTTGTGCTTGTGGACTCAGATGACAGGAGACAACTTCGATTGGACACGAGCCCAGGGTCCTACAGGAACAGTTCTAACTGGTCCTACCAGGGATCACACAAAAGGAACACGTAAGTAATGACTAGAGTTTATATAATATCTTACACTATTGATATCCCAAAAAGTTTTGACAATAAATATAAATTTTAAAAAAAAAATCAAATAATATTTAAGATTATTATATTTTTAAACCAACCCCCCTCCCAGGAAGGAATGATTATTGTTGATACATAAAATGTAATGGGAAAACAGACTGAATAACACTGTGGGCTATTACCAAATTTATACTTCAGTTTTAAACATGCATTGAATATTTCTTAGTGACATTGATTATTTTTTAGAAAGTTTTATTGCAGTATATTACCATTCCATCTGTATGCATTTATAGTCTGGTTTCATTTACTTTTACTGAAGGTCTATACATTGCTATCTCATTGTCAAGAACTATACAGTATATCCCTCATTGTAAAGGACTTCATATTGTTCCCTTATTGTAATACCTTCCTTGAGAGCCACAACAGTGTACTGCATTATCAGCAGAGCTCCTTGTTATGTTACATGCATTATTGGGTATTGATACACAAAATACAAAATAGGGCATTATGGGTATTAATACACAAAATACAAAATAGGGCATTATGAGGTATTAGTACACAAAATACAAAATAGGGCATTATGGGGTATTAGCACACACAATACAAAATAGGGCATTATGGGGTATTAGTACACACAATACAAAATAGGCCAATATAGGGTATTAATACACAAAATACAAAATAGGGCATTATGGGTATTAATACGCAAAATACAAAATAGGACATTATGGGGTATTAGTACACACAATACAAAATAGGGCATTATGGGATATTAGCACACACAATACAAAATAGGGCATTATGGGGTATTAGCACACACAATACAAAATAGGGCATTATGGGGTATTAGCACACACAATACAAAATAGGGCATTATGGGGTATTGGCACACACAATACAAAATAGGGCATTATGGGGTATTAGTACACACAATACAAAATAGGGCATTATGGGGTATTAGCACACACAATACAAAATAGGGCATTATGGGGTATTAGCACACAAAATACAAGATAGGGCATTATGGGGTATTAGCACACACAATACAAAATAGGGCATTATGGGATATTAGCACACAAAATAGGGCATTATGGGGTATTAGCACACACAATACAAAATAGGGCATTATGGGGTATTAGCACACAAAATACAAAATAGAGCATTATGGGGTATTAGCACACACAATACAAAATAGGGCATTATGGGGTATTAGCACACAAAATACAAAATAGGGCATTATGGGGTATTAGTACACACAATACAAAATAGGGCATTATGGGGTATTAGTACACACAATACAAAATAGGGCATTATGGGGTATTAGCACACACAATACAAAATAGGGCATTATGGGGTATTAATACACAAAATACAAAATAGGGCATTATGGGTATTAATACACAAAATACAAAATAGGGCATTATGGGGTATTAGCACACACAATACAAAATAGGGCATTATGGGTATTAATACACAAAATACAACATAGGGCATTATGGGGTATTAGCACACACAATACAAAATAGGGCATTATGGGTATTAATACACAAAATACAAAATAGGGCATTATGGGGTATTAGCACACACAATACAAAATAGGTCATTATGGGGTATTAGTACACACAATACAAAATAGGTCATTATGGGGTATTAGTACACACAATACAAAAATACACTGAAATGAAACCTCATTTTATTTGGTTCTCATTAGCCAAATGTTAAAATTAAGTGAGAAATAGTAGCAAACAACTGAAATATAGCCAGATTAAAGAAATCCATGTCCATACCTATGTTATATAATGGAGTCCAGTATGCTAAGGGACATTACAGTGAGTTTCAAAGGTATATTCATAAATGTTTTTAAAAAGTCTAATTTGGCTGATTGACAAATGATCTTCATTAATTTAGATGGCTCTTATTATATCTTTTTGCAGCACAAGGCTGGTATGTTTACATTGAGACCTCTTTTCCACGGATTCCAAATGACACAGCCCGCCTGATCAGCCCAATGATAAATGATGGACAGCCCCACTGTCTCAGTTTCTGGTACCACATGTATGGTACCCACATCAATGCCCTGAATGTTTATGTGAGGAACACAGGAGCAACAACATTGGGCACCAAAATCTTCAGTAGGCAAGGCAACCAGGGCACTGTATGGAAACAAGGGGAGATAACAATACAGCCTTTAGCAGGATACCAGGTTATATGCTAATGAGTGGTTTTTCAAACAACTTTTTTGTATAGTCTTACCTGTGACTGGTATGAAATAGGTAACATTTTCTGGCAGGTACAGTGGCAGCATCAGTATTGAGATTCTGCATTATAGATTATGTACGTCATTGGCTGAATTCAGTTTCTTGTCTCACCTGCATAAGCAGAAAGCTACATCATCATGCTGTGGTGTTCAAAAGGGAGGCAACCAAATTCGACAGAACCATTGTTTATCATCTAATAATGGTCAAAATATTATGTAGATTCATGAGATTTGCTGGAGTAGTAATTTTTTTTTTTTTATTATACATCTATCAAATTTCTACCCAAGAAGGGGCCAGAATTTAACTTTTAAAACCCAGAGTAATAAAATGATATTGTAATTTTCTGATTCCATATTACCATCTCATAAACAAGGCTTGAACTACTTTTTCCTTGAGGTTTCATGGTTACAACTGGATAACCATGAATAGCTATGCCTTATCCTCACTTAGCATCAAGTTCCAACAATTTGGTCAAGCCTACTGTAAATAACTGTCAAAATAATGCTGCCATTACAATGTCAAGTCACCATCTGAGTCTTTCACAATATCTCACCAGAAACAGTTCAAATGCTATCAGCTGGCCTCAGATCCTCTCCTGCTTGTTCAGCTGGTGATACCTTCTGTGATGCCTAATTTCACAGTTGCATAATAGCTATAAAACACATACATGTGTTTGCTGTCCCTGTGCATTCAAAAACTCATATTATAAATAGTAATAGTAGTGAAAAAATTGACAGTTGTTACACTGTAGTTATGAATGAGTGTCACGCCTGAGTTATGAATGAATGTTGTTGCATATGCTTCATTCATGAAAACTGATATTCATTGGCATATCAGCTGACAAAATAATGAAATTCTTTTATGTCTTTAAATTAATTTCTTATCAGGAGGGTTGACATGTCAAGCAATGTTCTTGTTTAGTTATGTTTAATGGGATTTAATTAATTTTTCTGAAACTTGATAGATGTATAACAAAAATATCATTATCATAGTAATTTGGTTTGATTGTTAGATCACATCTTGTTGTCAGGACAACATTAAAAAAGGACATGGTTGTGACACCTAGATGAAAGAGACACTTGGCATTTTTAATGCAATATTTTCAATTTTAGATTATCTTTGAGGGTGTCAGAGGCCTTAGTTACCGTGGAGACATTGCTTTAGATGATATTCGCTTGCCTGTTGGACCTTGTGTAATAAATTCAGGTGAGAATATTCTCGTTATTACAAATACAATCGTACCTTTCTTATGGACATGCTCTTATAAGATACACTGTCTACATCACCACTTTTTGTGCAGAATACAGTATGGCAACACACAGATAAAATGTTGCCCATCTAACCATGGTGTGCATCGCATTATTTCTGTTTGTTGTAACATCTTTCTATAAAATAATAGGCTTAGCACAAAAGTATTAAAACCCACTTTTGTTGTCTCTTTAGACTTTAAAAGTTCTAATATAGATTTAATCAAAGGTTAATGATCAATTGGGAGTATTTTAGAAACATTATTATTTTTTAACTAAGATGTTTGTGTCCACATAATGTACATCACACTTGAAATTGTATTTCATGCTGATTTTATTATCGTCATGACACCCTCATTATCTTGGATCATTTGTCACCAGTGAAAAAGGAGTATGGATGCATCTTGAATGTAATTCAGCCATAACAAAACTATACCCCTGTGACCTAATTTTTTTCCAGCAGAAGTGATGTTTGTATTTTCAGTTGTTTTGTTAAATCCATGGGAGCAATAACCCTATTACATCTTGACTGATCAAACTTTCTTTTGACTGCATATTGATGAATCTTTTTTATGTTGGTGCAGTTTCATGAATAGTATATGGCAGTGATATTTCTTTTCTCCACATGGTGGCTTAGTTGTTAGCTTGGACTCATAACCAATGGGCACCCTCTCCACACCAAAATTAGACTGGTGTTGAGACATAATTCTGGAAGTCACTTAACTGCATTGGCATAAGTCTACCATACCACCCTGTATATAGTTGGTTTTTAAAGATTTGTTTCTATTATCAAAATGGAATTGTGTTTACAGTTAAACACCTTGTTTATATATAGATAATGATTACAACAATTAATGTTACACACAATCCATTTTTATAAATATATCGATCATGTATTTACAAATTTAAATTTTCCAACAATTTCCATATGGAATGTTTAATGTTCATTGGTCTTCTTTTGGTTTGATGAGATCTTTTCATGTGGCCATATAAATTTACATGATCTGTAGGGCAGAAATAATGGGATATCCCTGTGGATGAAAACTATTTATCCTTATATGTTTTTGAATGCTGGATTGAACTTGAAGCCACAGATGTATATAGCAAGTGCTTTCACAAGCTCTTTCAGAACACATAAACCATAATTGTGATATCACCATTATCAATATGGTGTCATTTTTCTCAAGGTAACCCAACCAAATGTGACTTTGAAAGCTCTCTCCTATGTGGATATGCTCAAGACCAGACAGCCAATTTTCAATGGACATGGTTCAGTGGCTCCACAAGCACTATTGGCACTGGGCCAAGTTCTGATCACACCCAGGGAACAAGTACAGGGCACTATGTCTACATCGAAACATCAGCACCACGCAAGCCAAATGATACTGCACGATTGATCAGTCCAACCTACCATTATCAAGGTGACAGTAATGGAATGTGTCTTGTATTTTGGTACCACATGTATGGTCCTGAGATAAACACCTTGAATGTGTATGTGGCACCAGGAGGCATGGCTACCACCAGTAGAGGTCCTGTTGTTTGGACCAGATCTTTTGATCAGGGCAACCAGTGGCACAGGGGACAAGTCACCATTCAGCCCAGTGGTGACTACCAGGTAACAATTTTTCCTAATTAACTTATTAAAAATATAAAAGGAATAGGAATAATGACTGAATTACTTGTACATTCTGGTTTCAGTTTCTGGTTTCATGCTCATTGCAGTAGTAAAAGTATACAGATAAATGCAGATCTGATTGCACATATAGGATTCAAAGTTGCACATTTATGGACTAATTAGATTATTGAAGTTTCAAGTATACACCAATCAGAGATTAATGAAGATACATGCGTACACCAATCCGATTAATGAAGATTAATGTGTACACCAATCCGATTAATGAAGAGTCTAGTGCACACCAATCAGATTAATGATTTATATTACAGTCATAATTAAATGTCCAGGCTTTCTCATGGTCATAATTAAATGACCTGGCTTTATCATGGTTATAATTAGATGACCAGACTTTATCATGGTCATAATTAAATGTCCAGGCTTTATCATGGTCATAATTAAATGACCTGGCTTTATCATGGTTATAATTAGATGACCAGACTTTATCATGGTCATAATTAAATGTCCAGGCTTTATCATGGTCATAATTAAATGTCCAGGCTTTATCATGGTCATAATTAATTGACCAGACTTTATCATGGTCATAATTAAATGACCTGGCTTTATCATGGTCATAATTAGATGACCAGACTTTATCAGGGTCATAATTAAATGACCTGGCTTTATCATTGTCATAATTAGATGACCAGACTTATCATGGTCATAATTAATTGACCAGACTTTATCATGGTCATAATTACATGACTTGGCTTTATCATGGTCATAATTAGATGACCAGACTTTATCATGGTCATAATTAAATGACCTGGCTTTATCATTGTCATAATTAGATGACCAGATTTATCATGGTCATAATTAAATGTCCAGGCTTTATCATGGTCATAATTAAATGACCAGACTTTATCATGGTCATAATTAAATGTCCAGGCTTTATCATGGTCATAATTAAATGTCCAGGCTTTATCATGGTCATAATTAAATGACCTGGCTTTATCATGGTCATAATTAGATGACCAGACTTTATCATGGTCATAATTAAATGTCCAGGCTTTATCATGGTCATAATTAGATGTCCAGGCTTTATCATGGTCATAATTAAATGACCTGGCTTTATCATGGTCATAATTAGATGACCAGACTTTATCATGGTCATAACTAGATGACCAGACTTTATCATGGTCATAATTAAATGTCCAGGCTTTATCATGGTCATAATTAGATGACCAGACTTTATCATGGTCATAATTAAATGACCAGGCTTTATTATGGTTATAATTAAATGTCCAGGCTTTATCATGGTCATAATTAGATGACCAGACTTTATCATGGTTATAATTAGATGACCAGACTTTATCATGGTCATAATTAAATGTCCAGGCTTTATCATGGTCATAATTAGATGACCAGACTTTATCATGGTCATAATTAAATGACCAGGCTTTATCATGCTCATAATTAAATGTCCAGGCTTTATCATGGTCATAATTAAATGACCTGGCTTTATCATGGTCATAATTAGATGACCAGACTTTATCATGGTCATAATTAAATGTCCAGGCTTTATCATGGTCATAATTAAATGTCCAGGCTTTATCATGGTCATAATTAAATGACCTGGCTTTATCATGGTCATAATTAGATGACCAGACTTTATCATGGTCATAACTAGATGACCAGACTTTATCATGGTGATAATTAAATGTCCAGGCTTTATCATGGTCATAATTAGATGACCAGACTTTATCATGGTCATAATTAAATGACCAGGCTTTATTATGGTTATAATTAAATGTCCAGGCTTTATCATGGTCATAATTAGATGACCAGACTTTATCATGGTTATAATTAGATGACCAGACTTTATGATGGTCATAATTAAATGTCCAGGCTTTATCATGGTCATAATTAGATGACCAGACTTTATCATGGTCATAATTAAATGACCAGGCTTTATCATGCTCATAATTAAATGTCCAGGCTTTATCATGGTCATAATTAAATGTCCAGGCTTTATCATGGTCATAATTAACCTAGTCTAGGGATTTGCAATGGTGAACCTAAGTAGTAACTGTAGTTTCTATTTTCTTTTCTAGCTTGTGTTTGAAGGCATAAGAGGAAATGGTTACCGTGGTGACATTGCTATTGATGATGTATCAGTTGCCCCTGGAGCTTGCACTGATCCTGGTAAGATTAATACCCTTGTTAATTGTTTGTTTAATTATTTTTAAAGTTAATTTTTTATGCTATATCCTTGATGTGATAGTGATTAATAATGGATTGTGCTGGTGTACGCTTCTATGTTTAAGTCAGTGTTTTGGATGCCATTATCACTACAGGCATGAAAGTTTAGATTTAAATGCAGCCTGAAGAGTAGAGCACCACATTACTAAAAGTATGTCAGTGTGATCAACTTTTTAAGCTTCATTTATCAAGTACACTTTTATGCACAGGTCAGTTATGCTTGCACAGTCACGAATTTTTTTACGTTCATATGTCCTAAAAGAAACACATCACCATACCTAAATCAGGTAACTGTGACCTTCTTTGTATGTGCCAGTGATCATGCACATCTGTTACGTTTAGTCTGTTTAGAATACTGTTGCTTGTAGTCCTGACATTATATCTGTGGATGCTTCCGATCGGCACTATTCCACCAAACCAGAAGTCGGCCACAGTGACATTTTCATTCTATGATGATCATGTATATGTCTTCCATTCTGATTGTTTATTGGATACTGTTCCTGGTACAGTCTTGAAAATTTACATTCACATACATCCAGATTGGCCAGCATACCAGAGACAGATCACTGTGCCCAACTTTTGAACATTAGTGATCATGTGCACTTCTGTTCACTGACATCATTAGTGATCATGTGCACTTCTATTCACTGACATCATTAGTGATCATGTGCACTTCTATTCACTGACATTGTTAGTGATCATGTGCACTTCTTTTCACTGACATCATTATCATTAGTGATAATGTGCACTTCTATTCACTGACATCATTAGTGATCATGTGCACTTCTATTCACTGACATTATTAGTGATCATGTACACTTCTATTCACTGACATCATTAGTGATTATGTGCACTTCTATTCACTGACATCATTATTATTAGTGATCATGTGCAATTCTATTCACTGACATCATTAGTGATTATGTGCACTTCTATTCACTGACATTATTAGTGATCATGTGCACTTCTATTCACTGACATCATTATCATTAGTGACCATGTGCACTTCTATTCATTGACATCATTTTGTGGGATAATGTTGCTAATGTTTAGTCATGATGTGTATGGCTCCTGAGGCAGAGTACACTGCTGATTAAAAGTATGTAATTACAACCTACTTTGTATACTGAATATGTATATCTTGGAATGTTAAGTGGGTTTGTTGGACCTTGCTGCTTGTACTGTCATCAGGCTGGATAGGATCATAGTGCATCACCATGTTAAAGAAAGGGTAACTGTGACCTACTTCATCCATTAGATATTCAGAACTAATATGTTATTTACCTTACTTTTGCTCTGATGAAAGCAGTAACAACATATGGATATTATGAAGAGAATTTTAAAGACATGTTTATCCATATGATTTATCTTTCCAATTTTAAATCTTATATCTTTATCTGGATAACATTATAAGTTGACTTTGAATATTTGCCTTCCAAATTAAATATAATGAGGCATGATTTTTTGTGTTGGTGTCAGGTTGATGGGTCATATTTTGTAACAAAAAGAAAATCTTAACAGCCAATTCATATTACAGTATTTTGTTGATTATGTGCTTACAGACAATGTCCATTTAACGTTTTATCTTTGAATAAATTGCACATAGTTTGTCTTATCTTTTGAAGATCCATACATTATTAATTGTGTATTCTTAATTTAGGGATGCCTTGATATGTACTGATTATTTCTTTATTGTTATTGGAAGTTTAACTAAAACAGTAGACGTAGGTTCAGTTGTGTGTGAATTTTGTTCTCTTTAAAATTATCACTCACAAAATATTTTTTTTCTTCAGGATATTGTGATTTTGAAAAGGACACGTGTTCCTGGACCAACACACAGATTGGTGATAATTTTGATTGGCTGAGAAAGAAGGGACAGACAATAAGTCAGTTCACTGGTCCAAGTATTGACCACACCCAAGGCACTGCCCAGGGCTACTACATGTACATTGAAACAAGTGTCCCAAGGGTAAATGGTAACAAAGCTCGATTATATAGTGAAGTTTTCCCACCCACCAATAACACTCGCTGCTTCAATTTTTACTACCACATGTATGGATCTGACATTGGAACCTTAAATGTCTACATTTTGACCAACAATTCTGTGGACACATTTTCTGCTGAAGCCCTTGCCTGGAGCCTCACTTCAGATTATGGAGATCAATGGAATCCAGGACAGTTCAATATCACTGCGGTGTATACATCTAAACCCTGGCAGGTGAGTGTGGCACTTAACATTTTGTTATGGACAAATTCTTGTTTGGGATTAATCAGTATATTTTATATAAAATTCTGTTATGATGCTGTTCCTTATTAAAATAAAGAAGAACTCCTGCATATTTTGACTTTAATTACCCTTCCTCTATATTTTTCAATAAAGCCAGAACTCAGAATGTTAATTTGATTTTTATGAATGATTGTTTGTGAACTTTTAGGTATTTAACTGTGTGGAAATTGTGATATTTTCTGTAGTTAAAGGCCAAAAGTAAAATTCATAAGAAAAACTTACTCAATTACTAGTTAAATATCTGTCATCAAACAAGAATTATTAAAAGAAAAGTATGAGAAAAAAAGTACACAGCCATAAATTGTTCATGAAATGTCAGCTGAATCAGTCGCAAAAATTCATCAGATTTGCACAGGTTGAAGGTCATAGACTCCCTGTATCAGATACACCAAGAAAAGTGTATGTTGGTGAAAGACATTTTCTTAATGTCACAGTTTTTTAGATCACAGTAAGCTTTCATGGCTGATTCCAAAGCTGGGGTCAAGATTTCATTATTATAAATTTGGCCATATGGTTTTCATTTTTCATTCCCATATATTTTCTAAACCCCATGAAAAATACTCATCACCAATATCATGAATCATTATAAAGCTAAGAATTCATTAAGGTCACTTGAGAATCCTATGCAAGGTCTTAAAAAGGTTTTTTTTTTAGGTTTTGCTTTAAGTATTTTCTTATGCATATATTTACTAAACCCTTTAATGGATTTTCTTTATACTTGACATCAATTATTATGAAGCTTAAACAATTCATTTCACATCACATGTCTTCAACTCTTTGATCCAAAGATCAAGTTCACATCTTAAAAAGATTTGCATTAAGGATTTTTTCCCCATTTCTATTATTTCCTATACTTCTAGATGCATTTTCTTTATTCATTGATGAGTCAGCATGAAGCTAAGACAATTCATTCTGTGACATACTTATTCAATCATTTGACCATGGGTTCAAGGTCATATGTTTGAAATCAATGCTTTTATCATGGGGTTCTTGTCATTGAATTCATCATTTTCATTCCTTGGACAGTTATTGCAATTTTATAAATTTTACAAGCATATTTCTTCTTTTATTATTTAGTATTAAAAATAATTAGCAACCATGTCTTTTTATGTCAGATTTCATACAATGATATATGAGGTAACATGTGACATCATTTTGACTATGTGATGCATGAGGTAACATGTGACATCATTTTGACTATGTGATACATAAGGTAACATGTGACATCATTTTGACTATGTGATACATGATGTAGCAAGTCACATCATTTTGATGACATGAGATATGAGGTAACATGTGACATCATTTGATGACATGACATGATACATGAGATAACAAGTAACACCATTTTGATGACATGATACATAAAGACACAAGTGATATTTTGACTAACAATACATGACATAACAAGTCACATCATTTTGACAGTATGATGCATAAGGTAACAAGGGACATTTTGACAGCATGATACATGAAGTAACAAGTGACATAATTTTGATGATATGATACTGTAATAATCACTTCATTTGGAGTTGATTTTACAACAGCAGGCTTCCCTCAGTTATCACTACTGGAATCTGTAAATACAAAAATATTTAAATCTTGTCTGTGCTTAACAGATAATACAAAATCAAAAATGGTATTAAGACATGACTGATATATTTATTATTCTATTGCAATGTTTAGACATAATTATATACTTTTCATCCATTTGTCCAATTTACCATTTTTGTTTAGTAATAATTAATTTATAGCCATTTACATCTAAGCTTGACAATAACTTGAAAAAAATGGGTAGGACGGTCAGTGAGACCAACTTTTCATTTGGTCAAGGAATGATACTATGAACAAACAAGTTAAACCTACCCATCCATGGATCTTTTCATACTGGCAGATCAGGTTCCATGTTGTCTGTTTTGCTGATTACTCAGAAAAAAACTAGACTGAACCAAATCTGCTGGCACATTATGTGATTGTATATCAGTGTCTGTGTATTTTGCACCTAGAGTCAACTTATAAGTGAGTATATATGGCATGTTGTTTATTTTCTATTTTCAGATCATATTTGAGGGTGTTAGGGGTAAGGGTTACAGAGGAGACATTGCCATTGACGACACATCCTTGACTGATGGTTCTTGTGAAGTTCAACCAAGCGAAGCTTATCCAGGACAAAGTGGTATGTCAATCAATCGTCAGCAGATAAGTCAACTACTGTAAACAGTAAAATTTATACACAAGATCATGCAAATAAAACTTACATCAAGCTCATCACATACACCCTGATCTACATGTGTACTTGCAGAACAGGTTCTATCCAGGTTGCTCCACATAATGATTTTAATCACATCACATATACCCTGATCTACCTGTAATATAATGTGCTGGCAGATCCTGATGGCTCTATATAGTGATTTCAAGCACATTACATACTCCCAGATCATTTGTAGCATAATGTGCTGGCATAACAGGGTCAACAATATTAGTGCTGCCTACTGTTTTTAAGCACACCCCAGAAGTCCTGATCTACCTGATCAATGTTAGGCCTGAGTCTGTTTTGTTTACTCTTGGGTGCTCTTTGAATATGGATAGATAGAATAGCTATTGAACTTTCATTTCCTTTATAAACATGTGGGCAAAAATATATTTTGCTTCCCTGTCCTTTCAGGTCAGATCGTTGTTGACTGTAACTTTGACACTGACATCTGCAGCTGGCAGCAGAGTATGAATGACCAGTTCAACTGGACACGGAACTCTGGAAGCACAAGCTCACTTGACACAGGACCAATTGGAGATCAGTCAGGAAATGGTCAGTAGAACAAAGAAATGTCAATTAATCACATACTTTTAATTCTTTTAAAGGTAATTTCATGGCTTGGCAAACACACATTTGTACTTTAATCTGCACATTGGAGAAGAAATCATATTCTTTCCAAAGAGGTGTTGCAGTCTAGCCCCGCTATAGCACGCTTTGTTATAACACAAACTCAGATATAACACGGTCATGGTAAGCCTCACAAAATTCATACACATGGTTTTTTTCTCATACACAAAAGAAAATCTTTCTTAAAAATATGAAAAAAAATACATAAAACATTTATTATCATTTTGGGGAAGAGATCATGTATAAATAATATAAGATGATTGATGTGTAGCTCCTGAAATTGCATATGTATTTTTCTTGTACACGAATAAGGTTTTTTTTCTTCTTAAAAGTACGAAAAATAATGTAAAAAAAGTTTATTCTGAAATCATGTAGGGCTTTACCATTGTCGCAAACTTGGATATTGTTTTTCCTTATTGGTGGCAAAATATACCATCTGGCAATCTTTTTTAATTGCCGACATCATTGGCTGTTTAAACTTATATATACAACCATTGGTTTGGAGTAGAGAAATTCAAAGGCCCCATGAAAGGAAGCTGCAAACTAGATATGAAATGCACAGAAATTTATTTATTGTTACATAAATTCTTTGTCCATATTGATAAACCATCTAAACAGTGTCATTTTGTATCATAATCTGCTTATCTTGACATCTAACATGATTACTGTATGCGTGAGATATCCATTTTTTGTTGTTGACATTTCTGGTAACAGATCAGCTGAGCAAAACATTATCTCATAATCTATCTTTCCTTAGATTTTCAGCCTCTTGCTAGTAATTTATATATTTACATAGACTGACATTTATATGTGGATGGTAAGTACAATTCCTCTTCTTTTTATTCAGAATTAAATCCTGCAGGACGCTCACATTTTCTGTAATAATCTCTGTCATTAGACCTGAACACCTGCATCTCTATCATCTGCTGACCCTTTGTTGAATTTCTTATGCATGCACGAAGGGCAGCATCACACTGCTACCGCAAATGTAAAAAAAATACACCCAAAAAATCTACATCTTACTTATTGGTTTATTCAGAAGGCAGGGAGAAACAGTAACTAGAATAGACCAAATGACGACCAATTCCTTTTTAAAAATGTACCCAGATAAAAAAGTTTGATGATTTCTTTCAAAGGAAACATACTCAGCAAATGGAAAAAAATCAGTCTCAGTCTGAATCATGCAATACAATTATTTGATGTTACTGCCACAATAAGAAATGGGTATTTGTTTGGTTCTCCAAAGCTGTTCTTCAGCGATGACTTCAATATATCATGCCTCAAAGAAAGCCGACTACAATCTGTAATAAAAACAAAGCACATTTCTTCAAAGGAAGTCAGTACCAACCTTTAATAAAAGTAATGGAATCTGATGTATTGTTGCATTTTCCAACATGACTGGAATATGTTAACTGTGTCATGAAAGTTTCCAACATGACTGGAATATGTTAACTGTGTCATGAAAGTTTCCAACATGACTGGAATATGTTAACTGTGTCATGAAAGTTTCCAACATGACTGGAATATGTTAACTGTGTCATGAAAGTTTCCAACATGACTGGAATATGTTAACTGTGTCATGAAAGTTTCCAACATGACTGGGATATGTTAACTGTGTCACGAAAGTTTCCAGCATGACTGGAATATGTTAACTGTGTCATGAAAGTTTCTTTTTTCCAGGCAAAAATTTTATGTTTATAAATGGCGGCTTAAAATGCAAACTAACTTTTACCAACTTGGGATGTACTGAAAAGTAAATGTGCTTTGTCATTTGTTATGGAATTGTGCTGTGTTTTTCTACTGAATTCAGACCAATATGACCTGTGACAAAATTGCTTAATATTTTAAATCTCTACGTGTATATATTTTTGATGGAATCACTTGTATTGTGGATTCAGTGAATATATTTCATTCATGAGTGAATTCACAGTGTTGATAATCTATATATCTACTATACATCAGACATGTATATATAAACAGTATTCATGTAAATTTACCAATTCCTGGTTCTCTAAGCAAAGTAAAATATATATGCCTTCTCTGTTTTCACTGCAGTTGTATTTCTCATTTAATATGCATCAATTTAAGATAGTAACTGTGCCAATGATGCACACAGTTTTGCTCCCACATTTATTACCTATCCCCCCCCACACACCACCGCAAATCTTTGAATGTACAAAGAATTTTTTTTTCACTTACCTAACCTGGTTGCTTATAACCCAGTTTGGTCTATAAACACAGTTGGGATCTATGGCAACCAACTACTGTGTTATAGTGTTGTCATAGTGTTATAGTGTTGTCATACTGTATTTTGTTAATAATACCCCACACAGAATTCACACTAACAGTGCAGTTTGTTTGTTTCCTATTGGCATAATGTTGAAAGCTGTGTGATGTCGTACTGTGGTATGACACGATGCCTAGAAACAGGGCTCATTCAAGATTCAGAGATATAGAACCATTGGTTGACTTATACTTTCTAAAGGGACAGATCAGGTTTTGACGGGTCAATATAGTGTCATTTCTTTTTGTTTTAATTGCACGTGTATGCATGCATTTCATGTTTCAATAATTTTTCAACATGAAATTTAAAATATTAAATGTTAATAACTTAGCACAAGTTTGGATCTTTGAAAATTAGTACAAGTTTTTGCATAAGCACAAGTTTTTCCATTAGCACAAGTTTTTCAATTGGCACAAAGATTCATGCCATGGTCTAGTGGGTTCTGTATGATAATGATACCATTTAGACATCCAGTACCAGAGTGACGATCTTAAGAATCTTGTTGTTGCTACACCTCTTGAATGGATGGTCATATCATAGTGGGGTTTTTACTAAAGATTGTTAAAATGTCCTGTTGGTTTTAATGGTGTCAGTCAAACATCTACATATAGCAATCATGACAGCCATCTTGATAATCTGTTCTGAGTAGCTAGTCATATCATCACAGGGTTTTCACCTAAAGACTTATAATTATGCTTCGCTAGTCCTAAATGAAAATCGTGCCAGTATTTGATCCAATATGGTCACCACAATGTCCAATTTGAAAATAATGTAATTGCTGAAGAATATCACAGATGGTTTCATCAGTGCAGTTAAAAAGAAAGAAAAAAACAACCTTACCTTGTATTTCTAGAAGTTCATTTTAGCCAGTAGAGCTCAGTTTTTTCAAGGAAATTTCTTTTTATTTTTAAGCTCAATAACTATTTGTATATTTCCAGGTTATTACATATACATAGAGGCATCACAACGCAATCCTGGTGACAAAGCAGTTCTGGAATCCCCTATTGTACCCCCCACTTTCCAGCAGGGTAATTGTTTCTCCTTCTGGTACCACATGTATGGCTCTGAGATTGGCACTCTTAATGTGTATACAGTAAGCAGCTCACAAAGACGGTTGAGATGGACAAAATCAGGAACACAAGGAAACCTTTGGCTTCAATCCAGCTTTAACATAATTAGTTCAACAGACTTCAAGGTATAGTTGTAAAGCTTAACCTAGTTAAAATGATGTTGATTAAAATGGAATTTGATTGAATTATGACAAATAGAAGTCTTTTTAAAGAAACTTTTATCTTTAAAACAGATTATTCTGTTTCTGTTTCCAACAGCAATTTACTGTTAACAAAAGAAAACAGTGTCTTGATGTAAAAACTTGCCAATAATTGTCGTCTACACTCACTTATAAGTCAATTGCTACTGCAAACAACATAGACCCAGATTATGCAGTCGCATAACACAGATCAGGGTCTGTGTTATTTGTTCATCTGATTACTCCAAGTATTCAGCATATGCATTGGATCTGTGCTGCAATTTGCAGTTGGACCTGACTTTATAAGTCTTATCAGCTATTTTTGCCACAAATGACAAACACTGCTAAAGAAAAGTACCATGCTCAAAATTGTTTACAATGGCTGTTTAAAAACACAAATGAGGCAAAGTACCATGCTCAGAAGTGCTCACAAAGGTTGATGAAAAACATAGATGAGGCAAAGGACCATGCTCAGAAGTGCTCACAATGGCCAATTTAATACACAGATGAGGCAAAGTACCATGCTCAGAAGTGCTCACAATGGTTGATTACGTACACAGATGAGGCCAAATTGTGACTGGAAAACCAGTAGTAAGATTTCTTACATAAGTTAGAGAACTATGGAAAAGAATGTTTCAGTCTTTAACTCTATTCTGTTATGGTCATTTTCCAGATCCAGTTAGAAGGTGTAACTGCAGCAGGCTGGAGGGGAGACATAGCAGTAGATGAGGTACACTTTGAAACAGTGCCATGCTCAAACTCCACATATGTCCAGCCATCAAGTAAGTTCCACAGTGTATACTTTTAGAAATTTGTTTCCCAGTTGTAATGTTAGAAATGTTGCTGCCAAGTATTGAAATTTAAACCCTAAGTCACATATGAATAATTCCTACATGTTATAATAATTTTAATTTGTTCATACACAAGCAAGTATACTCAGAAAATAGACTGAGAGGCACAGTAAAGGGAGACAATCCCCCAGACAATATCTTTTCTGGGTCAGAAAGATGTATATTAAGGTCAGATGCAATAACCATATTGAATGTTTTTCTGAATAAAAAATGTCTTCTGTCTTGAATGCAGCTAATTTAAGAATGGCATTTTGTAATCATTTTATAATGAACATGATTTAGTTATGTTCTACAGAGATACCTGTCTTGAAAGATTTCTGCCTGAAAGGAGAAAAAAATATGTCTGTCAAGACTGGGAATGACTCATCATAGATCATTAAATGATTTATAACATGGTTGATCCATGCACAGAAAGTCTGAGCCCTCTGTCTTAAAACTTGACTGAACATTTCAATGACAAATATTATTCCATACTGTTAATCTTCGATGAATTGATAAATGCAATTTTTGAATGGTCAGAATATTTTAAGTACCATCCGTTGTTATTTTATTGTTTTTCTTCAGAAATTTGCAATTTTGAGAATGGATTTTGTGGTTGGACACAAGATCAGACAGATGACTTTGACTGGACAAGGAACTCCAGGACTACAGCTAGCAGTGGCACTGGACCCTCATATGACCATACGACTGGTTCTGGTACAGGTAGGTTAGACCAGTATTGATACTTATTTTATTATACCTGCTATGAAAAGATGGTGGTAAATAGGATTCATATCATCAGTTTGTCTGCACATCTTTCCATTCTGTTCTGTAAACTCTCATTTCAATACATCTTTTGATGGTAAACCTGAAGTATAATTGCATCTTGGAATGCAGGTGTGTCACACAACCAAACAGGTTCCTACTTTAAAGAATTATCTCAACATAGTTATGTAGCTGTGCTAGCTTAATATGCCCAATTCAAGTTTCAAGTTTGTTAGCTGCAGGATTGTAATTCAGTCATAATAGATCAAACAAAAGCATCCAGAATGCATGTCAGGCTAGTTTTGATATTTGTTTTGTGCAACGTTGACTCTGTTTGATCTTGCCACACAATCAACACCTGTTGACTCTGTTTGATCTTGCCACATAATCAACACCTGTTGACTCTGTTTGATCTTGCCACACAATCAACACCTGTTGACTCTGTTTGATCTTGCCACACAATCAACACCTGTTGACTCTGTTTGATCTTGCCACACAATCAACACCTGTTGACTCTGTTTGATCTTGCCACACAATCAACACCTGTTGACTCTGTTTGATCTTGCCAATCAATCAACACCTGTTGACTCTGTTTGATCTTGCCAATCAATCAACACCTGTTGACTCTGTTTGATCTTGCCAATCAATCAACACCTGTTGACTCTGTTTGATCTTGCCACACAATCAACACCTGTTGACTCTGTTTGATCTTGCCAATCAATCAACACCTGTTCAATTACAGAGATCCTTTAAAGAGATTTCAAAGACTATGATGAAAGCGTCTCTTAAAGAGCATAAACTCAGCTCTACATAAAAATATGGTCCAAGTATATGAATTGTCTGTCAGTATCTGTGTAATTTAAATGTCATAATGTTAAGTAATATGGTTTTCGTTACACAAAAATGGACTAAATGTAAGTTGGTCAATTATTTGTGACATATTCAGCTCGATAATACGATTGTAATCCTTCAACTACTGGTTTTGTCTATCTCCATATCTATCTATGTCTATATGTCTATATGTCTATTTGATTATCTATCTGTCTTTCTGTGTTAGGCTATCTATCTATCTATCTATCTATCTATCTATCTATCTATCTATCTATCTATCTATCTATCTATCTGTCTGTCTGTCTATTCATTCATTCATTCATTCATTCATTCATTCATTCATTCATTCATTCATTTTGGCTTGTTTATTTTACCTAATTGCAACTCCTACTCACTGACCACACATCACCCCTTGCTGATGTGTTTGGTTTGAAAAGCACACCTGAATATACAGGAGGAGCAAAGAGAAACTAGTAGCCATATAAAGAGGGTGGGGTGGGGATGGCAACTTATAATCACATATATATGGCATGTTGCTAATTCAATATTTTCCACTCTATGACTTACACAAAGATGATAAATTAAATTTTTCCACTCTTTGATTTATTAAATGATAAATATATTCTAAAGCAGATAAATGGTGGTTTTGATTTTTGTCAGGCTGTGTGAAATAGTTTCAGCAATTTTTTTATACTGCTAATTCTTTATAACAATGTTATTTCCTAAGAGAGTTTCCATTTCATCATTTAACTGTGATAAGCCCATGCTTGATGACATGTCCACCCTATTTTTATCAATTTTTGGCAAATATTCATTTAAAATATCTTTGTCTAAAAATAAATATATCCCCTATATGTTGATTTTGTTTTAACTGACTGTCTAGTTGTATCCTAGTAAAAATTACTGAAAACTATGTTATAATAGCATCTTGATGCCATACTTCATTTTCTAGCACTTGATTTCTAGAGGTTCTGAATGATTTAATGCTGATGTTATACTGGACACTGAGTGACCTTGTAATGGATGTGTAATAGTTACACAGTAGATGTATATTTGTAACCAGCAAACATTCTCATCTAATTTGTATCTGTCTTATGACCCTTAATTTATTTTCAGGATACTACATCTACACAGAAGCCTCTGCACCCAGAGCCCAGGGCGACAAAGCCAGGTTACAAAGCCCTGTTTACCCACCTACCTCAGGGGACTGCCTTCAGTTCTGGTTCCACATGTATGGTAGCACCATGGGCACGCTAAATGTGTACACCATGTCCAATGGTCAGCTGGGCAGCCCTGTTTGGAGTCAGAGTGGCGACAGTGGAGACAAATGGATTGTTGCACAAGTCACAGTCGCAAGTTCTACTAAATTCCAGGTACTGTTTCATAGCTAGTATTACATCCACATCCAATGATATTTAAAATGATATCTGGGATTGACCAATATGAAATATATTAATACCTAAGGTGGAGTGGGGTGGAGGTGGAATTGGGGAATGTGAGGTGAAAGAATATGTGGTATTATAAGGTCAATAAGTATATAAGTAACACAAAACACATTTTCTCTGTAAAATCTGTTGCCTTGAAATTATTTCATTAAAATGTCAGTAAAATTGGACTTGAAAATACTGTTACAAATGTGTGGATTAAAGCAGGGGTGTTGATGATTAAAGTAAATTGCATTTGTACAAAGAAACCTGTAGAAGAGTGGGATTCCCGTACTGTGTGATATCTGGAGTGGATGAATTGTTTTGGCATGTGGCCCATTCTGTGACACCAAATATAACAGGTCCACCAGAAATATCAGTGACAGTATGCATGTTATTTACTCTAAGTAATAATTAGTATTAGTTAACAGATCTCATAACATTATAAGAAACCTTACAAACATTAAAACTAAACTTTACTTTTAAATATGTACTCATCTTCATTCATGATTTCATCAGTAATGTGTATATTGCAAATGTTAGGTAAAACTTCCATTCTGGATTATATTGATGAAATTCTTAAATGTTAGAATTTTATCAGATGAAATTTGTAACAGGACTTTATGGTGGTCACAGGGATGAAGAAACATTCTGAAGTACCTGTATGGCAGGATATGTAGAATAGTGTTTCTCAGAGTGAAAATAAGAAAAAGAATCTACTAAACAAAACACCAGTCAATTAGATATAAATTTTAAAATATGTTGGCAAAGAAGAGAAATTAAAGTTTTTGTTAATTTAAAAGGAAATCTAAAGTTATGGTCATGAAATTCAAATTTTTGGAATTGGAAGAAAGATTCAAAATTTGTTTTAATTGGACTATAATTGTTACTGTGTACAGGTATGTAAAGTTTTGCAGGAAGATGCAGTATGATTGTATATAGTAAACTGATTTGTATATAGTACATTATATACTATACTCATTTGTATATAGTACACTCATTTGTATATGATACACTCATTTGCATATATAGTACACTCAAAATGAGTTTATACATGCATTTTTATCTATTTTTTATTGATATCTTCAGTTCAAATTTTGAAATGGATTGTACAAACCTTCATTTGTAATTTGCTTCAATAGCATGACTGGTATAAGATAATTTATCATTATGAGTTTACAAAGAATGAATGTGGACTCCTGCACAAAAATGGCAACCAGTTGGGTTTCTACCTGTACGTCTAAGACCAGGAACATATCCTGGCATGTCTATTACAGCTGAAACACCCCCTTGTTTATCAAATCATCCATCATGAATGTGATCAGTTATTATATGTCACATTGACTGCCATGACATAACATGCTTATTTTAAGTTATTACTTTTGAGGTATGTTGTGTTTGAAAAAGATTATAAACATAGAAAAATACTACTGTACTATATGCTTAGTAGTAAAATTCTACTGTACTATATGCTTTAGTAGTAAAATTCTACTGTACTATATGCTTTAGTAGTAAAATACTACTGTACTATATGCTTTAGTAGTCTTTTTTACAAATGTAATATCTGTTCAGGATTGGCTGCCTCAATCCAGAAATGTAATAACAATGTTCACAGGTTCTAGAAATGTAATAACAATGGTCACGGGTTCTAGAAATGTAATAACAATGGTCACGGGTTGCCATCTTTGCCAGAATGTGCTTTTAATAATGAAGATGAATATTTTTAAAATTGTTTTTATGAATTTATATGATAGGAAGGCATAAAATGAATGCAGAACAACAACCATTGTCATTTATTGAAACCCATTTACTTGTACTAGTTCACCTTAAGCTTGTAAATTACAGGTTGTCTTTGAGGGTGTCCGGGGAGTCAGTTTCCTGAGTGACATGGCCATAGATGATGTGAAAATCACACTTGGTGCTTGCCCCCTTCCAGCTTCCTGCAACTTTGAGAATGATTTCTGTACCTACAGCAACATCCAAGGTGACCAGTTTGACTGGACAAGGGCTAATGGCAATACTCCAACTCTGATGACTGGACCACATAATGACCACACAACCAACTCACCAACAGGTATGTTATTAAGTTAAGCTTTCAGTTGAGGTGCTCATTTATCAGAATGATGGAGACTTTGCTAATGGTGCTTATGATTGGACCTAATTTAAGAAGTACCTAATACTGTTGGTGAAAGGATAAAATCTGTCTTTAGAGGAAGACATTTTTGTTAGAATTATTGCCTAGCTTGCAGCTAAATGCTGTGTATAACAACATTTTCTGAATGCATCTTGTCCTGCAGTTTTATATCGATCATGGTAAAACTTGGTAATAATACGATCCTCACTGAAAGATGCACACAGTGACAAATCATTACATCTGCAATTATGTTAGAGTTAGCTCTGACTTTACTAGTGTACGACCATGTAAATGCTTTTAATCTCAGGTACAGTATATTAACATGAACTTTATACATGATATGGTCATCAATTTTCACAGTTTAAGAATTTTGTAATGATTTTCTTTTTTGGCTGAATGCAGTGTAAGACAGAATCTTATGAATACGACTTGTTTTTTCACTTTTGCTTACTCAGGTGAATTTATGGTTTGGCCCTTCATCTGTTATGCACCATTCATTCACATTTATTTACAGCTTCTCTTAAAACTGCTTGACCAATTTGCACATGATTCTAACAAGAGAATTCCAGAATCACTTTCATATTTGTTCTAAATTTTATATAAGTCATCCTAGCATGAAGGTCTTTCTAATTATTTCAAATGATGCTGAAATGCCTTAAAATATGGCCACCATTACTAAAAATAGAAAATTTGTTTTAAAAAAATAGCATACACCACCTAATAGAATTTGACCAAAGTTAACAAAATTCATCCCATTATGCTGGCTTCTCAGTTTTGTGAAAATGATGCCAGTTGGTCATTGATCTCCTATGCCCAGCAGTACTCTGTAGAGGACTATTAAATATGAGTTGTCCATATACTTGACTGTTTATTGCAATCTTATTTATAAGCAGGTTCAATTATATTTTCAAGGTATGTATAAAGAACAGATAATGCTTTTCATTCCGATGATCATGCTAACAATTTTGCTGTGTTTCAGGGTACTATGTTTTCATTGAGACGAGTTCCCCAATCCAGATGGGAGATCGTGCCTGGCTGCAGAGTGGACAAGTTCAACCCACCACAGGCTCTTGTCTTACATTCTGGTACAACATGTATGGCACTGGTAAGAAATACAGATCTATCTGTATCTCATCTTTTGTGGAAAACATTACAACTTTTGAAATGTTACATCATGTCTTCAATTATATATTCTGAATTGTGGATAATAATAATTTTAAAATAAACATATCAAAAATAAGTATGCATGAGTCCTCATTTTCTTGTTAGCTGCAAAGCCAAGTGAGCTTATGATAAAGTAATGCAACATCTTCATTCTGTCATCCGGTCATCATCTGTGAACATTTGACATGAGATCAGCTTCTTAAAAAAACACTGGACCAATTTCAACAAGATTCTTGACACAAAGTCCTTTAAATTAATACAAATGATGCAACAAATTAACAACTTAAAAAAAACACCCAACATAGATTAACTAAATTCATTATAATCATCCTGGTATTAGGATATTTCAAGTTTATACAAATGGTATTGATCAGCCATTTAATATGACCACTGTTAACTGATAGTTAAAAGAATATCTAGTGACTTCTTGCCAAAAGCACTAAACAGAATTAATAATATTCAGACCTGCCACTTATCCAGATTTACTGGGGATCATCCAGATTTTTTTTTAAATCTGGAAATTACAATTTTAAATTTTTTACCCAAACTTCTGATATTTAAAACTGCCTCCTCAAGAATACATTTTGATTCATGATAGATGTGCCTCCGTTAAAGCAAAAGTGATGCAAATGTTTGACAATGACACTCAGTCTTACCATGAAAATCTATCATATATACATTTTCATCTTTTATGCTGATACTTAATGGGTTAATTGAATTAACACTAAATATCAGCATAAAAGATGAAAATGTATATATGAAAGAATTTCACACTATAACAGATTTTGATATGTCACTGTGACCAGCAGAAGAAAATGGTTTCTGCACATTAACATTATACCTGCTACCCTCTTCAAATAAAGTCATCATTATTATTATTATTATAGATCTATATCACAGACCTGGACCATTGAAGTCTATTGATCTTGGGGTGATAATGTCATCTGTCAATGTCACAGGTTGAAAAATTTAAAAACTTTTTGCACACAAATTTCAGTTTTCATGGATGTATCTTCATGAAGGTTTGTTGATGGCAACACTTTGGGTAAGAAAGAAGAAACCTTTTAAATTTGGAATCAAAAGGTCAAAAGTCAATGTTACTTAAAGAGGAGAAATATATTTGGCCTTATTAAGTTCAAGAATCTTTAACCAAATTTTTTGGGTGTGCTTGAACTTGAGAGATGAAAGAGGCCTGTTGATTTTGGTGTCAAATGTCAAGGTCATCATAACTGAAAGAAGGAAAATGGCTTTTGCATAATAATTTTGCTCAAAGGCCAAGAACTGTAACCATACTTCATGGAGGACTTACACTTAAGCTATAGACGAGCCTTAATTATTTGACGTGAAAAGTTCCCGGTCATGGTCATGTAAAAAATAAAACTGGATTTTGGAGAAGAATTGTTCATCGGGAGCATGTTTTATTTGCCAAATTTTTTGAAAGACATGCACTTAGGTTAATAATGAAACCATTAGATTTTGAATATTAAAGGCCTAGGTTAAGGAAAGGCTAATAAATAAATAAATAATGGTTTCTGCACATTGAGTTTAGTTCAAATCTTCAAACTTAATCAAGACCCATTGGTAAATTATCTCCGTGGTGACATATATTAAGACGAGACATGCATAATTAGGACCATTAAACATGAGGCTGGCATATAATGTATCTTTTGTTATTATTGCAAAGTAAATATTCATTTCAGGTATTGGTAGCCTCAATGTTTATCTTATGACTGCAAATTACGGCAACAAGACACTCTTCAACAGTACAGGAAACAAAGGTGACTTATGGCTAAATGGACAGGCAGATGTCATCTCAGCTGTGCCATTTGTGATCAAATTTGAAGGAATCAAGGGACCAAACTACATGGGAGACATAGCACTGGATGACATCAGTCTTAAGCCTGGAATCTGTTCACTGCAACCACTCACTGGCTCAACTCCACTTACACCATATTCCACAGCCAGTGAGTACGACAATGTCCATAATTTGTAGATTTGCTGAAGGTGGGGATATGCTTCTGCATACATGAATGGATTTCTGTTTACATATATGTATAATTTGGTTGGAGTGCATAAAATACAATGTTAGCTTTTACATGATGAGTGGCAAGTCCTCTTGACTGTAACAGAAGGGTAGTTCATGGTTAGTATCTACTCCACATGATGGGAGCCAAAGAGTGGAACATGGTGAGTGGTGGGTCTACATGATGGGGACAGAAGGGCAGATAATGGTGAATGGTAAGTCAGTGTGATGGGACAAAAGTGTGGAACATTGGGAATGGTAAGTCCATGTGATGGGGACAAAAGAGTGGAGCATGTTAAATGGTAAGTCCATTAGATGAGGACAAAAAGGTGGAGCATGTTAAATGGTAAGTCCATGAGATGAGGACAAAAGGGTGGAGCATGTTAAATGGTAAGTCCATGAGATAGGGACAAAAGAGTGGAGCATGTTAAATGGTAAGTCCATGAGATGAGGACAAAAGGGTGGAGCATGTTAAATGGTAAATCCATGTGATGGGGACAAAAGAGTGGAGCATGTTAAATGGTAAGTCCATGAGATGGGGACAAAAGAGTGGAGCATGTTAAATGGTAAGTCCATGAGATGAGGACAAAAGGGTGGAGCATGTTAAATGGTAAGTTCATGAGATGGGGACAAAAGAGTGGAGCATGTTAAATGGTAAGTCCATGAGATGGGGACAAAAGGGTGGAGCATGTTAAATGGTAAGTCCATGAGATGAGGACAAAAGAGTGGAGCATGTTAAATGGTAAGTCCATGAGATGAGGACAAAAGGGTGGAGCATGTTAAATGGTAAGTCCATGAGATGGGGACAAAAGAGTGGAGCATGTTAAATGGTAAGTCCATGAGATGAGGACAAAAGGGTGGAGCATGTTAAATGGTAAGTCCATGAGATGAGGACAAAAGAGTGGAGCATGTTAAATGGTAAGTCCATGAGATGAGGACAAAAGAGTGAAGCATGTTAAATGGTAAGTCCATGAGATGAGGACAAAAGGGTGGAACATGTTAAATGGTAAGTCCATGAGATGAGGACAAAAGAGTGGAGCATGTTAAATGGTAAGTCCATGAGATGAGGACAAAAGAGTGGAGCATGTTAAATGGTAAGTCCATGAGATGGGGACAGAAGAGTGGAGCATGTTAAATGGTAAATCCATGAGATGGGGACAAAAGAGTGGAGCATGATGAATGGTCGAGCATGTGTGATGATGAAAAGCATGGTTGTAATGCAGCATTGCAGTGGATTAGATTTTTCTGTTGGTTTTGTTAAGGTATTGAGCATAATCATACAAGAATTTCACATAGTTTATAAATATTCAAAATTACTGCTGTGGCCATACTTGTAAAGCAGTCACCATTTTGTAAACATGTCATTCAGAAAAAAATCCCATTTATGTAGAAATTATTGTGTATTTACTGAGTTTGATAAATGGAGTAAAGGTTGCAGCTGCCATAGCAACACCCAAAAACACTATTGCAACACCCCAAACACAATTGCAAATAGTTCTCAGGTGTAGCCTCAATCTTTACCATTGAAATGACAGTCATACTTAGAATCTTTGATCTGCATTGAAAATCCTCAAAAGACTCATTATCTTTGCAATTATCATTCCACATGGAATCCTTCAAAAACCTTATATTTGACAATCTGTTTAATTCCAAATCTTAAAGAAACATTATTTATTCATACAGTCAGAACAAAGATTCTGTATTGTTGACTGCAAAGTCGCATTTGCATGAAAAGTTATGAAAAAGCAGATATATTGATCAAAGTTGCCCATTGGTCACTTGTTCCCAAATTGAAGAACCTTTAGTGACCTTAACTTATTTTAATTCAGATATTATATGTGCTAGGCAAAATATATTGAATGCAAATAACATAAACAATATTCACAACATCAAACACATCATTCATATTTTACAAATTAGTGCATATGAGGTAGTACTATGTTGTTTGTACACATAACTCATGAAGAATGGACGTAACCAGCATGAATACATTGCCCATGTACACTCACAGAGTAGTACATACTTGTCAAGTGTATCAATTTTCCACGATGTGAGACAAAAGGTTTTCCTTGTCAACTCAATGAAGGTTTTTTGATTATGTACCACAAGTAAAAATATTAGACTTTCTAAAAAAGGTATGTTTATGTAACAGTTTTTTATTCTGTATTTTAAGAGGTTTTCTTTGCTTGCCTTTATTTTTATTTCTTATGCTTTTAGAGAATTTTTACATTTTTACCTTCTATCTTCATGTAAGGGTACTTGCTTAGTTAAGATTTGTTAGAAAACTATTTAATCTTTTTTAGCTTTACAATCTTACTTTTATTCTGCCCCATTTAGCCATTGTTGTGCTGGTGTGTCACCTAACCTTACACATTCATGCTCACACAAACCTTTATCTTAAATCTCCACTTGAATGTATTGGTTAATTGATCCAGCTGAATTGTAAGCATGAATCTTTTTTTTATAAAATGTACCTTAATATCAATTTAAATCAGTCAAATTTATGGTAAGAGTTGTCCTCCTTGTCATCATCAGAAAGATCTAGATCCCCAAGGTGACCCAACTAGGCTGGTTTCAGATTACATGGATATTAAACCTTTACATATTTCTGATGACACATGTTGTAACATCAGACAAGTTGTAAATCAATTGTGTGTGGTGTAAAAATGACATTTACGTGAGAACACACAAATTACTTTTAAGTGAGAACACAAAATTGTGTAGCAAACATTATCATTTTGTTATCTCTTTTTTTTTAAAAATATGAGGATAATGTTACCCTGCCTATCCAGACCTGTGTGCATGTGTAAACTTGTGCAATATTGACACCATCTAAGGTAGAGACTTAAAAAAATAGTTGAATATGATGTGAACAATAGCTTTTAAACTTTTATCCATTTCTAGTCAGATGTGTTGCAGGAGGTACTAGAGACATTTGCTTTTGTTGATTTCTGTACTGCAATAACTCATTTTGTAGATGTTTCATAAAAATGTACAAAATTCCTGAGGTAAATTGAGTATTCAGCAAATAAAGGCTTTTAAAAAAATAGAAATTATTTAAAATTATCTCACAGGCTTCAGCATAAAATGCTAAGTTCTTTTTGTATTCATTCTTATCATGCATCTAGTTTGAAAGTTTCAAGAAGCATTCTGTGATAATTGAAACGGCTGTAAGGACCAGAAATATTCAAATGACAATCTTTACATGTAGCTGATAATTATAAATTTAAAAAAAAAAAAGAGTCATAAATTGACAACCCAAAAAATTAGGTTTAGGTTCATAGGACCAGTTGATTGTTATGAGCAAGAAAAGTTTTAAGAAACAAAGTTATTCAGGGCAATCATCATTAATTTTCAGCACCAATCACCCAGTGTGACTTTGAAAGCTCTTTCTGCGGCTGGACACAGGATCAAAGTGACCAGTTTGACTGGACAAGACAGTCAGGTGGAACATCAACAGTTGGGACTGGACCATCGTTTGATCACACAACACAGAGCCAATTAGGTGAGTTATTACTAATTTTCAGTTTCACATAATTTATTGCATCAACTCTATTCACAAATATCTTTTAGTTGATATCATTAAAACACTTGTGTGTTCATATGTACTTTCAAGACTGGACTACTGTAACTCAATTCTGTCTGGTTCATCTCAATATCTACTCCAGAAACTTCGAAAAGTTCAAAACACAGCTGCTTGGATCATCCTTAGAGTACCACAATCAGAGAAAACCTCCCCACTGATCTGTACCCTACACTGGCTATCCATTTGATCCAGAATCAAGCACAAAATTTGTTCTCTGTGCTACGTTTCACTGATGGACTCCAATCCAACATACTTATGTGGCCTGACCCTATGTGTACACACCAGCAAGATCCTTATGCTCCTCTTCTGACAATTGTATACACATTATTCCCACTATGAAAATGAAGTCATATGGACAACATTCTTTTGCATACCAGAGCCCAGCAAATTGGAATAAATTACTCATTGAAATTAGACACAAAGACACAGTGATCCCTTTCAAGAGAGCTCTTAAAACTCGCCTTTTTCAGCTGCAAGAACAAACTTAAAGACCAAATAATGTTTCCTACCAAAAATATTTTCAGTATTTTTTAAGTTTTCTAATTTCATGGTAGTTTGTTTTTTGTAGTCATAGCATTATATATGTTGTAAAGTGCTTAGCACTTCTAAAGATTATTATTATTATTATTATTATTATTATTATTATTATTATTATTATTATTATTATTAAATATAGAATTGCCATCTTTAAATATGACAGACTGGATGTGGATATATAGCAGTTAAACTGTCATCACAGTGATTGAACTTAAAAAAATAGTTTTGTTAACAAAAGATTTAGAAGAACTTATTGTGTTGTTAGCATGCTGTATATACATATCTCACTCAAAATTTCACATATAACATTGCTAAAAAAACAGACCACAGCATCAATGTAGGCAAAAATTACAGAGGGACCTCAGAAAAATTAAGAAAAGAATAGACATTGACAGTGAGAAGGGGGAAGGACAGGTTAAGTGATTGTTAAGTAACTCATTTAATAATCATATTGAGAGTAATTGCTAATAAACAGATTTTTCTAATAAAGTTCTTCACTTTTCCTTATAAATTACCTTTATTTTCAATATATCCAATCTCTTAACTATGTAGGTAGGATTTGCATGCTGTTTACCTTTTTTTAATTCTATCCCCACAGCAACTTTTTATTAGTAACAACTTAACTGACATTTATGCAAGTCATAGATCAAAGAACAGTTGGTACTTAATTAGTTAGCACAGAAACACCTGTAGGCATTGATGGTTGATTGACACATCTCAAGTTCTAATACTAGAGAATATAAAATATGTATGAAGATAAAACTCTAAAAGAAACAACTTAAACACAGATTTCACTTGAGACAATTTTAAATTTTTAATTCTTAAAGTATAGCCACTCATAGGCATTACTAACTTTGTGATTAATCAACCTTGTCATCATATATAGTTATTTAAAGTGTACTGAGAATTGTTTTTTTAGTATGAACTATTTATCACAGTTTCATTTACCAATTTTTATCAATATTTTATTTATTCAGTAAATCAGGGCATATTTGGGGGTATTTTTATCAATATTTTATTTATTCCGTAAATCAGGGCATATTTGGGGGTATTTTTTATAAGGGCATATTTGGGGGTATTTTTTATAAGGGCATATTTGGGGGTATTTTTTATAAGGGCATATTTGGGGGTATTTTTTATAAGGGCATATTTGGGGGTATTTTTTATAAGGGCATATTTGGGGGTATTTTTTATAAGGGCATATTTGGGGGTATGTTTTATAAGGGCATATGTGGGGGTATTTTTTGTCAGAATAAATGGTATCCATACCTGCCCAACATTATAAACACATTTGCAAATTATTTAGGCTTACTAACTCAACGGAGTGGTATACTTGACAAAATATGTGAAAATAACACACTAGATACAAGCTTCAGAACATTAAACCATCTTTGGGGATTGATATTCCTCATATCAAATAAATCTTATTGATGAAGTGGTGCTGTACCAGTCATTTACAGGACACAAATCGCTGTCCCATGCATGCCTCCTAAAGGGTGAACCTTGATCAGACTGAATAACTTGCCAGTTTCAAATGACAGTACAACACTTTATTCTCAGGTGTATGTACTTTTACTCATTGATGGAGTGTGTCAACTTTTACCCAGTGATAGAGTGTGTCAACTTTTACCCAGCGATAGAGTGTATCAACTGTCACCCAATGATAGTGTCAAGTTTTACTCAGTGATAAAGTGTCAACTTTTACCCAGTAACAGTATCAACTTTTACCCAGTGATAGAATGTCAACTATTACCCAGTGATAGAGTATCATCTTTTACCCAGTGATTGTTGTTGTTGTTGTAAGGTTTAACGCCATTTTTCAGTACACAATAGGCTATACATGGCGGCCAGTATTATTGGTGGAGGAAGAACCCGGGAAGCCCCGGAAAGAACCACCGACCCACAAGAAGCTACCGGCAAGCTTTCTTACCCAATGATAGAGAAGTTTTCGGAAGTTGATAAAAAAGCTTTATTATGATCTACAAAGAGAGAAATCTTTTAAATTTTGACCAAATGTGCAATTGAAGTCATAAAAGTATGTTTTTAAGTTTTTATATGTACCTTTATCTTCTGTTTTAATTACCATTTCACAAGAAATTAAAATCTTTTACCTTATCTTGTATTTTGGAGTTCTATATGTTTACATTTATATGAAAGGGTTTATCATCCTAAAGATTTTTTGTGCAGTGTTGTAAAACATGTTATTGACACTTTATGCCAAGATTGTGCTGATGTGCTCTTAACCCCCACCCCCCATTTACATGTATAAATAACCAAAACCAGTCAGACTCTATATTTACATGTATAAATAACCCAAACCAGTCAGACTCTCTATGTACAGGTAATAAATACCCAAACCAGTCAGACTCTGTATTTACATGTATAAATAACCAAAAGCAGTCAGACTCTATATGTACATGTATAAATAACCAAAAGCAGTCAGACTCTTTATTTACATGTATAAATAACCAAAACCAGTCAGACTCTATATGTACATGTATGAATGACCCAAACCAGTCAGACTCTATATGTACATGTATAAATAACCAAAACCAGTCAGACTCTATATGTACATGTATAAATAACCAAAACCAGTCAGCAGCTAGGTGTGTAACACTTGCAAAATTAACATAAACTGATTGACTATTTTCTGTATGTTTTAAAAGGCGAAACGTTACTACTTATCCTAAGTTAGGCATTGATGGGACACTTACTGAATGTTTCTTTGTATGCTTAGCTAAAGACTGTTTTGTGTTATCTATTAACTAAAAATATTAGTGATTATTGATAAAATTTGTTAAGATTATTTTATTTTATTAATTAAATGGGTATATTAATACAATTCTTTATTATTTAAGAATAAATGTAAATATAACCATGAGATTGAAACTTTTATGTTTAGTGAGGTCTTATATATTTCAGGACACTATATTTATATCGAAACGTCAAGCCCACAATTACCGAATGACACAGCACGCATTTTAAGTCCAAGTGTCAGCACTTTTGGGCCAACCTGTGTGGTTTTCTGGTACCACATGTATGGAGCAGACGTCAACAGGCTAAATATGTACATCAAAAATGGTGCAAATCCAGGGCAGCCATATTGGACCAAGATTGGCACCCAGGGTGACAGGTGGCTGGAAGCACAGGTGGAGATGCCACCTCAAAGTGGCTCACAGGTGGGTGATGGCAATGCAGTGTTAGGTGGTTTTTTTTCCTCTTTCATCAGGCAAAACAAGATTTTGGATTTCTGCACATTCTGTTCTTAAATAATTGTGGGGCTATAGCATTGTGATTTATCATTTAATAAATGATTATATTTTGGGGGGTTACACTGTTTACCTTAATACCCAATGAAAATACTACTTTTATGGTAGATATAATTAAGGATTATTTGTTATCATCAAAAGAAAATTTAAATGAAATCATCCATGAGTATTTTAACAGTTATGCTTTTTATTAGTGCACATGTACAGAGCCATTTTGAAATGTTTGTATAGTATTTCTTTTATTTGTATAATGTTGCTGTGCAATTAAACATTAAACTTACTTATCTTTAGGATGTATGAGTTTGAATTGGCACCATTGCAAAGCAAAGACCAGAATAGTGTGTCCATTTTCAAGCTTCATGACTTTAGGAACAATGAATGCAGTTAAACCTGCCTTGAAAAACTACTGTTATGAAATATCACCTGTGTTGACAGACCAGATATTGCACTGATTTGTTGATTATATTTTGTTATAATCTGTAATTAGGGACCACCTCAATTGAGAGCATTCTTTTTTGGCAGAAGAGATGGTCTTTTAAAACAGGTTCCCCAGTGGTTATACAGTAATAACAAAGCTGAAGTAATAAATAATGAACTATATTGTAACCATGGTGTGCAAATATTGTCAAGGCATACAAAAAGGGTGCATAAATGCATAAGTAGTGCTATTAACCAATAACTTCTTTTTTCTGCATCCCATAATGATTTTAATCAATCTAAATGCATGTTACAAAAGGATTTGTACAATTTGTAAACTTCATTATAGAGCATTCCTTTAGCATTGTTTGTAAAGGATTTGTATTGCAAGATATGATGTCTGTATAGACATTATTATTATTTTATCAATTCAACCCCAGATTCAACCTATGTTTCGAACATTTTTATTAACCAGACATCAGATTCACTCTGTGTCTCCAGATTTTTCTTCTGAGTTGGAAATCTAAATGATTTTGTAAGATGATTTGAAAATTCTAAATGATTTTATAAGATGATTTGAAAATTCTAAATGATTTTGTAAGATGATTTGAAAATTCTAAATGATTTTGTAAGATGATTTGAAAATTTTAAATGATTTTGTAAGATGATTTGAAAATTCTAAATGATTTTGTAAGATGATTTGAAAATTCTAAATGATTTTGTAAGATGATTTGAAAATTCTAAATGATTTTGTAAGATGATTTGAAAATTATAATGATTTTGTAAGATGATTTGAAAATTCTAAATGATTTTGTAAGATGATTTGAAAATTATAATGATTTTGTAAGATGATTTGAAAATTCTAAATGATTTTGTAAGATGATTTGAAAATTCTAAATGATTTTGTAAGATGATTTGAAAATTCTAAATGATTTTGTAAGATGATTTGAAAATTCTAAATGATTTTGTAAGATGATTTGAAAATTCTAAATGATTTTGTAAGATGATTTGAAAATTCTAAATGATTTTGTAAGATGATTTGAAAATTCTAAATGATTTTGTAAGATGATTTGAAAAATCTAAATGATTTTGTAAGATGATTTGAAAATTCTAAATGATTTTGTAAGATGATTTGAAAATTCTAAATGATTTTGTAAGATGATTTGAAAATTCTAAATGATTTTGTAAGATGATTTGAAAATTCTAAATGATTTTGTAAGATGATTTGAAAATTCTAGTGAAACCTAGGACTGGGTAATACAGGCAGCAATGAACAAGTTCAATATCATTGTTTTGATCTTGTGTATTAGTCAAGATATCAAAATTCAGGAATCCCACCATGACTGTTATATCCAAATTTGTGTTTGTAAACAGTGCTTGTTAAAGAGGGGTTTTCCTGTAATTTGTTCTTTTATGTGCATCTTGTGCAGTGCTCTCTCACTATCCCATTATCCAGGAAGCCATAACAAAATGCATTGTGATATAGTTAATAATAATTGGTAGTGTTATGTAATAATTGGTAAGGTTATGTAATAATTGGTAAGGTTATGTAATTAATTGGTAAGGCTATGTAATAATTGGTAATTTTTTAATAGTTGGTAAGGTTTTGTAATAATTGGTAAAGTTATGCAATAATTGGTAAGGGTTTGTAATTTTTGGTAAGGTTTTGTAATAATTGGTAATTTTTTTATCATTGACAAGGTTTGTAATAATTGTTAAGGTTTTGTAATAATTGGTTAGGTTTTGTAATAATTGCTAAGGTTTGTAATAATTGCTAAGGTTTTGTAATATTGGTAAGGTTTTGTAATAATTGGTAAGGTTTTTGCACAAAGAAAAAAATATGATTGCATGCATAGGATAACATGTGAAATGTCACTGTCATGAAAAATAACAAAATGGAAACTATAAATAAGGAAAATAAACTGAGTAGCACTTACAAAAGTAATCACTAAATAATTTGATCTATTACTATACTGATGTTATAAGATGAAAAGCATTACATAGATGGATTTTACAGTGACGGAATAGTTTATTTATTTCTGCAGGAATTCGGTTTTCTCAGCTTTTGTGGCTGGTTGTTTTTATGATAAATATGTTGATATGGTATTAGTCAGACAGAAACATTTCCTTTCTTGCAGATTATGTTTGAAGGGATCCGAGGTCTCGGTGACCGTGGTGACATTGCACTTGATGACATCAGTATTCTTAATGGACCCTGCCCACCTCCGAGTGAGTTATGGAAGATACCTTGAAGATTTTTTATTTTATTTTTAAAGTCTATACAGTCTTTCTCCACTTTCTTTCAATCTGTCAATCTGTACTTTGCAATACTGGGGTTACATTGTGATATTATGTTTTTCAATACTGGGGTTACATTGTGATATTATGTTTTTCAATACTGGGGTTGCATTATGATATTTTATGTTTTTCAATACTGGGGTTACATTGTGATATTATGTTTTTCAATACTGGGGTTACATTGTGATATTATGTTTTTCAATACTGGGGTTACATTATGATATTTTATGTTTTTCAATACTGGGGTTACATTGTGATATTATGTTTATCAATACTGGGGTTACATTATGATCTGTACAATGATATGCCTCATACAGTTATTTTTTGATCCTGTTAAATAATGTTAAATAAGATAAGTACTCAAGTTAAATAATCTGTGTATTATACATAATAAATTTGTACAGAAGGCATCGAGGGAGAATAGCTTTGTATTATGATATGTTCTCACTTGCATAAGTAATAAGTAGAGTCCAACGGCAAACAACAAAGATCCTGATCTGCCAAAGCATAATGCAAATCAGGCTCTATCATTTGTTCTACTGATTACTCCTAACAAACTGTACAAATCCAGATTTACCAGTATTTTATGTGTCATCAGACGTGGGTCTGTGCAGTTTGCAGTTTGACTCATAAATAAGTACATACAGTTATTGAGTTTGACTCATAAACGAGTACATACAGTTATTGAGTTTGCCTTCTGTCATTATTATTAGGATGGTTATAGTAGTTAAATATTTCCCCAGGGGTGGAGGGGTGCCATGATTATGATATGATCTGACATTTTGGAATTTGCACAATATAAGATTATTCATTTTATTCACAGAAAATCAACAAATTATCTGTTAGGCATGGATTTGTAATGAAAAACAAATAATTAATAAAAATTTTCAAAATATGTATCCTTTATGATTTTACATTATTAAACATTATTCATATTTTTGTCCTGGATACTAACAGCTTCTCTGTTTTGATTGAGTCAGGCCACCTGTGTTATAACTAGCATCTCACCGATGGGATAATTGAAAAGAAGAAAGCTAATAAAATCTATCATACATCTAACAGAAGAGGAATTTAGCAATTTAATTATCATTTTCTCCACTTCTTGCATATCCTAACACTTGATTGGCAAGTGCTATTGCATGATTTTTCTTGATGCAATATACACCAAAATATCTGGTAGCAGTTCAGCAATCAATGCCATATGTCATAGCAGATATATCCTAATGTCAATATGTATCAATGAATCATTACACTTTGTAAAAGATTGTCGATTTGTCATATTTTAAATATGGTTTTGCATACCAGTGTCCAGAGTGTAACATGTCCTGATCCAAAATTTCCCAATCACCTACTGCTACCAAACTTTGTACATAGCTTACATTTAATGTATGGAAGAAGCTTATTAGTTTGGGGGTCAAAGGTCAAGGTCATCATGACTGAAAAGAAAAGAAATGGTTTCTGCACAATAACATTAGTTTACCTTGTAGATCTGGATCAAAATTTGTTAATGGTTTGCAGGAAATAAGACTATCACTTTCGATAAGAACGTTGTCTATCAATTTTGGTGTCGAAAGGCAAAGGTCACTAACTGAAAAAAATAAATGGTTTCTATACAGTAACATTAGTTCTACATCACAGACAAGGACTAAACATTGTAGCTGGCTTACACAGAGTAAGGTAGAAGCCAATGGATTTGGGGGTCATTATTTTGAAAGTCAAGTTCATTGACAAAAAATGAATTCTGGTTTCTGCACAAAAAATTCAGTTCTTCATCATGTATGTGTAAGTTGGTAGGTGGCTAACATTTTGAATAAGAAAGAATCCTTTCTATTTTGTTGTAAAAAGATCAAAAATCAAGATCTCTGTGATTGGAAGAAGAAAACTATAGATTTTGGGGTCTGAAAGTCAGTCATGTTAAGTCTGATAAAAAAGCCAAGATTTTTGCATCAAAAGTTTAGTTTAAGACCAAATATCTTTCTCAAACTTCAACATCGTTGGGACCTGTCGACCAGTAATCTGCATACATGTAGCTTACTAGTGTATATATAGAAGACTTTTAAAATGTAAGGTGGGTGTATCATGTACCATCCACGTTATCTCCATTTTGTACCTAACTACTTTGATTGATCAACCCATCATGCTGTAACACATTTTGTAAACCACCAGGTGGAGATTCACCTGTCTTGGTTGATATTTTACTTACATGATAACCACATCCAAGAAGAGTATTATTTGTGAATTGCCTCCCTTGGGGTCCAAAGACATTGCCATGAATCATGCTAAGGAAGGGGTGGGTACAGTTTCCACTTGTAGGCAGTAAGTTGTAAGGAAACATGTTCAGTGTGATTAATCTTTATTTCCACCATTTATCAATCCATAGAATAAGCTAAATTAAATGCTTTACATGTTTTAACGTAATATCTAATTTTGTTGAAATTTTTGTACTGCATTAAAACCAGATATCACTGGTTCTCCTGTATTTGCAATAACTGTTTTACAGCTGTGATAAAAAATGGTTCAGATTCTGTAGTTTGTGTGTTTCTATGTGTACAGCTGCATGTGACTTTGAGGAGGCAGACCTATGTGGTTATCAACAAGATCCCAATGATAAATTTGACTGGACGAGAAATGCAGGAGCTACAGTAACTTCTGGCACTGGACCAAGTGCAGACCATACCTATGGAACACTGGATGGTAAGATAAAGAAGACCACTTTCACTATTCTATGGTCAATATTTTGATAGCTGTTAAGTTTATATTAGTCAGCTGTACTTTTTGACCTTCATGTAACTAACACATTTTTGAAATGTTTCTTGTCTGGTTCTAAACTACAAGTTCAAGCAACAGTTACATGTTTCAGCTTCCAAATTCTTTATGTGATTTAAAGTGCTTGAAAAGCATGCCTAAATATCGAAGTGATCAGTACAGTGGGACCCCGCTATAACCCGCCCTGCTATAACCCGAATTCAGATATAACCCGGTCGTGGCATGGCTCCCGAAATTTCAGGTAATTTATTACAGGTATTTTTCTCAAAAACCAAAAAAAAAAAAAAAAAAAATATAAAAAAAAAATCAAGAGTTTAATTATCATTCTCATATTCGTCTAAACAGTGCGAAAAGGAACGTGTAAAAAATGTATTATCAAAATTTCTTCTAGTTTTGTGCCAAAATAAACATCGGAAATACGAACCAATTGCTGGGCCTACTGAGAACTTTGATCTTTGTTTATTGTTGAAAAATTACAGCTCGTAAGTGTCAATATTATAATTACTGATTCCTGAGTAATGAAGCCATCGTGTCTACTTTGTGTTTGTCTTGAATGCATTCTGAATACAATCTTTGCTCTAATAATCTCCGATATATGTTCTCTTAATTTCATACACAACTAAGCAATAGCCAATGCGGGGGTTGATAAAAGATTCTCACCAGAATGTATAAATCAATCAATTTAAGTACATTGTTTATCATCAAAGTGAACTGCCGAGCTAAACAGTGACATAATTCAGTGGTTAAAATATAGCCAGTTCTGCCTGCTGTATTAGAGTACATTAAAAGAACATGATGCAATAGATGGGCGGCAAGTTCAAAGGACTTTGACTAGCAGCTTGGGTGGGAAAATGTGCTGAAATTTACAATGACTGAATTCAGAGACAGAAAGATCCTGAGATGTACATGTAGTTATTATAAGAATACACTTTAGCTTCCATTATTTAATCTATGGACATGTACTATTTCATCATTTATTACGTACACCCGTTACGTAATTTTTTTTATTTTCTTTTCATTGAATTCAGTCACATAATGATCTGTGACAAAATTATTGAATATTTTACATCCTTGTGTGGATATTTTCGATGGAAATACCGTATTTTCGTGCATATATCCCGCGGGTTATACCAGATTTTACAAACCCCGCAGGGGGGGTGCGGGTTATATAAGGGTGCGGGCTATATCACAATTTTTTTTACACATAATGATATTTCAACATATTGTTTGAAAAACGTAACTACATAACATATATTGTTCTAGTTTTGTTTTGCTAGGGTTGGATATTATGGCTACTACGGTGACTTTACAACAACTTACGGTATCGGGACCAAATCAACATTTCGGGATAAAAACTTAAAATTTCGTATCCGTCACGTTTTCATAATCAATATTTTCTGTTCTCAATCGAAATAACTACGGTACCTAATTTTACCGCTGGGCCACGATCCACTGCTTCAGGTCAGCTTCAAGGTGAGGCCACTTTGCTTTAGGTCCGCGACGAGCACGTTTTCGTGGATTCATCTTCTCCAACGTTCCTTTTTCTTTTCTCCAACCTCGGATTACACTCTCATCAATATCAAATTTTGTGCCTGTGGCTCTATTGCCATGCACTTCAGCATACGCAATGGCAGTTAGCTTGAAGTCGGCTGTGTAAGACTTTAGTTTCTGCATTTTTTAAATTAAACAGAAAGAAATTATTTAAACTCGAATCTACACTTCACAAGAATACAAGATTATTTAAAAATGTCCGTGTTTATGTAGCCTGTAGTTGAGGCACAGCTCCTACGCACACAAGCACTGTGTACCGTGTTTTTCCTGACTTTTATTGAGCAAATGTCGTCGGCTTACTTTGATGATGGCACCGCTAAAGGCTCCAGTTGAAGGGTGAAACAAATACCTGTTTGTTATTGCTGCGGCAACTTCAGATAATTGTAGAACATTGAAACAGATTTGTTTTATTTGTTTAGTATATATCAGTGCTTCAAAGGTAATCAGTTCTCTTTGAAGTGTCAGCAAACGTATTTTTTCTTCTTTCATCTGGTATTTGTTTTTAAATTAGTGTCATCTGCTTCACTGTACTCATTTTACGTTTCCGCCTTCTGCGGATTCGGATTTTGACTAGTCAGTTGTATAAAGTAATAAGGCCAGATATCATCATTAGCGGATTATGATATAACAGTGCACTGTTAGTGTGGTTTGCCAGTATGAGACAAGGACTTGTTATTTTAACAATATATTCCAGTACATTGTTTCCTGTCATGGTGCCTTTGATTTTCTCTACTCCAAACGCAAGACTGTATATACTGTTTTTATCAGCCAAAATTTGTGTTGCCACAAATATCACCAGATGGTATATTTTTTCACCAAAACGGAAAACAGAATCGCAGTTTGCTACATCAGCGAAGCCCCGTGATCCTGTAATTGATTTCATTTCCGATTGTAGCTGTATAAATATATCTATGGTTGCGGGTTATACAAAGGTGCGGGTTATGCCAACGATTTTTTACACAAAACCCCAAAACCCGCGGGCTATATGAGGGTGCGGATTATCTGCGTGTGCGGGATATATGCGCGAAAATATGGTATTTGTATTATGGATTCAGTATATGTTACAAGATTCACTGGTGAATACGTGGTGTTGATACTCTTTTCATGCAATAGATTATACATGTATGTATAAATTAGACACGTGTACGTACCAATGCCTGGTTCTCTGAATAAAGTAATGTATTAAATCTGCAATTTCTGTTACCACAGCAAATGTTTTCTCATTTAATATATATTGATCAAAAATGGTAATTGTGCCATGCATTTTCGCACCCGTCTTTATGTACCACCCCACCCCCCACGCAATTAAATCCAAAAATGTGTTGGTATTGTACATGGTTGCTTATAACACGGTTCGGTTCATATCCTGGTCGGATTCTATGGCTCCCAACTACCGTGTTATAGCAGGGTCCCACTGTACTGGGTAAATAATCTGGAGCATAAATACATAAGTCATTGGTACTGGGTAAGTTATATGGTGCCTAAATGTCTAAGTTATCAGTACTGGGTAAGTTATCTGGGGCCTATATACATAAGTCATTGGTACTGGGTAAGTTATATGGTGCCTAAATGTCTAAGTTATCAGTACTGGGTAAGTTATCTGGGGCCTATATACATAAGTCATTGGTACTGGGTAAGTTATATGGTGCCTAAATGACTAAGTTATCAGTACTGGGTAAGTTATCTGGGGCCTATATACATAAGTCATTGGTACTGGGTAAGTTATATGGTGCCTAAATGACTAAGTTATCAGTACTGGGTAAGTTATCTGGGGCCTATATACATAAGTCATTGGTAGTAGGTAAGTTATCATAAGTCATTGGTAGTAGGTAAGTTATCATAAGTCATTGGTAGTAGGTAAGTTATCATAAGTCATTGGTAGTAGGTAAGTTATCATAAGTCATTGGTAGTAGGTAAGTTATCATAAGTCATTGGTAGTAGGTAAGTTATCATAAGTCATTGGTAGTAGGTAAGTTATCATAAGTCATTGGTAGTAGGTAAGTTATCATAAGTCATTGGTAGTAGGTAAGTTATCATAAGTCATTGGTAGTAGGTAAGTTATCATAAGTCATTGGTAGTAGGTAAGTTATCATAAGTCATTGGTAGTAGGTAAGTTATCATAAGTCATTGGTAGTAGGTAAGTTATCATAAGTCATTGGTAGTAGGTAAGTTATCATAAGTCATTGGTAGTAGGTAAGTTATCATAAGTCATTGGTAGTAGGTAAGTTATCATAAGTCATTGGTAGTAGGTAAGTTATCATAAGTCATTGGTAGTAGGTAAGTTATCATAAGTCATTGGTAGTAGGTTAATTATCATAAGTCATTGGTAGTAGGTAAGTTATCATAAGTCATTGGTAGTAGGTAAGTTATCATAAGTCATTGGTAGTAGGTAAGTTATCATAAGTCATTGGTAGTAGGTTAATTATCATAAGTCATTGGTAGTAGGTAAGTTATCATAAGTCATTGGTAGTAGGTTAATTATCATAAGTCATTGGTAGTAGGTAAGTTATCATAAGTCATTGGTAGTAGGTAAGTTATCATAAGTAATTGGTAGTAGGTAAGTTATCATAAGTCATTGGTAGTAGGTAAGTTATCATAAGTCATTGGTAGTAGGTTAATTATCATAAGTCATTGGTAGTAGGTAAGTTATCATAAGTCATTGGTAGTAGGTAAGTTATCATAAGTCATTGGTAGTAGGTAAGTTATCATAAGTCATTGGTAGTAGGTAAGTTATCATAAGTCATTGGTAGTAGGTTAATTATCATAAGTCATTGGTAGTAGGTAAGTTATCATAAGTCATTGGTAGTAGGTTAATTATCATAAGTCATTGGTAGTAGGTAAGTTATCATAAGTCATTGGTAGTAGGTAAGTTATCATAAGTCATTGGTAGTAGGTAAGTTATCATAAGTCATTGGTAGTAGGTAAGTTATCATAAGTCATTGGTAGTAGGTAAGTTATCATAAGTCATTGGTAGTAGGTAAGTTATCATAAGTCATTGGTAGTAGGTAAGTTATCATAAGTCATTGGTAGTAGGTTAATTATCTGGTGCATGTCTTTTTTATCTCTAAACTTACTCACTACTGTGTGGATATGTTTGTGCTGAGGTGCTGTTAAATCTTGTACAAACATGCATGCACCATCCATCCATAAATTCACCAACAATATCACCATCAATATCAGTTTACATACACACACACACACACACACACACACACACACACACACACACACACACACACACACATACATACATACATATATCCATCCATCCATCCATCCATCCCATACACACACACACACACACACACACACATATGTGTTAATGCAAAGGTATGTATCTGGAACTCTTTTGATTTTTTTTCCCAGGACACTACATGTACATTGAGACATCAGCTCCCAGACAACCCAATGACAAGGCCAGATTTGTCAGCAAGGTCTATCCTGCCACTAATGGACAGTGTCTAACCTTCTGGTACCACATGTATGGTTACAGCATTGGCACTCTTAATGTCTATATCAGCCACTTCAGCCGCCTTGACAGTCCAGTATGGAGTCTATATGGTAACCAAGGAAACCAGTGGCGCAAGGCTCAAGTCACAATTCAGTCATCTTCACAATATCAGGTAAAGCAGTGTTTTATAGTCTAAAGTTGTTTATTTGATGCAGCATGAATCAGCTATATTGATGTAACAAGAATCAACTTATTGATGTAACAAGAATCAGCTTTATTGATGTAACAAGAATCAACTTTATTGATGTAATAAGAATTGGCTTTATTGATGTAATAAGAATTCGTTTTATTGATGTAACAAGTAAGAACTTTATTGATGTAACAAGAATCCGTTTTATTGATGTAACAAGAATCAGACTTATTGATGTCACAAGAATCAGCTTTATTGATGTCACAAAAATCTGTTTTATTGATGTAATAAGAATCAACTTATTGATGTAACAAGAATCAGCTTCCATTTTCATATTTTACATAATTGTATTCTAATGCACAAATCAGATGGAACATTTATATTATTTTGATTTATTTAAAAAAATATTTGAAACTAATATGTGAATTTGAACAGAAAAGGTCTGTTATTTTTGAGTTTTCAGTTTATATATATATAACAGTTGTAAACCTCTAGACTTCTTTTTTATCTTTCACTAGAGTAAATATCTGTTATTCTTTGGGAAATATTTGTCAAAATTGTATTTGTTATGTTTAAATTGTATAATAGATTAAATAGATTTTGTTGTTTTGTCTTTAATTTCACAAATATTTTGGTTGTCAAATTATGTGAAAAATTTAATTTTTTTTTAATTTAAACACTGTTTAACAGAGTATAGATTGATTTTGGGACTTAGTCATTCAATCTACATGGCTTTGGTTGGGGGGGGGGGGAGATGTCTTTTAAATAGGTTAAAGAAACCAACTTTACAAGTATTTCTTCTTTTTAGTATTTTGATGGTATAGTGTTACCCCTTTATAACACCATCTTGAGAGCCATCATTATCTACATTGTAAGATGAGGTGTCTTATATTGAGGGATGTTCCATGAAGGTTGTCAAGAAAGAGCTTTAAAACTTAAATATACAATTTATAAAGTGTTGTGAGACTACATTAAAATGAGTTTTTATGAGTTTAGAATGAAATTAAAGTGAAATAAATCAAGTAATGATAAAACATAAATTAGACTAATTTAATTTGATCTAATACCATATCCTATATTGTATGGTGTGGCAGTTTAAGGATAGGCTTTACAATGAAATATCTGACTTTATGTTTATCATGTTTGTTTAGGTTGTCTTTGAAGGTATATGTGGCAGTAGTTTCTTGGGTGACATTGCTATTGATGATGTGTCGATGGCAGTTGGAACCTGCCCAGGAGCAGGGACATGTGATTTTGAGACAGACTTTTGTGGTTGGACACAGAGTCATAATGATATATTTGACTGGACAAGACATAGAGGACAGGCTTCCTTCACTTCAACGGGACCAGCTGTGGATCACACATTTGGAACAACCACAGGTAATATAGTCAGTTAGAACATGTTGTGCCTTTCCTTATTTAATCCGGGAAAGAAAGAAGTCTTGGATATATTTGTAGAGGCCACTAATGAGTGTATGCATATTTGGATAAAACTATGTCACATCACACATATATTAGAGCATTTGCTCTGTCATTTATCTTCCAAACCAAATCATTCATGGTCTAAAAATGTGTAGATTTGTAGAGGACTTAACATTTGCTTGCTTTGTGCAAATGATTCATTATGGTCATCACAATACATTGTGAATAGTATGGTTTCTATAATGTTAATCTTGTGTACCCTTCCACTATATTTCTATAATGTAATTGAAATATTTCAGGCAAGCTTGCGTACCCTTCCACTATATTTCTATAATGTAATTGAAATGTTTCAGGCAAGCTTGTGTACCCTTCCACTATATTTCTATAATGTAATTGAAATATTTCAGGCAAGCTTTTGTACCCTTCCACTATATTTCTATAATGTAATTGAAATGTTTCAGGCAAGCTTTTGTACCCTTCCACTATATTTGTTGTGTATCAGGTGGTTTTTTTTGTTTTGAAAAAGTCCTGAGATATTCTAAATTTTGACATATTAATATATAACTAATTATATTAATATTATAATATTTTATTATTAATTAATTAATTAATTAATTAATTAATTAATTAATTAATTAATTAATTAATTGATTGATTGATTGATTGATTGATTGATTGATTGATTGATTGATTGATTTGATGTCACCTCTGCTAGATGACATTAATTAAATCAATGGTATGCAATGTTAGAAACATTAAATCTACAATCAGGAGCTTAATAAAACTCAGTATACATCTTGGTCAATCCAATCTTGTCCTTAAACTAATTAGAAACCTATCATTTAGATATCATTTTGCCTTTATTATACAATAATGTGTATTGTTTAACTGTATAGCTTTCCAAATGATGTAAAAATACAGTTATTCAGAATTACAATTAATAAATTTTATGCAACAGGTGCCTACATCCTAATTGAATCAACTGCCCCTCGTCAGCCTGGAGATAATGCCATTCTGGTGTCCCAGCAGATGTCCAACAACAATAATGGCAACCAAAAGTCTTGCTTTGTGTTCTGGTATTTCATGTTTGGTGCAGATGTAGGGTCTCTCAATGTAAGTGTGAAAGTTCACAATATGGACACAAAATCACTACTATGGTCCAAGTCAGGAGACCAGGGAAGAATATGGAACCGAGGACAAATTGAAATTAACCAGCAGCCAGATAACTTTGAGGTAACTGAGAAGTGTCATTGGTTGTAATATATGCATAAGTATCATTATGATTGCCTATTATATTATCAATAAAAAATACAATCTGTCATCTTTAATAATAATAATAATAATAATAATAATAATAATAATAATAATAATGATAATAATAATTACTTTATTTAAAGAGGATAACACATTTAGCTGAAGTACTTGTCTACCTTGAGGCCCTCATTACAAAGAACTTATATACAAATATGCATACACACACACCCATGTATACATATACAAATATGCATATACACACACCCATGTATACATATACAGTTATGCATATATACACACCCATGTATACATATACAACTATGCATATATACACACCCATGTATACATATACAAAAATGCATATATACACACTCATGTATACATATACAAAAACACACATATACATACACTCATGCATACATATACAAATATGCATATATAATGGTACACACACATTCATGCATACATGTATGAATAATGATATATACACACATGTATACATAATAGTATGCACATGTAGAGACAACAATATATTTACTTTTTTTTCTTTCTTCACCGAATAAATTCTCACCCAGACATATTGAACCCACATAATCAATATGCATGCAATATGCAGTGAGTGAGAAATAGATGGGTAGTATATTTAATGATACCCAAGGCATTCATGAATACAATCAGTTATTTTCATTCTACTTTTAACTACGTCTCTGAAGCCACTGGATACTTGTCTTTCTTTTTCTTGTCATATATATTATTATCATTAACACTGTTGTTGTTATTTGTATTTTACTGTAGCTTAGGTCAAACTAAGTAATACAATACCAAGTCATACCTGTTTCAAGTGACTGAGACTAAAATTTTGAAATTAAAAATATATCTGCAACGTTTAACAACTCTGGAGAAATTGTTACTAAATGTGTGAATTTGTATTAAAACAAATGAAAATTTCTTATGATGAGAAAAAAACAGTATTGAAAAACATCAAAGGTTTTAATGTTATAATGTGTCATTTTAAATGTTTTTTAGTTGATGGTGGAAGCAAATGTTGGTGCTGGTTACCGTGGTGACATTGCATTGGATGATTTCCGTCTTGACAACTTCCCATGTATTGGAGGTAATTGTTTTTAATTTTTTAAAGTATTGATGTTAAAAAAAAGAATATCTTAACAATAAGAACTTTAATATTTTTGCACATTTTGTGAAATTCTGAGGAAAAAAATGGAAAGGCCTTCTTTCCCATACAATATGATATTGTGTTTGTACTCTCACTTATAAGTAGATTCCAATGCAGACTGTACAAAAACTCAGATCTACCACTGCAAAATGCAGCAGGTCTGTGTCTATACAGTTTAATTATCCGGAGCTAGGAGAAATCATTAGAACAAACAATACATACCCTAATCTGCAAATGCATTTATGTGACAGCAGGCCAGGATTTATGATGTTTGCACTTAATTCGACTTATAAGTGATTGCATAAACCAGACATAGGGGAAAATAAATAACAAAGCATGGGAGGATGCTGCATTGCAAAAATATTTTAGTATTTTCACTGGTAGTACATTCTTATATGCTCTTGAAAAACAGAATATCCTGTTATGATATCTTTTTGTTTATATGTCTGTCTGTCCATCTGTCTGTGTGATCTTTTTGGTGTGTCTGGGATTATTTAATATCATTGTTACTTCAGTCTGTCCATTTGTAATATTGATATTGCAGCCAGTAGTTTCCAATTTCTTTCTAACTCATTTACTCCTCTGGAAATATTAGAACTGCAAACTGATAGGTAAAACATGTAATGTGAATTTTCTCAAAACAGGTTAACTTAACCATCGATTGAAGTAAACATGTGATCTGCTCAGTGCTCACAAGTTCTATGAGATCCATAATAGAAGTTAAATAAATGGACAAACAGCAACTCTTTAACTTTAGAAATGTCATACATGTTCAAATCTGGGACTTTTTGACATTTATTGCTATTATTCCAAGAAAGAACATATTAAGCCCCTGGCAAGGGAGAAAATCTAAAGGTAGATTGCTGTTTATTTGCATATGATAATTATGCCTCAAAAGGAATAAGATGTTTTTTTTTAAAAATTGAATCTTTGGTATAATGCACTCTTACTAGAGTGAAAGTATTTGTCTTTTTGTATAGTGGAATGCTGAAAAAGTATAAGGAAAAATGAAGCTACACGAAGTCAGTTTGGGAAAAAAATGCTGTCTGACAGCTCAGAACAGTTTTGATAAGTTTCTGTCAACATCTTTTGATCAGCTACCAAAATAATGAGTAAAACATTTCAGGAATTTCACTAGTAATGGTTTGTTTTTCATTTGAATAGAGTTGTTGTAAAAATACTGAAAACTGAAGATTCAGCAGTGTTAACAATGCAAGCATCATTTTTCATGCTTTTTTATGACTGTTATAGTTAAATCTGAAAGCACAAATACCGTTTTACTATCTATTTCTGCAAGTTCCTGCCTGCTCAAAATATCAAGGTTTGGTGAAGTACTTTATAAGAAAAACTGGAAAGGTCAGCCTTTTCAGCTAAAGTTAAAATAGACTTTAGTCATGAACAAATTGTTGTTACATAAGTTTTGGTATTGTAAAACAAATATTGTCCAAAAACAAACAGTAAATATGGTGTGTTACTTCCTATTAATATTTTCTCTGCAGAAATCAACAATAACCAGACATTCTTCTGCCAGGATCCAAGCAATACCACCCTGCCCATTACAAAAGTGTGTGACTTCAAGACCGACTGTGTTAATGGCCAGGATGAAGCTGATTGTGGTAAGAATGCACTAATTTTACCCATAAACAATGGTCCCTTACTGTAAAGTCCCTCAATATATCACTGTCTCTTATAATGCTGGTCATATGGTCATATATTCTATTAAATTGTTTTTATTTTATTTGTTGTTAAGCCACCACTGGTGAGAAGTGAGTCACAGCTGTCACTTTTTGGTGATGGTGCTTAGTTATCTCATTGTTAACAGTTTGGTACAGTTTTTTTGAAGTTTTTCTGCAGTGCTTTGATAGGTGAGAGAGGCAGATATCAAATGAGAAGGGGGAAAAAGAGACAGAAGAAAAAGAACCTTTAAAATATAAGTCTTTCTGTTTTATACAGTACAGAATGTTTTAACTGTATTAGCATATTTTTATGAAAGCTTTTACTTTATAAATTTATCGTTGAGAAATAAGGGCAGCAAATAATAAGAAGAACATGTTAGAGTCAAAGGGCAATAGGGCAGGTTCACCACATACAATTTCAGAGATCTGCAGTTTATTTGTGAAAAGTTATTGTTGATAATTTTTATCTATAAAAGAGAAATCTGATGTATTTATTTTCTCAGTTTGCATTAAAAATCTGTGTCAGCTCTTCTAACCTTAAAATATGAAAACCACACTGATATTGCAACCTGTATTTGAATGCCTAATTGTTATCATTCTGTATTATTTTTATCATTGGTTTTGTTGTTTTGTTTTTCTATCTTACAAGCTGAAAAACACTGCCTTAAAACTTCTATGCATTCATACTGATTTTATGAGCTGAAAAAGCACTACCATTAAATTATTTGAATTCATACTGATTTTATGAGCTGAAAAGACACTACATTTTAATCTTCTTTGCATTCATACAGATTTTACAGGCTGAAAATTCACTATGTTTAAACTTCTTTCTTATCATTTTTGTTTTACTTAATAATATACATCTTGATCTCTGCAGTAATATAACAACTTATTTCCAAATCACTGGTTATTTTTAATATACCGTATATGCACATGTACAAGTTGAATCCTTTGGCAAATAACATAGATTGTGATCTGCTGTTGTATAATCCACAAGCAGATCATAGTCTTGTGTTGTTTGATTATACCAAACTAACTGCATAGACCCAGATCGGCTGACACCTTATGTGTCTCAGCAGATGTGGGTTTATGCAGTTGGTCTCAACTTATAAGTGAGATTATACTGTAGTCTGATACAATTTAGAAACATATTCTAGTCATGGAAATAAAGAATAATTACAACTATTAATGTAATGCATACAAAAATCATGCATCAGGTGAAATTTTCTCTACAGATACAAAAGTGCCATTAATAAAGTAATAAATCTAAATTAATGGTCGTAATTACGTGATGACTAATTGGATCATATATTAGTGCAAAATGATATGCAGAAAGTGAAGTCTACAGTAATTAAATATTTCTATCTAAAGATATCACAAGATATGAAAAATGATGTCATTAACTGATTTGTTTTTTCTACTGCTGCAGATACATTTTCTTTCATGGCTTTGGGAAAATTACATCATTGGTGGTACTTTAATTTGTGGCTTTGGGAAAATTATATCAAGGGTGGTACTTTAATATGTGGCTTTGGGAAAATGACATCAAGGGTGGTACTTCAATGTGTGGCTTTGGAAAATGACATCATGGGTGGTACTTCAATTTATGGCTTTGGGAAAATGAATTCTTTGTCAGCACTTAAATTTGTGGTTTTCAGAAAATGATATATTGGTGTTACTTCAGTTTTGTGGTTCTAGGAAAATGATATATTGTGCAATGCTTCAATTTGTGGCTTTGGTACTCAGGTTTTGCTTTTGGGAAAATTACATCTTGAATGGTATTTCATTTTGTGGTTTTGGGAAAATGACATCTTGAATGGTATTTCATTTTGTAGTTTTGGGAAAATGACATCTTGGGTTGCACTTCAGTTTGTGGATGGGTAAAATGGCATCTTGGGTGGTACTTCAATTTGTGGATGGGAAAAGTGGTCTTTTTGTTTCTTCCCAAAAATCTGTATTCATTAGGTCTTTAAAAATCATGGTTTTTAGTAACCCAAAATTCCACAATAAATACCTCATGAAAATTTGTGAACTGGCTGTATATGAAAACAAAAACATGTAGAAAAGGTCTCATTTGACACTATGCATGTTCAACTAAAGAATTTTTAATTTCCCCAGGTGACTGTGACTTTGAGCAAGACACTTGTGCTTGGGGGGATATTAGCATTGGTACCCAGAGCTGGCAGACAGGAAACAATCAGTCAGCATCCACCTCCAGCATGGGCACAGGGCCATCATATGATCACACACTTGGAAATGAAAGAGGTGGGTAATTCACATGTTTCAATATTTGTTAATTTTAGACATACTTTATATACTCATAAGGTGAATCAGATGGCAAACAACAAAGAACCTGATCTGTGTTAGCATAATGTGCCTGCTAATAATGGTCTGTTTTGTTTGTTCTACTGATTACTTCAACTCCATAGACCCCAATCTACCAGCACAATATGCAACAACAGATCTGGTTTGTGCAGAATACTGTTGGGCTTTCTTATAGGTGAGCATATCTGGTATGCTATGGGCAAGATATATGCTTTATAAATCTACTAAAGCAAATGTTATTCATTGGCTGAAATATGGAATACCTTTATTCTGCCTGTAAATCCATCAGAATGGATTTCGTAATGCCAAATCAATACATCCAATAGATTCTGCTAATCTTTCAAGGCTTCCTCACTGAAAAAATTTAATTATATATAAAGGAAAGAAACAATTCCCTGTCTGACTTTAATGGAACTGATTTAACCAAAATACCTCATTTGCTAGACAAATTATTACATATTCTTATTGTGGAGATGGGGTTACTTACTGGCAAAGTTTAATTAAAATAAAAATAATAATTATATTAATTTTACAGGTCACTATATGTATGTGGATGGTGCTACTGGAACAGTGAACAGTAATGCTGAGTTACAAGGCCCACTCCTCCATCACTCCAGCTCCACATGTCAGATGGAGTTTTACTACCACATCAGTGGGGCAGGTATGTGTGTCTGATTTCACCACCATATGAGTGGAGGCAGGTATGTGTGTCTGATTTCACTACCATATGAGTGGGGGCAGGTATGTGTGTCTAATTTCACTACCATATGAATGGAGGCAGGTATGTGTGTTTGATTTCATTACCACATGAGTGGAGGCAGGTATGTGTGTCTAATTTCACTACCATATGAGTAGAGGCAGGTATGTGTGTCTGATTTCACTACCATATGAGTGGAGGCAGGTATGTGTGTCTGATTTCACTACCATATGAGTGGGGGCAGGTATGTGTGTCTAATTTCACTACCATATGAATGGAGGCAGGTATGTGTGTTTGATTTCATTACCACATGAGTGGAGGCAGGTATGTGTGTCTAATTTCACTACCATATGAGTAGAGGCAGGTATGTGTGTCTGATTTTACTAATTCTTTGAACAACATTAGTTTATACCATTTTTGTACTTTTTGTCATTATGCCTTGTAAAAGTTGTCACCTTGTAAACTGAGAATTGAACATTTGAAATAAACCTGTAATATGAATGTCCTTAAAATGCTAAAATTTTAGAAACGTCATTAAGCCGGTTGAATAACAAATAATGTCAAACCTTTATTTCAAAAATGACCTGTATTTGTATGCATTACATGATCCTCAGTTTGGTACTTAGAGGACACTAAATTCTCTTGGGGTGTTTTGAGGTGGGGGTGGGGGTACATGAATCTTTTGGTAAGATTTCAGAGATTCTAGGATCATTTTGATCATGGCAGATCATTGCAGAGGAGGACACTTTAACATTTCTAGCTTTGAACAACTTGGACACATGTTAAAATACCCCTTCTCTTGCCTATATGCAAGTTTACAGGTTGCATGGCAAACCCCTTCTCTTGTATTTGTGCAAGTTTGTGGGTTGCATGGCAATACAGTAATTTGTTGAATATTTTTTCTCCATGATCAAACATATTAATGAAGTGCAGATTTACAATTTGACTGATTAAAGGTGGTCTCAATTTTATAAAAGTTCATTGTGAAATAATATTAATTAGTTCATTACACTCCAATCCCCAGCCCCGGTTAATAGTAATTTGCTTCCCTTTGACAGTCTTAGAAAATTTGTAAGGATCTATATAAGTACCATACATACAAGCATTATCATTTAACTGATTTAGTCTGGTTGGTATGCACAAAATATTCTATTCAATATTACTTTGTTCATATGAGTCATAAACAGTTATATTTGATTTAATGAATTCAGTGTCAGGATACTTTTTCAGCTCTTGATTCTTGACAAGTCTTACACAGTGAAACTTGTCTAAACCAGTCCATCTGAATCTTGATTCTTGACAAGTCTTACACAGTGAAACTTGTCTAAACCAGTCCATCTGAAACCTGGCATCTTTTAAAGACTTGTTAATTTTGGTCCTCATAACGTTATTGTAATACTACTAAAATCTCCATTTCCTGGCCACCTTTATATATGTACCATACTTTTGATCTTAATGGTCTCCAAATAAACGTTATTTTGCTGTATTTACAATATATTCTTTAGATGTATTCTATCTTTTCTGGGATTTATCTTTGAGTATATTTTCAGAAATGTAACTTTCTTTTTCTGCAGGCATTGGTACATTGAAAGTGGCAATAAATGAGGGTGGCAGAGATACAGTGATATGGGAACAGGACAACGCTCAGGGATCACGATGGGTTAGGGCCCTTGTTGACATTGGAGAAGTAACTAGACCTTTCCAAGTGAGTCTTAACTTTTTAGATTGCCTACATGAAAATACTGGAGAGTTTATGCCATACCCCCAGCATCATAGTAGTTGTTGGTGGAATAGGCATTAACCAATTTTCACCTTTTTGTTTAGGTCAGCATTTGGTTACATATCCATGAAACTTTATATCTAAATATCTTGTGAGGTGTACTACACTACCATGCCAAAATGTCTCATTTTTCATCTTAAATGGATACTAAACACATTTTAATTTAGGTCAGTTTCTGGGACTATATTGCCTCACAGGGATGAAAATAGAGAATGCATGCATCATAAGGAGTATTATCCACATAAAGTAGGTCATGCTGATCTATTTTTAAAATTCTTGTGATCATATACACTTTTGGAAATTAAGTTTTTGAGACTGTGCTTTTTCTATTATGAAAATTTATGTGTTCATGGAATGTAAGGAGTATTACACCATGGTATCAAAAAATTAGTCAGTGTGACCTACTTTTCATGCATCAGTGGTAATATACAGCTTGTATGTTTAGGTCACTTTCCATGACACTTGCTTGTACAATCATAAACTGCATTGATTCTTCTTGTGGTATATTCCACATCTTTACCAAAAGCATACTTTTTGAGGTTTCAGTGACAATACTATACTTTTATTTCACCTGTCCATAAACCGCTCCAATGGCCTAGTGATTAGAGCATCTGCCTCGGATGCCGGAGATCATGGGTTTGAACCCCATTTGAGTCATACCAAAGACTTAAAAAATGGTAGTAACAGCTGCCTCGCTTGGCACTCATCATTATGACATTAGTGTAAGGACTGGTTGGCCTAGTGTTGGTAATGTGACTGGGTGGAAAATCATGCTACATGTCTGTGGTATGATACCTCAGTGCTAGAAATCACTATAAACTGTCACATTGCAGACATCATAGCAATATGACTAAAAAACTGGTAAAGCTATGTTAAAAAATCTAAATGACACACACCAGTCCATAAAGCGGTATAACTCTATAATTGTCATGAATTGTTATGATTGTCATGCAGTGTACTCCTATGATTGTCATGAATTGTTATGATTGTAATTTGGTATAATCCTATGATTGTCATTGATTGTCATGAATTGTCATGCAGTATAACCCTGTGATTGTCATGCCATATGACTATGATTGTTATGAATTGTCATGCAGTATTACCCATATGATTGTCATGCCATATGACTATGATTGTCATGAATTGTCATGCAGTATAACCCTGTGATTGTCATGCCATATGACTATGATTGTTATGAATTGTCATGCAGTATAACCCTGTGATTGTCATGCCATACGACTATGATTGTTATGAATTGTCATGCAGTATAACCCTGTGATTGTCATGCCATATGACTATGATTGTTATGAATTGTCATGCAGTATAACCCTGTGATTGTCATGCATTGCCCATCCATTCAGAAGGGAATCTTGTCTTCTTTCTGTCTAACACTCCCATTTTGCCATTCAAATAGTGTGTTTTAAAATGACAGACATGGAAAGATTTCCATTTTGAAGTGAAATTACCCACCTTTTTCTCAACATCAGACTTTTGTAGAAAAAAAAAACCCTGGAAATGCTTTTGTACTAAAATCTGACTGGATTATTGGGCAAACTGATACAGGTCTTTGAGAACCAAAGTTTGTGTTTGTTAATGTTCTTGTTTCATGCAAGCTGGCCATCATGGCAGTCAGTTTGGTTAATTCATTTCAATTGACCAGTTGTAAATGTTATTATATAGGCAACATACTTTAACATTAAAAGGTGTTTTGTCTTCCTAATTCGCAAGTGTGATCAACGATAGCAAGAGAAGTAAGTGAAAGGAGTTTTTGAAAGTTTTGTTTCACAAAAGCAGTTTATTATGGAGAAGTGTGTCCCAAATTTTGTAGTAAACTTAAAATTCCAAATTTCCATTCATAACTTTTGCTCAAGGATGAGAAGGAATTTCATTATTACTAATTACTGACAAATTGAATTGAGTAATCACTATTTTACTAACAAAACAATTATTTTTTAAAATACAGTTTCAATGTTGATGTTTCAGGAATTAAATGTCCCTTTCTTTGAAAAATGAAATATTGTTTTGTTTTGAGATGAAGGCACTCACTTGAATGCTTATCCCCTTTAATGAAAATTAAAGTCTTAAAGCCCCTTTACATTTGAAGATCTAGGTTTCTACAGTTTGCAATTGGTCTTATAATCTATTTGTTGCTTTACTTTCAGCTGAAATTCCAAGGTCACAGATCATTTGCAGTGCGTGGTGATATCGCCATTGATGATGTCCAACTTATCAACTGCAACTTCCCAGGTAAATAAAATACACTTTTCTTATACATGTAGTACCATCATTACATATTTAAAAGTCAATTTCAACTGCAAACTGCACCGTCTCGGATCTGCCATTGCATAATGTGCCAACAATTCTGAATCCATATAGTTTTTATAGAAATAATCAGTAGAATAAACAATAAAGACCCTACTCTCAAAGTGAATTATACAGCGGCAGATTAATGTGTTTTCTCTTCAGCTGGACTCCACTTCTAAGCAAGTATACCGGTACTCTGTTTGAATAATAAGTGAGAGTAATAACTTAATGAATTCATGAAATATTGTTCAGAGTCACAGTCTGTGGTGTTGATGATTAGCCCAACATTGTAATTACAATTACAACAGTTGTTATGGAAAAACTAATTATCACATGACTTCTGTGTAATATATGTTAATATACTGATATCAAATACATATATTTGTTATATGCAATGTGTAATAACCTCATGATGTCATAAATAATGTCCTAACATCAATCAAACATCAATCAAAATAATGGCATAATGACCAAGGCATCCAAATGTATTTCAGTTATATTTCTACACTATGTTGAAGTTTGGTCAAATAAAATTGGGTATTTCTTGTCATGTGATCAATAGAATCTTAAAGATGTGTACATTTAGATTAAAATTTATTAAACTCATTTAATAATTTTAACCTTTTGCTTACCAGGGCTTACAAATGATAGAAATTATTTGACACATTTTTTAAATTTTATTTGACAAGATCACATTTTTGAGATCCCTATTTAAAACTAGAACTGTAAATGATAATGATGACACCAACAATGATGAAGATCAAGATAATAATAATACATTAGAAGATTGAGTATCCAAACTTGATGGGACATACGAATGGTACAAAGATGAAGAGTTTGTATAATAAAGTCTGTTTACATTTTAAATGTTCATGGTAAATGGTGTTGATTTGGATAAACCAAATTTGTTTATAATTATCCTTCATGTTGAATCTTTATCTATCTTGACTCAGTAAAGCTTGACCAAGACATATTTAATAGACCTATATTGATATACCTATATGATAGACCTATATTGATATACCTATATGAGAGACCTATATTGATATACCTATATCATAGACCTATAATTGATATACCTATATGATAGACCTATATTGATATACCTATATGATAGACCTATATTGATATACCTATATGATAGACCTATATTGATATACCTATATGATAGACCTATATTGATATACCTATATGATAGATCTATATGATAGACTTATATGATATTCCTATATTGATAGACCTATATGATAGACCTATATTAATCATTGATTCAGGAGAGTATGCGTGCAAAGTTATGTTGTGTGGCATGAAATACTTGATTTGCCAGACATTCCCAGATATGCATCCATGACAAATGGAGAGGGGAGGCATTATCAGAATTCGTAAATTATTGTCACAATTCAAAGATAATCCTTTCTTAGAAACGTGTTTGGAGCTCATTAATGCCATTAGCAAAATATCAACAAGTAATTAATAGGATGTATTGCAAATTGCATCCAGTAGACATTATTAAAAGAATGTCAGGTAGGGAAACATTTGAAATCTGCAATTGAATTAATTGTGTATTATGATTCAGAGTAAAGTTTTGATCCAGAAATTGGAACATCACAGAAACAACCCACAATTTATATATGGAATTGGGGCCTATTTTTTCATCCTGAGACATATTGGCATTATTTGTAAAACAACAGTAATAAAAAATGAACAAAATAAAATTAAAAAGTACCAATAATATTAGTATTATTATTATGTAAAAACCAGAATATTTTTTTTCATTGTATCCAATAAATATCAATATTTATGGTTAGGCGTTTGTTTATAGCCAGAGGAGACACCTAAATGTTAGAGTTCAGCATCAGGGAAGAAATAATAACAAACTACCTAATTGTTGCTGCAGGCCACTTTCAGTGACTTCATTATATATTATATATAGAAATAAAACATAATTATAGTCAAAAGATATACAAATGCATACTTTACATACATAATGAAACTCAAGTGCTTGAACTTTTGGGCTCTGACCGCCCTTACAGACATATTAAAGATCAAGCACTTGAAATTGTATACATATAAACACGATATTATGCGAAATGATAAAATGTGAAACTACGACATATATAATAACAATCAAGTGCTTAAAATTGTAAACAAATACAAGATAAATTGAGAAACGACTACCATGAGACATAAACCAATATATAAACAGGTTGGTTGTATAGGGGCGGAGGTGGGACTTAAAATTCCGCTTCAAATAATTCCCTGGAACCAGGATAGCGTCTCTACAGCCTTGCAGTTAAGTTGAAAAGGACGCTAATTACCATTCAAGTAACTTTGCGCGTTTGCAGGCCCTGACCCCTGATTGGCCAATGAACCCATGTGACCAACAGGGGGCAATTTGATTGACCCTTCCCAGCCCAGCTCTTTGTTCCCACATATTAAGGTAAAGTCTAGACCCAACCTCATCACACCACCCATAAATGTACTTACGCAGGCGTAAGTAGTTTTATGGTTAGGCGTTTGTTTATAGCCAGAGGAGACACCTAAATGTTAGAGTTCAGCATCAGGGAAGAAATAATAACAAACTACCTAATTGTTGCTGCAGGCCACTTTCAGTGACTTCATTATATATTATATATAGAAATAAAACATAATTATAGTCAAAAGATATACAAATGCATACTTTACATACATAATGAAACTCAAGTGCTTGAACTTTTGGGCTCTGACCGCCACCACACAGAGAAGACCCGCCACATCAAGCGCTCTCTGTGTAGCCCAAAAGGATGAGAGAGAAAACCAAGGGGGGGGGGGACCTGCAGCAAGTCAACAACAAATATGTAAGGAAATTAAAGTATAATGTCATAAGACAAGAACTTATAAAAAATAAAAATAAAACAAATTACAAGAATGAAAAGAAAAACAATAACATGTATCAGTATACAGTTTAAGTAAACATTTAAGCATAACAACTGCATATGTCATATGTACCAGTATAACTTAAAGTCCAATCCGTGGAGACCCCATGTGAAGTGCAGTGCGCTTCAATGAACCCATATGAAGAGCAGCAACTCGTCACCTAAGGACTACGGAAAGTTAAATGCTCTCCAATGAACCAATATAAAGAGCAGAAACCGTAAGATGTGGACAGCTGTATTGGTCTGTGCACACACGAGACCCGATTGGCAAATAAGTAGATAAAGCCGAATTGTGCACCCCACGCTGTGAAAAGAAGATATTACATATCGGAATAAGACCTGCTCTTCAATGAACCCATGTGAAGAGCATTGACTTTGCGTTATGGTCTGTGAGCCCACGAGACCTGGAAGGAGAACCGAAAGTATGTACTAAATCAGAGATTGGAAACTCTATCGCCCAGGCGTATATATTTCTTGAAGGCATCGGACCTCCACCGACCTAAGACGCGAATAAGACTGTCCGAGAGACCCTGCATAGCACCCTCTGTGGCCGCCCCTATCCTGAAACTATGTGTTTTAAACAATTGAGGGTTAAAACCGCATTGCACTAGCGCTGTGCGCAGAGATGTACTGAATTCTTGCCTAGTTATGGGCAACCCCACTGAGGTGATGAAAAGCGGTCCCGCCTGACAACCTCGCAGTTGCAAATAATGGCGCAGCGCTTGAACAGGACATTGGTCATGTAATTTCTGGGGCACGACCCTTAAGCGAAAAATTTTTCCATCGGAGTGTTTGTAATTTGCAAAGTGAACCACTAAACCGCTGTCATTGATAAAAACCTGAGAGAATTGAAGCAAGTTGGGATTGCTGCAACCAGTCTGTCTAACAGTAATTTCCCCCACCCGCAGAAAAGCATGAAAAGCCAGAAGAAACATAGATTTAAATAAAGCCGCGTGAAAGGCATTGTGGGTAAAGGTCGGCAGGACTAGCACGAGTTTGTTGAGCATACATTTATCAATTGGTAGTCTGGCATCTGTTTGTGGTAAATGTTTATGAATCGTATGTAGAAGTTTGTGAATAAGAAAGGAATTGGTCGGGTCAGGAATATTTCTTAGTTTGTGCACATAACCAATAGCCGATACATATGTAGATATGGTTGACGGTGCGTAGTGTTTGTCAAAAAGGTATGAGATAAAAAGTGCCAGATTGGTACTAGAAACGGGAAACCCACTTTGGATATTGCAAGCTGTTAAAAATTGTATGTAATGTTTCCAACTGCGCCTGTAAGATTCCACAGAGGATGGAGAAAGAACACTTTGTACTAACATGGACAGTATCATTCCCAGTCGGTTAATGTCGGTAGTTCCGGGACCGTTTCTGGTATTTCCTCTGCCCAAGGTGATAATCGGAGGAATTTGTCCACCTGTTGGCGAAAAAGAGCATCCGCTAAAACATTTTTAATACCAGTGACGTGACGCGCACGGAACAAGATATTGTATTGGAGGCATGTGAGTACCAGGCGCCGAATCAGAAACATTATGTCGGAATCCCTGCATGACTGCTTATTGATGATATGAACTAAGGCCATGTTATCAGTATGGATATGAATACAATTGTTAGCAAGCAAAGGCCCCCATATTTGAATAGCAATGACAATAGGGTAAAGTTCTAGTATAGCAATGTTTTTCTCTTTCCACTCATCATTCCAAACCCCATGAAACCATTTAGAGCCCATAACGGCCCCGTAGCCCACGGTACTAGCAGCGTCAGTAAAAAGATTCAATGTATCAGAATTTAACCAGAGGTCCGGTAAGAAGAAAGAGCGACCATTGAAATGCTGAAGAAACCGACACCACAACATCAAATCAGATTTTACGGCTTTGTTGAGACGAATGTGATGTTGGGCGTGCACAACCCCAATTGTGTGACTAATGAGTCGACGAAGGAATGCCCGGCCTGGAAGAATCACGCCACAAGCAAAATTGAGGGTACCAATTATGGACTGAAGATTATGAAGTGTAATCTTTGGTTTCTGCAGGCAGCCTTGTATCAGTTCATGACATGCTGCAAGTTTGTCAAGCGGTAGACGCACTTCCATTAGCACTGAATCCAATTCATAACCCAAGAAAATCAACACGGGGGCAGGGAGGAAAGTTTTTTCCTCTGCTATAGGAATGCCAATGTCTTTACAGAGTTGTAAATAGTCGTTGAGTTTCTGTAAACATCCATCGTAAGTACTATCTAATATGAGAAAATCATCCAGTATGTGAACCATATGATGTATCCCCAATTTATTGTTGGCTATCCAGTGCAAAGCCCTGCTAAAAGTTTCAAAAATACTACAGCTCGAACTGCACCCCATTGGTAAACATTTATCATAATAGAACTTGTTTTTCCATTGAAAGCCAAGCAGGTGATATTGGGAAGGCATGACCGGTATGATTCGAAAGGCACTGGCTATATCAGTTTTGGCCATATGACACCCTGTTCCTAACTGTTTAATGAAAGATATAGCATCTTCAACCATTGCATACTGGACAGACGACTGTTCTGGAGGAATATTATCGTCGACCGAGTGTCCTAGCGGGTGTGACAAGTGATGAATGAGGCGGTAAGTGCCACTAGTCTTTTTCTCAATCAGTCCTAAGGGAGAAATCTGCATTACCGGAAATGGTCGAGAGTTGAAGGGACCCGCAAAGTTCCCAAGTGTCAATTCCTTTTGGATTTTTTCCGTCACTATTTCTGGCTGTGCCTCAGCCGAAGTCAAGTTGTTACAACCCGATGTGTATATGGGCCCACTGTGACCGATGTCAAAGCCCAAAGTGAAACCATTGAATAGATATTGTGTTGAGAGGGGGTCGAACCCTTTTAACCAGAATAGAAGGCGATGTGGTGAAATCGGCGTAGGTAACGCCCTACTTGAGTGGTTTAGTGGTGCCAGATGGGGCACCGCCCGCACTATTTTGGGTTGGTGGCGCGCCCGATTTTGGGATCCCACGAAAAAGCAAAGGTTTATTTTGACTTTCCAACTTGGGAGAATAACGTGGCAAAATTTTAAATGGCTGAGTAACATTCTGTTTGCACGCTGTAAAGGGGTGGTTACCGAGACAGTTGAAACATTTGTGCTGGAACGAGCAGGCCACACCAGCTGTACAATTTCTACCCTTGTGATAGGTGAAACAGACCCCCCTGGGATATCTAACTCCTGAGGAATTTGGATGCTGCGATTGCGGTTGAGATTGTGCAATTCCCTGCATATCTACCACCGACTGCAGGTACAACTCTAAGTGTGTTGTCCCCCATTCCGCTTCATGGCGACTGACCAGTTGACGGAACTGTTCGTCATAGTAACGCCAGTTAGGCTTTTTTTTGTGCAGAGTCATGACTGTCTCCATATGTTGGGACAAACCCGCAATTGATGCAGTTTTAGTCCTGGCTATAATCGCCACAAACCTATTCCAAGCGAATAGCCATTGGTGAAGAGAAAGAGGGGTTTTCTTCTGACTAGGGACCAATCTAATTTCGGGGGAATTCCGATTTATGTCAATTTGCATTTTGTAAGTCTCCTCGCTCCTATCAGGGAGAAGCAGGGCCAAATCGATGTAGTGACCGTCTAATATGTGCTCTTTTACTTTAACAGGGATAGAAGATGTTATGTGGGTGGAGGCACTAACAAATTTTGACTGATTACTACACAGCTGTGCTGGCTGAAACTGATTATTAATATGGGTGCACAAATCAACATTACCTAACCCATTATTCCCCACCAACGCAGATGTTGCGATCTCGACGGCCTGGTTGACCACCTCGTGATTCCCTAGCTGTGACGTAGATGCCGTTGGTGAGATAGTCCCAAGTTGAGACGTGGATAGATTGGCGACTTCCCGGGTCCTCTGCTGTGATGTAGCCGCCACATGTGCTGTATCAGCAGCAGCATCCGCTTGGTGCATTGGCCGCATGCTGCTGAAAAGGTTGTCCAGTCTGTCGTCCACGTGCGCTTGGATGTTTTCGGTGACCTCTCTCGTTATAGTTCTGATCGTCTCCGGGTCGAAGTTGAAAGCGCCCGGAGATGTGGGCGTAGACATTCTATGCCTGACCTTCCTGGTGTTCCCCACCTGCTGCGCCCCTGTTGACGCTTTCCGTTGCGGAGGCGCTCTGTTTCGTGCCGCAGTCAACGATTCAACCACCCTCTGCACCCCCTTCGATGCTTTTCTCTGTGGAGCCATTCTAAAACAAAAAGAAATAGAGCAGTATTGCCGTTCGGTGAGATTATGAGCAAAATTGTTACCAGGTGACAGCAGCACTCACTTGGTCAGAGTACGAACTTCAGAAATTGAAATAATTGAGGCAGGTAACTATGATCCATTTACAAGCATGTAAGAATAATTATTGTCGAGTGTAACTACTCATGTGTTTACTAATACTAAAAGAGTCAAGTGTGAAGTAGAGTAATGCGTAAGTATACACTTGAGAACTTGTAACAATAGGTATATCAGATTTATAATAAACACTTCGTAACTTGAGATAAGTGGAGTCAAATGCCAAATGCAAGTATACACGCGATAACATGTACTACTGTGTAGAGACAATTGTATGTAAACACTTGAGAACGTGAAACAAAAGTAGAGGCAAGTGCATGTATACACTAGATAACTTGTAACAATAAGTAGAGCCAAGTGCAAGTATACGCTTGATAACTAGGAAGAATATGTAGAGAGAATTGTATGTAAACACTTGATAACTTGTAACAATAGGTAGAGTCAAGTGCAAGTATACACTTGATAACTTGTAATAATATATAGTCAATCGTAAGTATCCAAAAGTAAAACATGAGAAGATGTGTAATAGTAAAGTGATATGATGAATCTATATAACGAGGAAAACATTATATACAATGACAAATGGCACGCGAAATAGTACAATCATCTAATAACTAAACAATCTTGTGAACCTGTAATTTCAGCATGCAGATTACAACTAAAGTATGGCACATTATTCAACTAAAGTAATGACGTTAGGGCATTTATACTTGAACCAGGCGATAATCCATGACAAGCTGGACAATGTATCATAAAGACGCAAAAAAAAAAAAAAATTTCCCCCATATCGAGTAAATTAATGTTGGAAATGGAATGACAATGCAATGATATGTAAAGAGAACCAAAGACCAACATTAAATGTATAAATATATAATGTTATGAGAACGCATGATTCCAATCGTGTAATCTACTTTCGCATTTGGGTTTGGTTTGTGTGTTTTTTGCAAGCAGCAATTATGGCACCCCTAAGTGATTTGTACAAATACCATTGCCCTTTGTTCGACAAATGCACGCCGTCGGCTTGGAATTTGTCCCTGCAATTCCCGCCGTCGACGGGAAAAGGGAATTTACCATTGTGTTCCCAGAATGTAAGGTATGGATAAGAATTGACTTCTGTCCGCAAGATTTCATTCACTGATCGTGCAATATCGCAATAGTTATAAGGTGTAGAACTGCTAATTATGAAACGTGGAAGCATCTGACATAAAATAATTTTGTGTACGTGGTACTCACGATGTAATTGAGAGGCGAGTGCAATAAGTTTGAAGGCTAGAGCGTGTGGGTCAGTATCAACCCGTATATCATTTTCTCCCAGAAGGAAAACAACAATATCGGGAGAAAGAAAAGAAAGTGAGAACATGACGAAATTCATCCATGATTCCACCGTTCTACCACCAACTCCGCTTAACCTCACAGAAACGTTTTTTTCCAAATTAAAATCCAATGCTAGACGATCGTCCGTGCCCGAGGCAAGAAAATGAGATAGCCATTTACAAATAGAATGGCCCGTTATTAAAGCAAGAGGCATATTACAAATGAGAGTAAATCAAAAGACAAAGGAAGTAATAAATTTGTACTCACATATAGAATAGTACAAGAAGCAGCAAATCTTAACCAGGAAAAAGGATATTCTCTAAAGGCTTGCAGTATAGACTTAAAATTCCGCTTCAAATAATTCCCTGGAACCAGGATAGCGTCTCTACAGCCTTGCAGTTAAGTTGAAAAGGACGCTAATTACCATTCAAGTAACTTTGCGCGTTTGCAGGCCCTGACCCCTGATTGGCCAATGAACCCATGTGACCAACAGGGGGCAATTTGATTGACCCTTCCCAGCCCAGCTCTTTGTTCCCACATATTAAGGTAAAGTCTAGACCCAACCTCATCACACCACCCATAAATGTACTTACGCAGGCGTAAGTAGTTTTATTGTCATATTTAAAGAAAGTTGTCAGGTATGAGATGGCTGAATGGAAAAGTAAATGGAGACACTTGTTTGTAGGTTAGAGGATCCAGTTCTGTATCAAAATGTATCAATAGAAATATGTTTATTTTTCATATATTTTGACAAAAAAGGTCAAGAGTGTATAACAGGAAATACCTGTAAGTTCATATTCCAAGCAGGTAACGCACAAAATTAGAATAAAAGCCTTTTTTATTTATTAGCATGTTAACTTTTTGTCATTTTAAACATGCTTTACTCTTTGTATTTGATTGTTTAGCTCCACAACCCTCATGTACAACCTCCCAGTTCCAATGCAGTACAGGAGCATGTGTGCCACAGAGTGCCCTCTGCGACTTCAGTGATGACTGTGGTGATCACAGTGATGAAGCCAATTGTGGTATTGATGTTAACTCTGTCATAATGCAATGTTTTCTCTCATATCTGTAATCTGACATAGCAGTGCCCCATATCATTTTTGGGTCATGTGGGCATGATGCTCCTCAATTTTGTATTTAATGAATATTAATCACATGTTGAAGAATGTGAGAGACAGAGAGAGACAGAGACAGAGACAGAGACACAGAGACAGAGACAGAGACAGAGAGACAGAGACAGAGAGAGAGTTTTTCTGAGTACATAACAGTCTGAGGAAGAGCAAAACCTAGCATTTGATCAGCTAGTACATACAAAAACAAGAACTGTTTGCAGTATGGCACTAATTATTGCAAGTTCAGGGGTGCTGATGTTAAGAGATGACAGCATAACGTATCTTTTAAAAGTGAAAAGGGTACTTTTTATATTGAAATCTTGGAATATTTTGATTTTTATTTGAAGCACTGAACAGGTATCACTTTTATGTAGTGATGGTGGTGAAAGCAACAGCATCAACAATATTGAAAACACAGCACAAATTTATATATTATTTTGCAATACTGACATTCTTTAGAAAGATCGTAAGGGTCAAAAAATAAATGTTTATAATTGTGTTTGTGATATTCTTGAAAATATGTTAATTATTTTTTTTAATGAAAAACTCATTTATGATTTATTTTTCAATGATTCAGAGCAATTTAGAAAAATAATAAACATTTTAAAAAAAATATGTTGACTGTTTCAGGTAACTATCCTTCTCGGTGTGACTTTGAGAGCAGTCTCTGTACTTGGTCACAAGACCACAGTGACAACTTTGATTGGACACGAGCTTCTGACAAGACAGCCACATATGGAACAGGACCCTCCAGGGACCATACTCAAGGCACTGCTTCTGGTATGTTATTAAACCAGTCTATTTTTTCTTGTCTTACTAGTATTTGATCATCTACTGACAAATGCTGATTATCAAGTAGTTTATCCTATACAGACAAATCTGGAATGAAACCAATATGAAAATTATTTCACCAATAAGTCTCTATATTTTGCATTTAGTAAAACACATTATATTTTGTTTTGCATGATGAACATGTAAAAAATTTAAATTTGCTTTTAAAAATGGAATTTTTTATAGCAAAACTTTTGGAACTGAATAATCAACAAATTTTAAAATGATATGATATTTAATCCTAGACCAACAAAAGGAATAATTACATTTAAAAGATTTTGTACAATTTTTATTGATTAAATTATGCAGTAAAAGCAGTTCTTGGCCCACATATATTCTTGTTTCACAGTACCTTATCATTACATATTTCATGTTGATATGATACTTTTTTCCTTTCCACTCTAAGGACATTACCTGTACATTGAGACGTCTGCCCCACAGAGACCTGGTGACAAAGCCAGAGTTATCAGTCAGATCTTCCTCCCATCCACTTCACATAAGAGGGCTGCTACTGGACAGTGCACAGTAAGCATGTGTATAAATTAATCAATTAGTTCAAATTAAAGTTTATTTATTCTATATTGATTTTGCAAGAACTTGAGATAGCTGTACAAAGAAATCTTGATTGATTTCAGAAGAAGTTGAGACAACTTTACTAGGAAGTCTTGATTTATTTCACAACAAACTGAAACAATTGTGTAAGGTAGTTTTGATTTAACAACAAATTAAGACATCTGTACTTGGATGTCTTGATTGATCTCACAGCTAGTTGAAATAACTCTACAAGGAAGTCTTGATTAGTTTTAAAAGTTGAGACAACTGTACTAGGAAGTCTTAATTGATTTTTCACAGCAATGTAAGACAACTGTACAAAGAAGTTGTGATTGCTTTCAAAACAAACTGAGACAACTGTAATAGGAATTCTTGATTGATTTTACAACAAACAGACAACTGAACTTGGATAGTGTGATTGATCTCACAGCTAATTGAAACAACTGTACAAATAAATATTGATTGATTTCACAATAAACTGAGATAACTGTAGTATGCAATCTTGATTGATTGTACAACAAGCTGAGACAACTGAACTTGGATGTCTTGATTGATCTCAAAGCTAATTGAAACAACTGTACAAGAAAAGTTTGATTTCACAACAAACTGAGACAAGATGGATATCACAACAAACTGAACATTTTGTACTTGGATGTCTTGATTGATCTCATAGCAAACTGAAATATCTCGTAACAAATTGAAACAACTATACTAGGAAGTCTTGATTAATTTAACAACAAATTGAGACAATTGAACTAAGAAGTCTGGATTGATTTAAAAACAAGTTGAGACAGCTGTACCTGGAGATCATATTTGATTTGACAATAATTTAAGACAACTGTACTAAGAAAACTTGTGTGTTTTAACAACAATTTGATGAATTTCAGCTATATTTAGCAGGGAGCACCATACATAAGAGTCATCTAGTTGATGAAAATGGATTTAGTCGCTGTTACTTAAAATAGTATAATCTTTGAAAGACATTCACACTGACGTTTGATGAACTTTAAAGCATCCATTTCATGGTTGTACAAATGATAATGATTCACCATCCTTTAATCAAATTTGAATGAGAGCATCCTTCTATGAATGCCTTTACAATACTGATCAGTTATTCTATATGGTCATTGTTACTATAATTAGAAAAACATTGAGGTCACTATAACTCAGTCTGCAGAGCAGCATACTCAGAATCTGAAGTTTGTGGGATCAGTAACCACTCAGACCAGCCTGGTTCAGCTGTCTCCATTAGGAAAGTGATGTAGCACCCATTTCCATGATGTGTTAGAAGTACCATTAAAACTAACCATCCAACTCATCCAAAAGACTACTTAAAAGAAACTGACTTAATTTGTACGAGAGTCATTTTCAGTTTTGTATAAGTGAGAGTAAATTTCTTTGTACATTGGCTAGTCTCTTATGGGGCTTTAATTTGTGATAAATAATGATAAGAAATTGAAATATACAATAAAAAACTTGAAACTTGGATTAACAAATCAGCACAAAGGATTTATAATTTGTATCAAATTAAACTATATTTATTCCTCATGATATATTTTTGAAGAGATAAAGTTGGTAAAACTTTATCTGTTATCTTTTAATTGAATTTTTTTAAAATTGCGATTCCAGTTTAATTGAATTTTTTTTTAATTGCGATTCCAGTTCCGAATGTTCTACCACATGTTTGGACCAACAATTGGATCATTGAACGTTTATACTAGAAACTCTGTTGGTGGACCGCTGAAGAAAATCTGGACCAAATCTGGGAACAATGGTGATTTCTTTGAAAGAGCAGACATTCAGATCTTTGAGACGCAGAATTTCCAGGTAAAAAGTCTTCACATTCTTGAAATATAGATATGAGTAATATTCAGTTATGCAAAGTTAGTAATAATATGTACTGACAGTGTATTGTGCTCAATGGGGTGTTAATTAAAATTTGTTTTAAAACTCATTGATGCATGCAATATGCTCTAATTGGGCCTGTGTAGTAACATAATTGTAATCAGTGTGAAAAATTGTTCAGCTTTATTTTAGAATGTAATCTAAAACAGAAATCAAAAATGGTTAGAAAGACAGTTGAAGTTTGATTTGTGAGTAGAACTGGTTGTAATAATGTGGTATGTTTGAAGACAATTTTTTTCCTTTCCAAACACATCATGACATGTTTAAAACTGAAGTACAGTGTTCCCTTAACACCATTTATGGAAACCATAAAAGTGTCCAATAATAAATGAAAGGACAAATATATTTTTTAATGATGTAAACATTTTTATAATATATTTTCAATAGCTATGAACTAAATTTAATGAATTAAATTAAATAATATCAATTAGTTTGGTCAGTTTAATAGGTCATAAACATGTTATAAGAGGGGCATAATTATAATGAGGTTCTTTAATGGATCATTGTACTATAGATTATGATGAAAGGTATAACAGTACCACAGGATATAATGAAAGGTATAACAGTACCATAGGATGTAATGAAAGGTATAATAGTACCATAGGATGTAATGAAAGGAATAACAGTACCATAGGATGTAATGAAAGGTATAACAGTACCATAGGATGTAATGAAAGGTATAACAGTACCATAGGTTATAATGAAAGGTATAACAGTACCATAGGATGTAATGAAAGGTATAACAGTACCATAGGATGTAATGAAAGGAATAACAGTACCATAGGATGTAATGAAAGGTATAACAGTACCATAGGATGTAATGAAAGGTATAACAGTACCATAGGATGTAATGAAAGGTATAACAGTACCATAGGTTATAATGAAAGGTATAACAGTACCATAGGATGTAATGAAAGGTATAACAGTACCATAGGATGTAATGAAAGGTATAACAGTACCATAGGATGTAATGAAAGGTATAACAGTACCATAGGATGTAATGAAAGGTATAACAGTACCATAGGATGTAATGAAAGGAATAACAGTACCATAGGATGTAATGAAAGGTATAACAGTACCATAGGATGTAATGAAAGGTATAACAGTACCATAGGATGTAATAAAAGGTATAACAGTACCATAGGATGTAATGAAAGGAATAACAGTACCATAGGATGTAATGAAAGGTATAACAGTACCATAGGATGTAATGAAAGGAATAACAGTACCATAGGATGTAATGAAAGGTATAACAGTACCATAGGATGTAATGAAAGGTATAACAGTACCATAGGATGTAATGAAAGGTATAATAGTACCATAGGATATAATGAAAGGTATAACAATACCATAAGATAATGCCATATGATAGGTTGAAAGGTATAACAATACCATAAGATAATGCCATATGATAGGTTGAAAGGTATAACAATACCATAAGATAATGCCATATGATAGGTTGAAAGGTATAATAATTACTTCATAATTTCTGAAGAATATGATAAATTTCTCATGTAGGCAAGTCCTTTTTAACAAGTTTCCATAAGGCATTGTACTGATATCAATCAATAAGGCTGAATTTTTAAGTCATTCAATGCAAGGAATTATTATGTTTTCTTTTAAATTTTCTATTTGAACCAAATGTGTGAATTTATGTTTCTTGCAGCTGTTCTCATTTGTTAAGAACAAGTTGTTATTATTCAACCATAGTGTCTTTATAGCTATAGAACGTACTTCATGCTGCTGTTGTTTGGTTAAATGTTATTTACAGTAAGTCTCACTAATGTACTTGTCCCATTTGTACCCAAAACATTTCCCTCATTTATGTTGTAATCACACAGTACCCTGACAACAGTCTGGACAAGTTGTAAACAAGTTCCCTGACAACAGTCTGGTTGTGTTGTAAACACAGTACCATGACAACAGTCTGGATGTGTTGTAAACACAGTACCATGACAACAGTCTAGATGTGTTGTAAACATAATACCCTGGCAACAGTCTGGACATGTCACATTTTAATTGGATTAATTTCATGACAGCTTTGAATCTTTCAACTTACAGGTTTTAATTGAGGGTGTGGTAGGAAATGGTTACCAAGGAGATATTGCTATTGATGATCTGTCAATGACTTCAGACTGTCAGCTCTCACCCAACCGTAAGTGTTGTATATTTTTATTTTTTTATTAAGAAAGAAATACTGATGTAATTTAAGAGAGATCAACATTTCTAAAAACATCATTTTTATCCATAGTCGAGTTCAGCCTTGATGATAAACCTATCCCCATAGTAACAATAGTTTGGCATGTATTCAATTAAGATGTCTTTGTCTTGTAGTAATCACACAGCACAACTTTCTTACCAATTTATTAAACTGTCCCCCTGGTCTTAAATACTTTAGTAGTAAGTCACTTCCAGTGACATTTCCCTCAAACATCATATTGACTTTGTTGTTCGTGTAATTACAAGTAGTTTGAGTCACGGGCTATGTATGTGCCGTTATGTTTCTAATTATCAGTGCAGTGAACATTTTCTAAAGCAGCCCATCAGCATACTGGCTTCCTCTATAGACTGGCCCAGTTAGATCAATCTAATACTAAATAAACCTTCCTATACTGACCACCTCTGTAAAAGGTCCAAACATTTGTAGTCACAACATTGTTCATGTTAGGGAGGTTTGACTAAGACATTGAAGGAATGAAAAACACTTAGATCCTCCGTATTTTGAAGACTTTGCTGCTAACAGAGAAACTAATCATAGTACCCAATAAATTAAAGACATTTTAATTTGATTTATCACATGACTACTGTTTTAGAGAGGTTAATATGTCTGTATTGTAAATTTTCTATTTTTGTAGCATATAACAATACTTCATAATATCTGACATCGAGTTGTCATAAAATACGAAAGCATAGATCTTTGCCTTTTAACATAAAAGACTAAATTTTTCTTTTATTTATAAAGGTCTTAATACCTTAAATTTTTGGAACTTTTGCCTTCACATTTTTAGAACTAAATTTCCAGTCATGATTGTATGGTCAAGATGATGTGCTGGTTAACTCAACACTTGTGTACATTTATTGTAGGTTTCCATTCATGGGCAATTGAACCTACTTGATCTGAAACATAAATTTCAGACCCCTAGTAGGCAAATTGCTTGCCCTTTTAATTCTATTTTGTAGATTATGCTATTACATTTCTATATTACTTTGGTTCTAACTCAATTATACAGAGGTTCTGCCAACTGGGACTCAAGGACCACCTACCACTCCCAACCCTTGTAGCTCCAACTTCTTCCAGTGTGCTGACGCCAGTAAATGTATCCCACAATCCCAAGTATGTGACTTCCAGCCACAGTGTTCTGACAACTCAGATGAGGCCGCCTGTGGTGAGTACAGGGTCTAAATTCATGACCTTTTGTAAAATGTTTGTAAACTCATTACATTTTATTTGTCAGTATCTTTTAAACTAAAATATGCAGCAAATAAATAAATATTTAATTTAAAAGAGTCTTTTTTTGTAGAGTCAGTAAGCAATTCAGTAAGGATGTATTTAATAACAATAATAATAATTATTATTATTATTGTTGTTGTTATTATTATCATTATTATTAAATATTTACTATATGTTTTCGGACAGCAACAAATAATTACCTTTGTTTGTTGTCTGAATACATATAAAATACTTTAACTAGGTGTCCAAAAACATCAGGTGAAGATAAATGTATGCCAACCCCCCTCCGTAACAGAATTACCAATAGCTGACATGATGACATACTACCATGAAGTAAAACATGTATTTTGACTAACACCACAGACAGGATAATGAATGAAAAACAGGCATTACTTGCCTATTTTGTCTATTTGATACATGTCCATCCAGCATAAAATGCAGCTATAAATGTATTAGAGCCATGATTATGTATTTTCGAAAATAACTGCCATATTAGTAATCTTGCAATCCACAGTTTAACCCTCTGCTAATCTGTGATCATTAAAATCTACATTACAAATGCAAGCAAACTTTATTTCTGTGTAATTAAGATATTAATAAACACTAAATAAAATTAATTTGGAATTATAATTCTTAAGATATTTATGACAGAAACATTTTAGTATCGAGAGTAGAAATACCATTACATGTTTGATGGATAATTTTAGAGCACCAAGGGTGAGAGGCTTCATATGGGATGAGTGATGTATGCATGCCTAGGAAGGGAAAAAAATAACAAGTCCTATTTGTTTGGGGAATAAACTCAGTTTTACAATATGTTTATCATCATGGAGAGTTATTCTCTTTCTCGAACTCTCAAACACTAATTAAAAAATAACTGGACATGAAATTAGTATTTTGTATTCAATTCTTTGTCTCTTTTTCCATTACATGAATATTTGTTTTTTTAGGAGCCTGTAACTTTGAGAATGGTCAGTGTGGCTGGTCAGATGTCAGTACTGGACGCTATGACTTCAAGATCTATCAGGCCCAGGCTGCAGGTGATTCTGGACCAAGCTCTGATAACACCCTTGGAACGACTCAAGGTTGGTTGAGCTACCATACATATAGTAAATATTTTTAGGAGACAAAAATTATAGATTTTAAATTTTGGTGAGTTGGATGTTAGTTGTTGCTGCTAGTGTTAAAGGCTTAATACAATGTTTTAGCATATGTTAGGCAATACATGGCAGCCATTATATCTGGTGGAGGAAGAACCTGGGAAAGAACCACAAACTCAGGAGAAGTTACTAGCAAGTTTTCTCACATGCCCACATTAGCCAAGTTCAAGGCTTGAACCAACATGGACAGAAGTGAGATCTTGGTGACCTGTAAAGGTGAGCACCTCAGACCATTTGGCCATCTGGTGCCTCTTAGATTTTTGTGATTGCCAATCAAGAGAGGTCATAATATATAAGGTATTAAATAAATTATAATGGAATTACATTTGTTGCTGATAGTTATGAGATACTGATATATTACTAAAGTTTTCCACTGTTAAAAATACAGGCTGTAGTGTACTTAATTGATCAATGAAATTTAACAGAAATTTAATGGATCTGCCCAAAAGAAACAATTGTGTGATGACCCTTATCAAAATCAAGCTAATAACACCATTTCCAGTTAGCAAAAGACCATGTACATTAAACAATCTTACTTTGGTGATTTGTTTCAAGACATGGTGTTGACATTAATCTCTAGAGTGAATTTTAGTGTTATTTTGTTAACATGATTTTCAGACACTTGTTAACATAGATTTCTCATAAGGAATAGTTATTGAATGCTTTATTTCGTTTTCCACATACTGGTATTTAGGTAAGTATTATGCACTGTTAATGCATCTGATAGATCACTATATCTTGGTCTAAAAGGTAAAATCTGTCTTTTAGAAACAAAATTTGGTCATTAAAAAATTGCCTTGTTACTTGTCACATATTTTTTTGGTGTCTTTCACTGTATATTTTGCATAAAATGAATAAAGTGATAGATTTGACACCAAACAAAAATCTACAAGTTTTATCTGCTGATGAGTCTTCTAATGTTGTTGTTTTATTCATGCAGGACACTACATGCTGGTAGAAGGTTCATCAGGTGTATTCTTTACTCGAGCTTACATGGAGACCCCAATTCTTGGTGCTACTGGGCCAAGCTGTGTCCTACAGTTCTACTACCACATGTATGGAATCAATGCAGGTTGGTCATGTAATGTGCTGTTAATCTGATGATACTGTTTTTTCTGGAGAACACAAAAATAAACAACAGTAATTAGTAACAGTATTTACTTACTGTGGAAACTTATTTCAGATAATGTATCATCGTTAAGATTTAGTAAAATGCAATAAAACTGTAACTTAAAACTGAGTCATAGTATTGAGAGGCTCAATTTGCTTTGTGTTGGACATATATTGCTCATTTCAAACAGTAAATTCAACCATCTGATAGCTTGTGAACAAATATCTTTTTCTGTTTGTATACATCCACCATAAGGTATAGCGTTATGATACCATACATCCATCCATCCATTATAATGTTATCAATTTTATTTTTGTACAATAAATCAATAGTTTTTGTACAATAAATCAATAGTTTTTGTACAATAAATCAATAGTTATTAAATGGTGTGGATGGCTTACATATGGTGTAAGGAAGACTGCTACTGAGTTTGGAGGTCGAACGCTCAAAGGTCAAGGTCACTGACTGAATGAAGGAAAATGATTCCTGTATAAAACTTGAGGATTTTGAAATGGTTTAGTAAATAAAATTAAAAAGAGTAAACATTTAAGCTCACAGATGTGTTTTCCATCATCTATAGTTATCAAAACTTTATGGATGGTAAGGGGAAGAAACCTAATGATTTTGGGTTCAGAAAGACAAAAGAGCATGGTCATTGTGACTGAATGAATACAAATGGTTTTTGCACAAAAACATTAGCTCTACATCAGACTGTACAGCATGTGGGAGTCAATGAGGGGTACATTTATAACAGACTATACAACATTTATAGACTATTTCAATAGCATTATATTTTCTGCTATTATAGTCATATTGTGACTACACCATGCAATGGCTTTTCAAAGCAGTTTACATTTTCACTTATGTTATCTTCTTTAATTGGAGAACTAACTCTTTGCAGTATTTCTTAATTCTCAAGTAAAATATTTAAATGATTTTGCTTTGGGTTTTATTGGTTTTAATGGTAATTTCAACAAAGTATTGACTTTATCATGCTTAGTGCCTTTTCCAAGGACTCTGTGAGACAGCTGGCCAGGTATTGAACCTGCAACCCTTGGATCAGAAGAACAATGTTCTGCTGAGTGACTGTTCCTTTCCATTGTTTAATTAAAATAATTCATTTTTTAAAACCATTTCTCTTCAAAGTAACTCAAAGTCCCAAATTTAGCAATAGACTGTGAAATCTTTGTGCAGTATTCTCATTATTGATTGACTGTCACTGTAGGATTTTTCTTCACTCCATCTCCTGGAACCACTTTATATTTGCTATTACTGTTAATTACATAGTGGCTATTTTTCCAACTGGTTGGCAAATGGACACTTAGAAAAAATTTGACTGTCATAAAACATGCAGTAGTGATTACAAATGTCAAAATATGGCCCATTTACTCTACCCAGAATTCTCTAAATGTCTAACTGAAACTAGAACATGAGTGAACCTCTGGTCATTTGCCTAGTTCAATTGAAAATGTGCGTGAAAAAAAAATGTATAGTATGCTTTACAACACAAACATACTGAGCCTATGCAGATAAACACTCAACAGTTTACTGTTTTGCAGACACTTAACTTTATATTGCTGCCAACACACCGTATGAATCTTGCACCCCACCCCAAGGACAAATTAAAATGTCAACCTATAGGAGTAACTAATCTTACCTGTTTGATGAAACAAATGGCAACAAATGCTGGTGTCCAAACTGAAAGAAAGTTATCTATTGACAGCATTCTTCCATATCATATACCCTGGTTAAAAAATATTAAATCTGAGAATCATTAAAGCCAAATGAATACAAATCAGGAATGCCATACATGTTATCCTCCTTACACAACAGCACTTCTCGATTTACAATTTCTGCAGCCAGTAATCATCCCTTAATCTTTAACAACTAGAATGATATTTCTTCTGCCTTATCCAATGTGATATCTGTTGTGAATGTCCATGGGAGAATGGACACTTTTTGGTTGAGACATTGTAAACAGTCTCATATAAATCAATGCATTTTTGCCTCAAGAACTCCAGCTGAGATGACAAAGTTAAGTTTATGACATCGCACAGCAATTTCTTTCAGAGATCCAGTGTTGAAAAATGATGCCCATTTGAACTGTTCTCCTGTATTCAAGAGAAAGTTGCTTGCAATTATGATTTATAAATGAAAAATCTACTTCTAAATATTATTGGTTATTGAGTTGTGTTAACCTTTCTTCCACTTGCATCATGTGACTATTTTTTTCACATGCAAGAATTGAAAGATGCTGCATCTTAGCCATGATTAAATAAAATGCCAGAAATCATTGGTTCTTCTTTTGATCTAGACTCTCTCATATAAAAAAAAAAAATAGGTGATAAAAAGAACCATGAACATTTGATGACTTACTAAAAAAGTTTTAAATTTGTTGAATAATATCCAGCCATTGCCTTTCCTAACAAGGCTTGTAAAAGCTGGGAATTATTCAGTTCATTTCTTTAGTTTAATATTAAATCATTACCCATTTTAAATAATGTACTTATTACTATTATTATTATTATTATTATTATTATTATTATTATTATTGTTGTTGTTGTTGTTGTTGTTGTTGTTGTTGTTGTTGCTGATGCTGCTTTTGGAAACAAGCTTTTCTGGGGGTGTTACATTTTCTCATGAAACTTATTTTAAATGATAAAATCTTATCATTTTTAGGCAATATGAGAGTACTTATTGTGAATAGCAAGAATTCTGCAGACAAAACCTATGTATTCACACAAACTGGTAACCATGGCAACAGCTGGCAGCAAGCCCAAGTTGATATTGGACAACTCCAACCTGGTTACAAGGTAAGTTTCAATACAATTTCAGTTTTGAAAATGTATAATGTGTGTGCTCTTATATTTTTAGTATGAATATAGTATGCAAATGATCTACTCAGTATATAGTCTTGTTTTAAAATAAATGGTTTGAAAGTGTGGAAGGAAATTGTTTACTTATCTGACATCAAACAGTACAAGCACCATGACCATTAGTTTAGTTGGTGTGAAATTTCATGATACTATTGTGTAATATGGCATGAGTCACAGTCATGATTTCATGATACTATTGTGTAATATGACATGAGTCACAGTCATGATTAGGCCTTATTGATCAGAGTATACTATAAAAATAAGCAAATAATCTTTGCGAGGACTCTTTAATATTATTTTCTAAGCCAATTCAAAACACTGTTGTTAAAATCATTGATCTGTCCTGAGTGAAGCATCAGTTGACATATAACAAGTCTGAGGTTAAATCATCCTAGTTTTAAAAAGAATTTTAATTAAAGTATGGAAAAGATTTGTTCAAATCTTGTTTTGGTCTTAATGTTGTGAAAATCTTGAATAAAATAAATATTGTTAGTTTTTGTGCAATTAGGAAAGATTGTCCTATGTAAATGATGATGAACATGACTTAGAGCAGATTGTTTCCATTATTTTAGATACAGTTTGAAGCCCTACCCAACAAAGTGGCACCAGGTGATAGCAGGTCTGACATTGCTGTGGATGACATATCCTACATTAACTGTAGTCCAGTCCAGATCTACAATAATTCCAGTTAGTATTTACACTTTTTTATGCTTTTTTTTTACTAAATGCATCACACGTCTTCTGGGTGTCATTAGTGCCAGTAACTGTCAAATGCTATCATTGAATAAAGAACAAAAAAAGTCTATACTTTTTACTCATCATGCACCATGGTGATGTGGAACTACTAACCAATAAGTGCTGTTTAAGAGACGAATCAGTCCAAATTAGTTGTTAGGGATTGATGTCACTGTTATGCAGATGGTGTCATAAACTAATATACAAAGAGACAGACTTGTTATGACCCTATGGGCTGATGCTAAGTAACAGAAAGAAAGTTTTGTAAAACTTTTAAAAAAAACAAAAATTTGATTATCAAAGTCATAAATGAAAATTTGAGAGGAACTACAGTATTATGATGTGAATACAGAATATTCCTAAGAAAATGTAATGAAAGTCCTAAATAATGAAAAGTTCTGTTTAAATTTCAAAAGGAGGAAATTTACCGGTCCGCTAAGAATTGTGACATTATGAATAGGTCATAGTTCAGAACTCCTTCGAATAATTCACAATAGTTCCTGAATAAATAGTGACTCCAAATAATTAGCACTTTCTTGTTTTACTGAACAGTCCAAACAAATGTTTTTTTTCTCTCAAATAAAATCTAAATACAGTGCTCCCCCTCTTATACAGCCACCCCTTCTGCACTGGGAAAGTGGCCTTATAAGACAGGTGGTTTTTCCAGAGGGGGACTAAATTTTTTGTGAGACGTATATGTAATGTACATAGTAAGTAAGCTACATACTTCAAAGCATTTAATATCTTTGTTTAGAAGTAACAATTATTGTTAAATGGTTCTTCTTGTTATAATAACATTATAATAATTTTTTGTTATTGATAATAATGTTATTTCAATTGAATATACATTAATAGTTCTTTTTCTTGGTGTAAGCGTGAAATGCAAGCGGGTATTGATGTCATTCACATTGCAAAACCATTCAAAAACGTCATTTAAATCTTGGTACACACATAAGTATCTTTACATTTGCTCCATTTTGCCACTGCTGCTGAATAACCTCCTTATTGGTTTGGGCATTGTTTAATTTTCTTTTCAACATAAAATTGTTTTATTTGCGTGTTTTCTACATAAAATTGTTTTATTTGAGTGTTTTGTACATAAAATTGTTGGACAAGTGTTTTGTACATAAAATTGTTTTATTTGAGTGTTTTCTACATAAAATTGTTTTATTTGAGTGTTTTGTACATAAAATTGTTGGACAAGTGTTTTGTACATAAAATTGTTTTATTTGAGTGTTTTGTACATAAAATTGTTTTAACAAGTGTTTTCTACATAAAATTGTTGGACAAGTCATCACTCCCCACCTTACCTAATGTCATTGAGTAGAATAACCGACTTTCTTTTAAAATAATGTCTCCATTAACGTGATGACATGTTAATATTTGGTAATGATTTATTTGATTGTTGCTAACTGTATGCGATTTAATTATGCAGATGAAACTTGTAGAATTGGTGAAATGCCTTTTTCATTAAGAAAGCAATAAATGTGTTGTCACATGATTTTTCAGACTTTTTCTGCTACCCTGTTTTGTTTAAGGTTCTCTATGTTTGTTGATGCACAAAATCTATTTTTAGCCTGTGCTGGCACTGTTATGATCTTGACAATTATATCTGGTTATTATCATCAAAGAGAAGAACTTGATAGATGTGTGAAGCCCAAAGCTCGGTCATAACATTGTTGAACCCATATCTTGTAAATGTCAGATATAATCTAAATCTTACTGTTACATGTACTTTAGTCCACACTTCGTTCTGTAATGTAAACTTGACATTGGGAGATATGTTTCAGCGGTAGAGACAATCTGATTACTTACCTTGCTTTCTTTAACAAGATATGAATTAATTACTGGTTCTGAATACATTTGTAAAAAATGGCCACTCTTGAGGGAACATTTTACATTTTTGTACTAAAATGCTGACAGCTGGTTATGTTAGAGGGGTGGCCATTCTTGAGGGGTACTTTTGAAGACAAACTTGTCGATGCCAAGGGATTCTGGCCATAAGAAGCGAGTGGCCGCTGGTCAGAGGGGCTATTCAGGAGGGGATTACTGTACAACATAAAACACATATACAGACTAACAACAGGAACACAAGAAATGAGAATAACTCCAAAATTAGAATATATCTGATTGCTTAGTTCTTTCCTTGTACACCCAATATTTTGACTATTTTTTTCTTCTTTTCTTTACAATATAACCCACATGACAGATGACACTACTCATTTTATGTCAAGCTTGCCTATTCATGTGACTCAGATCAACCATTATGAAGTGACTGAATTCTTCTAGAAACATTGAAACCACATCAGCCAATGAGAAATTAATCTAAAAGAGCCAATAAGTCAATTTGTTAAGATTATTATTAATAATTATCAACACCTATGTAACAAGACTAACGATTTACAGCCATGAATAAAAAATTAGATAACTTAGACAAATTACTAGCCCATTATTTTGGCTTGACAGTTTTAGATGGGTACAAACAAATTCTTAACCATGAAAAAGTTTTTGATACCAGAAAAGTCCATACTTTGTTAATAGTATTAGTAGCACATGCTTACATTGTTTTCTTGTTTGCTCACATTTCAGATGTGAACTGTACATTTGAGAATGGCTTGTGTGGATTCCATCAGGTAACTACAGATGACTTTGACTGGACAATGACCAACATAGCATCCCCATCTGCTGGCACTGGACCTGACAGGGACCACACCACTGGAACAGGTAATGTATATTATATTTTAAAAAATATAAATAATTTCCATATTGTCTACATTTTCTTTTAATGTTTAATTTATGTATTTAGAGTGTACATCAAAGTTCCTCATTATACCTCTGCTGAGTCATACAACCATAGCATAGTATAAGTGGTCCATCATTATAACTTTGCTCATATACATCATGCAAGTGTACCACAGTATAAATGGTCCTTCATTATAAATCTATTCATGCAAGTCATACAAGTGTACCATCGTATAAATGGTCCCTCATTATAACTTTGCTCATATATGCCATACAAGTGTACTTTGGTATCAATGTTCCCTCATTATACCTCTGCTCATGGGAATCATATTAGTGTACTATGGTTTAAGTGGTTGCTTGTTATAACTCTACTCGTGGGAGTCATACATGTGTACTTTGGTATAAATGGTCCCTCATTATAACTCAACACATGGGAGCCATACAAGTATACTGTGGTATAAGTGGTTCCTCATTATAATTGTATACATGGGAGTCATAAGTGTAACATGGTATAAGTGGTCCCTCATTATGAGTCATACAAATGTACTTTGGTATAAGTTGTCCCTCAGAACTCTGTTCATGATAGTCATACATGTCTGCTGAGGTGTAAGTGATTCCTCTCCTTGTTGAGACTCATAATCATACCCAAGCTGTATGTGTGACTCGGCTATTCAGGAGTGTGGGCCCTGGGTGACCGAGTGGTCTAAGATATACACCATTGCAGATGACACACATCTCACCTCTGTCTGTGTGGTTTCATGTCTCAGTTTATCCAACATGAGTATACAACAAAATTTGCAATAGCTGCATGGGGGTTGGTAGTTTTCCATGGTTCTTCCTCCACCAAATATACTGATTGCCTTGTATAACCTATCACATATTAAACAATGGTGTTTAAACGGACAAAGCCAAGCCAAACTATTTAGAAGTGAAAATTGATGGTCAGAGATCACTGCAATCACAGGTAAAAATAGTAACCATAGTTTTCTGCTTTCTCAAAATTCTACAGAATTGTAATAAGAATAGAAAGTTTATTGTGCAGGAAATTTAAGGAGAAAAACAAGTTGATTTCTTTTGATTGATGGTGTTTGAAAACGAAGAAAGTATGAAAACTAACAGACAGTAAATATGTCAGCCCTATACTTTTTATTTCATACAGTTGACATGTTTTCACAACAAAGCAGTCTTGATTGGTCAGGTGCTGGCATAATGTTTTAAATAGTATTTAGTTTTTATTCTGTATTTAGGTTGGAATTAAACAAGATTTTCGGTGCTTTATTCAATGTTATTTTTATATGTGACAGTTGTTTTAAACTGTGCTAGTCATTGGACTAGAATAATCTATGCAACAGTCTTTCATCCAGCATCTCTTAGCAAATGTTTTTTTAATTTCTACTCCCATGCTACTGGCAGAATTGCCTCCAAACTTTTAAGACATATTTATCCCAAGGTCTTCTTGGTCCTAAATGAAAATGGTGAACCTTGAACGTACAATATGTCTGGTACAGCCATTTTGAAATCTTATTATTACCGCTACTCCTCAACAACTGGTCAAATCAACATGGTCATGTTGACAAGGTCATATTAATATGGGATTTCAGCTAAAAGACTATTTCTAATTGTTCCTGATTGAAATCTCTCTGCACTGATACCCAGTATGTATGCTATGTAAATATTTTTAATAAATTGTTATCACTGCTCCTTCCAAATGGATCTCTCTCTCTCTGTCTCTATCCAGTTTTATCATCTTAGTTCCCTTAGTCAGGGGTCAGACGTTTTCTGGTAGTCAGCAAGCCCAGTCTCCAGGCATCATGGTTTTGAGGATCGATTTTGGTCATCCTCCATGTCTCGCGGTCATGATTGATTGTTTGCTTCCAAGTTTTCTTGGGTCCGCCAGCTTTCCTTCGGCTTTCCACCTCCACATTTCTACACCTGTTAATCAAAGCATTGCTTCTCTCTACATGGCCGAACCAGCGTAACCGGTTGGCCCTTAAGAGTTCCTCAATCTTTGGTAGGTGCAGCTTTTCCAGTAGGGTATCTAACCTGATATGTTGGTTCTGGTCTGGCTTGACATTACAAATCCATCTGATTATGGCTCTGTCATTGCGTTGTAGACAGGCGAGTGAGGGCTGGGTGAGTGCCCAACACTCACTGCCATATACTTAAGGTTATACTTGAATTGGGTTTTCACCGAAAGACTTATTATGATCTTTAATTGGTCCCTTATGAACATGTTACCAATTGTGACCATCTTAAAAATATAATAATTGATACTCATGACCAAAAAGATGAGACTTTCACTAATTGACTTATTGTGATATTTAATTGGTTCTGAATGAAAATCATACCTGTCAAATGTCACCTTGTTGACCATCTTGAAAATCTCTTGCTTGCTATTCCTAAATGGATAGTCATATCAACATGTGGTTTCTTCTACAAGAATGTGTGTTATGTCTAGTTGGTGCTAAATGAAAATGATACACATCAGACATGTCCTCATATTCTCAGTCTTGAAAATATTGGTAACGATGTTCATATAAACAAAGAGTTTTCACTAAAAGTCCTTCATTTTCTTAATTGAAAAAGTACTAATCAGATGTTTATGATGAATGCTGTTTTATTCTCCATCACGAATGGATACACCTACATGGGATTTTGACACATGTTACATAATGATAATAGTGTCAATCAAACTTCCAACATAACCATCTGCTCTGCTCTTTATGAATCAATGTTTATATAAAAGTGTGGTTTTGCATAAAACTTCAGATTATGTTTAGTTGATTGTAAATGAAAATGATGCTGATCTGACATAAAAATATGGAAATGGTTGAAATATTGCTTTCGCTACATCTCTTGAATGTCTTATTTTATCAGCTTGGGGTTTTAACTTAAATGCCTTTTGATAATAACAGAAGGTGGAGTGTCATTCTCTTCAAAGGAAGTTTGTTTTCTCAAAGTTTTATCTGCGCAGAGAGAGAGAGAGAGAGAGAGAGAGAGAGAGAGAGAGAGAGAGAGAGAGAGATACAGAGAGAGAGAGATACAGAGAAAGAGAAATAAAATTTTAATGTGCATATAATTTTGAGATTGATAATTCCAGGCTTCTACATTTACATTGAGACATCATCACCTAGGCACATGGGTGAGAGAGCAGCCATTACATCAGGAATCCAGAAACCCACAGGACCAACTGGACAGTGTCTTTCTTTCTGGTACCACATGTTTGGTGCCCACATAAACACCCTGAATGTGTACACTGTGGATACTTCAGGCAACAAATCTATGATCTGGACCAGATCCAAAACCCAAGGGAATGTTTGGAGGAATGGATTTAGAACAATTACAATGCAGACTCCATACCAGGTCAGTATAGATGGTTATGTTATGATAACCATTTTGTGAATTGATTTATTATCTCACCTATGGAAACATTATGAGACATTGGTTGTCTCACCTGTATTAAGAATTGTGAGACTTTGATTGTCTCTCATCAATGTAACCATGGTAAGACATGGATTGTCTCATCTTTGTAACAGGGTTCACACAATCTTGCAAAGTGCTTGATATTTGGTGGTTACCTTGAAAAGAGCCTAAATTTCAGTTTGGCTTCAAAACTTACCTCAAAAGTGCTGAAAAATACTCAGTATTTCTTCAAAAGTGTGTAGATTTAGAGACAATTGTATCATATTGAAAAACATTGGTACACTTATATATAGACATATTTTCAAACAGGATAGCTATATATGCTTTGCATATGGGTAAGGCCTGGTGATTAAAATGTGCCATGCCTTGAGTTTGTCAGAAGATGGATCAACAGTGGCTGTGGTTACATCAGTTCTGCTAGATCCCAAGTTTTACTGAGGATGGAGACAATACATTAGACTTACCCATCAATCAAAGAAGTCTCAAAATATTGTTTCTATCCCACAATGAGTAGATAATTGATTATAGAATACAGTAATATTTTTTAATCAGTTAAACTACAAGAAATGTCATAAAACTAGCAAAAATGTCCAATCACCAGGGTCTATTACTCCACTGAAAATGTCAATTCATTTGACTTTAGTTGTAAAGTATGCAAATAGTATAACAAGAAATTTTAGAACCATGATAATCTCTAGGAAAATCAATGATAATCTCAGGGAAATCAATTATAATCTCAAGGAAATCAATAATAATCTCAAGGAAATCAATGATAATCTCAGGGAAATCAATGATAATCTCAGGGAAATCAATGAACAAAATGTAATGAAATCCCAAAGCAAGAGTGAAATAGCATAAAAAGAATAAAATAAGTAAGAATTACTTTAGAATAGGTTTTCCTTAAACTTAAAACAAACTCAGAGTCATGAGTTATCGCCCAAACTGATGTAAATGACTTCACTTCTACCTATATGATCCTAAGTCCACTGAACATAAATGTCTTCTACTAGGCCTAGTTGAGGAAAAAATATTTGACGATTGTTTAAGAATAAAACATAAAATTCTAAAATTTCTCTGGACTCTAATACCATTATCAACATTCTTCCTAAGCTTATCTGCAGTCATTCATAGTGCTTGAAAATTAAATTTTTGTCTTTAAAAAGTGCTTGAATTTCCAGATGAAAATATCAATATGAACCATTTATAAGCAGGGTGAGGCAGGTTTCACTTTTCTGCCAATAGCTTCACTGGGGACATCAACATTTAAGTGAAGTTTTATATACATGTTTTGTTCAAGTTAGATGCAAGTTAAACACTGGATTTTTAAGAAGAGCTTTTTTACTTATTAATTTACCAATTCATATTTATATAATTTTTTTAAGTGTTAGAAGATGACATTAGTAGGAGTAAAATCTATATTTGTATGGGGTAATCTTGCATTGGATTGGCAGATTTTGTTACCTGCATACTTCTTTTGTCATGGTCTTTTCCAGGTCTCATAACAAGTGAGATTTGCTGATCTTATTTAGGTGATCTTATCTTAAATTGACAGGGCTTCTTACTTCTCTTTCACACCTGATAAAACTTGGTAATTAGGTTTACAGCGTCAAGAACCACATGTAAAAATTATGCCTTTGTCTTGGGAAAGGTTCTTTCTTTTCAGACTATAAAATCTACATGATAAAAGACTGGAAGATATTTTACATATATTTTTACAGTACTACAGAAGCCTGTGTAGTGAAACAGTCAACTAAGTTATATATGTGAAATTGACATCACATTTCTAATAGCTATTAATTGTCACAGAGATTGGTCATTTTTCTGCTGACTATTTCTATTTTTGTTTTTACAATGCTATTATTTTTATTTAAACTAAGATTTTTTACTATGTTATTATTATCTATTTTAACTACAGATCTGTTACTATGCTAATACTTTTTAAATTAAACTTTAGGTCCGTTACTATGCTATTATTTTGTATTCAATCTTCAGATCTGTTACTATTCTATTATGTTGTATTCAATCTTCAGATCTGTTACTATTCTATTATTTTGTATTCAAGCTTCAGATCTGTTACTATTCTATTATTTTGTATTCAAGCTTCAGATCTGTTACTATTCTATTATTTTGTATTCAAGCTTCAGATCTGTTACTATTCTATTATTTTCTTGTCATGCTACATATCAGTTGACCGGTTTATTTTGCATGTATTCAACAGATAACATTTGAAGGTGTAGTGGGCTCCAGCTGGCAAGGCGATATAGCCCTTGATGATACCTCACTCCGACCTGGACCATGTCCATCAACAAGTTAGTTAACAATATATATAAAAAAACTCATTTAATTTATACTCATCTTTCATCACATTGCTACATACATCTGTCATCTTTGACATCATTGACAGATATTGACATATAATAATAATAATGATAATAATAGTGTCTTCATTTATAATGGACTCATTTAGTTGAAAACATTTTATATCCTTTAAGGCCCTGTACTATTAACAAAGTTTACAATATATAAAAACATAAAGAAAGTCAATATATCTTCATGAACCAATACATTCTCTCTCTCTCTCTCTCTCTCTCTCTCTCTCTCTCTCTCTCTCTCTCTCTCTCTCATAGAAGACAAAATTAGAACAAGTTTTACTCTATCCTGTGATGATATTGCAAATCAGATCAGATCAGGTCTTCATTTCCAGATTGTTTTGTCAACTTCACTTGTCTCATAAAAGAAATATTGTAAGTTTTACAATAAGACCATTAGTAAAATCATCTTCTGTTATCAGGATTCTGTGACTTTGAGGCTGACTTGTGTGACTGGGTGCAGGACACTTCAGATCAATTTGACTGGGTACGACACAATGGAACTATATCACAGGGGACTGGACCACAGTATGATCACACTACGGGGAGTACACAAGGTACTGTGTCTATAAATGCCTTATACATGTACGTACATTGTCTATCTCTAGCTTTATCTCTGGCTATCTGTCTACATAAATGTCTAGCTACCTATTTACCTGTCTATCTACTTTGCTATTTGTATACATAACTATTGATCTGTCTAATGCAGGCTGGCATCATTAATGATCATTGATAAATTTATGCTGTTTCTCATAACATAATGTAATGTCTGTCTGTATGTGTGTGTGTGTGTGTGTGTGTGTGTGTGTGTGTGTGTGTGTATGTGTGTGTGTGTGTGTGTGTGTGTGTGTGTGTGTGTTTATCCATATAATGCAAACTGACATTAATGGTGATAGTGTTAGCGAATTTACACCAATCAGGACTACTCCGGTGGCCTAGTGGTTAGAGCGTCCGCCCTTGTAGCGGGAGATCATGGGTTCAAACCCCAGTCAAGCCATACCAAAGACTTACAAAAATGGTACTAACAGCTGCCTCACTAGGCGCTTAGTATTAAGAGGTTAGAGTTAAGACTGGTTGGCCTTGTGTCAGGATAATGTGACTGGGTGGGACACCCCATAATGATGCCCAAGCACTAGACATCACTATAAACTACCACACTGCAGACATCATTGTGATATGACTGAAAATTTGCTAGAAGCTACATTTAAAATGCCATTCACTCACTACAGTAGTTCATTTACTAACTACAAGCAAACTGTGTCAGCTTTATTTCAATAATGATTAAAATCCATTTGTTCTTAACTGAAGTATCACGGGTTGCTATTGTCACTCACTAGAAGGGATCATTTCTTCATTTAAAAAACTCTTGGAAGGAAAGTACATATTGCCAGATTTCTTCATCTTAAATAATGATTAGGACAAAGAAACTGTTACCATCATAAAATACTTGCTACTCAAAAAGGTATTATTTAAAAATATCACTTTCATATTTTATTTCACTACTTTATTATTAAATTAAATACAAAAAGCATGAATTTGCAGTAAGTTTAGTGTTTTTTAAATTAAAACTGAAAATTTATCATTCTGGTTTCATTAATCCTCAGCTGATGCATAACCAAGTACATTGTTTTTGTAAGATGTATAAGTTTGAAGTGATTTTGTAGATATAATATTACTCATTGAAAGTTCTATAATTGAAAATCCTTTTTAAAAGGTAAATAATACAGTAGAACCTGTCTTGAAAGACCACCTCTTTTGCAAAAAATTTATGGTCTCTCAAGATAGATGGTCTTTCAAAACAAGTCACAATGCTGTATAATTAATAAATATGTGCACTGAGAATGTGGTCTCTCAAGACAAGTTGTCTCACATAGCAGCAGTTTTTCAAGACAGATTTTACTGTATAGTTGAAATTTGTTTAAGGCAGTATCATGAAATTAACTGTATGATTTATGTATTATGTTTTACACCTAATGTTCAACATTTTCAGCTTTTTTCCTAGTGGTGTCACATTTCAGTTATAATGAAAACCAGCCATACTTTATGAAATAATTAAAGAAGCTAAGTTGTCCAGTAAAGCATAGATTTGTAAATCAATCAATTTCTTTACTTTTCTTTCTTCCTTGATTTGGCTAAAATATTCTCAAATTTGGTACTGCCTATTTTAATAAATTTAAATATGAAAGTGACAACTCTTTCAAATAATTCAGATTAATTTTCAGATAAATATCATAAAGCCAGATTGAAGAACATTTAAGATTGTTCCTTGCGTTAATTGTTTGCAGTTATTAAGAATATTTAATTCAGCAGCAGCCTATCTATGCTATCTTTGTAAGAGCTAAAAGATTAGATTCACACTTGCGGCAAAATTTTTTACTCTTTTTTTAGGTTACTATATGTATGTGATAGCATCACCCCCAAGCCTTCAAGGAGACTTATCTCGTTTAATTAGTGCCACATACACAGGTGGATCTCCACAGTGTCTGCAGTTTTGGTACCACATGTGGGGTGAGGACACTGGTACCCTTAATGTCTACCTCAAGGATGACAGTGGACAGCAGAATGTTTGGAACAGGAATGGACAGCAAGTTAACCTCTGGCTCTATGCTACAGTTAACCTGAATCCAGGAGCAACATTCCAGGTCAGCATTTAAATAAGCTGTTATCATTATTATATTAATTTTTGCAACCTATTTCATTTACTCTGGCAAAATTCTAGTGCAGCTTAGCTAGTGTATTACAAGTGTTATTTTATCCAAGTTACAGTATATAAGCCGGGATAAATCCAGGAGCCGGAATTATTTTTTTCTTAAAAAGGCTGGGGATTAGCTAATAATTGGACATTTGCATAGTAAATATTTGTCAAAATTGTTTATAAATGTCAGAAATAAAAGTTTGAAGTCATACAGATTTTAATCAGCAGAGTTCCGGGTTTTTTTATATAGAAAAGTTGGTTTTGGATTTGGCGTCCTTTTATGACATTGTGGCCTGAATCTTATATTAGTCTCAGCTTATATTATTCAAAATCCTTGATTTATCTGGTTCTTCACATTCTTATTGCCATATTTTTACACTTTTGGGAATCCGTCATGATCTGTCACACCTATTCATCATGATCTGTCATACCTATTCATCATGATCTGTCATACCTATTCATCATGATCTGTCATACCTATTCGTCCATCTGTTCATGTTTCCATCAGTGTGAATGCTAGTCATTTTGTAATACTGATTGAGAGACGGTGACCTGGCTTAAAGAGAGTGTTACCATATTAAATCTGGATTAAAGAGAGTGTTACCATATCATATATGGCTTAAAGAGAGTGTTACCATATCAAATCTGGCTTAAAGAGAGTGTTACCATATCAAATCTGGCTTAAAGAGAGTGTTACCATATCAGATATGGCTTAAAGAGAGAGTGTTACCATATCAAATCTGGTTTAAAGAGTGGGTTACCATTTCCAATCTGGCTTAAAGAGAGGGTTACCATTTCCAGTCTGGCTTTAAGAGAGGGTTATCATATTGAGCTTAAGGACAGAGTGATTATATCTGGCTTAAAGAGAGGACCAGTAAGTGACAACTAAGATTTCTAATTCTAAAATGAGCCCTAGGACCTGCGGGCATATATGTGTGCATGCGTGTAAAAAAGATGCTTTTATTTTCATTTGTGGTATAGAGTGTTAACATGAGATCTTTCCTTGAAATTTTGCAGTTGACATATTAAAAGATAGGTCAAGAAATTACTGAAATATTGCTAATAAAGAAAGAAAGAAAATGTAATAATATTTTACTTTTTTGTATTTTGAGTTTTATTGTTCATAATTTCTTAAATAATAATTAATTATTAATAATTAACTATTAATAATTTGCTGAAAAATCGTTAGCTCAACTATTATTGAGAAAATAATCGGGAAAAATTAAAATAAAGTAATTATTATAACGAAAAGAGACAAGTTTAATTTTTTCACTGCTAGTTTCAATCTTGACTGTTTTTTTTGTAGGTAATATTTGAAGGTGTTGTTGGCAAAGGTTATCGTGGTGATGTTGCCATTGACGATGTACGAGTAATGCAAGGAGCATGTCCACCGCCAGGAAACTGTGATTTTGAGACTGATATGTGTGCCTTCACTAATACACAAGGAGATGATTTTGACTGGTTGCGTAGTGCTGGAGCAACACTGACACCAAACACTGGGCCATCTGTTGATCATACTACAAACTCAGACAGTGGTATGCATTTATATATATATATATATAACTCAGACAGTGGTATGCATTTATGTGTATATATATAACTCAGACAGTGGTATGCATTTATGTGTATAACTCAGACAGTGGCATGCATTTATATATATATATATAACTCAGACAGTGGTATGCATTTATGTGTATAACTCAGACAGTGGCATGCATTTATATATATATATATAACTCAGACAGTGGTATGCATTTATATGTATAACTCAGGCAGTGGCATGCATTTATGCATATATCTTGGGTTGTGGTATGCATTTATATGTATAATTCAAGTGTGAAATTTTAGATTGTTTGTTTGTTTGATTAGGATTTTTAACGTAGCTTTAACAATTTTTCAGTCATATCGCTACGATGTCTGCATTGAGGCAGTTTATAGTGATGTCTAGCACTGAGACATCATGCCGCAGACATGTAGCATGATGTCTCACCCAGTCACATTATCCTGACACCAGGCCGACCAGTCCTAACACTAACCTCTTAATGCTGAGCGTCAAGCGAGGCAGCTGTTAGTACCATTTTTGTAAGTCTTTGGTATGACTCGGCCGGGGATCGAACCGACGACCTCCCGCTTCCGGGGCGGATGCCTTAGCAGATTGAACAAATATAAACTGTACAATATATCAATTATAAGAAAGTGGAAGGAATTGTAATCATAGTTGAATTTTCCAATCAGCAACTTTCTGAAGTGAAATACTCTGAAGTGTAGAATATGATAATAGTAAAAATTTATTTCTTATAATAGGCAATACAAATATTAATTTTTAATATTTCAACAATTTTATATATATATATATATATATATATATATATATATATATATATATATATATATATATATATATATATATGTGTGTGTGTGCTTGTGTGTATTTGTTTTCTATGCTAGACCTTTTTTATAATGTTGGCATTCAGTCCTTACATTTTGGGTACATTTTTTAGGGTTCTACATGTACATTGAGGCTTCAGGTAGAAATTCAGGACAACGAGCTTGGATGTACAGCCAGTACTTCCGACCAACCACGGCTACCTGTCTCTCCTTTTGGTACCACATGTATGGAACAGGTAAGACCATAGTATTATCAGAAGAGTGAAAGGAACAAATTAGTAAGTCATGGCCATGGCTGCTAAAGTTTAAACATAGTTAATGAATATATATGAATTGATGCTGCACCTCTCAAGGTCAAATTTGCAACATTTCTCCTGCCTTTAGATCCCCACAAGTCTTTTAAAGTGTAACATGCTACCAGGAAATCAGGAAAAAGTTGGGAGAAAAACAATAGGTTTGTATCATGCCTGGAAAAGCCCATTTTTTCAAATGTTGCTTAAAATCACAATTTTCAGCCACCACATGAACAAAGAAAAAATACATAACTGAGATATAACTGATCTGATCACGAGCTAAATTTATTGAGTTTGTAATGGTATTTTGTGGACTTTGTAGAACTCTTCAGTCAGTTGAGGTACAATTGCCATATAGCTCATTTGTATGCTTGTTGAAACATAGGGAGAGCTCACCAATTATTATTTGCTTTTGGTAGAGTGATGTATGTAAGGTGAAGTTGTTTGCATTTAATGCATGTACATTGGAGAGAATATTGACGTACCTCTATGCTACTTTAATGTAATGTGTCTGGCATTTCTTAGGATATTGTACTTTTGGAAATTGTAAATGATCTAAGCACACTGCTAACTAAATTTACTGCACCCTTGTGCTTTAAAAATCAGCCTGAATTTGTCTAAAGTACACTATCTTTAGCAGCTATTAAAAAAGGGAAAATGAATTTTGACAGAGTAGACAATACCAACTTCTACAAGTGCAATGAATGAATTACCAAATATATAAAATGTAAAGAGTTATGAGCTCTTTTTTATACAATTTACCTCTGAAGTTCAGGAAGTGAAATTGACCAAGTGAAGGAAGCACTTTTTTGAAAAGTGCACATCTAGAGTATGGCCAAGCTTTATATGCTATAACCTATAATACACCCATCAATCATAAACCAAAAAAGGGAATTAAAGGTTAAACTATGCCTAAGATATATAAGGTCTTTTTTAAATAGCCAGGATAACCAGTGAGGAAAGATGGGGAAATTCTTTTTCTTTAAAATTCTAACCCTATGCAAAATATGAAACTGTAGAGTACTACCTTAAGACAAATATAAAAATGTATGCAATTATTTTTCTTATTTCCATAGCCTTATGTGTGATGTTCTGAATAAAGGTACACTAATATTGATGTTAAACATGAAAATAAATTAATTGTACTCATTATGCTCATGCTTACATAATTTGCCATAAGGCACATTTGTGCCTTATTAGTGACCTTAATTAGTGACCTTAATTAGTGACCTTAATTATGGGGAAAATAGAAATCTTAGAAAATATAGAGTCAACTTAAATTTAAAACTGTTGCATTAAGTAAGAGAAATATATAGTGAAAATGTTTCTTTTCATTTATTTGCAATGAAATTAAACAAAATAAATGATGACAAAGCAATTTGCTTCTCCATATTAAACAATAGGCAAATACCTTACCTATTGACCTTTGACCTTTAAGAACCTCATCTGTTCCATCCTTTTTAAACCTGTAAAATTTATTGTTGACATATCAAGAATAATTTTTGGCTAGTGTCATGTTCCTGTCTTTCAGCATAACATAGATTGCTGTGTTTGCAAAATGTAATGTGCATTTTTAAGATAGCTCACTTTTTATCATAAGGGGGATGGGGTAGGGCTGGAATTGTTAGAGACTATGACACTGATGTGTGGGGAAAAATACAGGAAAATTATTCAGAAGGACTGTTTTGATGCTTGCGACTGAAACAATAATACCTATGTTCTCTAAAAGGACTGCTCCCTTGTGCTCCAAAAATCAGCCTGAATTTGTCTAAAGTACACTATCCTTAGCAGCTATTAAAATAGGGAAACTAAATTCTGTTGGTGTAAAAAATACTAGCTTCTGAAAGTGCAATGATTGAATTATCAAATACAGTTGGCTCCAGATATGTGCATATAACTACATATTCCACCTTACTGCATAGCTTTGTGCCAGTCCCGATTTGTTACCATTGTTTTCAATAGATATCAATGTCGGACAATTGCATATCGTCTATATGCATATTTCACATTATTGCATAAACTTTTCCGGTCCAAACATGCATTATTATGTGTTAAGTTGCTTCGGATAACTGCATTGTTCAAATTGTTCCTTTCAAAATGAAAAGAACCTGATTCCAAACATTGGTGGTTAAGGCTGATTAATGAGGTATGTTAACATCAACATCACAGCTATTAGAACTCAGTTGGTCATCAGGAGGCGCTATAGTAGATAACCATAAATATTAACGAAGATGGCATTAGTTCTCTGATGCTCTGTTGATCACCAGGAGGCGCAACAGTAATCAACCATAATAATTAACAAAGCATGGTTGATGGCTTTAACACCTTTAGCTTTAACACAAACTCGCATCGCCCTCATTAAGAATCCGATCCAGTCTGGTTATTAAATTTGATAGCTTAAGACTGGAGTGCTGACCCCAAGTCTGCTCCTCAATCTACTGACAAAACTGACCTCCATACGATACCAGAGCAAATCGCGTCACATTTAAATGAACTAGGCCAAATGGGGGCTTGTTACAGAGAAATAATGGGTATCAGTATGCATGCTGCACCAGATACATGCCATAACATGAACGCCAGTTTAGTGCATACGCTGCCTAATTTCATATCAGAGCATCAGTCCCGAGGCCATGCATATAAGTGGAGCCGACTGTATATAAAATATTTTTAAAAGTTATCAGCTGTTTTTTTTTACAAGTTACCTCTGAAGTTCAGGAAATGAAAATGACCAAGTGAAGCTTGCACTTTTTTGAAAAGTGCACATCTGAAGCAAGGTCAAGCTGTATACTCTATAACCCATATTACACCCATCAATCATAAACCAAAATAAAGGGAGTTAAAAGTTCTTTGAACTATACCTAAGATATACTAGGTCATTTTTAAATAGTCAGTATAACCATTGAGAAAAGCTGGCGAAATTCTTTTTCTTTAAAATTCTGACCCTATGCAAATACGAAACTGTAGAGCACCTCTATACTTGTATATTATGTCCAAGTGCTCAGGTAAATGGATTGATTTTTAAGACTGGTTACCCCATCTCCATATCATTATATTTCCAATGCAGATGGATGAAGACTAGTCTAACATCACATTGTGCCAACAGATTATGAGGTGTTGTGATCTCAATAAGTTTAAGAGTAAATAGCTTATCTTCCCCAAATCTACTTTGTATGTGTAAAGTTAATAGATATGTCTTTGTTTATTGTTTGGTCATATGTACTAAGGATGCATGGCAGACAGTTTAATTTATGTTTTCATAATTGAACTTTTTCTGTGTAAGGCTTTTATCATGATGACAGTCTAATGACTCGAGCAAGTAATGATTTATAAGATATGCACATTTAAGAAATATGTGTTAATGTGTCATTTCAGTTTTAGATTCCATAATTGGCTTGTACTCTCAGACTTCTTATTGTGGAATTTAAGTGACAGATAATGTCATTTCACTTGATTTTTAGGATATTTAATTTTTAACAAAGAATATAAACCTTAAAATCTGATGTAGAGGAGTGACATTAATGTATTGTAAGCATGACAGAATCACAGATCAAGCATACTAATAATAGATCAAGCATGACAGTAACAGATCAGTATCACAATATCACAGATCAAGCATAATAATACAGATCAAGCATAACAGTAACAGATCATTATCACAATATCACAGATCAAGCATAATCACAGATCAAGCATAATAATAATAGATCAAGCATGACAGTAACAGATCAGTATCACAATATCACAGATCAAGCATAATAATACAGATCAAGCATGACAGTAACAGATCAGTATCGCAATATCACAGATCAAGCATAATAATACAGATCAAGCATAACAGTAACAGGCCATTATCACAATATCACAGATCAAGCATAATAACAGATCAAGCATCAAAGAACACAGCTCAAGCATCACAACAGCACTGATCAAACAACACAATAGCACAGATCAAGCAATAACAAAAATACAGTAACACAGGTCAGCATCACAATAATACAGATCAAGGATAATAACAGATCAAGAATCAAGGCAACACAGATCAAGCAACACAACAGCGCAGATCAAACAATAACAGATCAAGTATTACAGTAACAGATCAGCATCTCAATAATAACAGATCAAGCATAATAATAACAGATCAAGCATAATAATTACAGATCAAGACTAATTTAACTTTTTTTGTTTTAGATACTGGTACTCTTAGAGTATACAAACCAACACCTGCAGGCACAACTTTGCTATGGCAACTGACTGGTAACCAAGGCAATGTCTGGATAAATCAGCAAATAACAATCAACAGCACATCTAATTACCAGGTATTATGTTTTCCTAATATTTATCATTTTACCTGTATGCAATTTGCTATTTAAAAGAAATGTTAATGTTTTAAGTTATGCAAGTCAGTGTAAGAAAATTATTTGTATTTTCTTCTTATTATATCCTTAAGCAACTATTCTTAATTGGTCTAATAATTTGAATGTTGGCACATTCAACAACCTTTTGGTAAATGATGAATAATACTTACAAGGTCTCATTTAGTACTTTTCATGTTTGTCTTATGTCATCAAGAAATGATGTGGGTTTTTGTGGAGGGATGGTAAGGGGAAGAGTCTGACTTGTGTTTAATTTTTAGAATTATGCATGATTTTAGTATTTGGATGGAAGAGTCAATTTAAATGTTATAAAATGTTTCAAGTTTCAGCAGTGGGGTTTGGACTGAGTGCTTTGTAATATACATGTCTTCTGATTCCTCTCTCATGATCTTTTATTTTTTCTCCAAGATCACATTTGATGGTCAAGTTGGCAGTGGCATTGCAGGAGATATTGCCATAGATGACGTTACATTCACACCTGGTGTTTGCACCAACTCCACTACTCCTGCTACTACTATGACAACACCTACAACACCATCATACCGTAAGTACTACACCTTTTTCTGACAATTATTTTGTCACATTATGTTGAATGAGAAGTTCTACGGCTCTCTGCCATTTGAACAACAAAATGGCATATACTATCAATGCTAATGTTGATTCTGCCCACATCCACCCAACCACCCATCCACCCATCATACTCATGCTCCTGAATTAAAATCATCTGAGATTAAGGAATGAAATCAAGGATGTTTATACAGCATTGCTAGAAAGTGTGTTGCATTGTCCTATCACTGTAGTTAAGTGTTTTATGTCTTCTATCACACTCTCCTTTTAGTCTTCAACTTTAAACCAGTTTGAGATTAAGGGAGCAGATTTGGTGTGTTTATTCATTATCACTAGAAGGGTTATCTTCTATGGCAATGTCAGATTGAGATTTTATGCCTTCATATTTGTCCATCAGATCTATAATTTGTAAACCATTTGGGATTAGGGCATGGGTTTATTTGTACATCATCACTATAAGGTGTGTTGTGTAATGCAATAACAAAAAGGCTTACTTCCTTTCTTTCACGAACATCCATCCATGTCTATGTTTAGTGTACCAATGGTAGTAGGTGCTAAAAGCAGTAAAAAGTGTAAGATTACAGTTGACATCCATTTTCTATTTTAAAACCAGATACCACATAAATGGCAATCAAAACATTTAAGGTTTGTAGTAGTCTGACATGCTACAGTGTAAAATCTTTCTCATCTGCTAGTGTGACTTATTTTCAAGCTAGAAGGCACATTTACTGCAGGGAAGATTTAATTTGTGTCAAGCTTGAATTTGTGATAAATGGAACTATTATTGTGCACATACACAATTTGTCATTTAATCAACGTCATCTGAATTTAACAAGATAAATAATCTAGAAAAATGGGAATTATTATTATCAGTGTTGGTAGATAATGATTAAACACTAAAATTAAACAAAAGCAAGATCGGAAATGGAAAATTATGTATTGTAGCTCATTTCAAGTTAAACAGATATTTAAATAACTGATGTTTTTATGAGTTACTTAAGTAATTGATGCAACCTTTATTACAAAAATATAAAGGTCTGAAGAAAAGATAATATTTAAATGCAGACAACACTGTTAACTGTCTAATCAAAAAAGAATATATGATTTTTGTAACACTACTGTTGTGTCAGTTATGATCTACTAATTTCATTTGAGCCTTTCAAGTGTCATTTGTCCTTCAAATTTGATGGGAGATGGTATCCTCTGCTCAAGGGAACCAATTATGACTTTAATAAACACTCCACTCCAAAAATGCATTAGACGTACACAAGAATAAATAGGTTACCTATGAAATATTATGGCAGTGTAGAAATGTATCAGACCTACACAAGGATACATAGGGCAGCTATAAAATATTATAGCAGTGTAGAAATGTATCAGACCTACACAAGGATACATAGGGCAGCTATAAAATATTATGGCAGTGTAGAAATGTATCAGACCTACACAAGGATACATAGGGCAGCTATAAAATATTATGGCAGTGTAGAAATGTATCAGACCTACACAAGGATACATAGTGCAGCTATAAAATATTATGGCAGTGTAGAGATGTATCAGACCTACACAAGGATACATAGGGCAGCTATAAAATATTATGGCAGTGTAGAAATTTATCAGACCTACACAAGGATACATAGGGCAGCTATAAAATATTATGGCAGTGTAGAAATGTATCAGACCTACACAAGGATACATAGGTCAGCTATAAAATATTATGGCAGTGTAGAAATGTATCAGACCTACACAAGGATACATAGGGCAGCTATAAAATATTATGGCAGTGTAGAAATGTATCAGACCTACACAAGGATACATAGGGCAGCTATAAAATATTATGGCAGTGTAGACATGTATTAGACCTAAACAAGGATACATAGGGCAGCTATAAAATATTATGGCAGTGTAGAAATGTATCAGACCTACACAAGGATACATAGGGCAGCTATAAAATATTATGGCAGTGTAGACATGTATCAGACCTAAACAAGGATACATAGGGCAGCTATAAAATATTATGGCAGTGTAGAAATGTATCAGACCTACACAATGATACATAGGTCAGCTATAAAATATTATGGCAGTGTAGAAATTTATCAGACCTACACAAGGATACATAGGGCAGCTATAAAATATTATGGCAGTGTAGAAATGTATCAGACCTACACAAGGATACATAGGGCAGCTATAAAATATTATGCCAGTGTAGAAATGTATTAGACCTAAACAAGGATACATAGGGCAGCTATAAAATATTATGGCAGTGTAGACATGTATCAGACCTACACAAGGATACATAGGGCAGCTATAAAATATTATGGCAGTGTAGACATGTATTAGACCTAAACAAGGATACATAGGGCAGCTATAAAATATTATGGCAGTGTAGAAATGTATCAGACCTACACAAGGATACATAGGGCAGCTATAAAATATTATGGCAGTGTAGACATGTATTAGACCTAAACAAGGATACATAGGGCAGCTATAAAATATTATGGCAGTGTAGAAATTTATTAGACCTACACAAGGATACATAGGGCAGCTATAAAATATTATGGCAGTGTAGAAATGTATCAGACCTACACAAGGATACATAGGGCAGCTATAAAATATTATGGCAGTGTAGAAATGTATCAGATGTACACAAGGATACAAAGGGCAGCTATAAAATATTATAGCAGTGTAGAAATGTATCAGACCTACACAAGGATACATAGGGCAGCTATAAAATATTATGGCAGTGTAGACATGTATTAGACCTAAACAAGGATACATAGGGCAGCTATAAAATATTATGGCAGTGTAGAAATTTATCAGACCTACACAAGGATACATAGGGCAGCTATAAAATATTATGGCAGTGTAGAAATGTATCAGACCTACACAATGATGCATAGGGTACCTATAAAATATTATGGCAGTATAGAAATGTATTAGACATGTACAAGGATGCAAAGGGCAGCTATAAAATATTATGGCAGTGTAGAAATGTATCAGACCTACACAAGGATACATAGGGCAGCTATAAAATATTATGGCAGTGTAGAAATGTATCAGACCTACACAAGGATACATAGGGCAGCTATAAAATATTATGGCAGTGTAGACATGTATTAGACCTAAACAAGGATACATAGGGCAGCTATAAAATATTATGGCAGTGTAGAAATGTATCAGACCTACACAAGGATGCATAGGGTACCTATAAAATATTATGGCAGTATAGAAATGTATTAGACATGTACAAGGATGCAAAGGGCAGCTATAAAATATTATGGCAGTGTAGAAATGTATCAGACCTACACAAGGATACATAGGGCAGCTATAAAATATTATGGCAGTGTAGAAATGTATCAGACCTACACAAGGATACATAGGGCAGCTATAAAATATTATGGCAGTGTAGACATGTATTAGACCTAAACAAGGATACATAGGGCAGCTATAAAATATTATGCCAGTCTAGAAATGTATCAGACCTACACAAGGATACATAGGGCAGCTATAAAATATTATGGCAGTGTAGAAATGTATCAGACCTACACAAGGATACATAGGGCAGCTATAAAATATTATGGCAGTGTAGAAATGTATTAGACCTAAACAAGGATACATAGGGCAGCTATAAAATATTATGGCAGTGTAGACATGTATTAGACCTAAACAAGGATACATAGGGCAGCTATAAAATATTATGGCAGTGTAGAAATGTATCAGACCTACACAAGGATACATAGGGCAGCTATAAAATATTATGGCAGTGTAGAAATGTATTAGACATGTACAAGGATGCAAAGGGCAGTTATAAAATCTTGTGGCAGTTGGTGATTGCTTGCTACCTGAACAAAAATGCTTTAAATAAGAAGCAAATTTATTTCTTTTATCAATAGTGATGGTTGAACTTTTACATAAAGATTCATGGGACCGTATTAATTGATGAAATTTAATGAAGCCCTGGATACCTTTAGCTTAAGCGGCATGTTTTGTTTCAATTCAGTTACTGTTAACAAGTTTGATATTGAGCTTTAACATTACATATTTTAGTAATTGATCATTAACTTCAATATTTCTTCAATTATTCTGATTAATTAAGTGTGTATTGCAGTTTTTTTGTTAATTTATAATTTGATAGTTTATATTTATGTATTAAAATGCTAATGGTATTATTAATTACAATGTGTTTACCTACTGTGTTAACTGTTATAGTATTTCATTTTCTTTTTTTCCAGCACCATCTCCCTATGACTGTAACTTTGAGCAGAACACCTTATGTAACTGGATACAGGATGCAAGTGACCGGTTTGACTGGAAAATTAACAAAGGATCCACATCATCACTGAATACTGGTGCAGACTTTGATCACACCACTCTCAGTCAAAATGGTAACCAAAACTACTACTCTGTTATAAATTACAGCAATAATTATTATTATTAATGTTGTTATTATTATTATTATTATTATTATTATTATTATTATTATTAATGTTGTTATTATTATTATTTTTATCATTATTATTATTATTATTATTAATGTTGTTGTTATTATTATTATTATTATTATTATTATTATTATTATTATTAATGTTGTTGTTAATGTTGTTGTTATTACTATTATTATTATTATTATTATTAATGTTGTTGTTGTTATTTTTATTATTATTATTATTATTATTATTATTATTTGTTATAATTATGTATTATTATTATTATTATTATTATTATTATTATTATTATTATTATTATTATTAATGATTTGTGCAGTGTTATTGAAGTATAAGACAAGAAAGACACCAATTGAATTTTTGTCAAAATGTCAAAGGTCAATGTCATAGGGACTAAATAAAGTCAAAACTATTTCCACAAGACTGTTTAAATTCTGTATTACATGTCTCAAGTAAACTTTGAAGATGACTTTCATTTTAGACAATCAAGACACCTATAGATTTGGGGGTTCAAAGATCAAGGTCATAGACACTGGAATAAAGAAAAAATGGTTTCTACAAAGTAACTTGAGTTCTGTGTCTTTTGATTTTACCAAATTTTGAAGATGGCTTGGTTTTAAGACAAGAGCAACTTCTGATTTCAAATTTAAGTGTCAATCAAGTATCCAACCTCTGAAACTTTTTTTAACATACAGAAGTACTATAATGCCATTGACCACATGGCAGGTGTATAACGTATCAATTTTAGTACTCCATTTCCCAGAAGTTCTCATGGATAAATTTTCATACCAGAAAATAAATGTGCAGTTTTCCGTCTCTGCAAGCAAACAACAATCTTATAAGAGATGTGTTCTTTGATGAGGGGAACAAGGTGAAAAACAATTAATGATCTTAGTTCAAAATATGGCAGAATCACATCTGGAAGTAGCCTCTCTCTCTATTGAGAGGACCATATATATGAAATGACCAGAAGCTGATCCATGATTTTTCAAAATGGTTTGATTTTGAGAGTAGACGGAGCAACTTTATATTGTCAACTTTCTCAGTACTTTACTTACAGTGAACTATTTTTACCAAAAGAGGTATGGAGACTCCAAAACTGCCTTTGAATCTATTGACATTTATGTTTCTTTTCGATAGGTCATTACATCTACATTGAGACATCATCTCCACAGAGACCAAATGATACAGCAAGAATAATTAGCACCAGCGTTAACCTGGATGTTGGAGGAAAATGCCTCAAATTCTGGTATCACATGTATGGTGCTGACATTTACCTGCTGAATGTTTATGCTAAGCAAGGTATGCCACTATTATATTTTTTTCAATTAAATAATTTTATTATTTTCAAGATATATCTACCTTGTATGCTTTGAACAAACACTTGAATTTCTTAGGAATCAGTTAGGAATTATCACCAATTTATTGCGCAGAATGATAGGACTTTTTTTTTTAATTTTGAAGAAAGATATCTCATTTTATTTTACTCTCTTGACATTCAGTTTTGCTCTTATATGTTTTTAGGACTATTTTAAATAATATTTTATGCTATGTACATATTTATATATATCTGACTGTTCTGAAATATCAAGCTGAATTATTCACATTTTTTTGTATATAGTACATATAATTCATTTCAGCTTCAAAGAACATGAATAGACCCAGTTTTTATATTACACTCACCTTTATACTGTGGCATTTCAGCTTCATATAGTATGAATTTACCCAGTTTCCATATTACACTCACATTTACATCGTGTCATTTCAGCTTCAAGGAGTATGAATTCACCCAGTTTCCATATTACACTCACATTTACACAGTAGCATTTCAGCTTCATGGAGTAAGAATTTACCCAGTTTCCATATTACACTCACATTTAGACAGTAGCATTTCAGCTTCATGGAGTAAGAATTTACCCAGTTTCCATATTACACTCACATTTAGACAGTGGCATTTCAGCTTCAAGGAGTATGAATTCACCCAGTTTCTATATTACTCACATTTAGACAGTAGCATTTCAGCTTCATGGAGTAAGAATTCACCCCGTTTCTATATTATACTCACGTTTACACAGCAGCATTTCAGCTTCATGGAGTAAGAATTTACCCAGTTTCCATATTACACTCACATTTAGACAGTGGCATTTCAGCTTCATGGAGTATGAATTCACCCAGTTTCTATATTACACTCACATTTACACATTAGCATTTCAGCTTCATGGAGTATGAATTCACCCAGTTTCTATATTACACTCACATTTAGACAGTAGCATTTCAGCTTCATGGAGTAAGAATTCACCCAGTTTCTATATTACACTCACATTTACACAGTAGCATTTCAGCTTCATGGAGTAAGAATTCACCCAGTTTCTATATTACACTCACATTTACACAGTAGCATTTCAGCTTCATGGAGTAAGAATTTACCCAGTTTCCATATTACACTCACATTTAGACAGTGGCAGTTCAGCTTCATGGAGTATGAATTCACCCAGTTTCTATATTACACTCACATTTTGACAGTAGCATTTCAGAATTTACTCTGTGTCATTACAGCTGCAAGGAACATAAATAGACCCAGTTCTACATTAGTCACATTTACAGTGTCATTTTAGCTTCAAAGAAAACAAATTAGCAACACTGTTTACATTACAATCACATCTACACTGTGTCATTTGCCACCTAATTTGATTATAATTAATTAAAGATTTTTAGAAAGGATGTTTTAAAACATGTTAAAATAAACAGTAATTATTGCTATCTTCATATAATGTGCATTGTTACACTCTTCATAAAATGAGGGCCTCAAGGGAGAATAGTCTGAGACTAATGAGTCACCCTCTATAAATAAAGCATTATTATTATTATTATTAGTAGTAGTATTAGTATTAGTATTATTATTATTAAATGAACCCAAGATCATGACAGTCAATTCTTCCATCACTTCATTACAGGTGGAAATCTTGGCAGTCCAGTATGGCAGAAGAGAGGCACAAAGGGAAACAAATGGATATTTGGAGATGTATATCTGACACCACAGACCTTACATCCACCTGTCCAGGGGACAGTTAACATTCAGGTTTCTTATTTTTTTGTTTTTAAAATTCTTTAAAGCCTTTTTTTTATTTACTTTATGTTGATTACACAATATTTGCATTGACTCCAAGCTACACTTTAATAGTTCAGTAAAATTTATAATCTTTCATAAATTGACTTTATTGATTTTTTTTAAATTTCTGAACTGTATTATATTCAAGAAAGTTTCTTTTTACTATATTTAATTAAGTGCCATTCATACTTTTCTTTCTTTGTTTTTAACCATATATGTTGTAATTAAGAATGTGTAGTTCTATCTGTCATTTCATAATTTGCATGTCTGGTCATTTTTGAAATCAACATTTCCCAAAAATTCTTGTTTGATTCGCAGTACATCAGACTTTCTTCTATCACATACGATTTATTAGCATTCAGATCTTTAATAATATTCACACCAGTCTGGCCATGACCTGCACGGTCCTGGATCTTCCATTGCATAATGGGCTGGCAGACCTGGGTCAATGCAGTTTGTAAGGAGTAAAGAATAGAACAAACTAATAGACCCTTATCTTCAGGCACACTATGTTATAGTAGATCAAGGTCTATCTTGTTTTGAAGTGGGAGTAAACTTTCTTTTTGTAAGTGAATTCAGTACATGATTTCTTCAGTAGAAGCTAGAGAAAATCAAATTAAATGTGTAGGTTGAATATTTAATTGCCTTTAATTAAACATGCAGATTTTTTGGTGTGTAGGTCCATATAGGAGATGGTAATATCATTTTAGTTATGAATCTAATAGATTATTAATATGGTGCTACTGTCTTTTAATTTTTCAGTTTGTGTTTGAGGGTGTAGTTGGGAATGGTTACCGTGGTGACATAGGCTTGGATGATATATCTGTTAATGATGGAAACTGTCCTCCAACAGGTAAATATTTAAGTACAGAGCAAAGCAATCAAGAAAATGATATTTCATAGAAGTGGACAGAAAGTTGACAGCTTCTTTTACAAAATATTAAATGTCTTGAACTGTTTCTTTGTAGTTGTCAAGACTATGTACTGTCATGTGAATGCTATGGCTTAGTTATATAAGTTTAACATTTTGGGAAATGGGTGGGAGAGACATTGCAACAGTTAACAGACTAACTTTATTTGACCCTTGCCAACTCCACTTACTATAAAGTAATGAAACTACATTAATGCAAAAAACTTGCAAAGAAATCCATAGCCACACCCATTTGATATGAGTGGCTTTGCTGCATTGAGGTACACTATAGTTAGGGGCAACTCTGATTTGAATTTGTCAGATGGTATATGATTTTTGTTTTACCTGCATTAATAGATATCAAGACAGGTATGACTTCATGTTTTCACTGTTAGTATTGATTTTCATCTAATCAATCAAATATTCTGATTTTTGTGGTCTGAATTTTAAAAAATAAAGCACTTAGTGTTCTTGAAGCCCATGTTGAAAAATGATGTAAGCCATTTTTAAAGTTTAGCTGCAACAAAGTAAATTTTAAAAATATTACTGTTTCTCCACTTGTAATGATTGTCAAAATCAATCCTTAATTATTGCTTGCATGACCATTCATTTAATCTCTGTGGCATGTATACAAATTTCAGATGATTGTGATTTTGAAAGCCCGGACATCTGTCAGTATCAGCAGGATCAGACCGATGACTTTGATTGGACCAGAGACTTTGGTGGAACTGACACTGCCGACACAGGACCATCTGTTGATCACACTTATGGAACTCAAAATGGTAAATGAGACCTTTTCTATTCTATATATACTCTCAGATCAACTAGAAATTTGAACACATTTACATAACGTATTTAGAGAGGGTGGGTAACACATTTGTATATGAGATTGATGGAGAAGAAGATTTCGTCATGTGAAAAATGAAAAAGCATCAACCTGCAAAGAATACTGCACCTAAAAGTATCTAAAGCATACACATGGTTTCATAATAAATTTGCATCATAGAAATATGGACCCTGTGATTTAACACATACAACCCAGAAGTGCCGTACTGTATCAGAAATTTGATGGATGGGACCAAAGAGAACTACATTCCATCATGAATTTTATAGATATGACCAAATAGTACTACACTGTATCATGAATTTGATGAATGAGACCAAATACTACTACACTGTATTGTAAATTGGAGTGATATGACCAAACGGTACTACACTGTATCATAAATTTCATGGATATGACCAAACAGTACTACACTGTATCATGAATTGGAGGGATATGACCAAACAGTACTACACTGTATCATGAATTGGAGGGATATGACCAAACAGTACTACACTGTATCATGAATTGGAGGGATATGACCAAACAGTACTACACTGTATCATGAATTTGATGGCTATGACCAAATAGTACTACACTGTATCGTGAATTTGATGGCTATGACCAAACAGTACTACACTGTATCATGAATTTCACAAGTAACCCAAAAGTGCTACACTATATTTGAATTTCACAGATAGAACCAAATGATACTACACTGCATCATGAATTTTATGGATATAACCTAAAATTGTAAAATGTGTCAATAATTTCACAGATGTGACACAGACATGCTATAATTTCACAGATGTGACACAGACATGCTATAATTTCACAGATGTGACACAGACATGCTATAATTTCACAGATGTGACACAATACATGCCATAATGTATCATGAATTTCATGGATATAACCAAAGGTGTCATAAATTTCATAAATATGACACAAAAGTGTTAAACTGTTTTATGAATTTCACTTTTATAACCAAAAGGGGTACACAATATCATGCATTTCACTGATATAACCAAAAGGGGTACACAATATCATGCATTTCACTGATATAACCCAAAAGTGCTACAGAATATCATGCATTTCACTGATATAACCAAAAGGGGTACACAATATCATGCATTTCACTGATATAACCAAAAGGGGTACACAATATCATGCATTTCACTGATATAACCAAAAGGGTACACAATATCATGCATTTCACTGATATAACCAAAAGGGGTACACAATATCATGCATTTCACTGATATAACCAAAAGGGGTACACAATTATCATGCATTTCACTGATACACAATATCATGCATTTCACTGATACACAGTATCATGCATTTCACTGATACACAATATCATGCATTTCACTGATACACAATATCATGCATTTCACTGATACACAATATCATGCATTTCACTGATACACAATATCATGTATTTCACTGATACACAATATCATGCATTTCACTGATACACAATATCATGCATTTCACTGATACACAATATCATGCATTTCACTGATACACAATATCATGCATTTCACTGATACACAATATCATGTATTTCACTGATACACAATATCATGCATTTCGCTGATACACAATATCATGCATTTCAAAGATATAACCAAAAAGTGCTACACAATATCATGCATTTCACAGATATAACCAAAAAGTACTCCACTATGTGATGAATTTATTTTAATAATGAGATATCAGTATAAGGCAGTTGTTCAATGTATCCTGAATTAATTGTATTCATAAAAATTAAACTTCAGTAATTGAAAAAGTTTTTAAATTTTTCTTAGGTACTGTAGGTTACCATCTTGTTTTAAACTTTCATTTACAGATTACTACTTGGTAATATAACTAGCATGTTTTCATAACAGTTATAGAAATTGGTGTTGACTCATCTGTCATTTTCATAACAGTTATAGAAATTGGTGTTGACTCATCTGTCAATTTCATAACAGTTATAGAAATTGGTGTTGACTCATCTGTCATTTATTGAAAACTATTCAATAATTGTGGACAGAATTCAGAACAGATGCAGAAATTAATATCAGAATAATGCTGACTTGTCATTTTCAATGGCTTACCATTTTATTCCATTGCAAAGAATGTGAAATGAGCATATGTTTGCCATGTTCATCCACCATTCTGTTGTTTCAGCTATCCATCACACCATGCTTGATTATGATAGAAAAGTAGCAGCTAGTGGGCATTTTTGTTCTTTGAACAAAATTTGGGTGTTAACACATTTATAATTGTGATGTCACTTTGATACAGGCTACTACATGTACATTGAGACTTCAAGTCCTCGTCTACCTGGCCAGAAAGCACGCCTAATTAGCCAATCTTATCCAGCCACCACAGGCCGCTGCCTCAATTTCTACTACCACATGTATGGAGCAGGCATAGGAACATTGAATATTTTGCTTAAACAGCAGGGACAGTTGCGTCCACCTATTTGGACACGATCAGGAAACCAAGGAAATACCTGGAGAGCTGGTCAAGTTACACTCAACAGTAACACTCCCTACCAGGTAAAATTGCAGACATTACTACCTTAATCCTGATTTGTATATACTAATTTAAATTTATTTGAGGTCCATTGAAATATTTTTGCACCAAAATCGGTAGAAACGGGTATATAGAGCTACACATGTCTGTCTTTAATGGCACATTTAGTCACACCATTGGCTTGATAATGTTTGAAGGACTGGATGAATTTATTCCAAATTTTATGTAAGACTTTAAGAGGTTGAGTTTGATTTTTAAACATTTTCGGATTAAAATTTAGAATTATGGTTCCTGTTTGACTGATATTGCATAATAATGGGAGGTTCATTTGTTTCACATGGACACATTTCTAATTGTTGTAATGAGTTGTCCCACTTTAAAAGATAGAGGCACCTAATAGTGTACAAAATAACATTACATTGTAATTGAGCCTGTTATGAAATATGGGAGTAGAAAGAGAATGTCATAGACCCTAATATGTTGGTGCATTGTACTGTATCACATCTAGGTCTACACTGTCCACATGAAGTATAAGAGTAGAAAGCTAGCAGTGTAGACTCTGCTCTATCAGTGCATTGTGCAGTGTCAGATTAATGTATACACTGTCCACATCATATATGGGCTTAGAAGAGAGATAAATTGACCATGATCTGTCAGTGCATTGTGTAGTGGCAGATCTCTTCTACCATATCAGCACAAAGAAAGAGATAAGAGAGAGAACAGTGTTAACCATGATCTGTCAGTGCATTGTGTAGTGGCAGATCTAGGTTTACAATGTCCACAGTTGGATGCATATTTTATATATAAATAAATATGTTTTGTAGTACATTCTGTTTTATTGCATGTACATGCAAATAGTTTTTTGTCTTTTATGTCTTGTATTAAGTTCTATTTTAACGCAGACTTGTGCCCCCAAAATAAGGCAAATCAGCCTAATTTTTATCAAAATTGTGCACTTTGGGAATTCTGTTACATTGTCTTGTTTCCATGCTAGAATTTCTGATTCCTTGCAAATTATTAGTGATTTCCAGTTCTTCGCAACATTAAATATTATGGCATATATTTCTAAGAAAATTGACCATGTTATTTTGTTTTTTTCCTGGGTACATTGGATAATTTTCACCAGCAAAATCCAAGCTGTATATTTTTACTTTATTTCATTTCATCCCAACTAGATTGTATTTGAAGCCATACGTGGTCAGACCTATACTGGAGACATAGCCATTGATGACATTCTAGTCCAAAATGGACCTTGCCCACCACCAGGTAGTTGTGATTTTGAGACTGGCTACTGCACATGGAGCAATGACAACACTGGAGATGATTTTGACTGGACCAGATTCAAAGGGTCGACAATGACTGTAAGCACAGGACCGAGTACCGACCATACCCTTGGAAATGCACAAGGTTATTATATCTACATTGAATCCTCAGCTCCAAGGAATCCTGGTGACAAGGCTCGGCTCCGATCACAGATGTTCCCATCAACACCAGGCAGCTGTCTGAATTTCTGGTACAATATGTATGGCAGGACCACAGGCACTTTGGCTATATACATGCAAACTCAGGACCCTTCACCACAGTTCACTCAGATCTTCACACTCTCAGGGGATCAAGGAAATGCTTGGAAGCAAGGGCAAGTTGACCTTCACAGCCAAGCGCAGTTTACAATTATTTTTGAAGGAGTTGTTGGTACTGGCTACCAAGGTGACATTGCGCTTGATGATATTTCCCTGGTAACAGGCCCATGCTCAGCAATAGCCACTATATCACCCATGTTTAACTGTGGAGACTCCCAGCAGACAAGTATCCCTGGAAACAAGGTGTGTGATTTTAAGCAAGACTGTTCAAATGGAGCTGATGAATCCCAGTGTGGAAAATGCAACTTTGATAACAGTAGCATTGGTCTTTGTGGGTGGACTGATAATAGTATTGGATCCTATCAATGGAAACGTCACAGAAATGGTACTGAGACTGTTAATACAGGTCCTTCAGCCGACCATACCACAGGAAATCCAACAGGCTATTACATGTATGTGGATGCCAGTGATGGTACTTATAACTCCAAAGCAACTCTTTCAAGTCCAAACCTTAACCAAGCTGCTGCAACATGCCAGCTATCCTTCTTTTACCATATGTATGGCTATGCCGTCGGAACACTGTCTGTGGCTACTGTAGTTGGATCCCGAACAACAACCGTTTGGAGACAGTCTGGAAATCAAGGCAACATGTGGAAACAGGCCATAGTGAACATTGGCCGGATCAGTGGACCATTCCAGATCCTTATACAGGCAACAAGAAGTTTTTCTGTTGTTGGGGATATTGCCATAGATGATACAACCTTCCTTAATTGTGACACACCATCAATTCAAGCCTCTTGTTCAGCAAACCAGTTCAGGTACATCATGGCTTAATCATGATTTTTTTCTTCTACATTAGTCACATTGTACTTTGGGCATGATAAGTGTAGGGAATAAACATTTGTAAAGAAAGCAAACGATGCATCAGTGGCTTTGAAACTGTATATATAATCTATACTATAATATTTTTGTAACAATATTTTAGAAAATCTTTTAGTTTAGCCAGTTATCACTGGGAAACATTTAGTGAATTACCAGAGGGCAGATATGGTACTTATCGGTAATAATGGTTTTTCATACTTCATATTCTTCATAGAAAAATGTAGCAACCTTTTCTATACATTGTCAACACCAACAAAACAATTATAATCACTGATAAGGCATTTATCAAAGTTCAGATAACTTCAGTTACTGCAAACAATTAGGAATTTTCAATTAAAATCATAAATCATTGATCAGTCTGTTTAACAAACAATACCCATTGACATATTCTGTTAGTTTCACAACAAAATCTAACAAACTTGCCTTTATTAAACAGTACTCATGAAATATTTTAGGAACAATCCCATTAGATAACCTTCCTTATAGACTGTAAATCTTTTTAGCAAATCATTTGAGTATTGAAAAAATTATACAGTAGACTTTTTAGCACATAATTTTAATATGGGGACATGTATATAGTACTTTTTAGCACATAATTTGAATATGGAGAAAATTATATAGTAGACTTTTTAGCACATTTTTTTATCGAGAAATTTATATAGTAGACTTTTTAGCACAATTTTAATATGGAGAAATTTATATAGTTGACTTTTTAGCACAATTTTAATATGGAGAAAATTATATAGTAGACTTTTTAGCATATTTTTTTATCGAGAAATTTATATAGTAGACTGTATAGCACAATTTTAATATGGAGAAATTTATATAGTAGACTTTTTAGCGCAATTTAATATGGAGAAATTTATATAGTAGACTTTTTTTGCACATACTTTTAATATGGAGAAAATTATATAGTAGACTTTTTAGCACAATTTTAATATGGAGAAATTTATATAGTAGACTTTTTTGCACATACTTTTAATATGGAGAAAAAACTATAGTATACTCTTTAGCACAAATTTTATTATGGGGACAATTATATGGTACTTTTTAGCACACAATTTTAATATGGAGAAATTTATATAGTAGACTTTTTAGCACTATATTAATGAGTAGAAACTTTTCTCAAATTTGAGCTTCGATCCTAAATTTGCAAATATGTTATGCTCAGTAATATTTCTGATATATTCATTAGGTAAACAGACCTATATTTGTTAATCCTGTGCATCATCAAGGTATCTGATCTAAATATACATTTTGATATAGGAAAATAACAAAATAATACATATCCATATCGCAAGATAACCATAGTTAGTGGAAATTTCTAGATTCTTCAGTGGTAAAATGTCATGATAACCTAGGCTAATGGAAATTACCACAGACTAGACTGGTAAAATGTCATGATAACCAATTCTAGTGGAGATTTCCAGATTCTGGACTGATAAAATGTCATGATAACCATTGCTAGTGGAGATTTCCAGATTCTGGACTAGTAAAATGTTATGACAACCAAGGTTAGTGGAAATTTCCAGATTTTAGACTTGTAAAATGCCATGATAACCAATGTTAGTGGAGATTTCCAGATTCTGGACTGATAAAATGTCATGATAACCATTGCTAGTGGAGATTTCCAGATTTTAGACTGGTAAAATGTCATGATAACAAATGCTAGTGGAGATTTCCAGATTCTGGACTAGTAAAATGTTATGACAACCAAGGTTAGTGGAAATTTCCAGATTTTAGACTTGTAAAATGCCATGATAACCAATGCTAGTGGAGATTTCCAGATTCTGGACTGGTAAAATGTCATGACAACCAAGGCTAGTTGAAATTTCCAGATTTTAGACTTGTAAAATGCCATGACAACCAAGGTTAGTGGAAATTTACAGATACAAGATTGGTACATAATCTTCAGTAGCACACACAGTGACTTCATTAACATTATTTTGATATAAGTAATTTTCTTATCATAGGAAAAGAGGAAAGACAAATTTGAAAACTTCGTAATTTCTTGCATTTACTGAATCAGAAATTATTATTGACTTTAGCTTATACATGGATATGTGGAACAGAATATGACAGTGTACATCAGTGAATATCACAGTGTACATGTACATCAATGAATATCACAGTGTACATGTACATCAATGAATATCACAGTGTACATGTACATCAATGAATATCACAGTGTACATGTACATCAATGAATCATTATACTTCAAATGATTTAAGGCCAAACAAAAAAGTCCAATATTATTCTGCCACGAGGAAACTTGCTTGGGATAAATATCTCCTCTTTTTTTGTTTTTATTGGTCTTAATGGCCTATAAATGCATTACTGGCTACATCATGCCAATTATTAAATGGGAGCTGAGTGTCATTCTAAAGACATATCAAGGCAAGTAACAAACCACTTTTCCGAGAATCTGATTCAAATTATGGTTCCAGGGATTGTCATGTTGCTCATTTTCCAAAACTAGAAGATTTCTTAGACTTTAGTTGCCCTGGTTTGTAAAACATATTTCTTAATATGAAGCATTATCACAACTCTTGGCTTAGAATGATATTAGATGTTGTTGAAATTCTAATCAAATATCCTTATTCAGATATTTGCTAAGTATATACCACTGCTTTTAACATATTAAAAGTAAATTATATCTCCAGATCAGATCTTTTTTTCTACTGTTGTATTATTGTGTTATGAAGAGAAAAGAGCAATAGCATTTTTATGTGAGGGAGAAAGGTGTTTTTATACTATTATTTTCTAAATTTAATGTATACAGGTATATGGTAATCTTTTTTTGCAGGTGCAATGATGGTTCTTGTATTGATGTGAGCAGGCTCTGTGACTATACCTTTGACTGTGGTGACAATAGTGATGAGAGTGTAGTAGTTTGTACCAACTATACAGGCTGCACATTTGAAGCTTCTCTTTGTTTTTTCAATCAAGATCAAAATGATAACTTTGACTGGTCAAGAGGTAGTGGACCAACACCAACCACAGGTACTGGACCATCAAGAGACCACTCAACTGGATTATTAACTGGACACTATCTCTTCATTGAGTCATCTGCACCTCGCAAAGTTGGTGATTCAGCACGTCTTCTTACTCCAGTGTTTGGACCTACATCAGGAAGTTGCAGAATGGTGTTCTATTATAATATGAATGGCATTACAATTGGCAGCCTCAATGTGTACATGAGATCCCAGTCTGGTGCAATCACTAATCTGTGGACAAAAACTGGAAACAGAGATGATGTCTGGGCCAGAGCTTACATTGACCTGTCCAGCCTGCAGCCTTTTCAGGTTATCATTGAAGGAGTGACAGGAGGTGCATATGGAGATATTGCTATTGATGATTTCACATTTAGTGCTGGATGTATCAAGTCCTCTGTTACCTTTTCATCTAGTTTCACAATTCCACCATCTGGAGTTACTCCAAGCCCCAACTGTGGACCTAGCAACTTCCAGTGTGCAAGTGGAAGCTGCATTTCAAATCAGAAGGTGTGTGACTGGTCTAATGATTGCCTGGATGGATCTGATGAAGCCCATTGTGGACCATGTGACTTTGAAAATGACCTTTGTGGCTGGAATGATCTCAGTTCTGGACGTTACAACTGGACCAGAACCACAGGATCCACCAGTCTAGGACCGGCTTCTACTGACCACACGAAAAGTACAAGCCAGGGCTACTATGCCTATGTGGAAGGTTCAAAAGCTGGTGTGTTTTTCAGCAATGCCATCCTATCCAGCCCAGCCTTGCCAGCATCCTCCAACACTTGTGAAATGAACTTTTACTACTACATGAATGGACCACAAGTTGGATCTCTGATGGTATTGGTCGATATCCAGGGGATAAGGACTACACTTTGGACCAGACGTGGCTCACAGGGTCCTGGTTGGCAGCAGGCAACAATTTATATTGGTCAGCAAATGGGAGCCATCAAACAAGGCTTCCACCTTCGCATGCAGGTCCTTCCAGTTCGTTCATTTGGATTTATAAGCAATGATGATGTGGCTATCGATGATATATCTTTCAGAAACTGCAAACCAGGTGTTTTACCTCCTAATATTAGTTGTACATTTGACCAGGATTTCTGTAATTGGCAAAGCCCAGGTGACAATGTGTTTAACTGGATCCGAAATAAAGGCAGTACATTATCAGCAGGAACTGGTCCCTCAGATGATCATACATCTGGTGCTGGCTTCTATGCTTACATTGAGACCTCATCACCTCGTCATCCTGGAGACATTGCAAGACTTAAGAGCCCCATTTTGTCTCCAACACCTCCTGAAGGTCTCTGCCTGTCCTTCTGGTACTACATGTTTGGACCTACTATTGGTCAGTTGAATATTTACTTACAGAATAATGCAAATAGAACCCTGTTCTGGTCTATGCTTGGCCCTCAAGGAGACAAATGGATTCAGGCACAAAGAACAATATTTTCTTCAATTGACTATCAGATCACGATTGAAGGGGTAGTTGGTAATGGCTACCAGGGAGACATTGCTATAGATGACATTACCACCACATCAGGTCCATGCCAACCAGAACCATTCTGTAACTTCCAAGATGGATTTTGCAGTTGGACACAATCACAGGATGATAACATGGATTGGATTAGAGATCAAAATGGCACAGAAACTGCAGGAACAGGACCTCCATTTGATCATACCTATCAGTCAGATTCTGGATATTACATCTACATTGAAACATCTGCCCCATCCAGGCCAGGTGACAGGGCCATTTTAGTCAGCCCACAGTATGATGCATCCACCACCAGATGCTTCCACTTCTGGTACCACATGTATGGCACCACAATCGGACAACTGCTTATTCTTCAGCAAGACAATGGTTCAAGTATCCCCAGAACTATATGGACTAAGTCTGGTAATCAAGGAAATATATGGCGCAGAGGAATGGTCACTCTTACTGCTTCTGGTCAGCAACCATACCATGTACTGATTGAAGGTGTGAAGGGAAGATTGTATACAGGAGATATTGCACTAGATGATCTTCAAATTACTGATGGCCCTTGTCCATTGACTGGATTCTGTGATTTTGAAAAAGACACTTGTAGCTGGACAAATGCCATTGTTGGAGATGACTTTAATTGGTTGAGAGATTATGGTGGAACCCCAACCATAGGAACAGGTCCACAAGTGGATCACACAACTGGCACAGCCAATGGCTACTACATGTACATAGAAACTTCAGGTGCAAATCGTAGAATTGGAGAGAAGGCATGGCTAGTGAGTGACTACCTTACTCCAACATCATCCATAGGTTCTTTGACAGGACGATGTCTTCTATTCTGGTACCACATGTATGGAGCTGGAATAGGGTCCTTGAATATTTACACACAAATTGGACAACAGACCCCTGACTTCAGATGGGGATTGAGGGGAAATCAGGGAAATGTATGGAGTTATGCCCAAGTCAATATCTCATGTCCACTGCAATATGTTGTCATTTTTGAGGGTGTTTATGGTGGAAATTATACAGGAGATATTGCCATAGATGATGTTACCATCTCAAATTCTGATTGCTCAGCGCTTCCCCCATCATCATCAAGCACAATTTTCTTTACTCCCACACCAACTTACCCTCCATCTGCATTCGACTGTAACTTTGAAAATGGTCTTTGTGCATGGACACAAGATACGATGGATAACTTTGACTGGAAGAACAACATAGGAACCACCTCGTTTGTCAAAACTAAACCTCAGACGGATCACACACTAAAGAATGTCAACGGTAATTACTTGTACATTGAAGTCTCCGGCACCCAACCTAACCAGACAGCCAGACTTCTTAGTCCTGTTCAGATCATTGGAACATCAGGACTTTGTTTCAAATTCTGGTACAACATGTATGGAGCCCAAGTAAGTACCTTAAACATCTATAGCCAGTATGGAACCACAAAAACACTAGTATGGACACGATCAGGCAACCAAGGGCTGGGCTGGCACTATAGTCAAGTACAAATTACATCAACTGGACAGATCAATATTGTTATTGAAGGCTTGAAAGGAACTAATTTTGATGGAGACATTGCAATTGATGATCTATCATCTAACCTAGGATCTTGTCCTCCAGAACCTTTCTGTGACTTTGAGAATGGCATGTGTGGCTATGCTCAGGATACAACAGATAACTTTGATTGGACCCTTTTCAGTGGAGACACTGCAACCTCTGGTACAGGTCCCAGTGCTGACCATACATATAACACTAACAATGGACATTATCTGTATGTAGAATCTTCATCTCCTCAACATTCAGGTGACAAAGCTAGACTTGACAGTTCAATTTATCAACCATCCACTGGTTCTTGTCTAAAGTTTTGGTACAGCATGAATGGAAGGACTATTGGACAACTGAACATCTACAAGAAAACCCCAGGGGCAAATGCAAGAACACAAATCTGGACACTATCAGGAAATCAAGGCATCTCTTGGCAGATGGGACAAGTAACCATCAGTAGTGCTACAAACTTTCAGATCACATTTGAGGGAGTCATTGGAAATGGTTACCAGGGAGACATAGCAATAGATGATATTTCTATGATACCTGGAGCCTGTCCAAGTTTAGGCAGTTGTGATTTTGAACAGGATCTCTGCACATGGCAAAATGTGAATCATGGAGATGACTTTGACTGGGAGAGGGCACAAGGGTCAGTAGCTGTCAACACTGGAATAACTGCAGATCATACCTTGAACAGTCCATATGGAACCTATTTGTACATTGATGCATCCAGTCCACGCAAGCAAGGTGACAAAGCCTGGCTTATGTCTACCGCTTTCCAGAATGGAACGAACTTCTGCTTGAACTTTTGGTATAACATGAATGGACCTACCATGGGGACTTTAAATGTTAACATCTACCCATTTATTGGAACCCAAAAGAACATATGGTTAATAAATGGCAATCAAGGACAAGGCTGGCATAAAGGATTTGTTCAAATTATGGGCCCAGATAATAACTTCCGCATAGTATTTGAGGCTCTTCGAGGTTCCAGCAACCAGAGTGATATTGCAATTGATGATATAGTGTTAACACCGGGTCTGTGCTCACCATCAGCAACAGATAAACCAAATCCTTGTGCTCTTCAGTGTAGCAATGGACAGTGTGTTCCACAAAATAAAGTGTGTGACTTCATCTCTGATTGTAGTGGTAGTGAGGATGAACTGCCTTGTGGATACAATTGTAACTTTGAGAATGATACCTGTAAATGGCATAATGCTAATAATGGAACCTTCCAGTGGATAAAGAACCATGGTGCCACTCCAACTACTAATACGGGACCTTCCTATGACCACACCACACTTGGACCCACAGGCTATTACATGTACATTAAAGCTAGCAACGGTCGTATATTTTCCACAGCAATCTTTGAAAGTCCACTTCTTCAACAAGCTTCAGCAACTTGTCAGATGACATTCTGGTACCACATGTATGGATCAGGTATTGGAAATCTTAAAGTATACCACAAAATAGGGTCTAGCAGGACAGTATTGTATGAGCTGTCAGGAAACCAAGGCAACATCTGGCGTCAGGCTACAGTGCCAATTGGACGGATCAGATCACTTTTCTCAATCATCATTTCAGCAAGTCGCTCCTTCAGTGTCCTTGGAGACATAGCCATTGACGATATATCTTTCCAGGGCTGTTCATACCCACCACCAGGAGCTGGATGTGGATCTTTTGCATCCTTTACCTGCAACAATGGAAGGTGCATCCCACAGAATCGTGTCTGTGATCTTACAGATGATTGTGGCGATATGACAGATGAGAACAATTCAATATGCACAGGATATCAGCAATGTAGCTTTGAGAATGGTCTCTGCAACTGGATTCAGTTGACTGATGATGACTTTGACTGGACTCTGCATGCTGGCAGCACATTAACACTTGGAACTGGACCAGGTCATGACCACACCCTGAACTCTGTTGCAGGACATTATCTCTATATTGAGACCTCAGCTCCCAGAAAACCTGGACAGAAAGCACGGCTAGCCAGTACATTCTTCCAGGCTTCAACAGGAATTCCTTACTGCACTCTCAGATTCTATTATCACATGTATGGCAAGGATGTGAATGAGCTAGATGTGTACATAAGAACACAAGTTGGTGGTACTTTGACTCGACTCTTTAGACGACAGGGAGCAGTTGGAAATTACTTTGAAAGAGCAGAAGTTCCAATATCCTCATCACAGCCCTTCCAAATCATTATTGAGGCATCTGTAGGAAACTCCTACCAAGGAGACATTGCAATTGATGACTTGACTCTGACAAACACATGCCAGCAATATTCAGGATCCATAGCTACTGTCTTTTCAGTTCAACCAACCAGCCCAACTGTAAATCCATGTGGCTCTAATCAGTGGCAATGTGCAAACCAGCAGTGCATTGGTGCAACACAAGTGTGTGATTTTATCAATGACTGTACAGATGGCTCTGATGAAAACAGCTGTGGACAGTGTAACTTTGAAACTGGTCTTTGTGGCTGGACAGACTCAAGTTACGGCATGTACCAGTGGGAGAGGCACAATGGTAGTACTCCAACTCCAATGACAGGACCCAGCAATGATAACACATATGGAACTAACAGAGTTGGAAACTATATGTTTGTTGACTCCTCTAAAGGATCATTCTATGGACTAGCCACTCTTGTGTCCCCAGCCTATGGAAATCTTGCTACAAACTGTGAGATTGACTTTGCTTACCACAAGAAGGGGGATCAGGGTGGTACTTTGAGTCTGTATCTAGTTCCTCCATCAGTACGTCCCACCGATACTGTCAGTCAGCAACGGATTTTGCTGTGGAGCCTCACAGGTGATCATGGTGACAACTGGCAAATGATGAGTGTAGGCATTGGCAGTCGCATTCCTGGTTATAGACTTGTTTTTGAGGCTCGCCACTACATAAGATCTGGAGACATGGCCATTGATGATATATCATTCAAAAGTTGTGCCCTTGGGTCCAATACAACATCTTGTGCACCAAATCAGTTTGCGTGCTCACGGGGATCCTGTGTTGATCAGTCTTTGTTATGTGACTTTGCTAATGACTGTGGAGATTGGGCAGACGAAATGTTTTGTAGCAAGTATGTAGAAAGATGCAACTTTGAAACTGACCTCTGCAACTGGATTCAGGACGACTTTGACACCTTTGATTGGTCATGGAACCAAGGTCAAACTGCAACAGTGGGAACAGGGCCACGACTTGATCATTCTTATAGAAATGCAACTGGTCATTACATCTTTATTGAAACCTCAGCACCAAGAAAAATGGGTGACTTTGCCAGGATCAAAAGCCCAGTATTTGCAGCTACAAGCACAGGAACTTGCCGATTTCGATTCTTCTATCATATGTATGGCATCAATATTTATCAGCTGAATGTTTATACAGAACAATATGAACAAGGACCTTTATCAAACATATTCAGCATGCAAGGAAACCAAGCTGACCAGTGGAAGAGGGCAGAAGTAACTCTTAGCAGTCAAATACCATTTAGAGTTGTCATCGAGGGTGTTCGTGGAAATGGTTATCAAGGAGATATTGCAATTGATGATGTTTCTTTCACACCTGATTGTCAGGTTTTGATAGATGCCATTTTGCCTGCTGTCTTTACAACCCCATCACCAGTGTGTGGTGTAGGCAAACAAGCCTGTAATAATGGTCAGTGTATCAGCAGCACTGCAGTATGTAACTTCATCCAGGACTGTAGTGATGGAAGTGATGAAACAGGTTGCCCAAGGACTTGCGACTTTGAAACTGGTAACTTTTGTGGCTGGACAAACAATGGTACCGTGGCATCCTACGCATGGTCTGTGATGTCAAATGGCAATCCCACTGCTGGTTCTGGTCCTAGCAATGACCATACCTCCAACATGGCTACCGGAAAATATGCTATCATACAGTCAGTCACTGGAGGTGGATTCACATCCCGACATGGAAGACTAGTAAGTCCGCTCTATCAACAAGCTGGAAAGACATGCAACTTCACATTCTGGTACAATGTTCATGGCAAAGCCATCAATAGTTTCTCTGTCTACATACGAAGAGGAGCACGGGAGAGTGTACTCCTGCAACTAACCAGTACTAATTTGCTTACACAACAGGACACCTGGAGAATGGCAATGGTCTCTCTGCCTGTATGTGCCTCTTCATTCCAGATCATCTTTGATGCAGTTTCAACACCATTCTTCTTCGCTAATGTCAGTAGTTTCATTGCTGTGGATGATCTTCAGTTCCAGAACTGTGAGTACCCACCATCATCTGGCCAGCAGTGCTTGCTTGGTCAGTACCAATGTGCTAGTGGACACTGTGTACCAGAGAACCTCAAATGTGACTTCCAGCCAGATTGTTGTGATGGTTCTGATGAAAAGAAGTCTGTTTGCAGTGCCTACAGCCGATGTGACTTTGAGTTTGGATTGTGTGGTTGGCAACAAGGTACAACTCATGATGTGTTTGATTGGAGGCGTAATCGTGGTCCTACCTCCTCGCTGGGTACAGGTCCTAATCAGGACCACACAAGTCAATCACCTTCTGGCTATTACCTCTACATTGAGTCCTCACAACCACAAAAGCCAAATGATAATGCTAGACTCATATACAACCTTCCTCTACCCACAGGTCCTTGTGCACTCCGTCTCTGGTACCACATGTATGGCTCAAACATTGGATCTTTGAATATCTACATGAATACATTTGACAGAGGTCTCATTATGCTGTCCAATAAAACTGGTGAGCAAGGAAACCAATGGGTGAGGCTGGATGTTGCCCTCAGCAGCAACACTCCATTCCAAGTAATTATTGAAGGAGTGATTGGCAATGGCTACAAAGGAGATATTGCTATTGATGATGCTTCCTTCACTCCAGGATGTGGTATAGCTTCATCTAATGTACCTACAAGTCCAACACCCACCCCATGTCCATCTAGACAGTGTCCAGCCTTTTGTGACTTTGAACAGGATCAGTGTGGCTGGCAAGAGACTGTTGTGGATGGATTTGACTGGACTAGGGGAAGTGGAATTGGGACAATGGGAATGAGGAAAATGGCACCACCAATTGACTACTCTCGAGGTACTCAGAATGGTTACTACTTGTATGTACAGGACACAACTAATGGAAATACCACAAACAAAATTGCAGATTTGCAGAGTGGAATGTACAGTGCTTCCAGCTCAGAATGTAAAGTCAAATTCGCTTACTATTTGGATGGAACAGATGTTGGATCATTATACCTCAAACTGAGCAATACTGGTCAAAGCAGCACAGGTCAGTCAAGATTGGTGACCCTTTGGAGAAGTGAGGGTATCTCTGGACCTCAATGGCAAACTATTACTATTGGAATTGGGAGACCCCAAAATGGCTTCAATCTCTTATTTGAGAAAATAGCAGGAAATTACCATGGTCAGACTGCAATTGATGATGTCAGATTCTTGGATTGTTCCTTACCACAACCCATGGCAAATTGCCCATCATCACAATACCAGTGCCACAATAATATCTGTATCTATCGTAATTTACTTTGTGATTTAACCAACAACTGTGGTGACAATTCAGATGAAACTTTTGGAGAATGTACTAAGTACCATCAGTATACATTTGAATCTGGAATTGGAGACTTAATGCAGGGTAACAGTTCTGTGGAAGACAACTTTGATTGGGTTGTCACTAGTGGAACTGGTCAGTTCACATACACTGGACCAATCTGGGATCATACGCTGGGAACTGCTGCTGGACAGTATATCTATATTGATGCCACTAACCGTCAGTATCGCAGTACTGCATGGATCCTTACCAGACCATTCTATCGTACTTCTGGCAGAGAATGCAGACTGCGTTTCTTCCTCTTCATGTATGGTAAATATGCCAACCAGCTGAATGTATACTACAGGATTTATAACTCAGGACCTCCGACACAAACTTTGTACTCAGTCACTGGAGATCAAAGTTTATACTGGCAACGTGTTGATCTGCAGGTCAATGTGTCCAGCAGTTTCCAGATCATAATCGAAGGCAACGTTGGTGATCAGATGAAGGGCCAAATCTCCATTGATGACCTGACAATTACACCTGGGTGTACTTACTCACCAGATCAACTTCCTCCAGCTCCACCAACATCGTCACCGCCTATTACTTCTAGTACTAGCACGTGTGGCTTTGCATGCAGGAACACTGGTGTTTGCATCAGCATGGACAAAGTCTGTGACTTCTGGCAGGATTGTACGGACAATTCAGATGAGGCTTCATGTGGTAAGAATGTAAACACTATTCTTAATAGCTCTAATTAAACTTTGTATAAATGTTAGAATAGTCAATTAGTAATACAGTATCAGACCTTATATTGTTGCCACTGAAAGACGTGTTGAAATGAGTTCAAAAGTGTGATGGCATATAATGAGATAGGGTGATGGCATATAATGAGACAGGGTGATGGCATATAATGAGACAGGGTGATGGCATATAATGAGACAGGGTGAGCTTTATCAGATCAGTGTGTTATGACGTGTAGGTAACAAAAGGCTGTAGGTAAAAAGGGCCTGTTTTTTATGTGTAGGTTACAAAGGCCTGTTTATCATGTGTAGGTTACAAGGATCTGATTATCATGTGTAGGTAACAAAGGCCTGTTTACCTTGTATAGGTAGCAAAGGCCTGTGTACCTTGTGTAGCTAACAAAGGCCTGTGTACCTTGTGTAGCTAAAAGAGGCCTGTTTACCTTGTGTAGCTAACAAAGGCCTGTTTACCTTGTGTAGCTAACAAAGGCCTGTTAGTCTTTAATCTGCTACTCAACATAAAGGCAGGTCAGTAATTTTCTTTAAGAATTAGTTTGGGAAACAAAATAACCTCCTAGGTAAGATGCTGTAGTACATGTGTTGATAAAACAATCTACACATTTTTTGTAGATAACAATTCTGTGTTAAGATGGTTCAAATTATTTGCAGGTTTCAAATTTTGTGAACTTAATTAGTTGACAGTATATCATCAGTTAAGATTTGCATGTATGTGGGTGGGTGTTTGTGTGGATGTGGGTGTGTATATTGTTACCTATCAGAATTTGATGTAACTTTAATACTTTATCCTTCACAGTTCAAACCAGATGTGGTTTTGATGATGGACATACTTGTGGCTGGTCCATCAGTTCAGCAACAGGCAGAGCACCAGATCAGACCTACAAATGGAAGATAGACCAGGCCATAGCTGCAGCTGATAATAACTACAGGCCTTCAGTTGATCACACCCAAAACAATGTAAATGGATGGTATGCCTGGGCTGATAGTTCTCCCGGCAATTTCTCTGATACAACTGAGCTCTATACATCAACAATAAAACGCACCGGCCCACAATGTAAGATTAACCTTTACTATTACATGGATGGTGTAGCAGTGGATGCGCTAAGAGTTTACATCATGGAATTAGGACAGAAATCAACACTTTGGGGTGTAAGTGGAGGGCATGGACAGAAATGGCAGCAAGCAAGTGTATTCATTGGACCACACACCAATGTTGTTGTTGCCATTCAAGCTCGTCGTGGAGTCAACTATCAGGGAGATATCAGCATAGATGATCTTGAATTTGTGGATTGTAAACCACCAGTGATGATTCCTGCAGGCTGCACAGACCAACTGTATACCTGTAGTAACAAATATTGCATAAACCCAACTCTAAAGTGTGACTATGCTGATGATTGTGGTGACCAGTCAGATGAACCAGTAAGTTCCAGTTATCATGTATATCTAATTGCAACCCATAATGCACTGAAGCTAAATATTCTTCTTTATATTTTGAGTTAACAATATCAACCCTGATCTGTAAATGCAGTGATGAAGGCATATTTAGGTCTATGTTATCAGCATGTTATAAACATAAAAGTGGTATCATATCAAGACAAATTAAATCCGTGTACATTTTGCAAATCAACAGTCTTTTTATAAATTCAGGTTTCTGCATTCAGATATCTTTATTTTAATAAAGTTACAAAACATAATGGAGCATTACATGATTGTGAAAGAATGTAAAATAATAATAATATCTAAGCACTTTACACCATCAATAATGATATGACTACACTACAAAACAACAAATGACAAAAACAATGAAATTGGAAAACATAAAAACATGCTGAAAACATATAAGATACAAAACATTATTAGGTCTCTAAGTTTGTCCCTGCAGTCGAAACAGGTGAGTCTATAGATCACTCTTAAAAGGGACCACTGTGTCTTTGTGTCTAATTTCAATGGGCAATTCGTTACATGTTGCCGAGCCCTGGTGTGCAAACGAACGTTGTTCATATGACTTTATTTTCACCTTGGGAACAATGAGTATACGATCATCAGTAGAAGAGTGTAAAGATCTAGCTGGTGTATACACATGGGTGAGGCTGGATAGGTATGTTGGACTGGAGTTCGTCATTGAAACATAGCACAGAGAACAAATTTTGTGTTTGATTCTGTATTGAATTGATAGCCAGTGTAGGGTACAGAGCAATGGTGAGGTGTGCTTTGATCGAGGTACTCTAAAGATGATCCATGCAGCTGTGTTTTGAACTTTTTAAAGTTTCTGGAGTAAATATTGTGACGAATCAGACAGAATTGAGTTACAATAGTTCAGGCTTGAAAGTACTAATGAACACACAAGTGTTTTTGTGGCATCAACTGAAAGATATTTACGAATGGAACTGATGTGTCTCAATTCAAGATATGCAGCCTTGCATATGTTCATGACATGTAGGTGCAATGTGAGAGTACTGTCTTGAGTAATGCCTAGGTTCCGTACTGACTGTGAGAATTTAATGTTGGTGTTGCAGATATTTATTGTCTGAGGTAAAGGATGTGAATGAGAAAGTCTTTGTGTTGTTATCAGAATAGCCTCAGTTTTATCATCATTCATCTGCAGCTTGTTACATATCATCCATGATTTCAATCCGAAATGCACTTCTCTACTCCATGGATGGTAGCATCAACTTCAGTTGGGTGGCTAGACTTGTATATTTGGGTGTCATCAGCATACAGTTGGTGCGACACTGGGTGATGATCTATGACACTTGAGAGCGGCTGAGTGTACAGAATGAAGAGAACAGATCCCTGTGAAACAACATAACATACATCAACTGGGCTGGAGTGTATTCCATTTGCAGATATAATTTGTGTCCTGTTCACTAAGTAGGACTTGAACCACTGTAAGGCTATATTCTGAATGCCAAATACATGCTGGAGACGGTGAAGTAATATATCATGGTCTATTGTGTCAAATGCTGCAGATAAATCCAGGAGAATGAGGACTGTAATCTTTCCACTATCCAAAGCAGAGAGAATGTCACTAAATACTTTCAGAAGAGTAGTTTCCGTACTGTGGCAAGGGCGATATGCAGACTGTACATTGCTAAAATGACTGTTTGAATTCAAATGAGATACAAGTTGAGTTAGAACAACCTTTTCTAGATTTTTTTATATGAATGGGAGATTAGAAACTGGGCAGTAGTTCTTTAAATCATTATGGTCCAGTGTTGGTTTCTTCAGCAGTGGCTTTACAAGGGCAGTTTTGAAAAATGATGGAAATTCCCCTGATGAGAGAGAGATATTAATAACATCAGTTAGTGAAGGCAATATTGGGTCTAAGCACTCAAGCAGCAGTGATGTTGGAATTGGATCAAGTTCACAAGACTTTGGTGCACTTTTCAGCAATGTCTTTTAGCAGTGCGAAGCTGGTTCCTAACACTGCTATACCATGGAGAACACTTTTTTATTGTTACTCTGCATTTGTTGCTGGGGCATGTTTTTCAAGCAATGAACGCAGGCAGTTATCAAGTTGTTATGCTGATGGATATAAGAAAGTTGTTAGGTTTTCTTGGATGTCATGCATGAATTCAGTTCTATTTATCATAAGGAGGTTTCTCTTCGTAGAAAATAGAGGTGGAGGGTTAGGGACTGATACATCGAGATGGCATACAATGCAGAGGTGATCCAATGCAAGTTCATGGGATACAAGGGTGGATTGCAGAATATTATCATCAGATCTATGGAGAATCCAATCTAAAATGTGACCAAGTTTATGGGTAGGTTGGTTAACTGACTGTTTAAGATTGAAAACATGAATGGAATCTAGGAGTTTTTACATGTATGGTTTACCAGGACAGTCAAAGTGAAAGTTGAAATCTTAATGTTGTCAGAGAAATTGTTGTCTTTCCAGACAACTCCAGTAATTGGTAAAGAGATCATTGTTAATATTAAACTATGACCTGAAGTTCTAAAACTCATTGAATATTGACCCAAATTCAAACTCAAAACAAAATATTGAACTTTCATTAAATCAATAAGATGTCTTCCACCAATTATGGGGGATTTTTTTGTTTTGATATTACATTTTGTGATGGAGAACAACTGAACCAGCTACAATTAAGTGATTTAGAGTCTGCATGCATGAATTTTCAACCTTTATTAAAATCAGAATCCATTAATCGGATAGGATGTTGATTCAGCCATGATTAGCTGAGAAGAAGTGATGGTTAGAAAAATTTAATGCATTTAATCAGTAGCATAGCAATTCAACTCAATATCTGCATACAAGGACCAATTAATCTACAAAGACCAATTAACATACAAGGACCAAAAAGCATACAAGGACCAATTAACATTCAAAGACCAATTAACATATAAGGACCAATTAACATACAAAGACCAATTAATCTACAAAGACAAATAACATACAAAGACCAATTAATATACCAAAACCAATTAACATACAAGGACCAAGTAACATACAAGGACCAATTAATACAAAGACCAGTCAATCTACAATACCAATAACATACAAAGACCAGTTAACATACCGAGACCAATTAACGTACAAAGACCAATTAACATATAAAGACCAATTAGCTTACAAGGACCAAAAAGCAAACAAGGACCAATTAACATACAAGACCAATTAACATACAAGGACCAATTAACATACAAAGACCAATTAATCTACAAAGACAAATAACATACAAAGACCAATTAATATACCAAAACCAATTAACATACAAGGACCAATTAACATACAAAGACCAATTAACATACAAGGACTAATTAACGTACAAAGACCAGTTAACATACCGAGACCAATTAACGTACAAAGACCAATTAACATACAAAGACCAATTAGCATACAAGGACCAAAAAGCATACAAGGACCAATTAACATACAAGACCAATGATTACAAAGACCAATAACATACAAAGACCAATTAATATACCAAAACCAACTAACATAAAAAGACCAATTAGCATACAAGGACCAATTAATACAAAGACCAATTAATCTACGAAGACCAATAACATACAAAGACCAATTAACATATCGAGACCAATTAACATACAAAGACCAATTAACATACAAGGACTAATTAACATACAAAGACCAATTACCATATCGAGATAAATTAACAAAGACCAATTAACATACAAACACCAATTAACACACAAAGACCAATGAACTTACCAAGACCAATTAACAGATAAAGACCAATTAACATACAAAGAACAGTTAACATGCAAAGACCAGTTAACATACAAAGATCAATTAACCTACCAAGACCAGTTAGTATAAATGACCAATTAACAATAGGACCAATTAGCATAAAAAAAGACCAATTAACCTACAAAGACCAATTAGCATACAAAGACCAGTTAGCATAACTGAATTCATTCATTGTGAGTGGCCAAGAATCGAAAATTTCTTTAAGGTGGAGCACACAAAATTGAACTTGCTGTTATATAGTTATATTCTTTTAATGTCAAAAAGTAAATAATAAATAGAGGTTGAGAATAACTTGCTACTCTAAAACTCCATATGTGTATCATACAGATCATGAATGTTTATAAATTATTATTGTTATTTGCAGAGCATACAGTGTGACTTGACATACAAAGGCAGATGTGATTTTGAGCATGGCATTACATCCTTCTGGTCCAATGATATTGATGATAACTTTGACTGGACTTTATCGGAGGGAGCCACTCCAGTTGTTGGCACTGGACCAAGTGTTGATCATACCACTAGAACAGAAAATGGTTTGACCATATTTTTTTTCTCCAGTCAATTTTTTTCAGGGGTGGGTGGGGCAACAAATATTTCAACAAGTTTTGGATGTCTTCCAACCTCGGCTATCCCTACAGAAATAATACTTTTTAAATTGAATCTGTTTAACAAAAAAATTGGATACAAATGCAAAGGGATGGACTCCTAGTTATTAATACAGGTACTACAACAGCTTATTTTCCTGTCTTTACTAATATTGTGACAGAACAAGCATTAAACATCATGATTTTGTTTCTTATCTGCTTTCAAAAGATACATTTCTTTGACCTAATTACCAATCCAGCAAAATATATACATTATGGGGAGTTGTTGTTTTGGGTTTAATGCCATTTCTCAATGACAGATAGGCTATTACATGGCAGCCAGTATAACTGGTGGAGGAGGAACCCTGGAAAATCCTGGTAAGAACCATGGCCCACAGGAAGCTACAGGCAAGCTTTCTCACCAAGATTGGTCAAGCCTGAGACTCTAACCCACATGGACAGAGGTGAGATGGTAGTGGTCAGTAAAGGTGAACACTTTAAATCACTCCGGCCCCTAGGAGTGATGAAACTATATCACATCTTTCTGTTGTACAGCATCATAGAATAATCATTAAGAACTATGCTTATTCTCAACAAAACATTTATGATTATGTTTATGAATTTATTTAGGTATTATCCTGTACCAAAAATGTTGCAAAATATTTTCTGGTAAATAGGGCAGCATAGAAATCCATACATTGTGGCAAATATATAAACTGTATATCTTTACCCCAGGTGCCTACCTGTACACCCCAAGTGGACCTCCACGTAAGATGGGAGATATAGCTAGACTGTCCTCTCTGACCATAAAGGGATCTTCACAGGATTGTGTGGTCAGTATGAACTTAGATACATTTCATGGCTTTTTCAGTGGGATATAGATTTTAAATTTCTCTTGATTTCCAATGTTAAGTTTTTGCATTTTTCTTATAAAATATATTTACATTATGGAAAAGAAAACAATTAAATATTAGAAAACATTAGAAAAAAAAGGGAACAAATGTTGTATTGGAAAATCTGCAATTGTATTAAGCCAGAAGTTTCTAATAATAATAGAAATTTCGTTTAAAGACTATTAATGGAAGGACATTCATACAAACTTGAAGCCAAGGGGGAGGCAATATTTATTCAGTTCTGACAAAATCAAAAGATGACTTCATGGGATGACTTGCATTGTGAGGTCAGCTTAAACTGGGATATTTTCCTAAAGGCTGTTTACTAATGCAAATTAACACAAAAATAGGACATTAATGGCCTGTAAGCTAATTATAACTGCCTCTCAAGAACTAAGAGCATACAAAAGACAAATCCAGTTTAATTAGATTTATGTCAATACCCTTCAACAGTTTTCACTGACAGCCATTAAAGTGAATATGCAGACAGCACTAGGAGTAACTGTAAATTACTTCCTACTTTGAATACTTCAAAAGACATCTATATTGATTCTTGTAGTAAATTACTTCCTAGTTTGAATACTTCTATAGACATCTATATTGATTCTTTTAGTAAATTACTTCCTCCTTTGAATACTTCTATAGACATCTATATTGATTCTTGTTGTAAATTACTTCCTACTTTGAATACTTCTATAGACATTTATATTGATTCTTGTTTGAAAAGACAGTAATGCATATTTTTTATGCAAATTAATAATATTTCAAAACTAATACCTATTTTTGGTGTGGCTTATATAACTTTCAATACTTGTATAGTTTGCATTACTTTTCACACTGGAGACCAATGACAACTAGAGCTGTCAAATGTTGTGGTCTGAATTTCGTGTTGCTTTCTAAATAAATCATAAAAAGCTATTTCAAATCCAAACAGTACATCTTGTTTTTAAATACATATAAAATACATCAGTTTAAATGCAGACTAAGAATGGTGCATTTGTATAACCAAATCACTCTGCACTTGGGTTTCAGCTAAGACTGTGGTACCACATGTGGGGTTCAGACATTGGATATCTGACTGTGTTGAAAAGATATGACTACACACAGACTGGACTCTACCCATTGACATCCTTATCTGGTAACCATGGTGATTTCTGGTACAGAACCTCATTTGATCTTATGAGTGATGGTACTTCAGTAGATTTCCAGGTGAGAAAAGTTTTATTTTCATATTTAAATAATTAATTAATTAAATACTTGTGTGTGTAAATGTTTTCTATGCCATTAGCCTTTTTATATATTATTTATGAATTTGTTTATTAATTTTCCTCATATAAAAGTTAAAAAATTTAAGCAAATTAATCATGTTTTGATATTTATTAATCTTTCAATATTTCACCTCTTTGACTAGGTTTTCATGAAATATATGAAATGATACTTTTATGTGAATATTTTTGTTTATCTAGATTGTAATCCAGGGAATTATAGGTAATGGTAGCCATAGTAACATTGCCATTGACGACTTGTCTCTCACTCCAGGATGTGAAGTAGGAGGTATAGTTTATTCAATGTTTTTTATTTTATTTCTAGGTAAAAATACACAAAATTGTTAAATGAAACATTGCTATTAGATGTGTTAACACATTTATATTGAGTATCATTTTGACTAAGTTTGAATTTACCAACCGAATTTAAGACTAGACATAATATTTATGTTTTTGAACTGATTGACTTACATTTAAGTATTACTTTAAATTTTACCAATCAGATATCTTAAATCTGGACTTAATTTAAGATTCATGTTAGTGAAATTGAGTCCAGAATATAAGTACCTGTTTTACTTTACTCTAGACCACTGTATCGAAGGTAAATTTTCATACCCTCTAATTCAAAAAAACTCAACAATATTTTTAACATTATTTTTTTCCTAAAGAGAGCTTTTTTCTCTGTATAGAAATGTGCAGTTTTTCTATATAAGATGTAGCATAAAAGTCAATTATTTTACCCCACCCCCACCCTGCCCTCGCTTACATTTATAACAATACAAATTTAATACAAAGTATATCCAAAACTACCAGTAGTCTGAAATTAGGGTCAATCTTTAGAATGACACTAGCATGGGAAGACAGTCTGATAATTAAGTCAAACTTAAGAATGACATTAGCATAAAAATACAGGCTGACTTTTAAGTCAAAATTTAGAATGACATTAGCATGGGAAGACAGTCTGATAATTAAGTCAAACTTTAGAATGACACTAACATGGGAAGACAGTCTGATATTTAAGTCAAACTTTAGAATGACACTAGTATGAGAAGACAGGCTGATATTTGAGTCAAACTTTAGAATGACATTAGCATGGGAAGACAGTCTGATAATTAAGTCAAACTTTAGAATGACACTAGCATGGGAATACAGGCTAAAATTTAAGTGAAACTTAAGAATGACACTAGCATGGGAAGACAGTCTGATATTTAAGTCAAACTTTAGAATGACACTAGCATGGAAAGAAAACATTATGGATACATAGCTGATGTCTTTAAGTTGCATTTTGAAATATATCTTGTAAAAAAACATTTTACTAATTTTAATGACTGCCTGCATACAATCCAGTTTTTTTCACCTGAATAATTCTCATACTTAATCCATTTGTTATGATAGTAATTTAGTATATTTGTGTTTGTATAATTTAGTATATTTGTGTTTTTATAATTTAGTATATTTGTGTTTTTATAATTTAGTATATTTGTGTTTGTATAATTTAGTATATTTGTGTTTTTATAATTTAGTATATTTGTGTTTTTATAATTTAGTATATTTGTGTTTTTATACCACCAGTTCTTAAATAAAAATCACATTTTCTGAAAATAATTTTGTAAAATAAATGTAGTTTTAGTACTTTTACTTTTGTATTTTTTTCTTCAAAATACACATTATTTTTCTTTATTATTAACTCCTCCATTTTATGCCCCAATTGGTTATAAAATGATATCAAACGTTTTTGAAAAATCCACTTGATGGTTTGCTAGTAAAAGCAAGTTTTAAAAGGTGTGGGGAAGTTACTTTCACTTCAGGCATGCAGTCTGTTTATTGATATTGATTTTTGCATTTTTTGCTATAAAACTATCAACTGTGATTGGACATGCTTCACCAATGTATATGATAAGTTACATGCTTGATTTAATAAACTTTGATAAACTTCTTTGTTTCTTATCTCAGGAGCCATCCCTGGTCAGCCAACACTACCAGCCACGACCCAAGGAAAATGTGGCTCAAATTCTTTCATCTGCCAAAACACTAAGTGCTACTCCAGATTTCAACAGTGTGATTTCATTAATGACTGTGGAGACAATACGGATGAGTTTTCATGTGGTACGTATCATAAACCAGTGTTTCTCATGCAAATTATCTACAGTACTTGATGCCTAGCTGATTTTCACAGTTAAATTACTTTATCATAGTGAGGACAGCCCAACTCACACCCATATGATTTTGACAATTAAATGACTTTCTCACAGTGAGGACAGCCCAACTGACACTTCACACCTATATGGTTTTGACAGTAAAATGACTTTATAACAGTGAGGACAGCCCAACTGACACTTCACACCCATATGATTTTGACAGTAAAATGACTTTCTCACAGTGAGGACAGCCCAACTGACACTTCACACCTATATGGTTTTGACAGTAAAATGACTTTCTAACAGTGAGGACAGCCCAACTGACACTTCATACCTATATAGTTTTGACAGTTAAATGACTTTCTCACAGTGAGGACAGCCCAACTCACACCCATATGGTTTTGACAGTTAAATGACTTTATTATAGTGAGTGAAGCTCAAATGACACTTTAGATATATGTAATATTGACAGTTAAATTACTTTCTCACAGTGAGGACAGCCCAACTGACACTTCACACCTATATGGTTTTGACAGTAAAATGACTTTATTATAGTGAGTGAAGCTCAAATGACACTTTAGATATCAGTAATATTGACAGTTAAATTACTTTCTCATAGTGAGCATAACTCAAGGAACAATGTAAACTCATTGGGTAATGCATATTGATAATCAGAAGTACAGTAGGGAAGATTTGAAACATATTCAACAACCAGATAGTGCATGCATGTGAAATTGAACAGAGTTATGTGATGTCAAACAACTGACTTCATATTAAATGAATTAGACTGATCGCAATTTCTACTTTCCAATAGCACAGTAGTGTACAATTGTTATGAAACATGTCGCTTGATAATTGCTGTGAATAATGAAATCATTTTTAATTACTTAGAACACTTTACAGAAAAGATCAGTAGACAACTTATACAATATTTCAGTACTGTTTTCCTTGCACATGCTAGGAAAACACATTTTGCAGTGTTACAAAATCATTATAGGATACACAAGTCCCGCACTATTTATCTATTACATGGTTGATCTCATGTTTATTATGGATGTTCAGCCTGTATTTCTGTATTTCATATTCGAACAGTAACCATTTGAAGTCTTTTCAATAAAATCCATGCCATGATATCCTTTAATATGCTGAATCAAACTTTAATAAATCCCTATTCATTCAGAATTCTATTCACATGACAAAACTAAAATGTTTGGAAACTGTAAAAATGCGGGTATAAAATAAAGACATACATCTGTTTCTTGCACAAAGTTGGAGGAAATTATTAATTTTATTTGATGCAGTTCAACCTAATTTGATATGATGCATTTCAGCCTAATTTGATCTGATACATTTCAGCCTAATTTGATATGATGCATTTCAGCCTAGGCTGATGTGATGCATTTCAGCCTAATTTGATATGATGCATTTCAGCCTAGGCTGATGTGATGCATTTCAGTCTAATTTGATATGATACATTTCAGCCTAATTTGATCTGATGCATTTCAACCTAATTTGATATGATGCATTTCAGCCTAATTTGATCTGATACATTTCAGCCTAATTTGATATGATGCATTTCAGCCTAGGCTGATGTGATGCATTTCAGCCTAATTTGATATGATGCATTTCAGCCTAGGCTGATGTGATGCATTTCAGTCTAATTTGATATGATACATTTCAGCCTAATTTGATCTGATGCATTTCAACCTAATTTGATATGATGCATTTCAGTCTAATTTGATCTGATACATTTCAGCCTAATTTGATATGATGCATTTCAGCCTAGGCTGATGTGATGCATTTCAGCCTAGGCTGATGTGATGCATTTCAGTCTAATTTGATATGGTGCATTTCAGCCTAGACTGATGTGATGCATTTCAGCCTAATTTGATATGATGCATTTCAGCCTAATTTGATATGATGCATTTCAGCCTAATTTGATCTGATACATTTCAATCTAATTTGATCTGATACATTTCAATCTAATTTGATATGATGCATTTCAGCCTAGGCTGATGTGATGCATTTCAGCCTAAATTGATTTGATGCATTTCAGCCTAATTTGATATGATGCATTTCAGGTTAATGTAATGTGATGCATTTCAGCCTACTTTGATTTGATACATTTCAGCCTAAATTGATTTGATGCATTTCAGCCTACTTTGATTTGATACATTTCAGCCTAAATTGATTTGATGCATTTCAGCCTACTTTGATTTGATACATTTCAGCCTAAATTGATTTGATGCATTTCAGCCTACTTTGATATGATGCATTTCAGCCTAATTTGATCTGATACATTTCAATCTAATTTGATATGATGCATTTCAGCTTAATTTGATATGGTGCATTTCAGCCTAATTTGATATGGTGCATTTCAGCCTAATTTGATATGATACATTTCAGCCTAAATTGATTTGATGCATTTCAGCCTACTTTGATTTGATGCATTTCAGCCTACTTTGATTTGATGCATTTCAGCCTACTTTGATTTGATGCATTTCAGCCTACTTTGATATGATACATTTCAACCTAATAACCATGACTTGTACACTGTATGAAACTCTTTCTTTCCTCCATCTCAGAGCAAAGTTGATTTGCAGTTTTGTGTATATTTTAATATCAACTTACTTGTCACCTAATTATTCAAGCCATTTTCATGTCTCTGTACAGGTTCTGCTTATATTATAATACATTTCAAGCTCAATTTAATGAGAAAGTTTCAGAGCATGCCAGTAACTTTTAAAGGAATTTTTTTAGCTTAATTTTTTATAGTTGCTGGTCCAAAATCTGTTTCCCATAATTAGTTTCATATACTGGTACATACTCATCTTGAATGATAACATTTGGATATTTGCAAAATATTCAAACTTTTTTTAGCTTCTAGAACTGCAAGTTTTGAGTAATGTGATATTTAAATTATTGATAACTGAGGTGGTGAAGTAGGTAATTAAAGGATTGAAAATTACCAATCTCTATCACCTCTAGATTTCTGTAAATCGCTAACAAATCAGCTCGTTATTTTAAAAATTAGCAAATTCATTTATATTAAAATTATTTGATGAAAATATCATAATTTATATGGTGCATACACCAAAAATGAATACCTGGACATAAAATTTGCATCTGGAGTTAGAAATCTGTGTCTTCCTTTTCATAATTACCATTTGAACCAGTATTGTAAAATTAATAAGTTGATAGCATGCTGGTAAGTATATTTAAAAAACAAAATTCATGAAATGGATGATTATTTTACAGTAATTAGAAATACCTTGACAACTATGTTATTTTCAGGCAATTTGATTTTTCCTTCAGTTGGAATCAAAGAAGCAACAGTTAACTTTGTTTTTATTTATGTGGGTAACATGCTGGCAAACATGTTTTTGGATGATTATTCTGGTTATGTACAGTAATTATTCTGGTTATGTACAGTAATTATTTTGGTTATGTACAGTAATTATTCTGGTTATATACAGTATTTATTCTGGTTATGTGCAATAAATATCATGGTTATGTACAATAATTATTCAATGCAGGAACATCATGCAACTTTGAGAATGGAAACTGTGGCTGGCAGAATACAAATAATGACAACATTGACTGGACTACCATTACAGCAACTGTTGGATCAGGCAGCATGGGACCAAGTGTTGATCATTCACTCAACAGTCCTACAGGTCAGTCCTATTGTTATGTGTTTAGGCACTAATAAACAGTAACACAAAAAAGTGAAAACAACAAGTTTTGTAAAATTTAAAAAATAATTTATTTTCCTGGTAAAAGATTGTAAAAATGGAAAAAGGACTGACAATTTTAAGAATCAAATCCAAAAATAATTCAAGAATAATCCAAGAATTAAATTACAAAAGTCTTAGTAATGAACTGTTCCAATAGATTCAAGTTAGAGTCCTGTTGGGAAATCAAAGATAGAAGACAATGGTATATACTGAAGACTTCTTTGTGCTTATCTACGGTTCCTTGTAGAAATACAATATTTAACACTCTGGTGTTGGAAGTCCCAAAAAATTTTTTGATAAACTGTCATTGTCAGGAATTTTGTATCAACACATAAAAAATAAATTTCCAGAGAAATGAATTAATCCTTTAAAATCCAAATGAATTGAAGAAAAGTTAACATGGATTCATAAATTGGCTACAACAAAAGAAAATAACTTAAAGTCATTTATATATTTCAGGGCATTACATAATGGTCCAAAACAAGGTAAACGTACAAAGAGGAAACAAAGCCATCTTGTCTACAGGCGAGTACCGTGAATCCGGACCAAACTGTAACTTGACATTCTGGTATTACATGTCTGGAGCAAGTGTTGGGACGCTTAGTGTTGTCCTAAAATCTACTGCTGGCATCCCAAATACAATTTGGACAAAGTCTGGCGACCAGGGCAAGATGTGGCTGAACACCACAGTTAATATAGGTGCCTTCCAGCATTTCGCCATCTCGCTAGAGGCCACAGAAGGAACATCTATTAGTGGAGTGGAAGCCATTGTTGTTGATGATATCAACTTTTCTGGATGTTCAGCAAGTGAGTGATAAAATAATGAATGTTTTTTACTCCTGTTTAAGTATGTCTTGGTCCTTCTCAATCAGCTTGTTCTCATTTATTCCAAAATGCATGATTTTTGCTACTTAACTGTTTTGTTATCCAATGTAATATTATTGTGTCAGGGTGTTTTTATCGAATAATAAATGATAATTTAGTCTCAACTTGAAACAGCTGTAATTTTATATGGTACAAGGACAACAATTGAATACCACAATTAAAATTATTTACATAAAATAAGAAAATTACAGTAAATCTTGAGTGAAACTTATGAATATTTTATGTAAAATTGACTTTTTATTTATTACTATTTCAGCCACTATTATAAAATCTTGTGATGTCAACCAATTCATGTGCAACGACCAACTTGAGTGTATTGCCAGACAGTATCGCTGTGATGGACATACAGACTGCAATGATGGATCAGATGAAGACAGTTGCTGTAAGTTTTGATGTATTTAGGACTTTTTGCTTACTGCTTTAGTATGGTAAAATATAGGTTTAGCTAATAGTGGCCTGGTAGAGACAACAACAACACCAACATCAACTTTACAAAACAATTCTATTATAATACTAAAGTTATTGCAAGCTATGATAAATAAGGGTAGGTGAGCCACCGGTTTCCACAGAATCTTTGTTACAGTAAGGATACATAATTGCAATGTTTTTAGGTGAGCCACCGATTTCCACAGAATCTTTGTTACAGTAAGGATACATAATTGCAATGTTTTTAGGATAGCCACCAGTTTCCACAGAATCTTTGTTACAGTAAGGATACATAATTGCAATGTTTTTAGGTGAGCCACCGGTTTCCACAGAATCTTTTTTACAGTAAGGATACATAATTGCAATGTTTTTAGGTGAGCCACTGGTTGCCACAGAATCTTTGTTACAGTAAGGATACATAATTGCAATGTTTTTAGGTGAGCCACCAGGTTCTGCAGAATCTTTGTTACAGTAAGGATACATAATTGCAATGTTTTTAGGTGAGCCACCGGTTTCCACAGAATCTTTTTTACAGTAAGGATACATAATTGCAATGTTTTTAGGTGAGCCACTGGTTGCCACAGAATCTTTGTTACAGTAAGGATACATAATTGCAATGTTTTTAGGTGAGCCACCAGGTTCTGCAAATTCTTTGTTACAGTAAGGATACATAATTGCATAGTTAACTGATGAGACACACCAGGTTCTGTAGAATTTTGGAAACACAATCTAAGGTACATAAGTGCATTGTTAACTGATGAGACATTCGGTTTTGCAGATTTTTTGGTTACACAAATAAGTGTAAATAATTACATTGTTCATATATAACATTTGAGACACTGGGTTCCACAGGTTCTTGATTACACAAATGTGTGTAAATAATTACATTGTTCATATATGAGACACTGGGTTCCGCAGATTCATGATTACACAAATGTGTGTAAATAATTACATTGTTCATATATAACATTTGAGACACTGGGTTCCACAGATTCTTGATTACAGAAATGTGTGTAAATAATTAAATTTTTCATACATGAGACACTGGGTTTCACAGATTCTTGATTACACAAATGTGTGTAAATAATTAAATTTTTCATATATGAGAGAGTGGGTTCTGCAGATTCTTGATTACACAAATGAGTAAATAATTATATTGTTCATATATGAGACACTGGGTTCCACAGATTCTTGATTAGACATATAAGTGTATATAATTACATTGTTCATAAATGAGAGAGTGTGTTCTGTAGATTCTTGATTAGACATATAAGTGTATATAATTACATTGTTCATAAATGAGAGAGTGGATTCTGTAGATTCTTGATTAGACATATAAGTGTATATAATTACATTGTTCATAAATGAGAGAGTGGGTTCTGTAGATTCTTTACTACACAAAAGTAAGGACCATAATGGCATACCTGAATAGATGAGAATGGATTCTGAAGAATATTTTGTTATACAAAGCAAGGCTGCATTATTGCTGTAACCAGTCACACAATGTAAGGTTGCATTACTGCTACCTGTCACACAAAGCAAGGCTGCATTACTGCTGTGACTAGTCACACAATGCAAAGCTGCATTACTGCTATCTGTCACACAAAGCAAGGATGCATTACTGCTGCAACCTGTTACACAAAATAAGACTGCATTACTGCTGTAACCTTTAAACTAAGCAAGACTGCATTACTGCAACCTGTTACACAAAGCAAGGCCATTACCTCTGCAACCTGTTACACAAAGCAAGGCTGCATTACTGCTACCTGTTACACAAAAATGGCTGCATTACTGCTGTTACACCAAAAATGGCTGGATTACTGCACCCTGTTATACACATTATGGCTAGATTACTGCTGCCCATTATGCACAGCATGGTTGCATTACTACTGCCCATTACACACAACATGGCTGCATTACTGCTGCCCGTTACACACAGCATGGCTGCATTACTGCTGCCAGTTACAAAAAGCATGGCTGGATTACTGCTGCTTGTCTGTTCATCTATCTATCTATCTATCTATCTATCTATCTATCTATCTATCTGTCTGTCTGTCTGTCTGTCTGTCTGTCTGTCTGTCTGTCTGTTACAAGCCAGGGGTCTTTACTTGACCGAGTGGTTGTCAAACCCTGGCACGATTCATGCCAGAAGTCATAAGTTTACCCCAAATTTCCAAAGACTTCTATACAACTTATCCTGGCAACATAAATGGTATCCCTTCTTTTTTAATTCCTATGAGTAATTTACCCATTTCCTACCATATATCCTACTACTGCAGTCACACCACTAATGTTCACCACTAGATTTAATATGGACTACATTACTCCAGAGACATTCATATGGCTTTGGCCTGACTTCATTACTTGTCAACCATGGCATCATGGAAACTCACTAACACTTTACTATGTGACATTTTCCCCTAGTAATTGCTAATTATTTTGGGCTAAGGATATTCCTATTTTTCACACAAGTAATCACACAAATCTAAAAATTCCTTAAAACGGGGCACAAAAAAATGCACCTACATGTACTCCAAATTTATTACATATCCATCTGCATGGCTATCAAATGTTAAACATAATCATTTAGGACAGAATTTTTTGGCTGCTTTATCAAGGTGTTCATTGTAGAGAGGCTTTATAAGCATGAAATTGTTTGTTGATTTTGCCAATCTGCAGAGAATATCTGTTTGCAGAGGTGCCAGTTTAAAGAAGCTTCTCTGTGTCTGTATGCCTATCAATCCATTCATCCATTTATCTGTCTACTGATTTATTCTTCTGTCTACCCACCATATATCCATTTGTCCATCTAGTAATGTTTGTTTTCTATGTCATACTGCTTAAATGTACATTACGGTTTTTGTTGAATCGTTTTTTTAATTCATGCCTACTAAAAATAAATCTTGTCTTATCTTTAATTCATTCAAATACATAGATAACATGATTAATGAAAATTATTTTTAACAGATGGTTAATTACTGCATCTTTTACATGTGTTTGCAGTACCCAATCCAGGAGACTGTAGCTTTGACACAAATAGCCAAGGCTTACCATGGACATCAATTTGCACTTGCTGGCAAAATCGACAAGATGATGATTCAGACTGGCTGGTTGCATCCTCACGTATGCGTCCAGGAACAGGGCCAGATGTAGACCACAAAGCCACTGTCAATGGTATGTTTGATCTTGCAAGTCATACGGTAGCTAGTGAAGGATTTCTTAAGGATCCTACAAGGCCAGAAATATACTCCATATTCAATACAAACATATCTTATTCCCATATCAAAGACTTCTAATTATGCCGATAAATGCTAGTGATGTAGAGAAAATACCAATTAAATGTAAAAGAACTCATTGATATTGTTATACATTTGTTGTAAACTTTAATGATCTTGAAAATGGAATAAATAAACGTAATGAACAATTATGCTTTCAAATCAAATGTATTTCTCCTTTGACAATCTCAATAAGTCTGCTGCATAAAAAGTTTTGTGAAAAGGAGTTAGGGGCTTTTTGTATAACTGAATTGGATACATGAGACATTTGTCATCTGGTGGTGATTATCACCGAGTTTTAACTAATCGCATGAGATCTAAAACACATTGATAGATTGATGTTTTCTTAGGCTATAGCAATGCATGTACATGTACATTCTTTCCCTCTGCAGTGATAATGTTACTACATCATACTAAACATTTAATAAACTTAACATATCAGGAAAGCTGATGTAGTGAGAGTCGATGTATAATGAGTGTCATGGAAAATGAGGGAATCTCAGGTTGCTTGAACAGTTTATTAACACACCTTCACAGTACACGTCCATAACTTTCTATATTGTATCGCAGCGCCCCCTATCCAGGGAGCAGTCCTGTTGCAACTACTAAGGGGAGCAGTTATTAATTAGAACTAACAAGTAAACTACAATATGTCACATCTCCCCTCTTCTAAGATTATTAGAACATAAGATTTTGCTTATTAGTAAATAAGATACACAATGAATCAATTCCATTAATATGAAAACATTAAATAAGTAAACAATGAATTTACTGTCTTTGTATCTGACATGTCCACTGATAGAAATTAACGGAATTGATTTATATAATAGGTTACTGTAAACTTGCACAAGATAGTCCTGAATATAATACTATAGAAACCTAAAAGTCCAATTCAGAAATAAAATACTAAACTACGCGTTGGCACATTTATAAAAGTCACTTTCTTAGACAAAATCATTGAATCTGGCTGGTTTTCGGACGACTCTCCCACTTAACGTCCGCACTGGAGTGTTTGGGCTATTGGACCCATTTGGTACCGCTGGCTTGCTGGGGGTTGACGTCCGCACTGGAGTGTTTTGGCTATTGGGGGTTGGCTGGACTGGGTCACACTGGGTGGTACATTCATCCGATGGTGGTACGGGCTCCATGTTATTTAGAGACTGTGCTGGAATCCAAATGACTCCTGACAGTACACTGTGGGGACTCTGTTACAATGTCTGTAGACGTATTTGTCTGAACTGGAAGTAGATTCTCAGGACTTTTTATCCGTATAACATGGATTCGATTGTGCCTGTATATCCCTTGGGGAGTTTTTACCAAGTAGCTTCATCGTTCTTTGTCAGCTTGAATACCTATGCCTGGTGTTGACCACTTGTTATCATTTCCATGCCATTTGATTCTGACGCTGTCTCCCTCATTAATATCTGGCAAATTGCGTGAAGTGTAGCGCCGGTTGTAAAATAATTCATATCTTTGTTTTGTCTTACGGTCTCTCTGCCTGATGATTTTGAGGTTTGGCCACTTGGGGTTTAACTTCTTTTCAATAATGGGCAAGGTGGTCCTCATCTGGCATCCCATCATCAATTGGGCTGGGCTGGCACCTGTCGCAGCCGTCGGTGTGGCTCTATAAGCCATCAAGGCAAGGAATACATCATCCTGCATAAGTATAGATTTTGCTATTTTGACACCACTTTCTGCCTCACCATTCGCTTGTGGGTAGTGAGGACTGGTAAATACTTGTTTGAAGTTGTATTTCTCCGCAAACTCCTTGAATTCTGATGAAGTGAACTCGGTCCCATTGTCTGAAACTACAATTTCTGGGATTCCCCATCATGCAAATGTGCTCTTTAGCTTTCCAATTACTTGCTGGGAGGTTATTTTTGTTAGATGCATAATTTCCAGATAGCGTGAAAAGTAGTCAATAGCTACCAGGTATCTTTCTTGTTTGACTTCACAAATATCAATTGCAATTTTCTGCCATGGTCGGTCTGGTAGAGAGGTTGTCTTCAATGGTTCCCTCTTCTGTGCTGGCTTTCTAATCTGACAAAATTCACATGTCTCTATTTTGTCTTGGATCTGTCTTGTGATTCCTGGCCACCATACACAACTTTGGGCTCTTTCACGACATTTGGCTAATCCCTGATGACCCTCGTGAATGTTATCCAGAATTCTGGGCCTCAAGACTGTAGGTATAATAACCCTGTCCCTGAAGAGAAATAGGTCGTTCTGAACTGAGAGTTCACTGCGTACAGCAGAGTATGGTTGTACATCTAGGGGACAACTATTTTTCTTATCCGGCCATCCATTTCTGGTGAAGGTCATTGCAGTCTGCAGATTGTAGTCACTCCTGTAACCTTCTTTTATTTGTTCTAATTTCGTATCGGAAATTGGCCTGCATGCCTCCATTGACTCTATAAAAACTCCCACTTCCTCTTTGTACGTGGCGTCCTGGTCCAGGAGAGGGCTCCGAGAAAGGGTGTCTGGAACTACTAAAAGCTTCCCAGCAACATACTCTGCCTTTGCGTTGAAGCGTCTTAACCACATCAACAGTCGTTGACACCTTAAAGGGGCTTTATCTAAATCATGTGTGTTGATCAATGGCACTAAAGGTTTGTGGTCTGTATGCAATCTGAATGAGTCCAGTCCAACAAGATATCGTGAAAACGTTTCACAAGCCCACACACATGCAAGGCACTCCTTCTCTATCTGTGCATATTTAATCTCTGCAGGGGTGAGTGTTCTTGAACAAAAGGCAACTGGCTTGAGTTTTTCTCCATGTTGTTGGAATATTGCCCCACCAATTCCATAACTGCTGGCATCAGCGCTGACAACAGTTAACTTGTTAGGGTCATAAAACGCTAAGACTGGTGTGGATGTCAGCATCTCCTTGACTTTCGTGTTTGCATAATCCTGGTCCGGGCCCCAATACCAGGCTGTGTCTGATTTCAGCAGGTCCAAAATTGGTCGCATTATTGTAGATAAGTCTCGAAGAAATCTACCAAGGTAGTTGATCATGCCCATGGTGCGATGAAGCTCACTGATATTTAATGGAGCAGAAAGCTCTTTCACTGCAGCAACATTTGCTGGACTGGGGCGTATGCCATCCTGGCTAATCACGTGACCAAAGAATTCCAATTTATTCTTTCTAAATTCACATTTTTCTTTGTTGAGCTTCAGTCCACTCCTGTTGAGCTTTTCTATAACCAAATTTAGTCATCTGTCATGCTCCTCTAAGGTTCTGCCATAAATGAGTATATCATCCATAATGGCCTCAGCCCCTTCATAGCCAGTCAGCAGCTCTGTCATTTTTCTCTGAAAAATCTCTGGAGCCGACGTAATACCAAATGGAACTCGTTTAAAACAGAAGCGACCCAGCGGAGTAATAAAGGTGGTCAGTTTTGCACTTTCTGGATGTAAGGGTATTTGATAAAATCCGCTTTCTGCATCAAGTTTGGAGAAGACAGTGGAGCCTATCAGCTTCGGTGATATATCATCTAGAGTAGGGAGCATATATCTCTCCCGTTTGACAGCTTCATTGAGCTTCTTCAAGTCAACACAAATTCTGACTTTGCCATTTTTCTTAGGGACTGATACCATAGGCGCACACCATTCTGTGGGCTCTGTTACTTCTTCAATGATGCCTTCCTGCTGCATATGGAGCAATTCTTCTTTCACCTTTGGGTGCAGCTATACTGTATGGCCTGGCATCATCCTGGAGAGTGATCTTCACTGGCTCACACTTCAACAGGCCAAACTGCCCAAAGGCTGTTTTGTTGATCTCTTCAACTCTTTTCACAAGACCCATCGCCTGTGCAACTGCACGACCAAGGAGATTATTGGCACATTGTCCATTGATGACAAATACCCAAAACTGGTATGATACTTTCTTATATGTAGTATGTGCCATAAACTCGCCTTTTGAACCCAGAATCCCTCCAGGGCTACACAACTTGGATTCCGATTGTCTAAGCTTTGGTTTTGTTGGAAGAGAGTTGTATGTTGCTTCAGACATAACTGTTGCATCTGCTCCCGTGTCTATTTTGAAGTGAACTGGGGCTCCACAAATGTTCAAAATCACATGCCATGCCTCCTTATCATCGACACACATAGTTACTGAGCCAAGGAAGAATGTTTCTTGGTATTCTGCATAATCTGTAGCTGGTGTTTCATTAAATGTGACCTCATTTACTTTCTTAGAGCGACAGACAATGGCAAAGTGGTCAAGTTTGTTACAACTTCTGCACCGTTTTCCTTTAGCAGGACATCTCTCACCTCTACCATGCCGCCTGTTGCATTTGTGACAGGTTTGTTGTGCTGTTGTTTGACCAATCTGATTTAGTTTGCGCCACTGACGTTGTCCATTTCGGTTGGTCGACCCTGGTTTAGTGCTTGATGCCTTGTTCTGTTTAGAGATTTCATCCAAATTTTTGTCCGTCTGACTTTGGTCGCGTAACTGACTTTTAACCAGTTCTGACTGTCTCGCTATTTGTATGGCCTTCACTAAGGTGAGGTCGGCCTCCATTTGTAGCTTTTCTGAGACCTCTTTATCCCGAATTCCAATTACAAGACGATCCCTTATTGTTTCATCCTTTTGTGCGCCAAAGTCACAATGGTCAGCAAATTCATACAGCTTTCTTACAAATTCCTCCACCGACTCTCCTGGTATTTGACTAAGTTGGTGAAACCGCGCTATTTCATGGATCACATTGGTCTTGGGGACAAAGTAATCATCAAATTTCTGCAAAACTGGGGCGTATTTGTCGGCATCATCATCGTTAGCAAACTCAAACAATTTAAATATTTGTTCTGCTTCTTTCCCCATTGCATATATTAGTGAACTTACTTGAACTGCCTCATCTTCCTTGTTTAATTTTGGTGGCGATCCTAAAGCGTGCGAAACACTGTTTCCAATCCGGCCACTCCACTGGCTTCCTGAAGTTAAAGCTCTCCGGTGCCTGGAATTTCGCCATTTTCACTCACTACAAAAGTTTATGTATCCTTTGGAATGACTTCTGACACCATGTCATGGAAAATGAGGGAGTCTCAGGTTGCTTGAACAATCTTTATTAACACACCTTCACAGTACACATCCATAACTTTCTATATTGTATCGCGGCGCCCCCTATCCAGGGAGCAGTCCCTATCTAATGTTACAACTACTAAGGGGAGCAGTTATTAATTAGAACTAACAAGTAAACTACAATATGTCACAATGAGTTTTTGAATTCTCCAGATATTCATTTTCATCATTTTCTAGGTCATGATCCAAGTATAACTTGTTAAATTTTCATCTATTATATACAAAGTTTTCATCTAATATATTTTTAAGTATAAAGTTTTAATTTATTATATACAGTTTTCATCTATTATATACAAAGTATAAAAATTTCATCTATTATATACAAAGTATAAAATTTTCATCTATTATATACAAAGTATAAAATTTTCATCTGTTATATACAAAGTATAAAATTTTCATCTATTATATACAAGGTATACTTTATATTGAGGTTTTTTATACGTCCAAAAGTAATGTTAGACTTGTATGTCCATTATATGTCTGTCAGTCTATACAAGTTTTACTTTTCGGTTACTTTCTCTGTCGTTGTTGGGCATTTGCATTAACTCATTTTTAGTAATGCATGCTGTTGAAAACATTTTTTCCCTGTTTAATGTAACATTAGCTAGTAAAATTAGTCTACTTGGTTTTGCACAGTACTTTAGTTTCCACATTTCAGTGGAAAAAGAAACAACTCTCTGTTATACCTTTAGAAAACCTAAAATTCAAAACTATACTCAAAAATTGAAAGCTATGTTTGATGTTTTGGGTGTTTGTTTTTGTCTGGTCCACAGTGGTAAATGAAAAATTCATTAGGACCTTACAACATCAAATATAAGAACCTGTGGTATTCTTACCACCATTATGTGTATAGAATGATGATGTGATGTATGAACTTTCTTGTCTCAAATTTTCTTTGTCATGGTGATATAAAGTATATGCACAATGACCAAGGTGATCCCAAATGTTATGTAAGGTCACTTCACAACACTATTTACAGTTTTTTCAATTAAAAAATCAATGGTTTTGTCATGGGATAAATTGAATTTGAGATTTTTACTTATTATGAATAAAATTTATTAAACACAAAATAAAAATTGCTTACCTGCCAAGGTTTTCAAAAGATCGAAATTGATTTACTTATTTTATCAGTAAATGATTACAAACTTATCAGACATGATCTGTTTTCCTTGCAGGACAATTCTTGTACATTGATAGCTCACAAATGAGATCTGGTGAAGTTGCTGATATTCAAGCTTGCACTTTCCCAGCCAGCCGCAACGTCTGCTACCTACGTTTCTGGTATTACTTGTATGGTGCAGAACGAATGGGACCACTCAGGGTAAAACTAATACTTTTAAAAAAAACAAGAGACTTATATTATATTTATAAAATGTAGAAACTCTTACACTGATTTAAGTTTTACAGTGATATAACTCTGATAATGTAAGTTAGTGATACATTTTTTGTGTCTCTTTTTTGTATAAAGACTTTTCTTGAATTAAGCTCTATATCTGGTATTTTCTTCTTTAAAAACTTGCTTCCAAACTGATCACATCAATGTAACCATGGCTATGATCAGTCACCTGACCAATGTGATCTCATGGGATCATGAGGCACTCAAGTGGGGAGTGAAATTAGCATATTGACAGTCACATGTGTGGTAATACGTTGCTGCACATTTCCTTAACTTGTAAAAGTAAATATTTTGGCAGCATTTATATTGAGGCTGCAGTGTATTTAGTCACACTAGCCACAAAAATCATTTACTTTATTCTGAATTTTTTTTTTTTAAAACAAACAAAATTCCAAATCTTTTTGGGAATTCTCCAAAATGTAGTAGAAATGAAAAGATTTTGAAAATCTTTTCATATGCATGCATTTCAAATACTTTTCTCCACCTACAGGTTTACACACAGAATGTGAATGGTGATCGTAACTTAATGTGGTCACTTAGTGATAATCAGGGACCAAAATGGAAGTATGCTAATATTCTTCTTGGAGAGAACACCAATTTTACTGTCATATTTGAGGCAACACGAGGCAGCTCAGACCTTGATGACATTGCGATTGACGATGTGTCATTTACACCAGAATGTGCCACAGGATGTAAGTTGATTACATTTATAAGCAGAATTATTTTAGCTTATAAATGTTTTCTTAGTAAATCTAGTGTTGCAATAGTTTTGTAAACTGAAATAAACATTAAGATGTTAGAAAGTATTTGAACTTGGTACTTGGGCGATTGACAACATTTGTTTGTCACTACAGAATTTTCCCAAAATGTTTAGGTCTACTGGTCATAGACCAGAATAGCTTATACCGTGTCCAGTTGTTCATTGTCCATCAGTTGTTCATCCATTCGCATGACTTTTTATCTCTGCTCTTACTAAACTGATTGAAGGATTGACATGGAACTTGATATCTTGCCCCATCGTCATCCTGTACATCTTCTTATAATGTCTGGTTCATCAAGAATGTAGATGGTGCTAATAAGACATCATGGCCATCTTTAAATGTTTGATACTTCTTCAAAAATGAATCACTGTGGCATGGTTTTCACTAAAGAATTGATTCATATACATGTACAGTGAAACCTTGCTATAACACACTCTGTTAAAATGAAACCTTGCTATAACAAACTTGTTTTGATATGCAATAAAACCTAGCTATACATGCTTTGTTATAGTGAAACCTGCTATAAAACACTTGGTGAGATACACTGTGAAACCTTGCTATAATACACTCTGTTAAAATGAAACCTTGCTATAACACACTTTGTTGCAGTGAAACTTGCTATAATACAAGTTGTTGTAGCATAATACAGCTAGCAAAGATTAGTAAGACTTCTGTTTTATGTGAAATTAATTAGGGACCCAATAATAATATATCTTCAAAAAAGAAAATGCAGTTGAAAAAATAATTGACCACATATTGTAATTTTGTTTGTGTTTTAAACTTTATTGTTTTATTTCTTATACCTTTTAATTAATTAATTTTTTTACTTTTTATATTACATCTTATAAGACTACCTGTTTCTTTAGAGTTTTTGTCGTTATCATATATATATATATATATATATATATATATATATATATATATATATATATATATATATATATATACTTAAACAACCAAACCATAAACCCTATACATACATCCATAAACACACAGCAAACAATCAATAAACCCTATGCATACATCCATAAACACACTGCAAACAATAAACCCTATGTATGCATTCATAAACAAATCAAAACAATAAACCCTAAGCATGCATCCATGAACAACCCAGAAAACAATCAACCCTATGCATGCATCCATAAGCACCCAGAGAAACAGTAAACCCTATCTATGCATCCATAAACACCCAGAGAAACAATAAAACCTAAGTATGCATGCATTATAAACACCCAGAGAAACAATAAAGCCAATACACGCATACCCAGTAAAAAATGATACTGATATGGAAATAATAAGAACCCTTCTAAAGTCTGTGATTTTAAATACAAGCAAGAATGTCTTTTCAGAGCCACAAAAATTGATACCAGTGAAAATCACTCAGTTGAATGCTAAATTATCATGCAAATTATGTTTTTGTATCCTATCATCTCTCATGCACTGTAAATCTATTAATATGACCAGTCACATGACCTTCATGTCAAATCATGGGATTATGTGGGTATTGAAGGTTAAATGAAATCTGTAAGAAATAGCTCTCATGCACCGTAATCTTTCCTTGTGGTGGTTTGACATGTTATATGCAAGGAAGGCAGAGGGTTATAAAATAAAATCTGTATTTTGAAAATATCAGTCAACATACAACATTTAACATCTACAATTTATTTATATCTGTACATTATATGCTCTGGCCATTACCATAATGTGTGTAATTGCACTTTTTCTAAATAAAAAGCTTAACATTTCCTAAACTAGCATATAATTAACCCATATGTTATTTATCCGTACACTATACATAATAAATATACTTTATTTCCAGTGCCTCCTGTCACTCCTACTGGCCTGATCTGTAACACCATGTCATTCTTCTGCCAAAAGCGGAACCAATGTCTACCCAACACATGGAAGTGTGATGGTACCTGGGACTGTCCAGATGGTAGTGATGAAACCAACTGCCCAACTACACCAACTCAATCAACTGGAGGTATTTAACTAGAATGACATCACAGTTTGACAAATAGTCAACCATTGATGTTTCAGTAGTCCAATGCCTAGAATGACATCACAGTTTGACAAATAGTTAGTTAGTTAGTTATGGTTTAACGCCATTTTTTCAGCACAATATAGGCTATACATGGCGGCCAGTATTATTGGTGGAGGAAGAACCCGGAAAACCCCCAGAAAGAACCACCGACCCACGAGAAGCTACTGGCAAGCTTTCTCACATAACTACATTTGACGAATCTTAGACTCGAACACACGCAGACAGAGGTGAGATGGCAGTGGTCCGTAATGGACAGCGCTTTAGACCACTCGGCCACTTGGGGCCCCGTTTGACAAATAGTCAACCATTGATGTTCCAGTAGTCCAATGCCTAGAATGACATCACAGTTTGACTTTAACTACCAGTATCTTCATTTTTTTAAATTTATTTTATTCTTTTGGTATGCTATAGGCTGCTTCTCTTTTAGTTAAGAAATAGCCTGCCCATGTAACAAAAAGATCAAACATTTATTTTTAAATTTTAGCTCCTAATTATGTCACATTAAAACTACATATTTTGTTTATTTTTCATAACTATGCAGTACTATTTAAAATTAATTAAGAGTTAATTCTTTAATCATTTGAACTTAGCAAATGTTTGTTCAGCTTAAAATGGAAATTCTATAAAGTAAAATACTTACTAAAGGGAGAAAAGTCTTTCAGGGAAAGAGAGGTAATTCATACATTAACTAGGAGATTCACTGAGTAGCAGAAAGGCAGAAGCTATCTACGCTTCCCTCTACTTGATAATTCATGCATGCATTCTCTCTGTTGCATATTTTGCAGCACCCAGTCAGTCTCAAGGTACCCAGGGAAGTCAGCAAACACCCGGCATTACAACACCAGCAACCACTATAAGTACTCTGCCTCCCAAAACATTGCCTTCCAATACTCTGCCCTCCACCACGATTCCAGTGACACTACCCCATCAAAATGCATGCCCAGTAGGTAGCTTTTCATGTGCTAGCAAGCAGTGTGTAGCTGGAATTCTTGTTTGTGATGGTGTGAAAGACTGTAAAGATGGCACAGATGAGACTCATCCCATCTGCACTAGTAAGTTCAAGCTTATTTTATTTCTTTGGTGAGGTCTTATATTTGGATCTAGCATGTTGTGATTCAAATTTTCTGAATTTTGATTTAGATGGAGATATGCATATACTATATATAATAATTTAAAAAATGAATCCAACAGTAAACTGCACAGACATAGATCTTCTCTTGCAAACTGTGCAAACAGATCTGGGGCTGTACATTTTGTTAGGATTAATCAGTATAACAAACAAAACAGACCCGGTGTATTATGCTGTGTTACATCTGGATCTTTTGTTATTTACAGTTTGACTCAACTTGTAAGCGTGTATATATGGTAATTGAAACAGGATTTGTCATTGAATGTTTATTTTAGGTGTAATTCTTGCAAAAAAATAAGCATAGAATATTGATTGTGTAGGATATGTCAATTTAATTCATGTTCTTAGCAACATTGATTGTAGTGGCAATATCTTTTTTTATACATGTTAACAAATGTTTTGAGTGGAAACAGTTACTTTGGGTTCTTAAGTTGTAAAAACCTACTTTAGAATTGATGATAAATCTGTTTTTGACAAAAGTGTATCATACATTTGTTAAGGTCCCCAAATTTTAGTTAAGACAGTGTTATTTTGATTTGTCTTGAGATGTTAATACTGTAGAAATAGTGATTATGTAAAAAAAATGTAAGTCAAATTCTGAGGTCCTCACCTTTTCTCAAAATCCACTATATTTTGGTTTATGTAACAAAGATGTAGTTTACTTTATATTTATATTAAGATTTTCCACAGTAAAATAACTTTTCCCAAAACCTTTGAAGTTGATGTAACTTAAATTTCAATTTCATTTTCATCTTATAGAAGTTTTGAAAAACCCTGCTGTCATCAACACACACAAATGTAAACGCCGCAAAATGTAAATTACAGGCATTTGCTTTAGCGTCCCTGCAGTTGCTACACAGTGTCTGTGTATTGTACATTTATTTCTTTCTAGATTTATGTAGACAAGGATATTTCTACTGTTTCAAACTGCGTCAATGTTTCCCAGTCACCAGTCTCTGTGATGGACAGAATGACTGTAGTGACCATTCAGATGAACAACTTTGTTCTCAAGGTAGGTTCAGAAATCTAACTGGTCAGTTTTAATTTGAGCTTAAGGTCCATCTATTTATATTCATCTAATTATATTGCAAAATGAGACTTCCATAATTTTGATTGGTCAATTTTAACATTGAACTAAATTTTTCATCCAGTCATGTCACAGAAATATTAAAGAGAAAAGTCTTTGATATATATATATTTTCTTTCAGATTTTTTTTTTAATTAAGATCTTAATATGTTTTTATATATGCAAATGTGTGTGTGATAAAAATTATGAAAGTGCCATTTGTTAATTGTCTTTTAGATGGTATAAATAATACAAGATCTCATAATACATGTAGATTATTTCATGTGTAACTAATTGCAAATAAGTTTTTTATCATTATTATTCTGAGCTTCTCATTGGCTTTTGGAAAGAGAGAAAAATTATGGAGAAAGATAAGTATATAAAATTTCCTAAAATGGCCCCTCATCATCTTTGACAAACTGGGTATAATATTTTGATCCGGGTAAAGCTCTTTTACTACTAATCAAACACCTTGATACTGGCCACCTCTTTAAAGAGGTCGCAGTGTTTGGTTCCAACAGTGTCAAGTTTAGGGAAGTTTTAGGTTCAAATATTTTAAAAGAATTGATTTAAAAACTAGAAAGAGACTCTGAGTATGTGTTGAATTGTATGTTAGCTCTAAGTAAAGAAAGACAAAATTATGGATCAATAAAATGAAAGATAATGATTACCCAATTCCAGGATGCCCTCCAAATTTCTGCCAGAACCAGGGACAATGTATAGCACAAACAAGTGGACAAGCAAATTGCAGGTATGAATGATTTATATATCATTCCAAATAAGATTGTTCATTTTATTTACTTTAGAAAAGAGAATGAATTGTTTTAATTTCTAAAAAATACTTTTGTCTTTTATGAAGTGTTTAAAATAAAAATTTAGAATTATGCATCCAATTAATGCAGATGTTTACATGTAAATGATGTATTCAATTAGGACTTTACATATTAAATTTGGACTTTACATTTTAAATTAGGACTTTACATATTAAATTTAGACTTGTACATATTAAATTTGGACTTGTACATATTAAATTAGGACTTTACATATTCAGTTAGGATGTACATATTACATAATATATGGTGTATTAAATTAGGACTTGTACATTTTAAATTAGGACTTGTACATATTAAATGCAAATGGTGTATTAAATTAGTACTTTACATATTAATATTACATGTAAATGGTGTTTTAAATTAGGATTTTTTCATAGTAAATGGTGTATTACATGAATACTTGTAGATATTGCTTGTCAAGAAGCATATTATTATTATTATTATTATTATTATTATTATTATTAGTATTATTATTATTATTATTAGTATTATTATTATTATTATCCACTTAAACTGTGCTTTACTCTGTAAATATAATGTTCTGTATGTACGTTTCTTTTCTCAGTTGTTTTATTTAAGGAACATTTTTCTTGCAATGAGATACAACTATTATGCTTTCTTTTAGTGAGATACAACCATTATGCTTTCTTTTAGTGAGATACAACCATTATGCTTTTTTGTGAGATACAACCATTATGCTTTCTTTTAGTGAGATACAACCATTATGCTTTCTTTTAGTGAGATACAATCATTATGCTTTCTTTTAGTGAGATACAACCATTATGCTTTCTTTTAGTGAGATACAACCATTGTGCTTTCTTTTAGTGAGATACAACTGTTATACTTTCTTTTAGTGAGATACAACTGTTATGCTTCCTTTAGTGAGATACAACCATTATGCTTTCTTTTAGTGAGATACAACCATTATGCTTTCTTTTAGTGAGATACAACTGTTATGCTTTCTTTTAGTGAGATACAACTGTTATGCTTTCTTTTAGTGAGATACAACTGTTATGCTTTCTTTTAGTGAGATACAACTGTTATAATCCTTGCAATGACAAACAACTGTTATGCATCCTTCAGTGAGATACAACCATTATGCTTTCTTTTAGTGAGATACAACCATTGTGCTTTCTTTTAGTGAGATACAACTGTTATACTTTCTTTTAGTGAGATACAACTGTTATGCTTCCTTTAGTGAGATACGACCATTATGCTTTCTTTTAGTGAGATACAACCATTATGCTTTCTTTTAGTGAGATACAACCATTATGCTTTCTTTTAGTGAGATACAACTGTTATAATCCTTGCAATGACAAACAACTGTTATGCATCCTTCAGTGAGATACAACTTGTACCTATGCATCCTTTTGCTTTCAGGCTCAAATGTTATGCTTTCCTGCAAATAGATAACAACTGTTATGCTCAAAATGAACTTTAAAATCAGTACAGCTTTACATCATTATCTTTTCTTTGTTAATTTTAGCTGCAGCACAGGCTACAGGGGCTTGAGGTGCCAGTCACTGGCTGCAGCACAGAGATCAGTGGCACCAAGCAGCAGTGGCTGTAAGATCTCTCTCTCTCTCTCTCTCTCTCTCTCTCTCTCTCTCTCTCTCTCTCTCTCTCTGAGAAATTACAGTTCTGTAAAATTTCAGATATTATATGGTAGTCTTTTTTTAAAGTAGGTTTTGCAACATTTTCTGTGTGGAAACAAAATCTAAAAGATGATGAAATTTGTTTTTTGAGAGGTTCTATGCAGTTCAGATATTTTAGTATGACAGTAATGTCTGTGGTAGAAGTGGGGGCTTTATCTAAGATATTTTAGTAGGACAGTAATGTGTGTGGTAGAAGTGGGGGCTTTATCTAAGATATTTTAGTAGGACAGTAATGTCTATGGTAGAAGTGGGGGCTTTATCTAAGATATTTTAGTAGGACAGTAATGTCTGTGGTAGAAGTGGGGGCTTTATCTAAGATATTTTAGTAGGACAGTAATGTCTGTGGTAGAAGTGGGGGCTTTATCTAAGATATTTTAGTAGAACAGTAATGTCTGTGGTAGAAGTGGGGGATTTATCTAAGATATTTTAGTAGGACAGTAATGTCTGTGGTAGAAGTGGGGGCTTTATCTAAGATATTTTAGTAGGACAGTAATGTCTGTGGTAGATTTGGTGGCTTTATCTAAGATATTTTAGTAGGACAATAATGTCTGTGGTAGAAGTGGGGGCTTTATCTAAGATATTTTAGTAGGACAGTAATGTCTGTGGTAGAAGTGGGGGCTTTATCTAAGATATTTTAGTAAGACAGTAATGTGTGTGGTAGAAGTGGGGGCTTTATCGAAGATATTTTAGTAGGACAGTAATGTCTGTGGTAGAAGTGGGGGCTTTATCAAAGATATTTAAGTAGGACAGTAATAATAATATATTTGCCTTACACCTTGGTACATATAGCTGTATGTTCAGATAAACTGCAGTATCCCATTGTACTCAGTCCTTAATTGCAGTCAAGTGGAAAATCTACAAATGATACCTGTCTGCATCAGAATCGACTATTGTATCAAAAATTAATATAGTTTAAAATGACTTTCTCTCTTAAACTGTCTTACCATAATCAGACCATGTTGTGATAAGTAGGCAGTGTTCATAAAGACTTGTCATGTTCAAACAACCATCTAGTCCTGGTCAATTTATATGTATTAGAAATAACAGTCTAATAATAAACCTACCCCCACTTTTTTCAGATTTATTAGGCTGGCCTACCAGTCATGTCATTGCAAAAACACTTTATCATTTAACTTTTCTTATGAAATTCTTACAGATGTATAATTTAAAAGAAAACTGGTTTGTAACAAATCTATGACTGTATATTGTTTCTATATGTAATGTCACATTGTCAAAACTGATGTATCATGTCTTCATGAGATGGAACTTAACAATGTAGTATTGCTATATCATGTGACATTGTGTCATATTTAAGGTAGTATTACTATGTATTACATCACATTATGTCATAATGCATGTAGTCTTTGTATGTATTATATCACACTGTGTCATAACTTATGTAGTATTGCTATGTATTATATCACATTGTGTCATAATGCATGTAGTCTTTGTATGTATTATATCACAGTGTCATAACTTATGTAGTATTACTATGTATTATATCACATTGTGTCATAATGCATGTAGTCTTTGTATGTATTATATTACACTGTTTCATAACTTATGTAGTATTACTATGTATTATATCACATTGTGTCATAATGCATGTTGTCTTTGTATGTATTATATCACACTGTGTCATAACTTATGCAGTATTACTATGTATTATATCACATTGTGTCATAATGCATGTTGTCTTTGTATGTATTATATCACTGTGTCATAACTTATGCAGTATTGCTATGTATTATATCACATTGTGTCATAATGCATGTAGTCTTTGTACGTATTATATCACACTGTGTCATAACTTGGGTAGTATTACTATGTATTATATCACAGTGTCATAATGCATGTAGTCTTTGTATGTATTATATCACACTGTGTCATAACTTATGTAGTATTACTATGTATTATATTACATTGTGTCATAATGCATGTAGTCTTTGTATGTATTATATCACAATGTGTCATAACTTAGGAGATGATGCTATGAAGCTAACCAGTAGGAAGAACAAAATTATAACTTTGTGTTTAACCTTTCAGCTGGCTGGAAGATTGGAGTTGGAGTGGTTTTTGGAATCGTTGCTTTAGTTCTGATTGCTGTTGGTATTTTCTTTTACATGAGAAAGAGACGAGCAAGGTAAGTCAACATTTGATAATCTCTTATCAGTCAGTAATTATTAAGCCTTACTGCCATGTTACTTTGCTTGGTTTTATAATACAACAGAACATTATGGAAAGATCTTTGACAGCCAAAATTGAATGCCCAAAAGTTAGACCATGCAAATTTTAGGTCATACAGGGAAGTTTTTTAATTAATAAGAGGGAAAGAAAGAAAATATTTACAACGGTGATTCCATTACTCTCGTATTTTACTTTACTAATTATTTTTATTCTAAAGTTTGTTTAATGTATGTAAATCTACTAATGTAACCATCACTACTACTACCACTACTATTATTATTATTATTATTATTACTATTATTGCAGTAACCTCTTATGGAACGGTGAAGGTGGATTGAGTAACCCAGTGTACGACAGCATGCATGGAGATGTACAAGATGATGTAAGTTTGTCTTTTGTATGTCATAGATTTAGCTTGTCTTTTGTATGTCATAGATTTAGCTTGTCTTTTGTATGTCATAGATTTAGCTTGTCTTTTGTATGTCATAGATTTAGCTTGTCTTTTGTATGTCATAGATTTAGCTTGTCTTTTGTATGTCATAGATTTAGGTTGCATTTAGTCTCTTTCTTGTGACAAATTAGATCTTTGCTTAGTTCCAAGATTACAACATATTTAGGTCTTTTTTGTCAATATTATTTAAGAGTTTATTTTTTTTGTCCCTATACTCAATTTTAAACATGATACTAGTGATATATAATGTATGCCTTTGCTCAATACATGTTTGTCAGTTTAAAGAGAGTATGTCTATGGATACAACATACCCACAAGATTGCATTGGATGCAAGATGTTACGTTATTATCTTTATATGTACAGCACGGTTCTGTATTTCTGCAAATGATAAGTCAGTGTTTGACTGTATGCCCAGCCCCAGCTTTAACCAAATTTGATATACCATATATACTCATTTATAAATCCAACTGCAAACTGCACAGACCCAGGAGTAATCAGCAGAACAAACAACATATACCCTGATCTGCAGTCATATTAGGCTACAGCAGATCACAATCTTTGTTGTTTGTAGTTTACTGGGACTTATAAGTAAGTATACATGGTAAAATGTTTTGTGTAGTGATAAGCCCACATACCATTTCTCACCACATATATGATGTGGGTCTCCTTACCAACTATGGCTGCTGTAGCCATAACAAAATATGTTCAAAAGTGGTACTTAAAGAGTTTAGAGTATTACCGTATTTGTTTTTGTTAGTAATTTTGAGGGAATTTATCAATAGTACAATGAAAATTACATGTGAAAGCTGCAGTAAACAAATCTTAATTGCTTTCTTCAGTAATCACTGTGAAATTTAAAATTTTACCATGCAAGTAGATTAAAACTAAAATTAAAATTTAGAAAAATTAAGCTCATGAGCTTTCATTTTTTATACAAAGCTTATTAGCAATTTATTTTTTCTCCTTTCCAGTTCCACATGAATGACTTAGAAAGAGACCTCCATACTTTTGAATCTTCTGCGAGCAATGTAAGTATTTTAATAAAATATTTATTTTTCATCTGCTTTCATTGGATTTATTTTATTTTCCTTCTAACCAAATACGGAAATAAACTAAGGTGATTTCTGATTCAGTTCAACCTAAACAAAATCATTTGGAGATGTGAATAAAAATCACCTTCCATTACAGTGTAGTCAATACACAAAATAGTTCACCCATAAAAAGTGAATGTCTGGTAGATCAGATTGGAACTCAGACAATTTTATAAATAGTGAAACTAATTTATATCTATAACAAAACTGATGTGACCTGTAAAACATTTTTGGCTGGTGCAGGGTTAGGGGTTGGACTTTAAGAAATGCAGCACTCCCTCACTGTAAGGACCTTTATTACAATATGGTTTCTGCTACAAGGTTAAGTTAGTCAATTTCATCAAGTGGTAGTACTATTATATAAAATGTCTTGTACTTATTTTGTAAGGTAGTCACACTATATCACAATATATTGTATAGCTTCATGGACATCATTATAATGATGGAATATTGTATAAACACCATTATAATGATGGAATATTGTATAGACACCATTATAATGAGGGAATACTGTATAAACACCATTATAATGAGGGAATACTGTATAAACACCATTATAATGAAGGAACACTGTATGGACATCATTATCATGATGGAATATTGTATAAACACCATTATAATGAGGGAATACTGTATAAACACCATTATAATGAAGGAATACTGTATGGACATCATTATAATGATAGAATATTGTATAAACACCATTATAATGATGGAATATTGTATAGACACCATTATAATGAGGGAATACTGTATAAACACCTTTATAATGATGGAATACTGTATAAACACCATTATAATGAAGGAATACTGTATGGACATCATTATCATGATGGAATATTGTATAAACACCATTATGAGGGAATACTGTATAAACACCATTATAATGAAGGAATACTGTATGGACATCATTATAATGATAGAATATTGAATAAACACCATTATAATGATGGAATATGAAATAAACACCATTATAATGAGGGAATACTGTATAGACACCATTATAATGAAGGAATACTGTATAGACACCATTGTAATGAAGGAATACTGTATAGACACCATTATAATGATGGAATACTGTATGGACATCATTATCATGATGGAATACTGTATGGACATCATTATAATGATGCAATATTGTATAAACACCATTAAAATGAAGGAATACTGTATAAACACCATTATAATGAAGGAATACTGTATGGACATCATTATAATGATGGAGCATTGTATAAACACCATTATAATGATGGAATATTGTATAAACATCATTATAATGAGGGAATACTGTATAAACACCATTATAATAAATGAATACTGTATAGATACCATTGTAATGAAGGAATACTGTATAGACACCATTATAAAGGAATACTGTATGGACATCATTATCATGATGGAATACTGTATGGACATCATTATAATGAGGGAATATTGTATAAACACCATTATAATGAGGGAATACTGTATAAACACCATTAAAATGAAGGAGTACTGTATGGACATCATTATCATGATGGAATACTGTATGGACGTCATTATAATGATGGAATATTATATAAACACCATTATTATGAGGGAATACTGTATAAACACCCTTATAATAAAGGAATATTGTATGGACATCATTATCATGATGGAATACTGTATAAACACCATTATAATGAAGGAATACTGTATAAACACCATTATAATGATGGAATATTGTATAAACACCATTATAATGAGGGGATATTGTATGGACATCATTATCATGATGGAATACTGTATGGACATCATTATCATGATGGAATATTGTATAAACACCATTATAATGAGGGAATATTGTATATAGATAAATATAATGAGGAATACTGTATGAACATCATTATAATGAGGAATACTGTATGAACATCATTATAATGAGGAATACTGTATGAACATCATTATAATGAGGAATACTGTATGAACATCATTATAATGAGGGAATACTGTATGAACATCATTATAATGAGGGAATACTTTATGGAAATCATTATAATGATGGAATACTGTATGGACATCATTGCAATGAAGGAATATTGTATGGAAATCATTATAATGATGGAATACTGTATGGACATCATTGCAATGAAGGAATATTGTATGGACATCATTATAATGAAGGAATACTTTATGGACATCATTGCAATGAAGGAATATTTTATGGACATCATTATAATGAAGGAATACTGTATGGACATCATTGCAATGAAGGAATATTGTATGGACATCATTATAATGAAGGAATACTGTATGGACATCATTGCAATGAAGGAATATTGTATGGACATCATTTTAATGAAGGAATACTTTATGGACATCATTGCAATGAAGGAATATTGTATGGACATCATTGCAATGAAGGAATATTGTATAGACATCATTATAATGAAGGAATACTATATAATATCAACCGAGATTTGCCATTGCATCATGTATAGGCAGATCAAGGTTGATCAATTGCACTTTATACCTGCATAAATGTGGGTAAATGTTATAACTAGTCCTTCTTAAAACTATTCAATTATTCACTTTAAATTTATTTGATGATGCTGTTCCTGTTCATCTTCAACTATGGTCTATAAAATAAATAATTTTATACCCCCTTAAATTTTATCAAACTTTTCTTAATCACATGCTCAACATATCTATTTATAGACAGAATATAATGAGAATAATTTCAGACAATACTTTGTGCAATATTTTTGCAGTGTGTAACTTATTAATATAGAGGTGTAACTTATTAATATAAAGGTAACTTATTAATATAAAGGTGTAACTTATTAATATAAAGGTGTAACTTATTAATATAGAGGTGTAACTTATTAATATAAAGGTGTAACTTATTAATATAAAGGTGTAACTTATTAAGATAAAGGTGTAACTTATTAATATAAAGGTGTAACTTATTAAGATAAAGGTGTAACTTATTAATATAAAGGTGTAACTTATTAAGATAAAGGTGTAACTTATTAATATAAGGTGTAACTTATTAATATAAAGGTGTAACTTATCAATATAAAGGTGTAACCTATTAAAATAAAGTAAATTACACGATTTATTTTGTATCAGTGCATGTAAAAATAAAAACTAGTGAAAAAAATCAATTTCACAGAATATAGTTAAATCTCAATGAATATTTTGGTAAGTCCATTAGTTTCATGCTCTGGTATGCTTCTGTACCTTGTCAAGAAAATCACAACTTATTACCAAATGTACCCACTTATAAGACAAGTCAGACTAAAAGCATCAAAGATCCTATCATAGCTTAATGTGCCTGTAGATCAGGATTTTTTTGTGTGTTCTACCGATTAATCCTGACATACTGCACAAACCCAGATCTGTCAGTGCATTATATTATGGCAGATCTGGGTATTTACAGTTTGCAGATTGGCTTATCTTATAAGCGATCATATATGGCATGTAGCATTTTCTTTTCCCTTATAAGCAAGTATATATGGCATGTAGTATTTTCTTTTCCCTTATTGTCTTTGACTTATTCCTCCTACTTAGTATTTAAACTTCTGCCATATGAATTTTAATTAAAATATTTGCAAAACCTTAGAATCAAAACTTGTATGTTCAGAATTTCTAAGGACAATACAAAATGATCATCTTTCATTGATAGTGTATACCATATTAGAAGATATGTCAAAATACAGATCTTATGGTAAATTTGTTTTGATCTCATAATGTCATGGTTCTTGCAAGACTGACAGGTCTTATTATTTCATCTTTTCAGAAGATGACTATCAATGCATCAGCCTTGGACAATCCTCTGTACAGTGATGCAACATCCATAGTAAACCCACTCTACTCTGAGGCTTGACCTAACTTGGACCTATTAATATGTGCAATAACAATATTTAAAAAAAACTGACATGACAACCAAACTATTTGATTTTTATTTTAAGTTATTGCTATTCTTAAAAAATTGATATTTATTATTGAAAATATCTACCTATAAGAGTTCAAATACTCATACCCAGTGCAATATTTTGTCAACAGAAAATACAATAATTTTGGTTAATAAATTAATAAAATTTATGCATTTGTTTTCTCTTGTAATGTAAACCCATGCTTTGAGGCATCAAGTGACTGGCTGTAACAAGGGATTTGTAGGCCCTGTACCTGTACATTTTCAGATGGCAGTTATTGTGGAGTTAATAACTGCATTGAGACAAACTGTTATTGTGGAGTTAATAACTGCAATGAGACAAACTGTTATTGTGGAACTAATAACTGCATTGAGACAAACTGTTATTGTGGAACTAATAACTGCAATGAGACAAACTGTTATTGTGGAGTTAATAACTGCAATGAGACAAACTGTTATTGTGGAACTAATAACTGCATTGAGACAAACTGTTATTGTGGAGTTAATAACTGCATTGAGACAAACTGTTATTGTGGAGTTGATAACTGCAATGAGACAAACTGTTATTGTGGAACTAATAACTGCATTGAGACAAACTGTTATTGTGGAACTAATAACTGCAATGAGACAAACTGTTATTGTGGAGTTAATAACTGCATTGAGACAAACTGTTATTGTACCTGCTAGTTTGGACTCATGTGTATATGTCTTTGGTGGTGGTGGTGGTGGGGGTGAAGAGTTTGCAAAGGCTTCAAAACTTGGACATTTGAGCAATTATTACTGTGCAAGGAATATCATTAGTTCCGCTGTATTTGTTCACTTTGATTATATACATATAAAAACCTGACAACAACAATCTAATGGAGGGAACACATTGGAAGTTTTACATCTCACTCTGTGTCTAAATGAATATCACTTACAACAAAATTGAAATTTTCCCAGCATTAGAAATAATTCTATTTTTCCCTTGACTTAATATAAATTTGATGTTGTTATGCTGCTCTTCAAGCAATGGAATATACTGTAAACAGAAAAAAAAAATCAAAATATTCTTTCCTAATATTAAGAATGATTTGGCTCATTCAATAATAATTATGCATTGTTACGTGGTAGTTATTGTTGATATTACTGTTGGAAATAATAATATCAAGGAAAAATAATAATAACAACAACCAAACAAAGGTATGGACAGTAAAGAAGTGCAATAAAATGAAAGTAAATGGTAGTGACCGCAAGAAAGCCTACCACAGATGTTGAGTGAGCATTAAATAATATGCACCAATAGGACACTATTGATACCATTGGGTGGGGACAAAAATGGTATTGATACAGAAATTTAAGGTACTTTGGTTACCATCTTTTTGCCTTCAAATACCTTGACCTGATCACATTAGCATTAAGAATGCTCTCTGCTACCTTTGAATGCAGCCCTCCCTTAAAAATGTAAAAACATATTTCAGTCTATATATCATACATATCAAGGGAAGTAGCTCTTGTTACTACGAGCTGACCACCAGCATTCCAGATGTAACCAGTTTAAACTTTAGCTTGCAGCTGTGAACATTGCTTCCAAGAATCTATTGAAACTTGAATTTATTTGTATTTTTGCTTTTGCCAATTTTTTCCAGTTGATGCTGTCATTTGATATTAATCAGTAACACAATTTTCACTTGTGTAATTGCTCTTAAATTTAGTTTTTATTATGCACTTATCAAGTTACCTATTTCGACAATTTCAGTAGTCAGACTGGTCAGCATTTGCTGGTCATCTGTCACAGAAACCTTCTCAGTACGGAGGCAGGGATACTGTTGAAAACCCCTATTTCAAGTCTATGTGTACACCCCACTTGTGAATGGGAAACAGAGCACATATCTAGGGAGAGGCGATCAGATAGGCAACCCCCATTTGCAATAATCCATCGAATCCTTATGGAATGTGGGGTCATCCTTTTTAGGAAAGCCAAAAAGAGCACATCCCCACATGTTCCCCAGGAAAGACGAGAGGTATTTTTGTCCTCCAGTATTGTCTGCAATTAGGGACAGTCCCTTTACTCAGTGTTGTAGGACCAGGATTTGCTAATCTCCATATCTTTGTTACACTTAGGAGACACATCTCCCTCACAGAGAGACAAGGGTTCACAAAGTCCTGTCCGCAGTGGGAGTAAAATGGGTCCTGATGTACTCCCAGGAGTTCGACTCAGATCAGACTGAGGTGGTGCATTCTACTCTTTTATGAATCTGACCACTTTCAGCTGTCAACGCAATCAGCAATGGAAGACCTTCTATCCAGGCATTTGTGTCCCAAACCATCAAGCTCCGAAGACGCAAAATTCTCTCTAGCGGGGTGATAGTCTCAATCCTATCTTCCGACTAGCCCGATTAGTACTGTCCACTTGGCTAGAGTGCTTTCTCAATGGTCAAAAGCTGTTAAGATATCATCGGTAGTTATTTTTCTTCTATTCTGTGTAAGTTGTAAAAATGTGTACATTTTTATTCTATGGGGTGAGGTATTGTCACAGAATTAGGCGAAAATTGAATTTATTTCTTCTTAAATGCAAACTAATTTCACCATTTTTTTTTGTTTCGTCGTACATGCGTTACTTGGGGTGAATAAAAGTTTTTCAAGGTAAGCGACGTGTAGCGATTTGCATGTATGTACCTGACTAGAAATCACTTGAAGTCAGGAACATTATAATCACGGGGTGCACGGGAATTTTGCCGTGAATTCTGCTCACTTATTTGGGGACATATAAGGCAGAATATTTCTAAAAAAGATGAGTCAAAAGTATCTTGTCAAAGGAGAGATAGCTCGTCATCCTTTCTCCAGCCAAAGGGCTGAATGTGTCTGAATGTAGCTGAATGTGATTGATTGCTCCAGCAAAAGGGCTGAATGTGATTGATTGTGCCGTGATTGTGCTGTTTAATTGTGCCATTTGATTGTGCGATCAAATTGAGGTGTCTGACTGTCTGTCAGACTGTTTGTCCGTCTACATTCGTATCTGGCGTAAACAGGAGTTTATGATGTCTGAAAATATCTGTCGAGATGTGTAAATATCCGGAAATCTAGAAGTCTAAATGTCCGAGTGTCGGGGCTGTCTAGAGGTGTAAACGTCAGGGATAGCATCTAGGTGTTTGGGACCGGTGGTTCTAGTAGGTGCTGTATGCTGTCTGTATGTATAACTGTAGTGGATCCGTGAAGGGCAAGTGGCCGATAAAAGTATTGGGTCAACCCTAGGTATTCGGAGAAGATGTGCGGCGATTCAACAGTTGGTGAATCGTACGGCTGTACAGGGTCTAGACGCATGTGTGTGTTTCAATTGTTGTTGCAATTGAATACATTGTTATATTTACACGTAGTTACTTTGAATCACATTATTATTTCAAGGGATTTCATGAATCTCAATAACAGTTTGTAACTTGATTAAATACATGTAAATGTTTGCACTTGATACATCATTATTTTTCATTAATAATTTATTTCATAAATTTACAACATCTTTCACATATTGTGTTTGTGTTTTTCATTTAATCCACCAACCACTCGGTAACAATTCTGTTACACTCTAGTTTAACCGCTGAGTCACTTATTTGGGTAGTTCTTCGAAAGTGTCTCAAGGTTGCTGTTCACAAACTGGAGTCTGACAATAAATTGTAACTGCACCACACCTCCGACGAACTTGTATTTGTCAGCGTTCTTTGGGACGGCGCTAATGTTCTTCACCGAGGCCGTTCAGTTATCTCTGTACATATAGGCGGGACCTTCCACTGGCACCTTTAGTGTCTCGAAATCCGCAAAGATTATTGTATGGAACACGCATTTGGCGGTCGTATTAAGAAAATTAATGGATGTTCTTGCATGCCTCGGCATTTACTAGTGTTGGCTTTAAGTAGATCGGCCTGGGAGAAAACATAGAGACATCTACGGCAGATATTCTTCGAAGTTCCATTTTGGCATAAATAAACAAGGCACTGGTCTCTACAGTTCAAAATATCTTATAAGCTCGGGAATAAGCGAATTCGAATTAATGGCCAGGCATTTAGATAATTTAAAAGTGTTTATTGAGTTTCCCTGTAGCCCTTGATAATTCAAATTGAGCATGGTTTTTCTTCACAAATCAGCCGTTGAAGTCAATGAGGGACAGCTCAGAATAATGATCTACCCATGTACTAATTGCAAACAATCCTCTACTTGCCATCATAAATCTTGGACGTGGAGTGTCTCATGGTTTTAATTATTCACTTGGCAACTTTGCTTCAAAACGTGTCCTTATGAGTGAATTTATTGAGATGAACCAAGCGTTAAAAGGGCCTCTTTTGCAGGAAGAAATCCTTGTGTTGAGAGAAATGGTCCCTCCTCTGAGACAATGACATGGGCTGATCTGTCAGCAGGTCCAGAACTTCACTGAATCCTAATTGTTAGGGACACAGAGGGGCTGTCAAGATGAGGTAAGAAGTGGAGATTCTGATATTTTTTAGCACGTGTTGCATCATCCAGAAGATTGGAAACGTTTAAGCTAAACGTGTCTGCTGTTCAGCTATCTGATCTGGAACTGGAAGACGTAAAAGTGGAACATGTTGTTCAGATTTGTCGCAAACAAAATCCATTAAGGGTCTCCATCGCAGTCTGAGCAAGGAGTATGCTGCAGATTGGTGCAGCGACCACTGCCGGTGAATTACCTTGCCTTTCCGGGACAGACTGGTAGAGAGAATATTCTTCCTGCCGGTGATGTGCCGATAGTAATAGTGATAGTAATCCTCAAAGGGGCAAAAGATGTTATGCCTATACGCAAAAATGGGACTTGTCTGCACATTGTCGCCTGGACCGCTCCGGTGGCCTAGTGGTTAAAGCGTCCGCCGCGGAAGCGGGAGGTCGTGGGTTCGATCCCCGGCCGAGTCATACCAAAGACTTACAAAAATGGTACTAACAGCTGCCTCGCTTGACGTTCAGCATTAAGAGGTTAGTGTTAGGACTGGTCGGCCTGGTGTCAGGATAATGTGACTGGGTGGGACATCATGCTACATGTCTGCGGAAATGATGCCCCAGTGGTAGACATCAGTAGTAATAGGGGTACGTATAGCGTCAATGGAAAATCCAGTCAAAAACAGCTTGGGGAACTATGGCGTCAAGATTTATAGCGTCAATGGAAATTCCAGTCAAAAACAGCTTGGGGAACTATGGCGTCAAAACAGTTGGGGCACTCTGGCGTCAAGGGGAATTGAACATGGTGGGACTATCTAGCGTCAAGGGGAATTGAACATGGGAACTATTTGGGCCTGTCTAGCGTCAAGGGAAATGGAACATGGGAAATATGATTTGTATTTGCATAGGGGTCTGTCTAGGGACATGGGGAAAATGGAGGCAAAGAAAGCAAATATCTTTTTGAGGTATATGAGTGGTCCTGCAAACAAACCACACAATCTCCTATCAAAACAGAAGGGAAGGAAATTAAAATCACACAATCTCCTATACACACAGAAGGAAAAGAAAACAAAACAAGGATAATAAAGAACATCATACATTCTATGTAAAACATGTTCATTGTTTTCATTCATTCATCAATTTATTAAAAAGGTAGTATGATATTTATTGTCGACTGACTTCTTAACATATATCAAATTTAAGGGATGTCCTGTGTTTCTCAGCACACGCTACCAACAATGTTGCCAAGTTGTAATAAATCTAAGTCGAAGGGGGAAAAAGCAGCAGTAAATATGCTTTGTTCTATCGACAGTCTAAGATGTGTGTTTTGATTTGAAATTCAAAGTCAACCATAGGCAGGCTCATAAAGTGCAATGTCACTCGCGTCAATCATTGTTACATTGTTACAATTCTTCCGAGCGTGTGTTTCGGTTGTGGTATTTTTATTTGAAAGTTAGCCATAAGCAGGGTTATACAGTGCAAGATCACTCGCGTCATTCTTGAAATAGTTTTGTATTTGTTTCCTTTCTAAAACAAACGGTAGATCTCATGCTTAACAATATTTCCGTGACACATTGCAGTGCCAATTATAAAGATAAAGCTCTGATAACTGAATTGTACAAGTTTGTCAACTCAAGATTTTATTTCATCCAACGATTTATTGACTGACTATTTGTAAGGGTGTAGCGTTTGAAAAACAAATTACATGACAAACGAAAATGATGGTGCATACTGATTAAAAGTTTGGAGAGGTATCTTCAAACAGGAACATCTACCATTAGGATTTCAATCAAACGTATTACGAGAGAGAGAGAGAGAGAGAGAGAGAGAGAGAGAGAGAGAGAGAGAGAGAGAGAGAGAAACTACGTTATACCTACTTTTAAAAAGAATCAGGACACTTACGCTTGTTTTTGTGGTATATTTTCCCTTAGAAAAATTCAAAGAAACACACATCCCACTTAGAAAATAAATTCCATAGGAAAGGTCCACGATTTTAAAATATCACCAGTGTGAACCGATGACATACACGACTAAAATGTTCTCACAAAATAAGTAATCCAAATACGCACAGGGTAAGATTGTTATTGCTTTAGTTTTGCTTCTTTTTTATATAAATAATCTAGTGGTGAAACACGACATATCTCGAAACTAGGTGAAGTACTACTGAAGTCAATTCGAAGTGAACGCGGTAACAAAATTAGTCTAGCCAATGAAATTGTTTATGATGACTGATGCAATGGTTTGTACGAAGGTAGCATGGCAAAATAATAAATACGCTCTCAAGTTGTTCCCATTGCAGTGCAGACTGGAATGTGAACTTATATCCCTCCGTTGTGTATTGTAACATTTCTTCCTACCACATCAACTAATGAATGGTCACAGTACTCGTACATTTATTTTTACCACATCATCTACTGAACGGTATCAGTACTGGTTCGCATTATGAAACTGACAATTTATTTTTATCTTACTTAACCATTTTGACGTACACACTCACATCGGTATAGTCAAGAGTGGTGCAGTATTAAGTGGCATGGTTTTTCGTTTCTTTTTTTTCCTTCTTCTTTTCTTTTCAAGCTTGTGAATCTGGGATTTGTACGAATTAACGAAGCAAGTTCAGTGAACCTCGAGGATAAAAGCCAAGTTGTCTGTCTATTGATGTGAATATTTACATCCAAAACAATATGACCTGCAAAACACAAAGATATACGGCAAGCATGATTAGAATGAACACAACAACAACTAACTGTTGTAACAAAGAGATGTTTTTCTTCACGTCCGCGTAACTTAGAGTTTCAATCCTCTTTCAAGACAAACTTGGTACCCTTTTGTGAGCGTGAAATTAAAATACTGTAGAAACTTAAGCGCTTTGCTGTAGACTATAGTATAGATAATTTCAGCAACAAACTAAACAACCTAAATACCGTTACAACAATAGAAAACCCAAATCGTCTATTAAAAAAGAAATGCGTTTTAAAAAAATAATTAAAGATTAACGATGGCTAAGCAATACAACCGAATTAAAGAAAGGCAATGATATTTCTATATAGGCCTTTCACTTTGATATTGTGTGTGGATGTAATCTGCCACGTATTAACAGCTTGTAAAAAGGTATACGCAAAGAGAAACCTCAATTCAAACTGACTTTTTCAGATTTGTTCCTTCTTTTTATTTTTCGGGAACACACCTAAACACTATTCAAGGAAAATACACATATCAAAACATGCTATTTACTATCCACACACCGGTAAGCAGGCAAAACAAACCACACCATTTACTATCCAAAATCACACCCTATACTATCCACACACACACACACACACACGGGGTAGCAGCCAAACCAAACCACATCAGTTACTATCTAAAATCACACCCTATACTAACCACACACACGGGAAGCAGCCAAAACACACCATATTATATACTATCCAAACACACACCATATACTATCTACACACACACACACACACACACACACACACACACACACACACACACACGGGGAAGAGGCCAAAACAAATCACACCATTTACTATCTACACACACGGGTAAGCAGCCAAACTCCCCATATTATTTACTATCCAAAATCACACCCTATACTATCCACACACGGGAAGCAGCCAAAAATACACCATATTATATACTATCCAAAATCACACCCTATACTAACCACACACGCAAAAGGAAGCAGCTAAACACACCATATTATTTACTATCCAAAATCACACCCTATACTATCCACACACACGGGGTAGCAGCGAAAACAAACCACACCAGTTACTATCCAAAATTACATCCTATACTATCCACACACACACGGGGTAGCAGCCAAAACAAACCACACCAGTTACTATCCAAAATTACATCCGATACTATCCACACACAGGGGGTAGCAGCCAAAGCAAACCACATCAGTTACTATCTAAAGTCACACCCTATACTAACCACACACACGGGAAGCAGCCAAAACACACCATTTACTATCCAATATCACACCCTATACTAACCACACACACACACACACACACACGGGGGAAGCAGCCAAAAACACACCATGTTATATACTTTCCAAACACACACCATATACTATCCACACACACACACACACACACACACACACACACACACACACACACACACGGGGAAGTAGCCAAAACAAACCACACCATTTACTATCTAAAATCACATCCTATACTATCCACACACGGGAAGCAGCCAAAGAAGTCAAAGAGCATCTATATTTTACAACAATGTATAGCAAATGACTGACGCATTGGTTTTAAAAGACATTTTTTATTTATATAAGAAACAACTAACAAAACACAATTGTTTTCAACTAACAAATATTTGTTCCTAGAAGTAGTGTAGGAACCACGGTCCAAAAGATAATAACGTTCCCAGGTATCCAATTTTTGTTGTGTAGCCTTCTTTTTTCCTTTCTTCACAGGTTATGATAAGTTATCAGTTCGATACAGACTTTTGCTTGAAACGGTTTGTCAAGTAACTGTTGGTTAGCTTCGTCTCTTTACTCTGGGCCAAGAGAGCTTCGATGCGATCAATTTCTCGAGCAAACAATGGAGGAGAAGAATGATCACGCAAGCCTTTATACCACTGAAGTAACACGTCTTCTTCTGAGATGAGACTCCAAGCTTCGTTCAGATAATCGTCCAATTTTTCTTCTTGACTCATCATCATACATTTATCGTGTTGAATTTGACTGGGATGATCGATTTGACATCCATAACAAACTTTCTTAATCATTTCCCTCATTTTATCTTCTAAGTGTTGTGCAAAACAGGCGACTAACTGTTGTTCCTGTTCTGACCATCTTGACCGCATGATCACTACTTCTTCTTTTTGGTCTTGAGGTTCTCCTTTCTCTGTAACCTCCCATTCCATGGATTCTCTACTATTCAAAGAGGGACAAGAGTCTTCCATCGTGTCTAATAGTCTAGAATGACTTCTCTCAAACTGTTCATTTTGATGGTATTATCGAATTCGGCATACAGAATGACATTCACCGTTTCGGTAAGAGCTCTTGCAAACTGAAGTTCCACACGCAGTTGCCCCGATTTTATAGGGTGGAAATGTCCATCGTCGCTGCCATGGTCTGGCGTGAAATCAAACGCCCACAACGTGTAACCTCCGGCATAATCGTCGTAGGAAATACCGTGACTGGTGTTGGTTCCTAACTCTCCTGTGGCTTCGTACAGTGACAAGTACGACCTCAAGTAATTCTTTTGTTCTCCAAAGTTGGGTTCGAAAGGTCGGGTACACAACGTTTTGCCATCGCGACTGACTTCGATTTTGGGTACATTACAGTGCTTAAACTGGAAAGGATTTTGATCGTGGGCACCGTTGAAGGCTGCATTGCTGACGATACCAATGAATAAAAGTTTGAGAGAGAGAGAGAGAGAGAGAGAGAGAGAGAGAGAGAGAGAGAGAAAGAGAGAGAGAGAGAGAAACTACGTTATACCTACTTTTATAAAGAATCAGGACACTTACGCTTGTTTTTGTGGTATATTTTCCCTTAGAAAAATTCAAAGAAACACACATCCCACTTAGAAAATAAATTCCATAGGAAAGGTCCACGATTTTAAAATATCACCAGTGTGAACTGATGACATACACGACTAAAATGTTCTCACAAAATAAGTAATCCAAATACGCACAGGGTAAGATTGTTATTGCTTTAGTTTTGCTTCTTTTTTATATAAATAATCTAATGGTGAAACACGACATATCTCGAAACTAGGTGAAGTACTACTGAAGTCAATTCGAAGTGAACGCGGTAACAAAATTAGTCTAGCCAATGAAATTGTTTATGATGACTGATGCAATGGTTTGTACGAAGGTAGCATGGCAAAATAATAAATACGCTCTCAAGTTGTTCCAATTGCAGTGCAGACTGGAATGTGAACTTATATCCCTCCGTTGTGTATTGTAACATTTCTTCCTACCACATCAACTAATGAATGGTCACAGTACTCGTACCATTTCTTTTTACCACATCAGCTACTGAACGGTCACAGTACTGGTTCGCATTTTGAAACTGGCAGTTTATTTGTATCTTACTTAACCATTTTGACGTACACACTCACATCGGTATAGTCAAGAGTGGTGCAGTATTAAGTGGCATGGTTTTTCGTTTCTTTTTTTTCTTCTTCTTTTCTTTTCAAACTTGTGAATCTGGGATTTGTACGAATTAACGAAGCAAGTTCAGTGAACCTCGAGGATAAAAACCCAAGTTGTCTGTCTCTTGATGTGAATATTTACATCCAAAACAATATGACCTGCAAAACACAAAGATATACGGCAAGCATGATTAGAATGAACACAACAACAACTAACTGATGTAACAAAGAGATGTTTTTCTTCACGTCCGCGTAACTTAGAGTTTCAATCCTCTTTCAAGACAAACTTGGTACCCTTTTGTGAGCGTGAAATTAAAATACTGTAGAAACTTAAGCGCTTTGCTGTAGACTATAGTATAGATAATTTCAGCAACAAACTAAACAACCTAAATACCATTACAACAATAGAAAACCCAAATCGTCTATTAAAAAAGAAATGCGTTTTAAAAAAATAATTAAAGATTAACGATGGCGAAGCAATACAACCGAATTAAAGAAAGGCAATGATATTTGTATATAGGCCTTTCACTTTGATATTGTGTGTGGATGTAATCTGCCATGTATTAACAGCTTGTAAAAAGGTATACGCAGAGAGAAACCGCAATTCAAACTGACTTTTTCAGATTTGTTCCTTCTTTTTATTTTTTGGGAACACACCTAAACACTACTCAAGATAAATACACATATCAAAACATGCTATTTACTATCCACACACCGGTAAGCAGGCAAAACAAACCACACCATTTACTATCCAAAATCACACCCTATACTATCCACACACACACACACACGGGGTAGCAGCCAAAACAAACCACATCAGTTACTATCTAAAATCACACCTTATACTAACCACACACACGGGAAGCAGCCAAAACACACCATATTATATACTATCCAAACACACACCATATACTATCTACACACACACACACACACACACACACACACACACACACACACACACACACACGGGGAAGAGGCCAAAACAAATCACACCATTTACTATCCACACACACGGGTAAGCAGCCAAACTCCCCATATTATTTACTATCCAAAATCACACCCTATACTATCCACACACGGGAAGCAGCCAAAAAAACACCATATTATATACTATCCAAAATCACACCCTATACTAACCACACACGCAAAAGGAAGCAGCTAAACACACCATATTATTTACTATCCAAAATCACACCCTATACTATCCACACACACCGGCTAGCAGCGAAAACAAACCACACCAGTTACTATCCAAAATTACATCCTATACTATCCACACACACGGGGTAGCAGCCAAAACAAGCCACACCAGTTACTATCCAAAATTACATCCGATACTATCCACACACACGGGGTAGCAGCCAAAACAAACCACACCATTTACTATCCAAAATCACATCCTATACTATCCACACACGGGAAGCAGCCAAACTCACCATATCATATACTATCCAAAATCACACCATTTACTACACACACACACACACACACACACACACACACACACACACACACACACACACACTTAGAAGTAGCCAAAAAAACAAACCATTACTTTCCAAATTCACACGATCAAATCTACTAATCACACGATAGAAAGATGTATGTGTAAGTGTCAAAAGTTAAAGTCATATAACGTTTGTACGGTTTGTAACCTTTCACTCGGGATAATGTGAAATATCATGAATTATTATCACAAACAGAATTGAAACATAGCAGGCTTAAAGGTTGGTTTTTTTTATATAGATTTACTAAATTTTACAACTTGCTTGTGCTTGTCTCATACTTTGGTCTCGGGAAGGATCCCCTTTGTAGGGGTAGCAACTGTGGTAAGTGTAGCAGTCGTTGTCGCTGCTATCAAATAAGAGTAGATCATTTTAAAAAATGGATCTAGTATTTTATATTTTTTTAAAAATCAAATAAAGAAATACAGTTGTTGGTAGACATCGTGGTCAGCAACAAAGTAAAAGTGACAAAGAGAATGAGACATCGTAGTCGAGAAGCGTACTTCTGGAGTACTTACGTGTCCTAACGTCACAGTACCTTCTCAATCACTCTTGATGCAAAAGCAATGCCTTCTCCGCGTGAGACCATGTGGCTACTATCATACGGTTGTCATTCAATCCAAAGTAACCTCCTGGTAATTTCACCGTACCTGTATCGAAATGAACTTGTGATAGACGAATATTCGTTCTCTGTGCGCTTGCCTGAATACTTTAACTTTAAAAGTCGGTTCCAAACTTTCAAAGAAAACTGGCCAACATATCTACCTGGACCAACTCCTGAAGAATTAGCCAGAGCCGGATTTTTCTACTTGGGCGAAGGGGATAAAGTCAAGTGCTTCAGTTGTGGCGTATCCATTTACGGGTGGGAAAAGAAAGATTCCGCTTACCTGTAACATGCTCGATGGTCTATGAATTGTCAATACCTACCTTTAGTAGGCCCTAGTGATTGAAAGTGACAATACTGGTCCATGTACGTTTAACAAACCAGTTTGGCTTTGGAGACAAACCTAGACCAGTATATAAACCCTCTTTAAAACATAATATTCAAGGATTACCACACAAATTGCAAGAGAACATCTACAAGGACGTTTGGCAGGGCCTTGCTAAAGCAAAATCTCAAGGGGTGACTGTAGAACTTTTGTGTCGTGAAATTCACAAGAGGAAAGTGACAAAAATTAATCGACGTGTCAGATTTATCTGGATCAAGGGTATCTTTTTCCACTGTTTTCAATTTGGTACGTTTACATCTGAAGATGTTTTGATCCTTCTTGACCGTTACCCTGAATGGCAGTGGGACGAAATTACACGTTATATTAATCACTTTCGCTTTTGGAGAAGATTTTATTCAGTGCAGGATATACACTGGTGGTCTTCGACCTAAAAAAGTATAAAATAAAACTGCCATGCCACAACCTTTATCACTTGTGATCAAACAGATTCCGTGGAAGGATATCAATGAGAAGATTCACACGGTAAAGGATTACGAACACTTATTGCAAGAACTGTGTCCCATGAATGAGGGTCGACGTGTAGTGTGTGTTTTAGTGACTTGCTTTCTGGCATTTCGTTTACCTGCCGATTCCTTGTGGACACTTTACGAACACTACCTACCAAAAAAAGACAGTATGGTGACGCCTTTAAATGTCCACGAGAGACTCATTCTGTTAAAAGCTTTACGCTTTCATCTGGATACGTCTCGACCTCTACAGGAAAAAAAGATTCGTCAACTTTTACGTACGGAAGCGGTGTACGAAGATGTGTGTGTAGCTTATGATTTACACCCTCATTGGACAGATGTACGTGACTGGAAAAATTGGGATTTTGAGGCTTGGACAAACGAAGCATCTCATTATGCTCAAGCATTTTGTTCGTAAAATTCATCGTCGAGTGAAAAAAGTCACTTTTAGACCTGTGTTAGTGACAGTACCAGAAGAAAAAGAACAAGAAAAAGAATTTGTCACCGAGGACAATCCCTCTGTTCAAGACAGAACTGTCATAGACATTCCCCCACAAAAACCCTTCCGAGAAGACAGCTATGTGACTGTACCCCATGTAGAGACTATAAGAACATTACACACTACCTCTAGGACACCGTCGTTACCCAAACCATGTTGTACAGTAACTTGTTTATATACCCCTTTTGATCGTTTGCATGTGTATTTTATTCCTGTATTTATCCATTTGGCTATTATGTATATTTGTCTTTCGTGTTGCATTGAAATAAACGTGTTTTGAAAAAAGTATAAAAACCTCTTGTCTTGTCTGTTTTTGTGTCAATCGTGTCATACCCTACACTACCATGGCTCACTCTGCTATTTCTACCCCTTCTTCCTCTTCGACTTTCAAAGTCATTGACGAACACTTAGATCATGCTAGTTGGGAAGCCTTGTATCTTCGTCATCCTTTTAACATGTTAATTGCTGGACCGAGTGGTTCGGGCAAAACCGAATTTGTCAAACGTTTGATCGAACATAAACATCATTTGATCGATCGTCCACCTCAACGCATCGTGTGGTGTTACAAAGAGTGGCAATCGGCATACAGCCTCTTGCAAGAAAGTCAAGGTGATTCCATTGTGTTTGTAGAAGGTATTCCGAGAGAAGACGAGGGGATAGTGTCTGACCCTAGTCAAACTCATTGGGTCATTTTTGACGACATGTTAGGAGAAGACGAAGAAGAAATTAAACTGTGGTTTACGCTTAAAGGGCATCATCGTAATGCCAGTGTCATCTACATTACACAAAATTTATTTCAACAAAGTAAAGCCCATCGTACCATTAGTCTCAATGCTCATTACGTGGTCTTGTTTAAAAGTCCTCGAGATAAATCACAAGTGCAAGTCTTACCCAAACAGTTAGGAACACCTTGGCTGACTCATGCGTACGATGATGCCACTCAAACACCACACGCCTATTTACTCGTGGATTTAAAACCCACTACCATTGATTATTTGCGATTTCGTACCGATTTGTTTCATGACCGGTGTCAAGACGGAGGACCTGTCGTGTACACGTCCTCGTCGTCGACCTAACTACCACTAAAAAAATCTATAAAAACCTTGCGGGTGATGCCAGCCAAATTCAATTTGACACACGTTTTTCCTAATTTGATGAGAGATTGGAAATCTGCGTCTCCCAAAACGTCTCCTCCTCCTCCTGTGAGACCCTCGTTCATATTAGCGTCAGTTGCAGCGGCTCACAAAGTACCTGCCCCCAAAGTCAAAGTCCAAGAAAGATCTGGCATGTTAAAGAGTTTACTAGATTTGTCCAAACAAGAACTGCCCCAATTGAGTTCGTTACGTACCCCTTCACGACGTGTGCTACCTGTCATAAAGTTGATACGACGCAAAGACAACCAGTGGCGACGCATTTCAGTATAAAAATAGGACTTGAGGACCACAACGGGAATCAGTATTTTCTGTACCACTGCTGAACACTCAAGGATGCTTCCTCAAAAACGTTCACACCATCACCCTCATCGTTCTGCTGTACAAAAAGGAAAAGGAAAAAGACGATCTGGTCATCCTACCAAACGCTTAAAAACCAAATATCGACGTTATCTCCTCCAAAGACGTAATCCTTTAAAAAAAAAGAAGAGTCACCAAAAAGGAGGTAACTTTGGCCATTTTGGGAAACACATCGTCACCTTTTCGACGAATCACTAGTAGATAAAAGAGGGTGTGTACCAAGTCATTGACGTTAGTGTATTTCTGGAACGAACAAGCAAAGATGTCACCTCGCAGAAAACATTCTTATTCACTCTCCAAGGGAAAGAAAAGGAAATGACTACCACCTCGTTTAGTCAAACACGGAGACATATTGTCTGTCCTGTCCAAAGCCTCTCCAGCCATGGGAAAACAAATCATTAAAACTGCTTCCAAAGATGTCATCGATACCGTGTGCGAATGTTGTTTGAATGTATTGAAAGGCACGATACCTTTGTCTCTACACCAAAAAAAAAATGCTTAGCCAAACATCAACACGTTCTTCGTCAAATGGTTCAAAAGAAAATACCCATCCGTCAAAAGAAAAAAATGGTGCAACGCGGAGGATCTTTTCCCTTTCTTTTTCCTATCTTGACAGGATTAGCGAAAGCTGGCGCAAGTATATTGCCAGGTGTGGTACAAGGGATGGCACGAGGGATATCCCAAATGTGATCCTTCCAGAAGATAAAAGGGATCCATGAGGCACCATGAACTCAGACGTCACCTTTGGAAGCCCATGGAAGGACGAAAACTGACTTTAGTCCCTTACAAACGATGGATGGAATACCATCGTAGGCAAGAACAACGTACCCCCCATTTACCACCCAATCCTGATTTGACCGAGATGTCCCAATTACAACACGAACTGCAATCCTTGATGCAACGCCACGATTTGTCCGAAACCGAAAAATCGCAAAAGTACGGCCAACTTTTGCAACGACTACAACTCTTTCATCGAAAAGCTGTGGAACAAACAGCTCTTCTTACTCTGTCTGATTTGAAGGCTCTGATGAATAGTCCGTCGCTCTCACCCTCTACAGTAGCCAAAACAGACGCTACGCCACCATTAATCAAGAAAGAAGAAGAAGAAGAACCCCAGGATCTCTCACAAACACTCACTGCCACTCCCCTTCCGAGTAAGATTGCCGCTTCCTTATTGACCCCATCCCCCACTCCCCAACGAGAAGAACTCAAAACTTGGGTTAAAAAGATGATGGCTACTCCTCCTTCGACAGATGTGAAAAAGAAAGAAAGGAAACCAGAAGTGAAAAAAGAAAAGAAGACTAAAGCTATCTCGTTTCCACCTCCGTCACTACCACAACCAGTACCCTCGACATCGACTCCTGTGGCACATCGGACACGTAACACCGTCTCCAAACAACCCAGCAGCAGAGAGGGTGAGCCGGACAACATTTTTAGACAAGTTTTCACTGAAATCAGGCTTAAAACAATGAAATCAGGCAAAAAAATCAAGGAAATCAGGCAAAAAAATCAATGAAAAATCAATGAAATCAGGCAAAAAATAATAATGAAAAATCAATGAAATCAATGAAATCAAAAAAATGACTAAGCCTCCATTCGATTTTCAACCGAATATTTGATCCAGTCCGATACGATATCGTGTTCGAGGGTCATGTAAATTTATTGTTACAAATCCGTGGGGGGTAGACTGAGCATGACTAAAGAAATTTCTAAATTGACTGAAGTCCATATCGGAGCACCATGTCTGCCAAATATTTCGTAGCGTATGTGTATCAACGCCGTTGAATACAGCAAGCATATTACAGTTATCTCTAATCACTTTTGGAATCTGAGTGTAGCGTTGAGTGACATAGATCACATCAGTGTTTTTATGCCTGCCTCGGGAAAATATTCTAGCAGGGTTTTTTTGATTATCTAACATGACATCGTCGTATACAACTAAATTGTTGATACTTCCATCGAGGTCATTCACGGATGGCGCCTCGTCAATATCGGTTATAAATTCAATAACATCCTCGCCGGCAATCTCTGAAGCGTTTTCATTAAAATCTTTTAGCACTTCATAGCATCGTTGATCATCTACGCTAGGGGCAATTAAATACAACTTATCCCACTTCATCCATCTCATTATTAAATTGAGCAACAATTGCGTTTTACCGGATCCAGATGGCCCGATTATAATTGCGCGGATAGAGTTTGGTAGTGCTGCATGATGCTTCACTGGTTCTCTTGTTTTAGTCGCTGAAAAACCAATTATATTCATATCTCTATACATAAATTATGGATCTATATTGCGTGAAGTGTACGGCGCGTACTGGCACAGATGACTTGACGACGATTACAACTAAAAATAACCGATCAGCGCTTTCTGGTAAATGCGTACAGTGTAGTACAAAGAAATTTAGATTTGTTTCTAAACCCAAGGAACCCAAGGAACCTTTAAAAAAAAGCGAGGAGGTGATATCGCTGCCAAATTAGCAAAACTCCCTGGAACCCCATGGGGGAAATACCCCGGAGAAAAACACCTTCCAGGGTATAGTTATTGTGGACCGGGAACAAGACTTGATATCAGACTCAATGATCAAAATCAGCCCCGACCCGGTGAGGAACCAATAAACGCTATTGATAAGGCCTGTCACCTTCATAATGTTGCTTATAAAAGCAGCAATTCGCAACACAGGCATCTAGCAGATGTGAAATTAATTCATGCGTTGAATTCTATCACTGATAAATCCTTCAAAGAAAAATTGGCTTCCTTTTTGATAAAATCGGCAATGAAAAGCAAATTGATGTTAGGTGCTGGTAATTAATAACAACATGGAATCTATTTATTATTCCCCAAGAGGATACTGGAGGGGTAACGCTGCAATCAGTAAACTCGCTAGCGCCGCAAAAGTGAAAAAAACCACTGCGGCTCATTGGTTATCCAAACAGGCACTATGGCAAATTTATCTACCACCGCCTAAACAAATTCAATTCTCGCATTTTGATGTAACCGGACCCAATGAAGTTCATCAGGCTGATCTATTATTTCTGCCACATGATCGTGGTTACAAATATGCGTTAACTGTAGTTGATATTGCAAGTCGATACAAAGAAGCAGAACCGTTAAAAACAAAATCGGCCACTGAAGTGGCTTCTGCATTTGAAAGGATTTATCGAAGGAGTCCTCTGCACTGGCCAAATCTGTTACAAGTTGACCCGGGCAAGGAATTTCAGGGTGCAGTGTTATCTACAATGAAATATCACAATGTCGCTATCAGACGAGGGCATACTGCACTGCATCGTGATCAGGCCATTGTAGAACGGTTTAATAAAACCCTTGCTGAACGGTTATTTGGATATCAATATGCAAAAGAATTCATCCAAGAAAAAAGATCCCGTGAATGGGTTAAGAGATTACCAGGTGTAGTTACCGCACTGAATAACGAGATTACTAGAACCATCAACATGAAACCTATCAACGCGATTAAAAAGAAGTCGATACCTGAAAAACCACAAAAGGATTTTAGCGTTTCCCAACCAATTCTTGGTAGTAGTGTCATTGTGAGGTACTTATACGAACCAGGAGAGCTTGAAGGGGGTAGAAAAAGGGCTACTGATCCTATTTGGAGCGTCACTACGCATAAGATATCTAGTATAACACGATCTACGGGTAGACCTCCAATCTATAAATTGGATTCAACTGCCCCTCAACGGGGTTTTACTAGACAACAATTACAAGTGATACCCGAGGATACTCAATTGCCACCCCATGGTCTTAACTAGCACCCTTGCGTCTATTGCACTCAAGACAAGTCAACATCACATTATTTCTGACATGACCGAGATTGTTATTTTTTCTGTCTACGGTGAATTGGCGAGGATCCTTATCCGAATACTGCCAACGCATTATACAATTGCAACTCGCGCAGTGATTATTCTGTTGTTGCTTCAGAGTAATTATTAATTCAGCATCAATATCAAATTCTCGTTGTTTTTTTTTTGTCCTGTTGTTTGTAACCGGAGAGTTTTTTTATCAATAATATCATCTATTGTGGTGTCATTATCATCGCCAATGATTTCATCATCGCCACTGGCTTCGCCAACGACAATTCTTCGAAGTTGATTTATTTTTCGTACTCTAGACACTGCGAGATAGACTAAATTCGACCATTCTATGCGATTATCTACCATCCAAACAATTGTATCCGATATAGTCAATCCCTGTGAAGAGTGTATTGTTGCTGCATAACCTAGCGTCCATGGGGATTTATTAGCACGCAATGCATCTTCAACAACATTGATATCAACCAGCACAATATCATTTAATACGAGAATTCGTTTTTCACTCTGTCCTGGAATATCAACTTCGATGTTCTGTTTTCGCGTATCCGATGGCCTATAACAGAGGGGCACTGGAAGTGTTGCAAATTTTTGTTTATGCAATTCAAATAACTTCATCTGAAGTGTGTCCCTGACTATTTTTCTACTTGCAATGATCAAATCGTTTGGTCTCCACATTTCCCAGAAATCATTCATTGGAGTTTCCGAAATTATTTCACGGGTTATTTCACACTGGATTCTATCCGGTTGTAATCTAATTAGTTTCTTCAATTCTTTTAATTCATTATCAAGTGATCTATGATCGGTATCAATTTCTTCATAATAGTCTACAAAACCCTTTAGCCATTCATGGGGAGATGCACCGACAAATGGTGGTGGTTGGCCGTGATCACCGCACATGACGACTTTTGTATTCTTCAATAACAACCACTCAAGAAATATTTTTAAGACATCTTCTGACACTGTGTCTATTTCATCCCAAATCATGATTTCAGGAATAAATTTCTCTCCCATGCGCTCAGGAGTCCATTTATCTCCCTTCCATCGGAAAAAGCTGTGATAAGTGCAAGCATTTACCCCTCTCTGTATCATTTCTCTTGCAAGTCTATGAGTTGGTGTTAGCACAATCATTTTTGTGAAATCCGTAGGATTTTTCCCACGAAATAACTCAATTGCCCGGGTTGTTTTTCCTGACCCGCCACAACCGTTTAAATAAACTGTTTTATACAGGCATATTGGATCAGAAATCGGTGGTGCACTAGAAAATTCTGAACACTGATTGCTTTCTAAGTAATTATTTTCAATGGTAACATCTGCTGATTGAATATAATCATGAATCATTTCTTTCTTAATTCTCCATGATCCCCATTTCTCGTTGCCAGTAGCCTTAAAATCAGCCATTTTGCTATTTATGTAAAATGAGTCAGTGGCAACTCTAACTGCGGTGTTAGGAAATCTATTGATCATTGAAAACAGATTGATAGAAGCATAACCGAGCATAGAAGCTCTCAAATGTGTGTACTGCGGATGGTATCCATCATTGTAGGTAACAATTGTACCCAATTTGGTTCCATCGGACATAAATGCGTCCTTACGATTGACATATAGGCCCTTATTCGTTAAATCCGTGATTACAAAATCGTATTCAGCGTTGTCTATAATCAATCGTGAAGAATATTTCGTATTATCATCTTTGCCACCTTGGGTAAATTTACCGATTATTCTTCGTCCAAGATTTTTTGCTTCATTGTTTCTGATTTCAAATAACTGTTGGGACCAATCCATGATTTGTTGTTCATTAAAATCAGGAAACAGTTTTCGCTCTTCGCTAATTATTTTTTCTAGATCAGGTTGGGGTAACCAGACTGATTTCTGTGCTCGATAGGATATAATTGCTTCACTGACAATTAATGATTTTAACATCTTACAATCAAGCATATACCGTAATAACACTATTGGCATCCAGTGTTTTTCAGACATGTGTTTACCAATCCAAAGATAACTACACGGATGAAGTCCTTCAGCCATTTCAAATGATACTACACAAGCGAATCCGGTTAAATCAAAATCAGGAAGTGGTCCATTAATAGCAACACGGGTCATTTCGTGTGTAGGGTGTCCAAATCGTTTGAAATATTTCTCGCATTCTCCATACCCAAGAAAACTTCCTGGATAACACGCAATCATATCAACGGAAATAACGGTATCAGCGGTGTATTTTGTGTTCCATAATCCGCCGTGGCTGTATTCAAGACAGGACAATTTGACATCTGATAAGAACTCACTTCGTGTTGGTTTCCACGCGTTTTTCTTTCTAGCAAAATGTGCTGCAAAGGATGGTACTGTGAAACAGTTTGCTAATAATTGATCGTCTTCTTCTCCGTCCCCAGAAAACTCACTAGCTAGTTGTTTCATTTGATTCTGCAGCTCTTCAGTACGGTATAATTCTCCGTTAGGCCTTACAAACTGATCAAATTTGCATTCTTCGTCTGAAGTACTATGAAATAGCCACACTGACACAGGATCGTTTTTACTCAAATGGTAAATAGCATCAAATAATTTCTGCTCTGAAAAAAACTCTTCGGTTTGGGATAGATATTTTACGGTTCTATCCCGTGGGAATATTGTTACTGCAGATGACCACGCGTGTTCGTTATGATCAATAATTTCAATGGGGTTTCCTTTTTTTGATTGATATTTCGGTTCTTTTAATACTTCACCGGTGATTGTCCTTACCGATATTGGAAATCTCAATGATGTTTCTAATTTGGTTATATCCTGAATTGTTGCCCCATGCTCTTTTACCGTGAACTCCCACTCGGTTATTTTTTTTCGTCTTAGATCAGTGAGTTTATTTCCCCGGGACGCATTTGTGAAGTGTTCTATTATTCGTTCTGCTACACAATTGAGCCCTGTCGAATATTTCATGGGTGCTAGTTTTGAAATATCAGGTTTTTCATTGAGCGGATAGATCCCGTAAACAACTGCTGTTACAGGATAAGATCTTTCGTAGTAGGGTTTATCAATTCCAGTCAAAATTCCCGGTTTTGAATCCTGATTCACGGTGACAGTTTTTTTGCCCCAGAGAATGGGTTCAAATTTATCCCTAATAATCCATTTGCCATCCTCACGGATAATGAATTTGATTCGGAAAAAATGACTTTTTTCCCCAATACGTGAAATGATCACTGCTGCTTTTTCATCATTCATGGTAGCGTCAACAACACCATCAATTCGAAATGTTGACCAACAATAAGATGCTCCATCACGCTTGAATTCATTAAAACAGTCTCTGATGGGTTTATCAAGAATTTTATTCTTGGGTGTATTAGAAACTATATCAAGATTGAATTGAGCATCCTTCCATGGTGATCTCATGTTTCCGTCTCTTGGACGTTTGTTACGTTTTTTGGGTCTATCGCGATTAAATCTAGGATTGATTTTTAATAATCTCTTAAACTCTTTCATGTTTCCGTCTTTTGGACGTTTGTTACGTTTTTTGGGTTTATCGATATTAAATCTAGGATTGATTTTTAATAATCTCTTAAACTCTTTCATGTTTCCGTCTCTTGGACGTTTGTTACGTTTTTTTGGTCTATCGAGATTAAATCTAGGATTGATTTTCAATAATCTCTTGAACTCTTACATGTTTCCGTCTCTTGGACGTTTGTTACGTTTGTTTCCGTCTATTGGACGTTTTTTTGGTCTATCGAGATTAAATCTAGGATTGATTTTCAATAATCTCTTGAACTCTCTATCGGTATTGATTTTAGCATTTTTCGAAGTCAATCTCTTGAACTCCTTCATGCTATACTAAAAACAAGTGTCTAAATGAAAGATTTATGTATAATGATTCACTGCAAATGGATCAGTCACTGAATTAGACAAATAGTATAGTATACGAATGACCCAAGAATTCAGACAGCACCCTGTGAGTACAAATTATGAAGCATCCAGTGATGGTGTTGTAAGACACTGTAGACTGAAGAACCCAGTTGGGAGGGATAATGGTATGGGGTATTTGTTCTTTACTGTTGGAAAGAAGAAATATTACAATCATCGTTTCATATTTGAATGTTTTAATGGATTGATCAAAGATGGTTTTGTTATCGATCACATTGATTCTAATCCAAGGAACAATTCTTTATCAAATCTGCAAGCTATCACACAGAGTGAGAATTCCAAACGAGGAAGGACTGGCACTTTTTCAAAAAAAACGAAACCAGTAAAATCTTTTAATACAACAACTAACGAAGAGAAAATATTTAAATCAATATATGAAGCCGGCAAGTATTTCAATATTTGTAGAGCCTCAGTACGATTCGTTGCAGAGGGGGTTTGTCGATCGGCTATTTAAATAAAGACGGGGCAAAAAGTTCAATTTAGTTATGTCTAATGCTTCATAATTTCCAATTAGAGATATGTCATTCTTATAGAATAATGAATTCTGAAAACATGAATAGCATCATAGTTGAAATAGTAAAATTGAAAAATCAGGATATCAAAATATCAGATGGATTAAATCCTGATCAAATTGTGTCTGATTTTCAGGATATAGAATACGGGGTTAACACTAACAAATATATGCTACCCAAGAAGTATGCACTCATCAAAAGAATTCAGAATTCTATTAAAGACTCTCTTTCATTTTCCAGTGACATCAGTGTGTTCGTTCCGTTGTATACTATCGTAGAGGGAATACGAAAAGAATTGGGGTACGAATACGAATTGAAAAAAGAAGTCAACTCTAAAATTAGAAACCTACGAGCATTAATTCAAGAAAATTGATTACCCGACCATTGATTGCCCGACCATTTTATCATCGACCCTCATTTTTTTTAGCCGACCCTCAAAGGATATGCCAAAAATAGAATGAGGAAACTGTGGTATTAATTATTTTATATACAATTTCCACACTTTCCTCATCATTGATAGAAGCTGTTATAGGATGAAATAACACTTCCATGACCGTATCAAAAATCATCCGACATGTCAAAAAAGTGGAGAAACTGTCAGTATTATTTATTTTATATACAATTATGACACTTTCTCCATCAGTGATAGAAGGTGTCTCACGATGAAATAACACTTCCATGACCGTATCAAAAATCATCCGACATGTAACAAAAGTGGGAAAAAGTGTTTTACAATTGAAAAATTGTTTCTGATTTCAAATAATGGTCAATGAAGCATTAACAACCCGATTGGCTCGTGAACGATTAGATGCAATTAAGAGATTTGTACCAATTCGTGACTCTGTACGGAATAAACTGCAACAACGACAGAGTCTTCAGACTGATTTTGCTCTGGGGTCTGAAGAATTGTTTAAACCAGTAACCACAGCAACGAAAGGGGTAGAGCGTGCTTTACTGGGAGATGATCCTGACGGTAAAAGAAAGGAAGAGGGTCTTATTTCTGTACTCGAAAAAATAGCAGCGAAAACTGAACAAACTGAAAAAACTGATCCGAAAAAAACGACTGTTTCTCTGTTGAATAAATTTACTGATCATGCTAAAATATTAATAAAAAAACCTAAGTTATTGAAATCAAAGGATTATCAAGCATTTGGTAATTTTGCTGCTCAAAGTTATAATTCAAAAAAAGATTTTTTAAAGGACGAGTATAAGAATGATAGAATATCAAGTAATGATTGGTTCGATTATTTGTATAAACTAAATAAAGGGATTGGTCGTTTGAATAAGGATGAGATAGGATACAAGGAATTTCAAAGGGGAATTAGTTATTATAAAAGAGAACAAATAGAAGAGCGACAACGAGAATTAGAAGAACGACGTCAAACACAAACACGTAGACAAACAAGAAGACAAAAAAAACAACAACTACCACCTGATGATGATGATTTAGAAGAACGACGTCAAACACCAACACGGAGACAAAAAAAACAAGATGAACCTAATGATGATTATTTACAAGAAACGAATTTAGAAAAACTAGATGAAGCAACTGGTTATAGCGGAAGTGGACTGCAAAATCCAAGGATTGGAAACACTTGTCCTGATAGTGTTATCAATGATATATCACGATTAGATGTTCTTGTAGGAGGATTCCGAGCTGGAAATAACTCTCCAGAAATAATTAATGAAGCAGCTGATATCTGTAGACGGTTATTTGCCGGCGGTATCATGGATATCAAAACATATCGAGATTTCATTGACGAGTTAGCAAATGGGTATCATAGTGATTAAATAACAATTGAAAACACTATTGTTTTTATAATAATGATCGTACACTACAATCATGATAAACCAACCCTCGTCTATGTAGTTAATTCACGGTTTCCAGTTTATAAGGCATACTATGGAGATGGCCTCGGCAATACCATTTTAGGATTCTTTTCAAGAATGGCCCCAAAAGTGATGCCGTTAGCTAAACAATTATCAATGAAAGCCATTGATGTTATTCGTGATAAGGGTATTAGTACTGTTGGAGATCTTGCCGGGAAAGCGTTTTCAACTGCGAAGGATAAAATAACATCATTAGTGAGGCGAAAAAAGAAACCGTCTACAGAAGAAATGCCTGCAAGTGTTAGTAAAATTATAAATAACGCAGTAGATGAAAAACTAGCGTCGATGGTAAATCAAGGGGACCAAAGCAATATTGCAAACATGATAGCGGGAAGTGGCTTTAAAAACCCACGTCGATGAAAATGGAAAATCGTTTACGATGAAAATCCGTAGGATTTCACGATTTAGACTCTGATAAATAGAATAAAATGTTCAAAAGGTCACCTGATCCAGCATTTGATATAGATGCCCCAGTCCCCAAGAATGATTCTGTACGCGATTATCAATATTACGCCTATCATGCCATAAACTCAAATAGTCGAGCAAGAATTGATCTTCAAGTCCATGATACCAGTAAATACTTTTTACCCTGTGAAGCATTTATTGAAGTAGAAGGAGAAATTGTAACAGCTGCTGATACTACTGCTGTACCAGCACCGTATCCAGCTGGTACTCAAGTCGGTTTTGTCAATAATGGTATTATGGCGCTATTTGAGAGTGCTAGATATCTCATTGATGGAAAAGAAATTGAGTCCATAGATCGTGATGTTGATGTGGCTACAACAATAATCGGGTTAGCGAGATATTCTGATGATTATACAAGATCAGCGGGTCCATCTATGATGTTTGCAAAAGATGGTAAGAATACCGCTGGAGGAAATCAATTTATTATAAGACAACCAAGGGATCGTGCTGCTAACCCTGCTAATGTTGCTGGTATCGAGAATATGATTATAAACAACGATCCTGATTTCAATCTAGGAGCTGCAACACGAAACGCAATGTTGCAAGGAGAGCGTAAATCATTTTCATGCGCGATTCCACTGCATCACATATTTGGATTCTGTAGAAACGTCAGAAACGTTATCTACGGGGCGAAGCATACAGTATCGCTTGTACGAAAAAGTGATGATAATGATGCAATTTGGAGGATTCCAGCAAATGCTGCAGCCCCCAATGCTGATGCCGGTAGAGTCGATTTAACAAAAATATCATTGTGGATGCCAGTGTTGACTCCAGCAATCACCGCAGAAGAACGATTACTATCATTTATGGATCAAGGAGGAAAGTCGTTGTTGAGTTGGCTAACCGTGAGTACAGATGTGAAGCAATCAAATATCAACGGGTTATTCACTTGGAACCTAGCATCAAAACAAGGCGTTTCTGCGCCACGTCATATATTCGTAGCGTTACAGGATAACACACGAGTTGGCAATCAACACTTCAGTCATATGATATTTAATCAATTAGGTGTGAAAGACGTCTCACTGAGAATAAACGGCCAGCAGGAACCATCCGAGGATATACAACTTAATTACACAGAAAATCATATTGCACGAGTTTATCATCGTCTGTTGTCATTTATGGCACGCGATCAAAATGTGGATACTGGTTTGCAAATATCACAATATGATTTTAAAAATCTGTATCCGATCTATTACTTCTCACTGGAACATCTCGATTTGACAAGACAGTCAGTTGTTGATATACACTTTAGAACTAATGTGACTCGCGGTGCTATTGCTGATTATAGAGCGGTTGCTGTCATTCTCAGTGATAAATCAATGCTACTCGAAGGTGTTGGTGGAAGAATGAGAGTGGTAGATGCCCCAGTAGAAAATCTTTGAACGATTTTCTCGATTTTTCATTGAATTAGAATCAATCTATTATGTATAATGTCATATAGTGTTATTAGTGTTGCGTTAACTCCTGGTCAAATCAAAAAATTGCAATCAGAATCGGCTAAAAAATGTGGAACCACAATCACGTTGAAACCTAATCAAATGACTGGTGGTGCAAATAAATTATCGCTGACAACTCGTCAGGTGAAACATTTCAATGATGCTTTCAAGGATAAAAAAGGAGTTCAGATTACTCTTTCTGCGGCTGCTATTAAAAATATGATAAAATCAGGTGGTATATTTCCATTGTTAGCTGCAATACCAGCATTGATTGCAGCAGCAGCCCCAGCGGTGGCTAAAGCAGCGGCGTTAGGAGCCGTTGGTACTGCAGCAGGAATGGCGTTGAAAAAGGCAGCTGGACAAGGATATAAAAAAAGGGACGATCCGTTCACGGATTGGGTCTAAGACTACCAGGAACCCCGTATTCGTGGTACAGCGGAAAGGGTCTAAGACTACCAGGGACCCCGTATTCATGGTACAGCGGGAGATCCGTTCACGGATCAGGCCTGAGACTACCAGGAACGATTTATTAATTCAGAAATCTTCGATTTCCGAACCTATGGTTCCCATGTCCAATTTTGATTTAATGGATGCGGCTAAAAAACTAGTGATTAAAAATTTCAGAGGTGTTTTTATAAAAGATCAATTACCACATCAACCAAACAAAACTGAAACAGGTATTATTAATCTCGATAACAGCACCGGACCTGGAACTCACTGGGTTGCATACGCTATTGATCCACGTGGGATTGTCTATTTTGATTCATATGGATTAGCCCCACCAAAAGAGTTTATGCGTTACATAAAACAATTTCCAATGAAGACTTGGTATTCTACGCTACCAACACAACAAATCAATGACCCACCAATATGCGGCAGTGAAGTATCAAATGTCCTTGACGCTATTTCAGCATCTAGAAAATCACCTCATATTGTCGTAAATGACTACACCAGCAATCGCTTTTTAGAGAGAGAAAGAGTTTTACAATAACATGATTGATATTTGGGGGAGATCTTTGAAACCCAAACCCGATGGCACTGCAACCCCTGATTCTATCAAGGATATAACAAAAAAAATTAAAGATGAAATAGCTGAGACGTTGAATTTAGAAAGTGTTGAACCCAATGAAATAGTTGTATTTCAAGATCGCCAGGGTAAATTGAAATCTAGTAATATTTCTCTGGATGATATTTTAGTTAAACAACAAAACGCAATCGAGAACACCGTTGCGCTATTTTCCGATCAGGGTAAATTGAAATCTAGTAATATTTCTCTGGATGATATTTTAGTTAAACAACAAAACGCAATCGAAAACACCGTTGCGCTATTTTCCGATCAGGGTAAACTCAAACCGGGTGTACTCGTTTCGACGATTACAGATCGATTAAAAATTCTCAACGATGAGTTAAACAATTCTGTGGTTGTACTAACAACACTTGAATCTAGAATTGAAGAACACATAAAACAATTTACCGCATTTCGTAGAAATATCATTGATAAATTTATTGGAACTACATTCGATAAAATTGAACTAAAACTCCCTGATATTAAAAAATCCATCGATGAGACGAAAACTTTCATCGAAGCCGTCAAAGGTGATTTTTCGAGGATGATAACAATCATTGAAAAAACAAAAATTCCTCATGAGAAAACCAATAACGTAGTATATACAATCCAACACGGATCATTTGTGTGGACACCTGCAGACAATAAATTAGATATCACTGCAACCGTTAAGGGTATTTATCGATTAACACTGGTGACAACGGCTCAATTTAATATATCATCGTCGAGTTCATCCGGGGTCAATAATACGATTTCAACGATCATCGACAAGGGTACAACTGAAAAGTTCACTATAACAGCTTCTGATAAAAAATTGGCTGGAAATTCGGTATCATGGTATGTGGAATTCGTAGCGGATTTAAGTAAATAAATTGAAAGGATTTCACAATTGAAAACGCTAGCGTTGTTAAAATAAAAAATGATTTCATCATCGCAATATCGCTATGATCAGGTCAGAGAATATCAAACTAGACTCAAAACCCTGTCTGAAGAGTATGCAATGAAAATTAAAAAATATCGCAGGAGAATTACCGCAATTGATGTTACTGTGTATTCAGTGAGTGGTGTAATCACCGGAGCCGGTATTATACTGTCTTCAGTGACAATGATGGCCCCGATAGCTGTTCCAATTTGCATTTCTGCGGCAACAGCAATCGCTGGAATTATTTCAATAATCACAAAAAAAAATATCCTCATGCAGCCAACGGAAACTACAAGACTACATAATTCAATTTCATGTTGTGTCCACTGCATACTCGCAATTATCCTCATTGATATCGTCATCTCTCGATGATACAATTATATCAGAGAGAGAGTTTTCAGCGATGGTAGATATATATGATTCTGCGATGTCAAAATTAGAAATACAACATGAGTATAATAACAATGACAACACAGATGGAATTACTTCAATAAATAGTGGAGAACACAAACCCAGTACAAACAAGCATGATCTCAATAACCTCAACGAATCCAGAATTCAGTGTGAATTTCCCCTCTCCAGTCCCAGTGAAGGAGATAGCGCTAGCAAAATTACGAGTATACCACAGTTGGCCTAATATCAGATCAAAATCATTTGGTGGTCAACAACCGAATAATTCCTTGGTATTTGCAAATAAGAATAAACCCGACGGTACCCCATACTGGAATGTTTTTTCCATACCAACCGGATCATACCAAATTGAACAAATCAATGATGAATTCGCGCGTAGAATAAAATCGATTACTGGAGCAGAATCAAAAATCGCTATAACAGTTCATGTGCCGACACTATCATCTGCCATTGAAATAAGCACAGAAGGATACGTCGTAGATATCTATCAAAGTTCTATTAGAACCGTACTAGAATGGCCTGAATTACCACCCGGTGGAAAACCGTTAAATTACCAGAACCACAAAAAACTGATTATATCACCGACAGGACAAAACTTGACAATCCAATAAAGAGTTATAAAGATCATAGATTTACTATAGAGTTTTTTAGTTTAGTATATCGACCAATTGGAGAAAAGGAGGAAATAAAGGAGCATCATCATTTTTTTGTTAACGAACCTAAAATCATTGACAATTTCACAGCAATGAATAAAGATTTTTCATTGTTGTTAATATCCCTTAAATCCGGTACTCTCACTCGAGATGAATTTATCAGCGTTGTAGAAATATGTAACAAAATCATCAATGACATGGAAACATTTAACCTAAAAATTATTCAGGATATATTAGATCACAATACCCCCCAAACGAGAACAACATTTGCAACGAAGTATAATATACGCGTCAAAGATATCCCCACATTCAAACTACCAGGATATAATATCTTAGAACTACAAAAATCTCTCAGTGATGCCATCGATGTCGGTTTCAAAATAATTCATGATACGTGGAAAAAAACAGCATCACCGGAAATAAAAATCCTCAAACATAATAATGACCCAGACGGTGGTTGCAGGAATATTGCTCCGTTCAATGTGAATATTTCAACGGTGATTGCGCTCAATTTAGTATGTGATGTGATCGAAGGAAGCTATCAAATAAATTTAGAACGATCAAATCAAGCTCAGCAAGGATATATTTTGTATTCATTTGCACCAATAGCTCCTCCAGGGTTTTTAATAATTGAGTCCCCGGTGAATCCAGTCTATATGCGGTGTCATAATAATTCATTAACCAGAATTAATTTCAAACTCACTGACCAGTCTAATAATCTGATTGATTTACAAGAGGAGGTTTTACAAATTAGTCTATTTGTGAAATCGTAGTGATTTTCGTCCTAAGGGGATTTTCGTCGTAGTGATTTACATGACCCTCGAACACGATATCGTATCGGACTGGATCAAATATTCGGTTAACCCAGAACTGAAAGTTCTAGCAGCAGAGAGGGTGAGTGACAACGACGTTGTAGTCCCTTTTTCCCAAAAATCGATGGAGGATTTCATTAATTTCAATGATTTTTTTTGGACCTGATTTCATTGAAAATGTTGTTTTTTTTATTTGATCCTAATCCATGAAACGATATCAGATTCACACACACATTGGGGCCTGATGTCATTGGTTTCATTGTTTTTAAGCGTGATTTCAGTGAAAACTTGTCTAAAAATGTTGTCCGGCTCACCCTCTCTGCTGCTAACCCTCATTTCGTCCTACCCAAAGCAATATCCTCGAAAAGTGGGTGACTTATTAACAAAACCATGGAGAAGGTCTTAGCTAGCATTTACTACGATCCAGCTCACCCTGCAGGTTACGGAGGTATTCAGAAATTGTTTCGTGCTGCAAAAACTCGCCTGAAAAAGCTCCGTTTATCTGAAGTACAACGATGGTTACAAGAACAAGCGACGTACACTTTACACAAACCCATTCGACGCAAATTTCACAGAAGTCGCACTCAAGTGGAAGGCATCGATCATCAATGGCAAGCCGATTTAGCCGATGTCTCTCATTTAGCCACCTACAATCGTGGCTACAAATATTTGTTTTGTGTCATCGACGTCTTTTCTAAATTTGCCTGGGTCGTACCATTGACCGAGCGGAGAGTTAGTACGAGCCTTGCAACTGGTGTTGAAACAAAGTGGTCGTAACCCTCTTCGATGGCAAACCGACAAAGGCACCGAATTTCTGAACCAAGCTTTCCAACGAGAATTAAAGAAACGTGACATTCATTTTTTCACCACCGAAAATCCTGAAACCAAAGCCAGTATTGTGGAACGTTTTCAACGTACCTTGAAAGAACGCATGTGGAAATATTTTACGCATCAACACACTCTCAAGTACCTTGACGTCTTGCCGCACTTAGTCCAAGCCTACAATCAATCTTACCATAGAAGTATTGGTCGTTCCCCACAAGAGGTGACACCTGACAACGAAGTGACTGTTTTTGACCGCCTGTCTGGCACGTCCCGGACGATGGCTGTCCCCAAGAAAGGCAGAGAAGTGTTAACTCCAGGAGATTGGGTACGCATTGGTAAAACCAGACGCACTTTCGACAAAGGTTACTTACCCAACTGGACCACCGAATTGATTCGTGTTACTAAACGAGTGCGTGATCGTCATCCTACCATCTATAAATTGGAAGACATGAACGGAGAAGTATTAAAAGGAACGTTTTACTTGCCTGAGTTGCAACGTGTCACCAAAAAAGAAGAAGACGTGTACGACATTGAAAGCATTCTCGAACGAAGAACCCGTAAAGTAGGAAAACGTCGTATCAAAGAAGTCAAAGTACGTTGGAAAGGATATCCTCCTAGTTTTGATTCCTGGATTGACGCTTCGCAAGTCATCGACTATAAAAAGAAGTGATCATCATGCCCTTCAATACAGCTTCAGCGACCACAGTGACTACTCCTTCACCCAGTTCTTCTCTGCAAGATTTACAAAAGCAACCCTTGTGGTTGTGGTGTGGAGAACGTGTCCCTAAAACGCAAATCGTCTTTTTCTGTCAAATCTTTGTGGTGTATTGTGTCATCGGTGCAGCCATTGCTAATTTGAGTTTGCAACAAGGAGACAAACAATTGTGGACCATTTTACTCAGCAGTTGCATCGGGTATCTTCTTCCCAATCTTTCCCTGAAATACTCTTACAACGGGAACAACAATAACACTATTGGGAGTCTTACATCCAACGTTAGCCATTCTCCTGACAGTCCCCCTTCCAATCCTCTTTTAGATACTTTTTTAACCTCGAGTGACTCCTCGGACAGAAGAACATTGGAATTATGAACCACTCTATGAACCAACTTTACTTAACGTTACCCAGTGACAGTTCCATGGAAGTGTTTCCTAACAACACGTTGTGCTGTTACACGGCTAAATTACCTCAAGCCATGCATTTGGATGAAGATGCTCATTGGGAAGTAGCTTTAGTGGAAATGATACACCCGACACAAATCAAAAACATCATCGAAAATCAAAACACGTTTACAGAAAAAGTGTATGACAAGCAATAACAAGATGCCTTAGACGAACGAGCCATCACTGGCATCGACACAAAAAAATCAGATAGACCCCCAACTAAAACAATGTCCACTCATGTGTTCACCATTCTTACAGGCTATTATTTTAGTGGTGAACATTTAGTGACTACGCTTGCTACCAGGTTCAATGTTGTGTTTGGTAAAGCTATGGCCAAAGCCAGAAAAAGTGTTACCTTTGAGTACAATAAAGTGGCTCGTCGTCTCATGATCAAATTTTCAGAGGACAAAATGATGGCCATTACCTTTTGTCCTGAATTGTATGATATTTTGGGTGGAGACCTCAAGATGGTCAAGAAAAAAGAAATACCAGGCATAACCAGTAACTCGGATTTTGCAAAATATTTTCGATTCCCTGTCGAAATGAACCAAGGGCTCTCCTTGATGTTTGTGTACTCCGATGTGGTGGAGTACAACGTGGTAGGACACACCTCTGTACCGTTACTGCGTGTCATTCCTTTCAAAGTGGATTCTACTGTCGCCGCTGACGAGGAAGGTGGAAATACCTATCACGTTCACCGTGAATTTGTACATCCTCATTATCTGCCTGTCAGTAAGTCGTATTTCGACAGTGTCAACATTACTATAAAAAGAGAACTGGGACAAAATATTCCATTTACCAAAGGGAAAGTCACAGTGAAACTCCATTTTCAAAAACGATTCTCGAACAACTGAAAAAGTGATGTATCCTGTGTACCAAGGAGTCACTCTACAACGAGGACATGGTTTAGGAGATATGTTTAAATCAGCCTTTCGTTCCGTGGTTCCTGTTTTGAAACCGATGGTGACGCGAGGATTACACGCCTTAAAAGATGCCGCATTGACTCACGGCAAAGATTTTCTCCACAATGTTCTCACTGACCAACAAAACCCTAAACAAGCTTTTTTGAGAGCAGGCAAAAATGTCTTGCTTCAAACGGGTAATGAGATTTTGGGTCGACGAGAAAGTCCTATAAATGCCCTGAACGGTACCGAGTCTGGCATTCCTGCTTCCCTGAGGACACAGCAAGGACAAGACAGAAAGCGACGACGAAGGCACCCTTTCAAAAGTCTCCGTACCTCTAAAGTTAGAAAGACGAAGAAAAGAAGAACCGCTCGAGACTTAGACATTTTTGATTATTAAAAGTGAAGAAAAAAACATAGAGAAAAAATGATGCACCAAGATTCTTGTGCCTGTTCCAAGTCGGAACTAGATCTCTTTGCCATGCCACCCACGATGATGACCATGCAAGAAGCCCAATGGGTTGAATTTCATCCCGTCTCCTCTTTGACGGATACAGCTCCCATCGAGTTTGAAATCAAAGGCCAACCCGAAGATTACATTGATCTGAACAACAGTTACTTGTATTTGAAACTGAAAGTAGCCAAAACGGACAACACCGATCCAGGAGCCAATGATAGAGTAGCTCCCGTCAACAATTTCATGCATTCCTTGTTCAGCGAAGTGGATTTGTACATGAATAACAAACTGGTTAGTAGTAGCATGGATACTTACCCTTACCGAGCGTACCTCGAAAATCTCTTGACGTACGGAAAAGAAGCCAAGAACACTCATCTAGATGCTTGCGTGGTATGGAAACCTGACACCGCAGGTGATAATAAGTTTAACGACACAGCCTTTACCGTAGATGACGATCCTCACAATGTGGTTTTTAACGACCGTCGAAAGAAAATTCTGCAAGGACGTAGTTTACAACTGTTCGATCGTTTGCATTAGGACATGTGGTTTCAAGAGAAGTATTTGCTGAACGGAGTAGATATTCGCTTGAGACTGAATCGTAGCAGTGCTGCTTTCCATTTGATGGCTCATGCCAACGAATACAAAATCATCATCCAAGAAGCCAGGTTATACGTGCGTCGTGTGGAAGTGTTACCTAAAGTGGGAAATGATATCAGTCACATTTTGAGCAGAACGACAGCCAAGTATCCGATACGACGCGTGGAAGTCAAAACTTTCACCATTGCCGCTGGACTCCGATCTAAGATCGAAGATCATCTGTTCCAAGGACAGTTACCCAAACTTTTATTCATTGGTATCGTCAGCAATGCAGCCTTCAACGGTGCCCACGATCAAAATCCTTTCCAGTTTAAGCACTGTAATGTACCCAAAATCGAAGTCAGTCGCGATGGCAAAACGTTGTGTACCCGACCTTTCGAACCCAACTTTGGAGAACAAAAGAATTACTTGAGGTCGTACTTGTCACTGTACGAAGCCACAGGAGAGTTAGGAACCAACACCAGTCACGGTATTTCCTACGACGATTATGCCGGAGGTTACACGTTGTGGGCGTTTGATTTCACGCCAGACCATGGCAGCGACGATGGACATTTCCACCCTATAAAATCGGGGCAACTGCGTGTGGAACTTCAGTTTGCAAGAGCTCTTACCGAAACGGTGAATGTCATTCTGTATGCCGAATTCGATAATACCATCAAAATGAACAGTTTGAGAGAAGTCATTCTAGACTATTAGACACGATGGAAGACTCTTGTCCCTCTTTGAATAGTGGAGAATCCATGGAATGGGAGGTTACAGAGAAAGGAGAACCTCAAGACCAAAAAGAAGAAGAAGTGATCATGCGGTCAAGATGGTCAGAACAGGAACAACAGTTAGTCGCCTGTTTTGCACAACACTTAGAAGATAAAATGAGGGAAATGATTAAGAAAGTTTGTTATGGATGTCAAATCGATCATCCCAGTCAAATTCAACACGATAAATGTATGATGATGAGTCAAGAAGAAAAATTGGACGATTATCTGAACGAAGCTTGGAGTCTCATCTCAGAAGAAGACGTGTTACTTCAGTGGTATAAAGGCTTGCGTGATCATTCTTCTCCTCCATTGTTTGCTCGAGAAATTGATCGCATCGAAGCTCTCTTGGCCCAGAGTAAAGAGACGAAGCTAACCAACAGTTACTTGACAAACCGTTTCAAGCAAAAGTCTGTATCGAACTGATAACTTATCATAACCTGTGAAGAAAGGAAAAAAGAAGGCTACACAACAAAAATTGGATACCTGGGAACGTTATTATCTTTTGGACCGTGGTTCCTACACTACTTCTAGGAACAAATATTTGTTAGTTGAAAACAATTGTGTTTTGTTAGTTGTTTCTTATATAAATAAAAAATGTCTTTTAAAACCAATGCGTCAGTCATTTGCTATACATTGTTGTAAAATATAGATGCTCTTTGACTTCTTTGGCTGCTTCCCGTGTGTGGATAGTATAGGATGTGATTTTAGATAGTAAATGGTGTGGTTTGTTTTGGCTACTTCCCCGTGTGTGTGTGTGTGTGTGTGTGTGTGTGTGGATAGTATATGGTGTGTGTTTGGAAAGTATATAACATGGTGTGTTTTTGGCTGCTTCCCCCGTGTGTGTGTGTGTGTGTGTGTGGTTAGTATAGGGTGTGATATTGGATAGTAAATGGTGTGTTTTGGCTGCTTCCCGTGTGTGTGGTTAGTATAGGGTGTGACTTTAGATAGTAACTGATGTGGTTTGCTTTGGCTGCTACCCCCTGTGTGTGGATAGTATCGGATGTAATTTTGGATAGTAACTGGTGTGGTTTGTTTTGGCTGCTACCCCGTGTGTGTGTGGATAGTATAGGATGTAATTTTGGATAGTAACTGGTGTGGTTTGTTTTCGCTGCTACCCCGTGTGTGTGGATAGTATAGTGATTTTGGATAGTAAATAATATGGTGTGTTTAGCTGCTTCCTTTTGCGTGTGTGGTTAGTATAGGGTGTGATTTTGGATAGTATATAATATGGTGTATTTTTGGCTGCTTCCCGTGTGTGGATAGTATAGGGTGTGATTTTGGATAGTAAATAATATGGGGAGTTTGGCTGCTTACCCGTGTGTGTAGATAGTAAATGGTGTGATTTGTTTTGGCCTCTTCCCCGTGTGTGTGTGTGTGTGTGTGTGTGTGTGTGTGTGTGTGTGTGTGTGTGTGTAGATAGTATATGGTGTGTGTTTGGATAGTATATAATATGGTGTGTTTTGGCTGCTTCCCGTGTGTGTGGTTAGTATAGGGTGTGATTTTAGATAGTAACTGATGTGGTTTGGTTTGGCTGCTACCCCGTGTGTGTGTGTGTGTGTGGATAGTATAGGGTGTGATTTTGGATAGTAAATGGTGTGGTTTGTTTTGCCTGGTTACCGGTGTGTGGATAGTAAATAGCATGTTTTGATATGTGTATTTTCCTTGAATAGTGTTTAGGTGTGTTCCCGAAAAATAAAAAGAAGGAACAAATCTGAAAAATTCAGTTTGAATTGAGGTTTCTCTTTGCGTATACCTTTTTACAAGCTGTTAATACGTGGCAGATTACATCCACACACAATATCAAAGTGAAAGGCCTATATAGAAATATCATTGCCTTTCTTTAATTCGGTTGTATTGCTTAGCCATCGTTAATCTTTAATTATTTTTTTAAAACGCATTTCTTTTTTAATAGACGATTTGGGTTTTCTATTGTTGTAACGGTATTTAGGTTGTTTAGTTTGTTGCTGAAATTATCTATACTATAGTCTACAGCAAAGCGCTTAAGTTTCTACAGTATTTTAATTTCACGCTCACAAAAGGGTACCAAGTTTGTCTTGAAAGAGGATTGAAACTCTAAGTTACGCGGACGTGAAGAAAAACATCTCTTTGTTACAACAGTTAGTTGTTGTTGTGTTCATTCTAATCATGCTTGCCGTATATCTTTGTGTTTTGCAGGTCATATTGTTTTGGATGTAAATATTCACATCAATAGACAGACAACTTGGCTTTTATCCTCGAGGTTCACTGAACTTGCTTCGTTAATTCGTACAAATCCCAGATTCACAAGCTTGAAAAGAAAAGAAGAAGGAAAAAAAAGAAACGAAAAACCATGCCACTTAATACTGCACCACTCTTGACTATACCGATGTGAGTGTGTACGTCAAAATGGTTAAGTAAGATAAAAATAAATTGTCAGTTTCATAATGCGAACCAGTACTGATACCGTTCAGTAGATGATGTGGTAAAAATAAATGTACGAGTACTGTGACCATTCATTAGTTGATGTGGTAGGAAGAAATGTTACAATACACAACGGAGGGATATAAGTTCACATTCCAGTCTGCACTGCAATGGGAACAACTTGAGAGCGTATTTATTATTTTGCCATGCTACCTTCGTACAAACCATTGCATCAGTCATCATAAACAATTTCATTGGCTAGACTAATTTTGTTACCGCGTTCACTTCGAATTGACTTCAGTAGTACTTCACCTAGTTTCGAGATATGTCGTGTTTCACCACTAGATTATTTATATAAAAAAGAAGCAAAACTAAAGCAATAACAATCTTACCCTGTGCGTATTTGGATTACTTATTTTGTGAGAACATTTTAGTCGTGTATGTCATCGGTTCACACTGGTGATATTTTAAAATCGTGGACCTTTCCTATGGAATTTATTTTCTAAGTGGGATGTGTGTTTCTTTGAATTTTTCTAAGGGAAAATATACCACAAAAACAAGCGTAAGTGTCCTGATTCTTTTTAAAAGTAGGTATAACGTAGTTTCTCTCTCTCTCTCTCTCTCTCTCTCTCTCTCTCTCTCTCTCTCTCTCTCTCTCTCTCTCGTAATACGTTTGATTGAAATCCTAATGGTAGATGTTCCTGTTTGAAGATACCTCTCCAAACTTTTAATCAGTATGCGCCATCATTTTCGTTTGTCATGTAATTTGTTTTTCAAACGCTACACCCTTACAAATAGTCAGTCAATAAATCGTTGGATGAAATAAAATCTTGAGTTGACAAACTTGTACAATTCAGTTATCAGAGCTTTATCTTTATAATTGGCACTGCAATGTGTCACGGAAATATTGTTAAGCATGAGATCTACCGTTTGTTTTAGAAAGGAAACAAATACAAAACTATTTCAAGAATGACGCGAGTGATCTTGCACTGTATAACCCTGCTTATGGCTAACTTTCAAATAAAAATACCACAACCAAAACACACGCTCGGAAGAATTGTAACAATGTAACAATGATTGACGCGAGTGACATTGCACTTTATGAGCCTGCCTATGGTTGACTTTGAATTTCAAATCAAAACACACATCTTAGACTGTCGATAGAACAAAGCATATTTACTGCTGCTTTTTCCCCCTTCGACTTAGATTTATTACAACTTGGCAACATTGTTGGTAGCGTGTGCTGAGAAACACAGGACATCCCTTAAATTTGATATATGTTAAGAAGTCAGTCGACAATAAATATCATACTACCTTTTTAATAAATTGATGAATGAATGAAAACAATGAACATGTTTTACATAGAATGTATGATGTTCTTTATTATCCTTGTTTTGTTTTCTTTTCCTTCTGTGTGTATAGGAGATTGTGTGATTTTAATTTCCTTCCCTTCTGTTTTGATAGGAGATTGTGTGGTTTGTTTGCAGGACCACTCATATACCTCAAAAAGATATTTGCTTTCTTTGCCTCCATTTTCCCCATGTCCCTAGACAGACCCCTATGCAAATACAAATCATATTTCCCATGTTCCATTTCCCTTGACGCTAGACAGGCCCAAATAGTTCCCATGTTCAATTCCCCTTGACGCTAGATAGTCCCACCATGTTCAATTCCCCTTGACGCCAGAGTGCCCCAACTGTTTTGACGCCATAGTTCCCCAAGCTGTTTTTGACTGGAATTTCCATTGACGCTATAAATCTTGACGCCATAGTTCCCCAAGCTGTTTTTGACTGGATTTTCCATTGACGCTATACGTACCCCTATTACTACTGATGTCTACCACTGGGGCATCATTTCCGCAGACATGTAGCATGATGTCCCACCCAGTCACATTATCCTGACACCAGGCCGACCAGTCCTAACACTAACCTCTTAATGCTGAACGTCAAGCGAGGCAGCTGTTAGTACCATTTTTGTAAGTCTTTGGTATGACTCGGCCGGGGATCGAACCCACGACCTCCCGCTTCCGCGGCGGACGCTTTAACCACTAGGCCACCGGAGCGGTCCAGGCGACAATGTGCAGACAAGTCCCATTTTTGCGTATAGGCATAACATCTTTTGCCCCTTTGAGGATTACTATCACTATTACTATCGGCACATCACCGGCAGGAAGAATATTCTCTCTACCAGTCTGTCCCGGAAAGGCAAGGTAATTCACCGGCAGTGGTCGCTGCACCAATCTGCAGCATACTCCTTGCTCAGACTGCGATGGAGACCCTTAATGGATTTTGTTTGCGACAAATCTGAACAACATGTTCCACTTTTACGTCTTCCAGTTCCAGATCAGATAGCTGAACAGCAGACACGTTTAGCTTAAACGTTTCCAATCTTCTGGATGATGCAACACGTGCTAAAAAATATCAGAATCTCCACTTCTTACCTCATCTTGACAGCCCCTCTGTGTCCCTAACAATTAGGATTCAGTGAAGTTCTGGACCTGCTGACAGATCAGCCCATGTCATTGTCTCAGAGGAGGGACCATTTCTCTCAACACAAGGATTTCTTCCTGCAAAAGAGGCCCTTTTAACGCTTGGTTCATCTCAATAAATTCACTCATAAGGACACATTTTGAAGCAAAGTTGCCAAGTGAATAATTAAAACCATGAGACACTCCACGTCCAAGATTTATGATGGCAAGTAAAGGATTGTTTGCAATTAGTACATGGGCAGATCATTATTCTGAGCTGTCCCTCATTGACTTCAACGGCTGATTTGTGAAGAAAAACCATGCTCAATTTGAATTATCAAGGGCTATAGGGAAACTCAATAAACACTTTTAGATTATCTAAATGCCTGGCCATTAATTCGAATTCGCTTATTCCCGAGCTTATAAGATATTTTGAACTGTAGAGACCAGTGCCTTGTTTATTTATGCCAAAATGGAACTTCGAAGAATATCTGCCGTAGATGTCTCTATGTTTTCTCCCAGGCCGATCTACTTAAAGCCAACACTAGTAAATGCCGAGGCATGCAAGAACATCCATTAATTTTCTAAATACGACCGCCAAATGCGTGTTCCATACAATAATCTCTGCGGATTTCGAGACACTAAAGGTGCCAGTGGAAGGTCCCGCCTATTCGTACAGAGATAACTGAACGGCCTCGGTGAAGAACATTAGCGCCGTCCCAAAGAACGCTGACAAATACAAGTTCGTCGGAGGTGTGGTGCAGTTACAATTTATTGTCAGACTCCAGTTTGTGAACAGCAGCCTTGAGACACTTTCGAAGAACTACCCAAATAAGTGACTCAGCGGTTAAACTAGAGTGTAACAGAATTGTTACCGAGTGGTTGGTGGATTAAATGAACAACACAAACACAATATGTGAAAGATGTTGTAAATTTATGAAATAAATTATTAATGAAAAATAATGATGTATCAAGTGCAAACATTTACATGTATTTAATCAAGTTACAAACTGTTATTGAGATTCATGAAATCCCTTGAAATAATAATGTGATTCAAAGTAACTACGTGTAAATATAACAATGTATTCAATTGCAACAACAATTGAAACACACACATGCGTCTAGACCCTGTACAGCCGTACGATTCACCAACTGTTGAATCGCCGCACATCTTCTCCGAATACCTAGGGTTGACCCAATACTTTTATCGGCCACTTGCCCTTCACGGATCCACTACAGTTATACATACAGACAGCATACAGCACCTACTAGAACCACCGGTCCCAAACACCTAGATGCTATCCCTGACGTTTACACCTCTAGACAGCTCCGACACTCGGACATTTAGACTTCTAGATTTCCGGATATTTACACATCTCGACAGATATTTTCAGACATCATAAACTCCTGTTTACGCCAGATACGAATGTAGACGGACAGACAGTCTGACAGACAGTCAGACACCTCAATTTGATCGCACAATCAAATGGCACAATTAAACAGCACAATCACGGCACAATCAATCACATTCAGCCCTTTTGCTGGAGCAATCAATCACATTCAGCTACATTCAGAGACATTCAGCCCTTTGGCTGGAGAAAGAATGACGAGCTATCTCTCCTTTGACAAGATACTTTTGACTCATCTTTTTTAGAAATATTCTGCCTTATATGTCCCCAAATAAGTGAGCAGAATTCACGGCAAAATTCCCGTGCACCCCGTGATTATAATGTTCCTGACCTCAAGTGATTTCTAGTCAGGTACATACATGCAAATCGCTACACGTCGCTTACCTTGAAAAACACTTATTCACCCCAAGTAACGCATGTACGACGAAACAAAAAAAATGGTGAAATTAGTTTGTATTTAAGAAGAAATAAATTCAATTTTCGCCTAATTCTGTGACAATACCTCCCCCCTAAGAATACAAATGTACACATTTTTACAACTTACACAGAATAGAAGAAAAATAACTACCGATGATATCTTACAACATTTACACAATCTCTTTTTTAATACTGGGTAAATTTATACTAATTTCCAATCATGCCCTACCCAAGTAGTCTGCCCCTATATTTTCGACTCCCCTTATTGCTTCTACACGGAAGCGATAAGGTTGTAGTGTCAGCGCCTAACGCATCAACCGAGCGTTAGCGACCTTGACCTTGTTTAAATACAATAAGGGTTGCTGATCAGTCTTGAGAACTAAATCTCTCCCAAATAGATACGCGTGATACTTCCCAATTCTCCATACTACGGCCAAACATTCCTTTTCTATAACGGAATAAGTAGCAGAGAGGGTGAACAGACCAACTTTTCAGGCGTCAACGAGGCTTCCTTCTCGAAAATGCTTAATATAAATCTCGATTTTGCGTCATCGAGGCTTCCTTCTCGAAAATGCTTAATAGAAATCTCGATTTGGTAAATTAACGCTTCCTCGTAGGTTTCTCATTGCAAAAAAAAACCGACGCTATTGTCGTTGGCATCACCCTCTCTGCTGCTATGGGTTAACTGATTTTTTTTACATTGAAAATCATTTATGATTGAAAATCGTTTGAAATTTCCAAGCAATTTACGATTGAAAGTCCTAGGACGAAAATCATTTATGATTTCACAAACAAACTAATTTGCAAAACTTCACCTCGCAGATCAATACAATTATTAGATTGGTCAGTGAGTTTGAAATTAATTCTCGTTAGCGAATCATTATGACATCGCATGAAGACTGGATTAGTTGGGTCTTCAATAATTAGAAATCCTGGAGGAGCCGTTGGTGCAAATGAATATAGAATATATCCCTGCTGAGCTTGATTTGATCGCTCGAGATTTATTTGATAGCTTCCTTCGATAACATCACATACAAAATTTAGCGTAATCACCGAGGATATATTAACGTTGTTCACAGCGATATGTCTACCGCCTCCGTTTGGGTCATTATTATATGTCAGGATAGTTATTTGTTGTCGTGATAATTCCTTCCAATCATCGTGAATTTTTTTTTAAACCTTCATCGATGGCGTCGTTGAGAGATTTTTTTAATTCGTCGACGTTATATCCTGGTAATTTGAATGCGGGAATATCTTCTACGCGTATATTATATATTGTTGCGAATTCTATTCTATCTTCACCCCCTACGGCATTTAATACTGCTTCAATAAGTCGTGTGTGATGTAATTCTACATCGTGTATAATTTGATTTAATATTTCAATGTATTTCACCGCTTGGGATAAATCCTGAAAACTCTGCCGTAATTTATCTAAATGATTCTTATATTCTTGTTTAAACTTATCAAAACATTCGGAGATAGAATAGATAATATATCCCTACCTCCTTAATCCCCCCTCCATTTGAAACTGACAAGAACCCTTTTTGTATTTAATATTATCTGTTAAAAAATTATTTATAGGAATCCCTTTGGATATTTCTGGGTTGATTTCATGATATGATTTATTGTCTGTGATATAATCAGATTATTTTGGTTCAGGTGGTATGTTAACTTGTCTAGGTGGTAATTCGGGCCAACCTAACACTGATCTGATTGAGCTGTTATATATATATATATATATATATATATATATATATATATATATATATATATATATATATATATATATATATATATATATATATATATATATATATATATATATATATATATATATCTACGACATATCCAGGTGAATTAATCTCAATGGCAGATGACAGCCTCGGCTCGTGAACCGTTATTGCGATTTTTGATTCTTTTCTGGTGATAGATTTTATTCTTCGCGCTAATTCAGCATTGATTTGTTCAATTTGGTATGAACCTGTTGGCAACGAGATAACGTTCCAGTCTGGAGTTCCGTCTTCACGATTTTTCCATGCAAACACCAAACTGTTATTCGGTTGTTGACCACCAAATGCTACCGATCTGATATTAGGCCAACTATGATATACTCGTAGTTTTGCCAGCGCTATCTCTTTCACGGGGATCGGAGTCGGGAAATTTACGCTGAATTCAGGACGCGTTGAAGTTATTGATATCATGCTTGTTTTCACCGGTGTTGTATTTTCTACTATTTGTTGAAGCAGTTCTTGCGATGACATTGTTATTATTATTATTATTGTTTTCAATTTCCAATTTTAACATCGTTGAATTGTACAATTGAGCCATCGCTGAAAACTCGCTATCTGATATTGTTGTGTCATTGAGCGACGAGGAAATCATCGAGGATAATTGTGAGTGACCGGTAGATGCAACGTGAAATTTAATTGCATAATCGTGCAGTTTACTCGGCCTACACGATGATAATTTTTTGTGACCCTTGTTAATATACCCGCAATTGTAGCCACCGCAGAAATACAAATTTGAACTACGACGGGGGCGACCATTGTAACCGAAGATAGTATTATTCCAGCAGCAGTGATTACCCATGACACTGAGTACACGGTAACATCAACCGCGGTGATTCTTCTTCGGTATTTTTTTATTTTCATTTGATACTCCTCAGAAAGCGCGCTGAGTTTCATTAAAAATTCTTTCACCTGATCATAGCGGTATTGAGATACCGAAGGTTTCGTCGGTGTTGTCATTTTACTTTAAACCCGCTAGTGTTTTCAATTACGATTACTTACTTAAATCCGCTACGAATTCCACGTACCACGTTACTGAAACCCTGACTAAATTTCTATCAGTGGTCGACATCGTGAACTGTTCAGATTTATCCTTGTCGATGATCGTTGATATTACATTGTTAACTCTAGATGAACTACTCGATGATATATTAAATTGAGTCGGTGATACTATTGTTAATCGATAAATACCCTTGACGGTTGCAGTTACTTGTAAAATATTGTTTGTTGGAGTCCATGCAAATGATCCGTGTTGAATTGTGTATACGATATTGTTAATGTTCTTATGGGGAATTTTTGTTTTTAGTTCATCGATGGATTTTTTAATCTCGGGAAGGGTTATTTCAATTTTATCTAATGGGGTCCAATAAATTTATCCATGATGTTTTTACGAAAACTTGAAAACTGTTTCACGTGTTTTTCATATTCGGATTGAAGTGTTTCTAGTTTTAACATAGAATCCTTTATCGAGGCGAGTTTTGGTGTAGTTACACGTGGAACATCAAAGAAGTTATCGATGACATCGCCGAGTTGATTAATTTTATCTGTGAGCGTTGAAATAATTTCACCCGGTTTGAGTTTACCCTGATCGGAAAACAACACGATAGTATCCTCTTTTGCGTCTCGTCGTTTAACTAAAATATCATCAAGAGAAACATGACTGGTTTTCAATTTACCTTGACAATCCTGAAATACAACTATTTCACCGGGATCAACACTTCCTAGGTTCAACATTTCAGCTATTTCATCTTCGATTAGTTTTTTAACACCCACGATTTCAACTTCATCGGGTTTCTTCAGCGTTAATAAAGGTCGTCCCCAAATATCAATCATGTTATTTAAAAATCCTTTCTCTGTCTCTAAATCCAAATGATTTCACCGAAGGGGATTCCAGCGACCGCTAGTATATTCATTCACGACTACATGGGGGGGGGTTGATTGAGGAATCTTTGATTCCTTTGAAATAGCATCAAGGACATTTAGTACTTCATTGCCACATATTGGTGGGTCATTTATTGTTTGTGTTGGTAACGTGGAATACCAAACTGGAAATGTTTTGGGATTTTTCAACCGTAGATTTCCAATATAACGCATAAATTCCTTCGGAGGCGCTAATCCATATGAGTCAAAATAAATAATCCCACTTGGATCAATCGCGTATGCAACCCAGTGGGTTCCAGGTCCGGTACTGTTATCTAGATTAATAATACCGGTTTCAACATCGTTGGGTTGTGCCGGTAACTGATCTTTCATAAAAACACCTCTAAAGTTTTTTATGTCCAATTTTTTTTAGCAGCATCGAGTAAATCAAAATTGGACATGGGAACCATTGATTTGTAAATCGATGTTTTCTGAACCAGTAAACCGTTCCTGGTATTCTTAAGCCCAATCCGTGAACGGATCCGCCCTTGTACCATGTGTGTGGAGTTCCTGGTAGTCTTAGACCATTTCCTTATTTTGTATCTGGATCCGCGAACTGATCCACCAGTTCTCTCTCTTAGTACCCCCTTAAGAATTTCTAACGCTTCCGCGCTAGATGCCGTTTTAGCTAACCTGGAGGCAGCGATTCTTAACGCTTTCTTGTAGTCACCGATTCCTAACTCTGCCGCTTTAGCTATCAATGGAGTAATGGCTCTTAACGCTACATCTGAATCCCTTTGAACAGATCCACCAGTTACTTTATTAAACAACTTCCCTGCTGCGGCGCCAAAGGTTCATAACGCCGCCGCTTTAGCCACCGCTGGAGCCGCTGCGGCAATCAACCCTGGAATCGCAGCTAACAACGGAAATATACCTCTGGTTTTTATCATGTTTTTAATCGCGGCAGCAGAGAGAGTAATCTGGACACCTTTTTTTGCTACAAGTGCGTCATTGAAATGTTTCACTTGACGAGTTGTCAGCGACAATTTATTTTCCCCGCCATTCATCTGATGGGGTTTTAGAGTTATTGTGGTTCCACATTGCTTAGCTGTTTCGGATTGTTATTTTTTTAACTGACCTGGTGTCAACGTGACATTGATATTACTATATGACATTACACAAACACAGATTGAACTAATTGCTATAGATTTTCCACCGATGCATCAATGATTCTCATTCGTCCTCCGACACCTTCAAGTAGCATTGATTTATCACTGAGAATGACAGCAACCGCTCTATAATTAGCAATATCACCAGGGCGGGTTACACGAGCTCGGAAGTGTATATCAACGACGGATTGTCTTGTTAAAACAAGATGTTCCAATGAAAAGTAATACATCGGATATAGATTTTTAAAATTCAACTGAGATATTTGTAAACCAGTATCGACATTTTGATCGCGTCCCATATACGACAACAACCGATGATACACGCGTGCTATTTGGTTAACGGCGTAATCAAGTTGTATATTCTCGGATGGTTCCTGCTGTCCGTTTATTCTCAGCGAGACTTCATTACACCCAATTTGATCAAATATCATATGGGAACGTTCTTGATTATTTAATCGCGCAGTATTCTGTAGCGCTACAAATATATGACGTGGAGCTGAAATACCCTGTCGTGCTGCCAAGTGCCATGTAAATATACCATCGATCTTAGATTCGAACGTATCTGTGGACACTGACCACCAACTCAACAATGAATTTCCTCCTTGGTCCATAAATGATAGTAATTGTTCTTCTGTTGTCAGCGACGGAGTCAACACTGGCATCCAAAGTGATATGTTTGATAAAACGACTTTACCGGCGGCAACACCAGCACCGCGCCAGATTGCATTATCGTCAGTACCCTTTCGTACTAACGCTATTGTATGCTTTGTTCCATAAATAACTTTTCTGACGTTTCTGCAGAATCCAAATATGTGATGGAGTGGAATTGCACATGAAAACCGTCGAAGTTGTCTTTGCAACGTTGCTACTCGTGTTGCAAATCCTAGATTGTAATTAGGAATATTATTGATGACATCAAAATCAGCAGCTGGTCTTACGTATCCGGATGGTGATGGATTAACTGCAGTAGCTTGTGCTGCTTTTACTCTAGAATACTGGACGTGTTCAGCGTTATCAATAAAATCCTTCGCGAACATCATAGACGGACCTGCCGATCTAGTATAGTCATCAAAATATCTCGCTAACCCGATAACCCCTGTGGCAATATCAACCTCACGTTCAGTAGATTCAATCTCTCTTCCATCAATGAGATATCTTGCACTTTCAAATAACGCCATAATCCCGTTATTAACAAAACCAACTCGGATAGTTGGGTTATCACCGTATGGTGTATCATCTGCTTGTAGAAGTTCACATTCGATTTCGATAAAGGCTTCACATGCAAAAAGTATTCACTTGTATCATGAACTTGAAGTTCAATTCGTGATCTAAGATCAGGTTGCACAGCGCGATAGGCGAAAAATTGATAATCACGTACAGAATCATCTTTAAGTACTGGGGCATCCATATCAAATGCGTTATCAGGTACCCGTTTGAACATTTTTTTATTATATATCTGCCGGTCTAAATTGTAAGCGAAAATCTAAAGATTTTCACCGACGTCGTCGTGGTTTTTTTTTAAACAAATTCCCGCTAAGGTATTTGCCGTTATATTATCCTGATCGAAAACTCTTTGAGTTTCAAACGAAGACGCCAATGATGCTAGTTTTTCATCTACTGCGTTATTTATTATTTTACTAACACTTGCAGGCATAACTGCAGTAGACGGTAACGGTGATGGCTGTGAAGGCATTTGTGGTTTTGGAAATACTTTAGGTTTTCTCCGTCTAACTAAAGATGTTATTTTATCTTTCGCGAATGAAAACGCCTTCCCGGCAAGATCACCAACGGCGCTAATCCCCTTATCTTTAATAACATCAATGGCTTTCATTGATAGTTGTTTTACTAGCGGCGCTACTTTTGGAGCCATTTTTTTGAATAATCCTATAATGGTATCACCGAGACCATCTCCATAGTATGCTTGGTATTCTGGTAATCGTGAGTTTACCACGTAGACATTAGTTGGTTTATCATGGTTGTAGTGTATGATCATTCTTATAAACAATACTAGCGTTGAATTGCTCTACAATTTCAATTCAATGAAAAATCCGTAGGATTTTCAGTCACGGTGATTAATCACTATGATAACCATGATGGTATCCTGCTAACTCGTCAATGAAATCTCGATATGATGCAATATCCATGATACCACCTTGAAATAACTGCATACAGCTAGCAGCTGCTTCATTATTTCCGGTGAGTTATTTCCGGCCCGCGAACCTCCTACAAGTACTTCTAATCGTGATATATCACTGAGAATATTACCAGGACAACTGTGAAACGTCTCGACGTTTCGAGGAATTCCACTCCCAGAAAATTCCTCCTCCTTATCGTATGGTTTTGGTTTTTGTCTGATTCGTTTTTTAAATATGTTTTGAATTCTCTATACTCTTTCATCCTTCTATCTAAACTCCCAGTATATATTTCATACAATATATCAGCCCATTCATTATGTGGCATTCTTTAATCCGTATAATTGTCCGTGAAAAACTCCCTTTGTGAATCATAGCTGTTAGCAGCAAATTCACCTAAATTGTCTATATTCTCGTTGAGAATTCGTTGTTTAGCCTTATTGGTAAATATATCCGCTAATTGTTTTGATTTAGGTGGTCCACTAACTAGTGGTTGTTTTCCTGAAGCGGTTATTATATCCTGAGGAATTGATTGTAAGGATTTTTTTGTTTGTTTAGTTCTTTTTGCAATTTTTTCTAACACAGGGAGAAAAGACTCTTCCTGGTTTTTTTTCCTGTTTAGAAATTGCTGATGTTACACCTTCAGTTGCGCTAATTAACGGTCTAAATAACTCCTCAGACCCTAGCGTAAAATCAGTTTGAAGGAGCTGTCGTTGTTGCAATTTTTCACGGACACTGTCACGAACTGGGATGAGGTTATTAAGCGCGGATAATCTCTCTTTCGCGTTTCGAGAAGTTAATGATTGTCCTACCATATTGAAAGAGTATCACTATTGTTGAATTTCAGATGAAAAATCAATTTTCTCTAAATGAATTCCTTGGGTTTTCACTGACAGAAAAAACAACAACTTTGTTTTAGTAATTTTAGCTTTTTTTCATAAAAATCTGTTGAAATGTGTAAGATTTTATTGAAAAATGGAAATTGCTTTGCAATTTCAACATGAAAAGTTGATTTTCTCTAAATGAATTCCTGGGGTTTTCACCCTCAAAAAATTATCCAAATCAATGAAAAAACTATATTTCAATAATAAATAAATTTAAAAAATAATTACTATGTTTTACAACTCTATACTATGTCATTCATAGTATAGAATTTCATCGCTATTGTTTGACTAAAGACACCTAGATACCTGTCATTCACAGTTACCTGTACACGGAAGTTGTACAAGAGAGAGGGTATCTAATACAGTCAATACTTTCATATATATTTTGTATATAATTATTATACTTTTAATTACAAAAATAATTTTTTTTAAAAATGAATAACAACCTTATTATCATTCCCCTTATTTGGCCTCCTTATTAGGCCTTTGTGTCTTTCATAGGGTTCTTTCTATATCAAATATTTTCACCTGAAATTGCTTTGCAATTTTCATTTCCATTTTAATCAATTTCGATTTGATCCTATGACCGTTTCTTTTGGCCAGTAGTTCACTACGGGGCTACCCAAACGTGACAGAGCTAATTACATACAAGGTTGTTATTTATTTTGACGTCAATGTTATACCATGGGCGTCACGGGGGAGGGGGGGTGTTTCTACATTCAAGTTACGAACCAAAACGCAACCCATATACCGGGTAATCGAATTCATGGTTGCATAGTTGGAATAAAAACCCAACCACGTCGCCGTGGATTTGATTTATAGGTTGCGTTTAGTTCTTGAATGTAGACAGAAAGCTTCTCCCTCCCCCCCCCCCCCCAATTAATAGAAAAACATCACATCGTTATCACCAGGCATTTGCCCGCTGTTAGGCGCGGACCGTAAATGTCAGCTATGGAGTTTCTAAAGCCAACCACGTTTGCATTAGACTACTGTTCACGTCTACGATAATAATAGTTTTTAACATATATATGTTGTAAATACTCACCTGGAACGCACGCGTAGGTAATTACTCACCTGGAACGCACGTGTATGGGTAAAAAAAAGAAATAATGGAGTATTTTACTCCAGTCAATGCTGTACTATTTATCAATTCATTGGAAAAGAATTATAAAATATAACTATTTGTAAATACTTCATGTTTGATTTGTTTACAAACAGATAATTGATTAATCAGTCAATCGTGGGAAAAACCAGTACCATCACGTGTCATCGGTAACTTCGTTACTGACTTATCACTCGCCGATATACCTAAACGAGTTATCTCCCTTAATACCATTCAAAATGCATACAATTAGTTGATGTAAATAAATCGAATCGGAATTCTTGGTTCATTTATATACAAAAATACTATTTATCTAATTAATTATTTGCCTGAATTTTACACTACTTGAAAATCTTTCTATGTAGTCTTGGGAAGTTTTTATAATCCTGTCGTTGTCAACGACGTTGACAATGTCAGGGTTTTTGATTCTCTTCTTGTCATAATAAGGCTTAAACTCTCTATATCGCTTACCACCACAACGTAGACATAATTGTGATTTAGCCCTAACCCCTACACCACATCGGAGGCATGGGAAAGGGCCAAAAGAACCGTTGCGAACGCTCTGTAAATGCTACCCACAGAATTCGTTTCTGCATGATTTGTTACACGGAGTCTTTGATCCAATCATAGGCCATTTACAATGATTCATTATATAAAAAATCCTCTATTTAAATACTTGTGTTAATTATAACATGGAAGAATTCGAGAGATTATCGAAATTACGCCTTGGAAAAATGCTAAATTCAATCTAGATAGAGTCTATGATATACCAAAAAGTCTAATAGATGATGGAATCATATTGGGTAAAATTCGTAATTGTTTTAATGAATTTTACCACGATGGTGCATCTCATACTTGGTCGACATTTCGAATTATACACGATGATGTCAATGTACCCAACATTGATGCTACCATGAACGACGAAAGAGCAGCTGAGATAAAGGGAAAGAGATATTTTTATAGAATGAAATTCATTATCCAAGAGGAAGGAGAATGGATTATCAGAGATAAATTTGAACCAATTCTCAAAGATAAAAAAAACTGTCATTGTGAGTCGAGGTTGTAAACCAGGAATTTTGACTGGAATTGATAGACCTTATTAAGAGAGATCTTATCCTGTAACAGCAGTTGTTTATGGAATATATCCGTTAAATGATAAACCCGATATTGCAAAACTAGCTCCTATGAAACTATCGTCAACGTTGAATTGTGTAGCAACACGGGTAATAGAACACTTCACAAATGCATCCCGGGGAAATAAATTAACTGATCTAAGACGCAAAAAAATAAATGAATGGGGACTGACAGTGAAACAGCACGGTGCAACAATTCAGGATATAGCTAAGTTTGAAACATTATTAAAATTCCCAACATCTGTAGCGACGATAACAGGTGAGATACTATATGAATCGAAATATAAATCGAGAGGAGCACCAATACAAATTATTGATCATAACAAACACGCGTGGACACCTGCAGTAACAATATTTCCACGAGATAGAACCGTGAGATATATCCCTGAAGAATTCTGCAGGGAAGTTTTCTGTGAAGAGAAATTATTTGATGCTATCCATACGTTGTGTAAAGATGATCTTGTGTCAGTGTGGCTACTTAATAGCGAATCTGAAATGGGATTTGATCAATTTGTAAGACCAAATGGTGAATTATATCGCGTTGAAGAGTTAGATATTAGAATGAGAAAAATCGCTAATGATTTTTCACCGGAAAATCCAACGGAGAGTTTCCATGAAAAACTATTAACGGATAGTTTTACTATTCCGTCAGTGGTAGCTCACTTCGCAAGAGAAAAAAAAACTCATGGCGTCCAACACGAAGTGATTTTCTCGAAGATGTTAAACTGAGCTGCATCGAATATTTCCATGGAGGGCTGTGGAATACAAAATACCATCGTGACGGTATGATTTCAATTGATATATCCGCGTGTTATCCCGGGAGTTTTCTCGGGTATGGAGAATGTAGTAACTATTTTAAACGTATTGGACACCCCACGCATGAAATGACTCGCGTTGCGATTAATTGTCCATTGCCTGATTTTGATTTGACTGGACTCGCTCTTGTGATATCATTCGAATTCGCTACAAGGTTACATCCATGTAGTTATGTTTGGATTGGTAGACACATATCTGAAAAGGCGTTGATGCCAATAGTGTTACTACGATATATGATTGATTGTGTTATGCTGATATCGTTGATTGTAAGCGAAGCTATTATATGCTATCGAGCTCAAAAAGAAGTTTGGTTACCACAACCCGATCTAGATCGTATAATTAGTGAACAGCGAAAACAGTTTCCCGATTTCAATGAAGAACAAATCATGAATTGGTGTAAGGAGTTATTTGAAATTAAAAACGGACAAGCAACAGATTTTAGACGAAGAATAATCGGTAAATTTACCCAGGGTGGAAGATACGACAATGCAAAATATTCTTTGCGGTTGATCATAGACGTCGCTGAATACGACTTTATTGTAGCGGAATTAACGAAACAGGGAAAACTTGTAAATCGTAATGACGCTTTCCTATCCAATGGAACAGGATTAGGTACAATTGTTACCTATTGTTATTGATTTGGTTCCCAATATACGCATTTGAGAAGTTCTATGCTAGCTTATGCTTCTATTAATCTATTTTCGATGATAAATAGATTTCCTAATACAGCTGTTAGAGTAGCCACTGATTCTCTGTATATCCACGAGAAATACAAATCAGTTGTAGCTGCATTCACAGATCAGGAGGAAAATTGGGGATGTTGGAGATTTAAAAAGGAGACGTTACACGAGTATTGTAAATCGGTAGATGTTGACGTTGAAGATAAATACTTGAAGTGTGTTCGGAATATCTCTGAGATTCAATCAGAATTTTCTAATGTACCACCGATATCTGATCCGATATATAGATACAAGACAGTTTATTTAAACGGCTGTGGTGGGTCAGGAAAGACAACTCGTGCAATTGAATTATTTCGTAGAAACGATAGCGTTTCCTAATGAAACATGATTGTGCTAACACCAACTCACAGACTCGCCAATTTACCGTAGACAGAAAAAATAGCAGCGTACATCATACAAGAGACAATGTGATGCTGACATGTCTTGAGTGCAACAGACGCGCGGGTGTCAGCACAATGCCTCTGGCATCGGGTGCTAGTTAAGACCACGCCATGGTAATTGAGTATCCTCGGGTATCACTTGTAGTTATTGTCGAGTAAATCCTTGCTACGGGGCAGTTGAATCCAATCTATAGATTGCTGGTCTACCCGTGGATCGTCTTATGTTAGATATTTTATGTACAGTAACACTCCAAATAGGATCAGTAGCTCTTTTTGTGCCACCTTCGACCTCTCCTGGTTCGTATAAATACCTAACAGTGACATTACTACCAAGAATTGGTTCTTTTGAAAAATCTTTTTTGTGGAATTTTAGGTATAGACGCTTTCTTAATCGCGTTGATATGTTTCATGTTGATTGTTTGAGTAATCTCGTTATTGAGCGCGGTAATCACAGCTGGTAATCTCTTGACCCATTCACTCATCAGTTGATGATTTTGTTTTCAGCGGTTTTGCATGTTTGTATCGACTCGCAATATCAACTATGGTTAGCGCGTATTTGTAACCACCATCATGCGGCAGAAATAATATATCAGCTTGATGAACCTCATTAGGAACGGTCACATTAAAATGCGAATAGTTAATTTGTTTAGGCGGCATTAGATAAATTTGCCATATATCCTGTTTGGATAACCAATCCGCTGCAGTGAATTTTTTCACCTTTGCGGCGCTAGCGAGTTTACCAATTGCTGCTTTGCCCCTCCAGTATCCTCTTGGAGAATAATAAATAGATTCCATGTTGTTATTAATTACCAGCACCTAACATCAATTTACCTTTCATAGCCGATTTTATCAACCATGAAGCCACTTTTTGTTTGAAAGATTAATCAGTGATTGAATTCAACGCGTGAATTAATTTCACATCTGCAAGATGTCTATGTTGTAGATTGCTGCTTTTATAAGCAACATCATGAGCGTGAGACGCCTTATCAATAGCGTCTATTGGATATTCACCTGGTTTGGGCTGGTTTTGGTCATCAAGTCTGATATCAAGTCTTGTTCACGGTCCACAATAACTATACGCCGGAAGGTGTTTTTCTCCTGGATACTTCGCCCATGGTGTTCCCGGGAGTTTAGTTAGCTTGGCTGCGATATCACCTCCTCGATTTTTTTTAAGGAGTTTGTGGAAATAAATCTAAATTTTTTGTACCACACGTTACACATTTACCACAAAGCGCTGATCGGTTGTTTTTAGTTATAATCGTCAAGTCATCTGTGCCAGTACGCGCCTTACATTTCACACAATATAGATCCATAATTTATATATAACAGCATGAATGTAATTGATTATTTAGCTACCCGACGATGGCAACCTATTAAACACCATGCAATGTTACCAAACTCTATTCGCGCAATTATAACCAGACCATCTGGAAGTGGTAAAACACAATTGCTACTTAATTTAATAACGAGATGGATGAAATGGAATACGTTGTATTTGATTGCTCCGTGCGTCGATGATCAGCGATGCTATGAAGTGTTAAAGGATTTTAACCAGAAAGCAAAATTGGAAATCGATGATGATAATATTGAATTTATTACTGATATCGAAGAAGCATCGAGCATTGATGACATCGATGGAAGTATTAACAACTTAGTCGTATATGATGATATCATGTTAGACAATCAAAATAATCCTCCTAGGATATTTTCCAGAGGCAGACATAAAAACACCGATGTGATATATGTTACTCAACGTTACACTCAAATACCAAATGTGATCAGAGATAACTGCAATATGTTGTGTGTATTTAATGGAGTTGATACTCATACGTTGAGAAATATTTGGCAAACTTGGTGTTGCGGCGATATGGATCATAATCGATTTAGAAATTTCTTTAGTCACGCTCAATCAATCCCACACGGATTTGTGACGATAAATTTATCAGACCCTCGGACGAGATATCGTGTCGGTCTTGATAAAATATTCAGTCAACCCAGAACTGAAAGTTCCACTGATAAATCATAGCAGCAGAGATGGTAACGCCAACGACAATGGCGTCCTTTTTTGCAATGAGAAACCTACGAGGAAGCGTTAATTTACCAAATCGAGATTTCTATTAAGCATTTTCGAGAAGGAAGCCTGGTTGACGCAAAATCGAGATTTATATTATGCATTTTCGAGAAGGAAGCCTCGTTGACGCCTGAAAAGTTGGTCTGTTCACCCTCTCTGCTGCTGAATAATGTTTCTCCCTGGGTAGCAATTTCCTACTTGAGTAAGCTACGGGTAACTTACTGTCGTCTTGCTCTTGCAGTAAAACTGCCCCCAACCCAGTTTCAGAAGCATCTGTTCTTAAAATAAAGGGCTTGCTAACATCTGGCAATTTTAATATAGGTGCACTAACAAGTTTCTCTTTCAGAGCACAAATGCTCTATCTTGTGGCGGTTCCCATTCAACTTTGTTTGGTTTCCCCTTCTTGGTCAAATCAGACAGTGGGCTAACAATGGCTGCAAAGTTCGGTATAAACTTTCTATAAAACCCTACTAGTCCTAGAAATGATGGTACTTGCGTTTTGTTGCTTGGCCTTGGTGCGTCTCTAATTGCTTCAACTTGCTTGGGGTGAGGTTTTAAAAATTACGCCTTGGAAAAATGTTATATTCAATCTCGATAGAGTCTCCATAGATGTACCAAAGGGTCTAATAAGTGATAGAACCATGATAAGTAAAATCCGTGATTGTTTTAATGAATTCAAACGCGATGGAGCATATCACTGTTGGTCAACATTTCGAATTGATGGTGACGTTGATGCTACCATCAACGACGAAAGAGCGGCCGCGATGATCTCATATCTTGACAAGAAAAAGTATTTCTTTAGAGTGAAATTCATTATCCGCTCAGAAATGGGAAATTGGATTATTCGAGACAAATTTGAACCAATCTTGAAAGATTAAAGAACTATCACTTTGAGTCATGATTCCAAACCAAGATTGCTGACTGGGATTGACAAACCGTACTATGAAAGATCTTATCCTGTAACAGCAATTGTTTACGGGGTATATTCGTTAAATGATAAACCAAGTATTGAAAAATTAAAACAAATGAAAGTGTCACCGCCGATTTTATCATCGGGAATAAATTGTGTAGCAGAACGAATAATAGAACACTTCACAAATGCGTTGCGTGGAAACAAATTGACTGATCTAAGACGTAAAAAAGTAAATGAATGGGAATTAACAGTTAGGAAGAACGGAGCATCAATTCAAGATATAACCAAATTAGAAACATCATTAAGATTTCCAATAACCATAATTACGATAACAGGAGAAATATTACACTAATCAAAACATAAATCAAAAGGAGTGCCAATTAAAATTATTAACCATAATGAACACGCGTGGACACCAGCGGTAACAATATTTTCACGGGATAGAACAATAAAATATTACAGAGGAAATTTATTTTGATTTTATTTCTCAGTCAAGTAAAATTGATCATGTGTCAGTGTGGTTACTTCACAGTTTTGAAGACGAATCGATCAATTTGTAAGACCCAATGGCGAATTATACCGTACAGAAGCCTTGCACAATGAAATAAAAAAAACTAGCTAGTAGTTTTTCAATGGATTACGACGAACAATTGCTAACAGACTGTTTTACAATTTCGTCGATTGCAGCTCATTTTGCGAGAAAGAAAAACACGTGGAAACCAACAAGAGCAGAATTTCAGATATCAAAGCAAACTGTATCGAATATAACCATGGTGGATTATGGAATACAAAATACACATCTGAAAGCATTATTTCAGTTGATATAGTTGCGTGTTATCCAAGGAGTTTTCTCGGGCACAGAGAATGTGCTGAGTATTTCAAAAAATTTAAATTTGGACATCCCACACATGAAATGACCCGTGTTACGATTAATGGACCACTACCCGATTTTGATTTATTTGGACTTACTCGTGTGGTATCATTTGAATTGGCTACAGGACTTCATCCGTGCTGTTATATTTGGATTGGTAGACACATCTCTGAAAAACACTGGATGCCAGTAGTGTTATTACGGTATATGATTGATTCTAAAATGCTGATATCGCTGATTGTCAGTGAAGCAATTATATCATATCGAGCGCAGACTGAGGTCTGGTTGCCACAGCCTGTTTGTCTAGATAGTATAATCAGCGACTATAGAAAACAATTTCCTGATCTAGACGAAGAATATATCTTCAAAAAGTCCAAACAGATCTTTGAAGATAGAAATAAACACGCAAAATATCTCGGTAGAAGAATAATTGGTGAATTCACTCAGGGTAGAAAAAAAAATATGACAATAACAGATATTCTTCACGGTTGATTATAGATGATGCTGAATATGATTTTATAATCGCGGATGTAACATCTAAAGATATATATGTAAATAGCAAAGACGCTTTCTTGTTCGATGGAACCAAATTGGGTACAATTGTTACTTACAACGATGGAAAAAATCTTCAGTATGCACATTTAGGGGCGTCTATGCCAGCTTATGCTTCTATTAATTTATTTTCAATGATAAATAGGTTTCCTGACACCACGGTTAGAGTAGCCACTGATTCATTTTATATAAACGCAAAATATAGCGAAGCAATGGTTGATTTCAGTAATTCAGACGAGACCTGGGGATCATGGAGAATTAAAAAGGAAATGCTGCGTGATTATTCCAAATCAGAATATGTTACGATTGAAGATAAATATTTGAAAAAATTGTCTAATTCATTAGAACTATTTAATGCACCGTCGATATCTGATCCATTATGTAGATATAAAACAGTTTATTTAAAAGAATGTGGTGGGTGAGGAAAGACAACTCGTGCGATTGAATTATTTCGTGGGACAAATCCTATAGATTTTCACGCTAGCGTTTCCAAATCAAACATGATTGTGCTAACGCCGACCAACAGACTTGCAAGAGAAATGAAACAAAGAGGAATTAATGCTTGTACTTATCACAGTTTCTTTAGATGGAAAGGCTACGAATGGACTCCTGATCGAATGGGCGAGAAATATATTCCTGAAATCATGATTTGGGATGAGATATGCACGGTATCGTTAGATGTATTACAAAGATTTCTTGATTGGCTATTGCTAGCGAATACAAAAGTCATCATGTGTGGCGATCATGATAAACCACCACCATTTGTCAGTTTGTCTCCACATGATTGGTTGAAGAATTTTGAAGACTATTACGAAGAAATTAATACCGATCATAGAGCACTTGATGAACAATTACTCGAGTTCAAAAAACTAATTAGAATACAACCGGATAGAATCTAATGTGAAATAGCACGTGAAATAATTTCTGAAACCCCATTAAATGATTTCTGGGAAGCGTGGAGACCAAACTATTTGATAGTAGCAAGTAGAAACATAGTCAGAGACACACTTCAGATTAAGATATTTGAATTACATAAAGAAAAATTTGCAACACTTCCAGTGCCGTTGTCTTATAGACCCAAGGATATACGAAAACAAAATATCGAAGTTGATATTCCCGGCTTGACAGAGAAGCAAATTCTAGTATTAAATGATATTGTGTTGGTTGATATTAATGTCGTCGAAAATGCTTTGCGCGCTGATAAATCCCCATGGACGTTAGGATACGCAGCAACAATACATTCTTCACAGGGATTAACTATATCAGATACAATTGTTTGGATCATAGATAATTGCATCGAGTGGTCGAATTTAGTTTATCTTGCAGTGTCCAGGTACGAAGAATAAATCAGCTTCGAAGATTTGATCTAGATGCTGATGATACAACAATAAGTGATATTGTCAACGATGATATAATCAGAATAAAACTCTGGTTAAAAAGAACAGGATAAAAAAAATAACAGAGAATTTGATATTGATGCTGAATTAATAATTACACTGAAACAACAACAGAATAATCACTGCGCGAGTTGCAATTGTATAATGAATTGGTGTTGGTCGGATAAAGATCCTTGCCATTTTACCGTGGATAGAAAGAATAGCAGCATTGGTCATACCAGAGAAAATGTGATGTTGACTTGTCTTGTGTGCAACAGACGTAGAGGTGCTAGTTAAGACCACGCGGTGGTAATTGAATATCCTCGGGTATCACTTGCAGTTGTTCACGAGCAAATCCTCGCTGAGGAGAAGTTGAATCCAACCTATAGACTGGCGGTCTACCCGTGGATCGTGTTATACTAGATATTGTATGCGTAGTGACACTCCAAATAGGATCAGTAGCCCATTTTTACCACCTTCGAGCTCTCTTGGTTCATATAAATATCTAACAGTGACATTACCGACTATTGGCTGTTTTGAAAAATCATTTTGTGGTTTTACAGGTTTATGTTTTTTAAACCGCGGTGTTAGGTTTCATAATAATTTTTTAAGTAATCTCATTATTCAGCGCAGTAATCACACCTGGTAATCTCTTGACCCATTCACGAGATCGTTTATCTTGAATAGATTCCTTCGCGTATTGATATCCAAATAACCGCTCAGCAAGTGTACGATTAAATCGTTCAACAATTGCCTGATCGCGGTGTAATGCAGTATGTCCTCGTTTTATAGTGATATTATGATGCTTCATTGTTGATAACACTGCACCCTGATATTCCTTGCTAGGATCAACTTGTAATAGATTTGGCCAGTGCCGAGGACCCCTTCGATAAATCCTTTCAAACGCAGAAGCAACTTCAGTTGATGATTTGATCTTGAGGTTCTGCTTGCTTGTATCGACTCGCAACATCAACTACAGATAGCGCATACTTGTAAAATCCATCATGCGGCAGAAATAATATATCATCTTGATGAACTTCGTTAGTAGCGCTGACATCAAAATGCGAGTAGTTAATTTGTTTTGGCGGTGGTAGATAAATTTGCCATATTGCCTGTTTGGATAACCAATCCGGTGCAGTGGTATTTTTCACGTTTGCGGCGATAGCGAGTTTACCAATTGCTGCTTTACCTCTCCTGTATCCTCTTGGAGAATAATAAACAGATTCCATGTTGTTATTAATTACCAGCATCCAAAATTAATTTGCCCTTCATTGCCGGTTTTATCAAAATTGAAGCCAATTTTTCTTTGAAGGATTTATCAGTGATTGAATTCACCGGGTCGAGGTTGGTTTTGATCATCGAGACTGATATCGAGTCTAGTCGGGTCCACAATAACTGTACCATAGAAGGTGTTTTTCTCCTGGGTATTTTGCCCATGGAGTTCCTGGTAATTTTACTAACTTGGCTGCAATATCACCTCCTCATTTTTTGAATACAGCAAGAATATTACAGTTATCTCTGATCACTTTTGGTATTTGAGTGTATCGTTCAGTGAGATATATCACGTCAGTGTTTTTATGCCCACCTCTGGAAAATATTCTTGCAGGATTTTTTGTATTGTCTAACATCACATCATTACATACGACTAAATTGTTAATGCTTGCATCAATATCATCAATGTTCGGTGCTTCTTCGATATCGGTTATAAATTCAATAATACTTTCGCCGGTGATTTCTGCTGCCTTTTCGTTGTAATCATTTAACACTTTGTAGCATCGCTGATCATCTAAACTCGGGGCTATTAAATACAACTTGCCCCAGTTCACCCATCTCGTTATTAAATTAAGTAAAAATTGTGTTTTGTCACTTCCAGATGTTCCGATTATAATCATTCTAATTCAATTCGGCAACATCGCATGGTGTTTAATAGGTTCCTGTCGTTGGGTAGCTGAATAATCAATTACATTCATGTTATTATAAATATATTATGGATCTATATTCTGTGAAATGTAAGAAGCGTACTGGCACAAACGAGTTCACGTCGATTACAACTAAAAATAAGAGATCAGCACTTTCTGGTAAGTGTGTACGATGTAGTACTAAAAAATTTATGTTTGTTTCTATCAAATCTGCAAGAAATGCTAGCATTGCTGATGATTTAAAAAAAACGAGGAGGTGATATTGCAGCCAAACTAGTGAAACTCCCAGGAACACCATGAGCGAAGTATCCAGGAGAAAAACACCTTCCGGCGTATAGTTATTGTGGACCTGGAGCAAGACTTAATATCAGACTTGATGACCAAAACCAGTCCGAACCCGGTGTATATCCAATAAACGCTATTGATAAGGCGTGTCACGCTCATGATGTTGCTTATAAAAGCAGCAATCTTCAACAGAGACAGATGTGAAATTAATTCACGCGTTGAATTCAATCACTGATAAATCTTTCAAAGAAAAAGTGGCTTCATGGTTAGTAAAATCGGCGATGAAGGGTAAATTGATGTTAGGTGCAGGGTAATTAATAGCAACATGGAATCTATTTATTATTGTCCGAGCGGATACTGGAAGAGTAAAGCAGCAATTGGTAAACTCACTAGCGCCGCGAAAGTGAAATATTCTACAGCGGCTAATTGGTTATCTAAACAGGCGATATGGCAAATTTATCTACCACCGCCTAAACAAATTAATTACTCGCATTTTGATGTGACTGTCCCTAATGAAGTTCACCAGGCCGATATACTATTTCTGCCATATGAACGTGGTTACAAATACGCGTTAACGTTAATTGTTGAACGGTTTAACCTTACACTTGTTGATCGGTTATTTGGATATCAATACGCGAAGGAATTTATTCAGCATAAACGATCTCGTGAATGGGTCAAGAGATTACCAGCTGTGATTACCGCGCTCAATAACGAGATTACTCGAACAATCAACATGAAATCTTTCAACGCGATTAAGAAAGCGTCTATACCTAAAATCCCACAAAAAGATTTTTCAAAAGAACCAATTCTTGGTAGCAATATCACTGTTAGGTATTTACAAGAACCAGGAGAGCTAGAAGGTGGTAAAAAAGAGCTACTGATCCTATTTGGAGTGTTACTCCACATAAGATATCCGGCATAACACGATCCACGGGTAGACCAGCAATCTATAGATTGGATTCAACTGCCCCGTAGCAAGGATTTACTCGACAACAACTACAAGTGATACCTGAGGATACTCAATTACCACCGCGTGGTCTTAACTAGCACCCGATGCCAGAGGCATTGTGCTGACACCCCGGCGTCTGTTGCACTCAAGACATGTCAGCATCACATTATCGTTGGTATGACCAATGCTTCTATTTTTTCTGTGTACGGTAAATTGACGAGGGCCTTTACCCGATCAACTCCAACGCATTATACAATTGCAACTCGGACAGTGATTATTCTGTTGTTGTTTCAATGTCATTATTAATTAAGTATCAATATCAAATTCTCGTTTATTTTTTTTATCCTGTTGCTTATAACCAGAGAGTTTTTTCTAATTATGTCCTTGACAGAGTCATCGCGTATATCACTTATTGCATTGTCATTATCATTCAAGACAACTCTTCGAAGTTGATGTATTCTCCTCAATCTTGACACTGCAAGATAAACTGAATTTGACCACTCGATGCGATTATCTATTATCCAAATAATTGTATCTATGATAGTCAATCCCTGTGATGAGTGTATTGTTGCTGCATATACCTAACGTCCATGGTGATTTATCGGCGCGCAATGCATCTCCGACGATGCTGATATTAACCAGCACAATATCATTTAATACTAAACTTTGCTTTCGTGTATCCGAGGATCTATAACAGAGCGGCACTGGAAGTGTTGCAAATATTTCTTTGTGTTTTTCAAATGATTTCATCTGAAGTGTGTCTCTGACTATTTTTCTACTTGCTACTATCAAATCATTCGGTTTCCATGTTTCCCAAAAATCATTCATGGGAGTTTCTGAAATTATTTCACGCGCTATTTCACACTGGATTTTATCCGGTTGTAATCTAATTAGCGCTTTGAACTCGCGTAATTGTTGATCAAGTGATCTGTGATCGGTATTAATCTCTTCATAATAGTCTACAAAACCCTTTAGCCACTCATGTTCAGATGAAACTACAAATGGTGGTGGTCGACCGTGATCACCGCACATGATGACTTTTGTATTTTTCAATAACAACCACTCAAGAAATGTTTGTAATCCTTTCAATGATATTGTGTATATTTCATCCCAAATTATGATTTCAGGAATGAATTTATCGCCCATTTGATCAGGAGTCCATATATCTCTCTGGCGAGTCTGTGAGTTGGTGCTAACACAATTATGTTTGATTTGGAAACGCTAGCGTGAAAATCCGTAGGATTTTTCCTACGAAATGATTCAATTGCACGAGTTGTCTTTCCTGACCCACCACAGCCGTTTAAATAAACTGTCTTGTATCTACATATCGGATCAGATATCGGTGGTGCATTAGAAAATTCTGATTGAATCTCAAATAGATTCCGATCACATGTTTAGGTATTTATCATCCATGGTAACATCTGCGGATTCACAATACTCATGTAGCGTTTCCTTTTTAAATCTTCAACATCCCCAATTTTCCTCAGGATCTGTGAATGCAGCTACAGCTGATTTGTATTTCTCGTGGATATACATAGAATCAGAGGCGACTCTAACTGCTGTGTCAGGAAATCTATTTATCATCGAAAATAGATTAATAGAAGTATAGGCTAGCTTAGAACTTCTCAAATGTGTGTCTTGGGAACTACATCCATCACAGTAAGTAACAATTGTACCTAATCGTGTTTCATCGGATAGGAAAGCGTCATTACGATTTACAAGTTTTCCCCGTTTCGTTAAATTCGCTACAATAAAATCGTATTCAGCGTTGTCTATGATCAACCGCGAAGAATATTTTGCATTGTCGTATCTTCCACCCTGGGTAAATTTACCGATTATTCTTCCTCCATAATCTTTTGCGTGTCTATTGCTTATTTCCAAAACCTCTTAGACCTTTTCATGATTTCTTCTTCGTTGAAATCGGGAAATCGTTTTCGTATTTCATCAATTACTTGATCTAGATGGGGATTAGGTAACCAAACTTCTTTCTGAGCTCGATAGCATATAATAGCTTCACTAACAATCAATGATATCAGCATACCACAATCAATCATATATCGTAGTAACATAATTGGCATCCAATGCTTTTCAGATATGTGTCTACCATTCCAAACATAACTACACGGATGCAACCTTGCAGCGAGCTCAAATGATATCACACGAGCGAATCCAGTTTAATCAAATCGGGCAATGGTCCATTAATCGAAACACGAGTCATTTCATGTGTAGTATGTCCAAATCGTTTAAAATACCCTGAACATTCTCCATACCCGAGAACACTTCCAGGATAACACGCAGATATATCAATTGAAATCATACACTTGCGAGAATATTTTGTATTCCACACCCCTCCATGACCAAATTCGATGCAACTCAATTTAACATCCTCAAGAAAATCACTTCTTGTTAGACGCCATGAGTTTTTCTCTCTTGCGAAGTGAGCTACCACTGATGGAACTGTAAAACTATTCGTTAATAATTTTTCATGGAAACTCTCCGATGAAAAATCCTTTGGATTTTCCGGTGAAAATTCATTAGAGATTTTTCTCATTCGTAAGTGTAACTGTTCACCATTTGGTCTTACAAATTGATCAAATCCTAATTCATCAGCACTACTAAGTAGCCACACTGACACAGGATCATCTTTACACAACGTGTGAATAGCATCAAATAATTTCCCTTCATAAAAAAACATCCCTACAGTAATCCTCAGGGATATATCTTACGGTTCTATCTTGTGGAAATATTGTTACTGCAGACGTCAACGCGTGTTCGTTATGATCAATAATTTCAATTGGAGTTCCTCTCGATTTATATTTCGACTCATATAGTATCTCACCTGTTATGTCGTTACAGATGTTGGGAATTTTAGTAATCGTTCCAACGTTGCCACATTTTGAATTGTAGCACCGTTCTCCTTCACTGTCAGCCCCATTCATTTATTTTTTTCTGCGTCTTAGATTGGTTAGTTTATTTCCTCGGGATGCATTTGTGAAGTGTTCTATTACCCGTGTTGCTACACAATTCAACGTTGACGATAGTTTCATAGGAGCTAGTTTTGCAATATCGGGTTTATCATTTAACGGATATATCCCATAAACAACTACTGTTACAGGATAAGATCTCTCGTAATACGGTCTATCAATTCCAGTCAAAATTCCTGGTTTACAACCTCGACTCACAATGACAGTTTTTTATCTTTGAGAATTGGTTCAAATTTATCTCTGATAATCCATTCTCCTTCGTCCTGGATAATGAATTTCATTCTATAAAAATACTTTTTTCCCCCAATATGTGAAATTATCTCAGCTGCTCTTTCGTCGTTCATGGTAGCATCAATGTTGGGTACATTGACATCATCGTGGATAATTCGAAATGTCGACCAAGTTATGTGATGCTCTTTCTCGGTAAAATTCATTAAAACAATTACGAATTTTACCCGATATGGTTCTATCATCTATTAGATTTTTTGGTATATCATAGATTCTATCTAGACTGAATTTAGCATTTTTCCAAGGCGTAATTTTCTATAATCTCTTGAATCCCTTCATGCTATAATTAAAACAAGCATTTAAATAAAAAAATATATGTATAATGAATAATTGCAAATGGCTTATAACTAGATCAACGACTCCGTGTAACAAATCATGCATAAATGAATTCTGTTGGTATCATATGCAAAGTTTTCGTAGAGGAAGTATGGGCCCGAGACCATGCCTCTGATGTGGTGTAGGGGTTAGAGGCAAATTGCAGTTGTGTCTTGGTTGTGGTGGTAAACGGTATAGAGAGTTGAAGCGTTATTATGGCAAGAAGAGAATAAAAAAAACCTACCGTTGACGCTGTCAACGACAACGTCAACGACAAGATCATAAAGACTCCTCAAGATTACATAGTTAGATTCTCAAGTGGTGTTATAATTCAGCCAATTAACGAATTAGACAAACAATAATATGGTATATACAAATGAACCAAGAATTCCGACATCAACCAGTAGTTAAAAACTATGAGGCTTCCCGAGATCGTATTGTTAGACACTGCAGATTGAAGAAATCTGTTGGTGTTCTGAGTAATCAAGGATATTTGAGGTTTGGTGTTGGAGGGTAGAAATATCTTAATCACCGTTTCGTGTATGAATTGTTTAATGGATTGATCAAGAGTGGTTTTGTTTTTGATCACATAAATAATAACAACACTGATAATTCTTTGAACAATCTGCAAGCTGTTACACAACGTGAAAATACTAAACGAGGTGGGACTGGTATTTATAAATCAATTGGGAAGAGAGCTTTAAAATCAATTAATACTGAAAACGATGAAATAATATTTTCGTCTATGAATGAGGCCGGTAGGTATTTTTATATTTGTACGCCCTCAGTACGATTTGTTGCAGAAGGAGTACAAAATTCGGCGATTTCCAGAAAAAATGGACAAAAAATTCGATTTATTTACATCTAACTGTATGTATTTTGAATGGTATTAGCGGAGATACCTCGTTTTGGTATATCGGCGTGTGACAAGTCACCAATGACAGAGTTATGTTATCACGTGATTGTAATGGCACAGACGATTGAATTATCTGTTTTGTAAAAGAGTATTTACAAATAGTTGATTTTTTTAAAATTCTGTTTCAAATAGTACTGCTTGTACAATGGATTGACTGTAGTAAAATACTCCATTCTTTCTTTTTTTTAACCTACGCGTGTGTTCCAGGTGAGTAATTACCTACGAGGAAGTATTTTACAGCGTATATACCTAAAAATTATCATTCTCGTAGACGTGAACCGTTGTCTAATGCAAACGTGGTTGGGTTTTTTCCAACTATGCAGCCATGGATTTGATTTTATGGTTGCGTTTTAGTTCGGTTGAGTGTAGACCCGCCCCCGTCATCCATTGTCATTTCATTCATTCATCGATACAATTCGCCATAGGACTAGATAATGGGAATTGTATACCATTGACGTCATTCATTCATTCATAGTTGTGTGCTGTCTATTACAATTCGCCATAGGACTAGATAATGGGAATTGTTGTGCTGTCTACGGTGTTTCGTTACCTCTGGGCGCCATTTGATGTATAAATTCACCAAAGGGGTTCCAATGGGGTTTTGTTGTCCTTAATTAAGTATACTCGTAACGCCTATAAACCCCATAACAAAACGGGGTATCGGCATTGTACCTCTGGACGTGATAAGATGACAAACACATTAGCACTACCGGAGTCCACATATCGTCCTATAACCGCATAATACTTCTGGACGTGATACGATGACCAACACCTTAGCACTTCCAGAATTTATTTTTGAAAAATATATTTTTTATGTAATTAAAAGTATATAATTATATATAAAATGAATTCTGAAATTATTAATGGTATTATAAATGAAATAAATAAATTGAAAAATAAAAAAATTCAACTATCGGAGGGTTTGGATTCTGATCAAATTTTGTCCGACTTTGAAGACATAAATTTTGCAGAAATAAATAATAAATACACGTTTTCGAAAAACTATTCTCTAATAAAGCGAATTCAGAATTCAATTCGTCAGAGTTTAGTTTATTGTGAAGATGTTAGCGTGTTTGTACCATTATGTAGTATCGTAGAAAGGGTACGGAGTGATTTGGGACGAGAATATGAACTTAAAAAGCTAATTAATTCCCGGGTAAAGGATTTAAAAAATCTAATGGAAGAAACTGAGAATACCCACTTAGAGAGCCTCTCTCTTGTATAACAGTACAGGTAACGCGGTAAATGAGCCAATTCATATAGGTATCTAGGTGGGTTTAGTAAAACAACAGCTGTGAAATTCTATACTATGAATGACATACCAGTGAATTGTAAATAAAGTAAATAGTTTTTATTTATTATTATTGAAATATAGTTTTTTCACTGATTTGGATAGTTTTTTGACTGATTTGAATAGTTTTTTCACTGATTTGGATAGTTTTTTGACTGATTTTGATAGGTTTTTTTAGTGTAAAAACCCCAGGAATTCATTTAGAGAAAATCGATTTGTCATGTTGAAATTGCAAATGAATTTCCATTTTTCAATAAAATCATACAGATTTCAACGGATTTTCATCAAAAATGGCTAAAGAAATGACCAAAACGACTAAAAAGGTCAGTCGCTGAAAACCCAATGAATTCATTTAGAGAAAATCGATTTTGAAATTGCTTTGAAAATCTTCGATTTTGTAAATTGCAAGCAATTTAACAATAGCGCTTGTTTTCAATAATGACCAATGAAGCATTAACCACGAGATCAGCAAGAGAAAGATTGAGTGCTATTAAAAAGTTTATTCCAATTCGTGACTCGCTACGTGAAAAAATACAGCAGCGACAACTCCTCCAAACCGATTTTTCGCTAGGGTCAGAGGAGTTATTTAGGCCGATAATTAGCGCCACCGAGGGTGTAAAATCAGCCACTGAACGAGCTGTATACGGAGATATCCCTAAGGAGGGGAGGAGAAGAGAGAGACATCTTCTTGGTGAACTTGAAAAAATAGCAATGGAAACTGAACAAACAAAACAAGCTGTACAAAAACTTCGCGGTGATATGGAAATACAACAAGGTGATATTGATGTTAGTGAACCACCTGAATCAAAACATTTAGCGGAAATATTTACCAATAGCGCTAAAATACAAATTCTCAATATGAATGAGGACGATTTAGGTAAATTTGCTGCTAACAAATATAATTTACAAAAGGAGTTTTTCACGGACGAGTATAAGGATTATACAATGTCACCCGACAAATGGGGTGTTATGTTGTATATAATAAATACTGGGAATTCAGATAAAAGGATGATGGGATATAGAAAATTCAAAAGAAATATTAATTACTATATAAAACAACTAGAAAAGGAAGGAAATGGATTTTCTAAATCAAAAAAAGATTCCAGTTCGACTCCCAGAGACTCTCTGGAGAGTGGTCGAAACGTCAGTTGTCCTGGTAATGTTCTCAGCGATATAGTACGAATAGAAGTACTCGTATCAGGGAAACGGGCTGGAAATAACTCACCGGAAATGATCAATGAAGCAGCTGAGATCTGTATGCGGTTATTTCGCGGTGGTATCATGGATATTGCAACATATCGAGGTTTCATTGACGAGTTAGCGGAGGATTTTCACTACGTTGGTGGTTATCTCAGTGATTAATCACCGTAATTGAAAATCGTAGAACAATTCAACGCTAGTGTTTTTAATAAGATGATCATACACTACAACCATGATAAACCCGTTAACGTCTACGTGGTAAACTCACGATTGCCAGAATACCGAGCATACTATGGAGATAGTCTTGGTGATACCATTCTGGGATTAATTGCAAGAATGGCTCCAAAAGCGGCTCCGATAGCAAAACAATTATCAATGAAAGCCATTGATATTGTCAAAGATAAGGGTATTAGCGCCGTTGGTGATCTTGCCTGGAAGGCATTATCATTCGTGAAAGATAAAATAACATCATTAGTTCGACGGAGAAAACCTAAAGTATTTTCAAAACCACAAATACCTTTACAGCCGACTTCGTCATTGCCATCTACTGCAGTGATGCCTGCGCAAGTTAGTAAAATAATAAAAAACGCAGTAGATGAAAAACTAGCGTCGATGATTTCATCATCGGTGACTAACGCCCAAGATAACATAACCGCAAATACCATAGCGGGAAGTGGTTTAAACAAAAGTCAACGACGTCGGTGAAATTAAAAATCGAAGATTTTCCAAGCAAAACTGATAAATTATTGTATATAAAAAAATTATTATAATAAATTTTTTCTGTATTTTTCACTGATTTTTATTGATTTTTGGGTGTTTTTTGATGATTTTTCACTGATTTCTGATGGTTTTTCACTGATTTCTGGCTAGTTAAGTAGTCGATTTTCAATGTTAATTTCCGTAGGAAAAAGCTCTTAGAAATTTATTTTTAATAATTATTGGTGATTTACAGTCATTTTTGATGATTTTCACTGATTTCTGGTGGTTTTTCACTAATTTTAATTGATTTTTCACTGATTTTTCTGACTAGTAAAGTAGTCGATTTTCAATGTTAATTTCCATTGGAAATTCTTCGAATTTCAAAAAAGCTCTTAGAATTTTTTTAAAATAATTTTCGCCTACAATTTAGACCGGCGGTTATATAATAAAAAATGTTCAAACGGATACCTGATAGTGCATTTGACATGGATGCCCCAGTACTTAAAGATGATTCTGTTCGCGATTATCAATTTTATTCTTATCACGCAGTGCAACCTGATCTTAGATCACGAATTGAACTTCAAGTTCATGATACCAGTAAATACTTTATACCAGGCGAAGCTTTTATTGAAGTCGAAGGTGAACTTCTACAAGCAGATGATACACCATACGCTGATAACCAAACTGTATGAGTTGGTTTTGTCAATAATGGTATCATGGCGTTATTTGAAAGTGCAAGATATCTCATTGATGGAAGAGAGATTGAATCTATTGAACGTGAGGTTGATATAGCCAACGTCCAGTATTCTAGAGTAAAAGCCACACGAGTTACTGCAGTTGATCCAGCACCAGCCGGGTATGTAAGACAAGCTGATAATTTTGATGTCATTGATAATATTACTAATTACAACCTAGGATTTGCAACACGAGTAGCAACGTTGCAAGGACAACGTCGACAGTTTTCATGTGCTATTCCACTGCATCATATATTTGGATTTTGTAGAAACGTCAGAAAAGTTATTTATGGAACAAAGCATACAATAGCGTTAGTACGAAAGGGTACTGACGAAAATGCAATCTGGCGCGGTGCTGGCGTTGCCGCCGGTAAAGTCATTTTATCAAACATATCACTTTGGATGCCAGTGTTGACTCTGTCGATGTCAACAGAAGAACGATTGTTATCGTTTATGGATCAAGGGGGGAAATCGTTGCTGAGTTGGTTATCGGTGTCCACAGATAACATGGATTCTAATATCGACGGTATATTTACTCTCTCTCTCTCTCTCTCTCTCTCTCTCTCTCTCTCTCTCTCTCTCTCTCTCTCTCTCTCTCTCTGAGTTGGACACAACGTTTAATTAATATTTTTAAAAACATTAATATCCTTAATATAGCTTGCTGATTTACAATGCTTTCTTATATATTTTATACTTTTTTAGTATATATCGTAGTAAGATCAGGATTACAGCAACTCTCAGCGATAAATCCGTATATCTCAACTGACAGCATAATTGAGAACAGGAAGATTCTAGGCAATCTATAGCAACTACAACCCTACAGAGAGAGAGAGAGAGAGAGAGAGAGAGAGAGAGAGAGAGAGAGAGAGAGAGAGAGAGAGAGAGAGAGAGAGAGAGAGAGACTATTAAAAGTCAGAAAGACAGACAGACGGAGGGATGAGAGAGATATCGTATTTTATACCGTATTTTATATTACACTGCATTAAAAAAGAGAAAAGTCAATTAAACCCTTCTTTGTGATGCTAATGTTTATTTTATATAGGCGTTGATAGTATATATGTACCTCATTTATGAATTATTATTGATATTATAATTATTGTTATTATTATTACTGATATTATAATTATTGTTATTATTATTATTGATATTATTATTATTATTATTATTATTATTGAGATTATAATTATTGTTATTATTATTATTGTTATCATTATTATTGTTATTTTTATTATTATTATTATTATAATTATTCTTCTTCTTCTTCTTCTTCTTCTTCTTCTTCTTATTATTATTATTATTATTATTATTATTATTATTATTATTATTATTATTAACTAATGCAGGTCAAACAAATCCCTTTCTTGGTGTAGATGAAAACTGAAGTAAGTTTCTCAGCTATAGATACAAAAATGTGATAATTCTCATCTATACTTATTATTGGCATCACTATTAATCATTGAGGATGCATGATGGAAAGAGGAAAGCCATTTTTAAAAACAAAATCTTTTAAAATCATGATTTTCATAGATTATTTCTTCAGATAAGTAAAGGCTCGTCATTGTAATTTAATTTCCTGTCTCAGCCACTTTATCAAATAAATAATCTATTCGTTTATCATTCACTAATCTTTCCTAATCTTCTACTTTCATATTTCCGATCACCCCATGCAGGGCTACCACTTACTGATTAACATAGCATGATAGCAGAAGACAATGGCTAAATGTCAAATATTCAGAGTTCATCTTAGAATTGCTAATACTTCATCCATCTATTCCTTCCTTCATTCATTCGCTCATGCATATGTACATAAAGAGAGTGGATTACATACATACATACATACATACATACATACATACATACATACATACATACATACATACATACATATACACACACAGACACACACACATACATACATACATACATACATACATACATACATACATACATACATACAGACATATACATACATACATACATACACACACACACACACACACACACATGCATACATACATACATACATACATACATACATACATACATACATACATACATACATACATACATACATACATACATACATACATACATACATACATACATACATAGTACAATGCCATCTTGAGGAGGTATCATCAGATTTGGGATACTCAAAATGAAAACCGTGATCTGAAGTAAACTCGACATGTTGAAATACAGTCTTCAGTGTGACAGATATCCTTCCTTCAATGCAAAGTATTACGCTCGAAGTTTTGGAGTCTATACGTTTTCGTACGTTTGTACTTAATTATTGCACACAGTCAAAAAAATTAAAGGCGTTCCCAAATGCAGCTCACATGGCCACATACTATATATAGCACAATTATATATAGCACATATAGATCGCTATTATCTTATAGCACACATAGATCGCTATTATATATAGCACATATAGATCGCTATTATATATAGCACATAAAGATCGCTATTATTCTATGATATAGTACTAGTTATTATCAAATATAGCTCACATGGCCACATACTATATATAGCACAATTATATATAGCACATATAGATCGCTATTATCTTATAGCACATATAGATCGCTATTATCTTATAGCATATATTGATCGCTATTATCTTATAGCATATATAGATCGCTATTATCTTATAGCACATATAGATCGCTATTATCTTATAGCACATATAGATTGCTATTATATATAGCACAAATAGATCGCTATTTTTTATGATATAGTACTAGTTATTATGAAATATAGCTCACATTGACACATTATATATAGCACATATTGATCGCTATTATCTTATGGCACATATAGATCGCTATTATCTATAGCACATATAGATTGCTATTATCTTATAGCACATATAGATTGCTATTATATATAGCACATACAGATCGCTATTATCTTATGATATAGTACTAGTTATTATCAAATATAGCTCACATGGACACATATATAGCACATATAGATCGTTATCTTACAGCACATATAGATCGATTTCTAATAGTACATATATATCGATATAGTACTAGTTTGCTATCAAATATAGCTCACATGGACACATATTATATATAGCACATATAGATTGCTATTATCTTATGATATACTACTAGTTATTATCAAATATAGCTCACATGGACACATATATAGCACATATAGATCGTTATCTTACAGCACATATAGATCGATTTCTAATAGTACATATATATCGATATAGTACTAGTTTGCTATCAAATATAGCTCACAGTGACCTGATTTGTATCGCTCATGTTACATTAAATTTTTAAAATTAGCTGGGTTTATTTCTGACACCGATGAATATGCAATCGCGATATTTCAGTAACTGCCTGACGTTTACCACCCATACTAATAAGATGGCGTGGCAGTGACATATCTCAACAACCGGCTGGCGTCGCAGTAACATATTTTTATAGCACTTTACAGATATTTGCAATAGTTTCTGTCGTATTGTATTTCTGTACTGATATGAATGGTTATTGGTACTTGTTCACAAATTCTTTGTCATACAGCTTGTACACGTTTGTATAAATCGTTAGAAAATGTATTGGGTTGGATTACATTCAAGGTTAGATGTTGTCGCTGTCTCAAGTAGATCTCACTTACCCACCGTCGATGCCTTATAAATTAAGATAAATTTCGTTTGGATAATGCACTATATATACTAACAAGTACATAAGAAACATCTGATTTCGTTCCTGTCAAGCTTGAAAGATTTTCTCCTAATTCTCAGATATAAAATAACTAAATTACAATATAAATGGAAATATACAGGAACATATAGTATACCTAAAATTGTAATCTTTTTTTCTTTTCTCTGTCATTTTTATTTTTTTTAAACTCACCACTGCTGGCGTTCCTTTATTTTATATCACATATTATCCTTAAGAGGGCATATATAAATTTAGATCCTTTGTTTTCAAGGACTGACACTAATATTCCACGTACGCATTTTTGTTGTTGTTGTTTGGTCTTTATTTTAAAACTGGATTCTAGTTTGATGAAATTTGTCATGCAAACAAGTAGGTGTAAAAGGTACGTTGTCTCCATGCAAAGTAGTCCCCACCCTAAGTTGCCGTGGACAATCTAGACCAAAAAAATCTTTAAATAGTTAGCAAAACGTCGATTTTCTCGATGCCGAGGATCCTTATTTTTCGCTTCTACGGACTGTATTATTGGTCCCAAATTTGAAGTCACTTTTGGCTATGTACGTTAGTCTATAAATAAAACTATTTTTCCGAACACGACGCCCAGGGCCGCGGAAAGGGTAGGTCAGCTAGGACACAATTCATATATATATATATATATATATATATATATATATATATATATATATATATATATATATATGTGTGTGTGTGTGTGTGTGTGTGTGTGTGTGTGTGTGTTATGTTGTTGTGTATTCAGACTGTTACCTCGTAGGCTGCTTCAGAAAATCAGGTAGTAAAATCAGGATTCCCAGAATGGAAAGTTCTGGAAAGGAAAGTTCTGGAATTGCTGCAGAGTATGATAAGTATCTAAAATCGTTTAACTATCGCGGAGTTGTTTATCTAGGAGAACTACAATCGAGAATCATTAATTATGACTATACCGAACCACCAAAACACGAATCAGGTCGGGACTGTAAGGTGATTCTTAACGAGGACTATATGGATGGTTCCGCCTGTGGAATGGGAAAATCAGAATCGGCTTGGAAATCAATCACAGAGGATAGATCAATGCTGTATTTGTCGTACAGGAAAACTTTTACAACGAAGACTCGTGCCGATTATAATCTAGAATCGTATGACGAAATTCGTGGCGAGATTATTTTTGATAAACTCAGCCACAGAAAAGTTATCTCGCAGATTGAATCTATTGTTCGCGTGCGAGGAATTCCCGATACAATCATCGTTGATGAATGGCACGGTATTCTCAGGCAGATGATGTCGTCACGAAACAATAAAACAATTTGGGATAAATTTGTTTCGTTGATAACTAGCACGGTTAGACTTATTGTGTTAGACGCAGATGCAAACGCCAATGATTTGATATTATTTCGAGACAAATTAGGGCGATCTGATATGAAATTCATCAGCAATAATTATAAAATCGATCACGACAAGACATTTATTGTGGAACACTCACACAGCGATAGCTATTTGAAATTAATACTCCAGCGACGAGAACGCGCTGTTGTATTCACTCACAACAAACGACACGGCGATTACTCGGTAGAGAGTCTCGCTAAGCAATTACAACACCAGGGATATCTCGTGAAATATTATCACGCGGAGACTGATAAACAACAGCGACAAAGAGATTTCTCTGATATCAGTGAAGCGTTTAACGATATCGATGCTGTTATATATAATACAACCATCGAAGCTGGTATTTCCATCGTCGATGATAAATTCAAACGTTCGTTTGTGTTCTCGGAACAGTTAGGATCTGTAGAAGCAACTAAACAAGCGCTGCATCGATTCAGAAATATCAATGAAATTCATTATTCTTCGAATCATACTGTAAATAAAATTGAGTTGCCGTTGACCCGCGATGGTATCATCCATGTGATAAAATCCCGTGAAGCAGCTCTATCAACGACGGAGCTGTTATTTCGAGTCCCTAATTTCGACGAGATAAATACCAGTTACGGATACGCGTTTATCAGCACTGTCATCGACGAGAACAATTCACGATGTTATTTTACTCAGCGGTTAATCGCGCTAATGAAACAGTCCGGGTACGAGATTTCACAAATACTCCTCGACGAGTATCAGGTATGACTCGCAAAAAAAAAGAATCCAAACTATCAAACGCGGAAATAGATGATAATCCTGTCGTAGATAGTTTTGTGAAGAGTACTGTCGGGAAAAGAATAGCTGGCGCGGCTGTGATAATCAACAACAGATACTACAAATACGATCCTGAAGAACAACTAGAACCATACCAGAAGAAGTTGAAATATCTCTGTAACGTATTTCAAACCGATATTAGTAAACTCGACACTAATATTGTACAACAACTTGACAAAAACGTATCACGGCTTCAACGAGCACAACAACTTATTGTCGATAAACTCAGTCATGGAAAAGCTGTCATTGTTCAACGATTTCGATCTGAAAAGATTTCCCCGCGGGAACAAATTGAAATAGTCAGAGACGTCCTTGACACAGTATCACTGCCCGATGTTGTTCCAGACGATTTGAGTAAACTAACACGACCGGTAAATCGATCTTATCTTATAAGGAGCATTGATATGATGTTGCATGATAAACCAAAACTCGAGAAGTATCAGCGGTTTATAAAACATCTTGATGAGATATTTCCTGAATTCAAATCAAAGAAGGGTGGACTATCATCAAAGAATATCATTGAGAAAATCAAGTTGATCTATAAAGGATTCGGTGCTAGATTAGAATCGGATGATAGTAAACACGCAAGTCGTAGTGACTACATTTTATACTATCCTGAATGGCCTAGATCGGATTTCTTCGATGATGAATCATGGTTGAATACAACAATTATATGGTGGAGATGATATTAATGCAGTCAATGACCACACTACGATGTTGACATTTCATGTTTGGAGTGTTAATAGATGGTTCTCTCGATACGATGACTCTGAATGATCTGTAGATAGCTGTATCGAAATTGGGGAAACTCTGGAATTTCCTAATAAATTTATAATATCCGAAGTTTCCCCAAACCTGTTCGGTGACTACGTGAAAAGGTTATTGATGAAAATAATAATAGTCGGCGATGATAAATATTTTTCAAATACAGACCCAGATCATATCTGAAGTGGAGGAACTATAGATTTCCCAATAATAGATAATTTCCGCACTTGCTCCATCATAACCGACGATGATGATATAATACTTCCGACGTGGATGTTAATTCCATATTTGGAGTGTTAATCGATGGTTCTCTCGATATGATCTACAGATAACTGTATCAGAATTGGGGAAACTTCGGAATGCCCTAATAAATTTATAATATCCGAAGTTTCCCCAAACTTGTTAGGTGACTACGCCGAAGTTGAAAAAAATAATAATAGTCGGCGATGATAAATATTTTTTGGATACAGACCTCAAAATGATCTAATCGTGCACTTATCCGTGGCGTCTTAAAAGTACATATTTTCCACGTGTACCATTTTCATCTCGGCGAGTTTAATAATCGCTGAGTCATTGCTGGCCATGTCGAAGTATCCGTCGGAATCGGGTTGATTTTTTCTTTTTACGGACCAACAATCACCGTCTGGTGTAACAACGAATGGTTTGTATACACTATAACCAGTCCTACACTTCTTCGTTTCGCAGAAGAATTTAATCGCGTCGGATATACTCTCAAATCGGATAACACACTGCAATGTTATATTCACCGCGACGAATGGTACTTTCTGGTTTGGTTTGATCTGTGATTGTGTCATTTTGACTTCATTTGAATAGTTCGTGGCGAGATCAATAATCGCTGAGTCATCGCCGTTAAAGTATTTATCGGAATCAATTTGATTTTTTCTTATTACGGTCCAATAATCGCCATCTGGTGCAACAAAGAATGGTTTATACACACCGTAACACTTCTTCGTATCGCGGAAGAATTTTACAGCATCAGATAACTTCTCAAATCGCATGACTGTTCGTTGCGTCACATTTACCGCGATTGTTGGTATTTTAGGATCAACTCCAAACTGCGATTCTTTAACTCCGGTCTCGAGTAGATGATTTACTCTGTTGCGGTATTTCTCTGGAAGATTATTAATCGCGTGATCAAACACTGACAGTGACGGATCATCAAACCAGGCTCGCTTCGTCATATCAATATTGCCTCGCAGTACAATTTAACAATTTTCGTCACGAGCCTGAAAGAACGGCTTTTGAATTGTATTAGCGGTCACATTAAAATATACACAGGTGTCTTTCATGGAATCAAATTCGATTATTATCTGCCGCGTAAGATTCAAACAGATCGTATTTACTCGCTGATCAACCCCATACAGGCTCCACGTGCTAGAGATTTTTCTGTTTTTGTCATATCGAAACGGCGGCGGTAACACAATAATCTTTAAATTCTTCGGCGGATTTAACAAAACTCTCGACGCGTCTCTCTATCCATTCTTTACCAAATACCATATTGTATTATCGTTTTAAACTCTAAAACGTATACGGAATAATGGTGTATATTCCACATACATCTGACCGATTAGCAGATGCCATTGATAGTTTAGCCCGAACAAATCCAAACGCTAGTATCAAAATTAAATATCTCTGCGGTAAATTCCGACTCATACAGAAGATGTCAGATGGTCAAAAAATTGATTGTCGGATGCATAAAGATAGAAATAAAATCGCTAGACAGCCACTGCACGATAAACTATTTCGAAGAAAATTAGTCAGCGTTGAATAAATTGCTGTCCGGGTTCGCGGCAACGGGAATCAACGAAAATGATCAGGATTAATTTTCGGAGTCACATCATAATAGACCAGTGCGGCATTTTTATCCGGCGGATTATTACACCACTGCGGGGTAAAATATGATTGTAGCATGTGGAAAGTCACGTATTTATTATTTATTTAAGAAAAATGTGACTTTCCTCATCAATGATAGAGCCCTCAAAACAAACAAATAGAACCTCGTCGCAGATGATATGTCAGATCACGATGAAGAAAGTCACATAATAATTATTTAAGAAAAATGCGACTTTCTCCATCGATGATAGAGCTGTTAAAACGGCAAATAAAACAGTTGAGTACTGCAACAACAACAACAACAAAAAATTTGTGATATATTTTGTAGCAGAAAAAATAAATTTATTTGTAAAATCTCAACAGTGTCATATTCAGAATCTGTGATGTTATCATGCCAATGTTGTTAATTCACCATGATGGTGTTATCAGATGTGCGGGGGTGTTACAATGATTGATTGCTGAAACTAAAACAATAAAAATATATTTATTTGCTGTGAAATATTTTGTATAATACATTTATTTGCTGTGAAATATTTTTATTTTTACTGATTTTTTGCCATTTTTGATGTATTTTGATGTATTTTTGATGCATTTTGATGTATTTTTGATGCATTTTGATACATTTTTGTTGGTGTTGGTCGGGTCAAGTGGTCGATTTTTAATGTATATTTCCCATAGGATTTTCCATTTCGGGAACTTTTCAATGAAAAATCTTGAAAAATCTTGAAACATCGCCCCAAAGTAACAAAAAAATGGTACAAAATACATCAAAATGATACAAAATGTATCAAAAATCTGCGTTTGACACAGTCGGGTCAAGTGGTCGATTTTCAAAGTTAATTTCCGTAACAAAAAGCTGTTTCGGAAACTTTTCAAAATCAATTTTATTTCATTGATCTGGACTGCGACGAGGTTCCATTGACTGTTTTATCAGCTCTTTCATTGATGAGGAAAGTCACATTTTTCTTAATAAATAATTATTATGTGACTTTCCACATCGTGATCTGACAATCATCTGCGATGAGGTTCTATTTTCCGTTTTAACAGCTCTATCGTCGATGGAGAAAGTAACATTTTAGACTTCGAAAGCTTATCCTGGATCCAGCATTTGATTCCAGAAAATATTTTGACGGTGGAGTTGTTGCTGGTTACAGTATATATAAAAACAACTTCAAACTGGCGAAACCCATTAATGTGAATATAACAGTTTGGACTTGTCGAAGATGCTCGTTGTGAAAATGTCAAACCGATTCAACAGGATCGAGTCAAGATGCTGTACACGGACACTGATTCGCTGCATGTGCATTTCATCACTGTATGCAGCCATGGCGGTTTGTGCATGAGTTTGAAACCAGAGATAATCCGAAAGAGCATCCGTTGTTTAGACCAGTCAGTAAAATGGTGACCGGAAAGTAGAGTGACAAATGCTCTAGTAAAATGATCGAAAAATATGTGTGTCTGCGACCCAAACTATACTTTATTGTGGTCGGCTGAGTCAAACAATACAAAGGCCAAATGTGTCCCACGGTAGATTGTGAAAAAAAGATCTCAATCACGAATTGTATTTGAGATGTCTTCGAGACCGTCGTGAATTCGCACACACATACAAATTATCTGATCGAGGAAACATCACATCACATGGGTGTATACCGATGCAAGGTTAATGTATCCCCCGCTTGATACCAAGCGATTGATACTCCCAAAGGAATCACCACGTGCGTTTTTGGTAATCGTGCTATTGCAATTGATACTGGTTAGTACATCAACGTGCCAACACAAATTCTGTCGGAAGTTCCTTATATGCTGAAACTACTTGCAACTTGTACAAATGCACAGCAGGGAGGTATTACACACATCATGTGACGATCCAAAACAGTAGTGCGTTGGTTGTCATGGAATATCCATCCCTTCCGAAATGGCGAGTAATGAAAATACTGAGTCAATGGCATGATGTAGTTGCATGCCTTCTACTTTCCATATGCATACATATACCAGACAAGCATGTGTCGGAAGGATTGTAACGGTGTTGGTTGCGAAATCATTTTCTGAATAGCTCTGACTGGCTACTCACATTGGGTGGTTTTAATTCATTGATTATTCAAGACTTTTATGACGAATGGAAGTCGCATTACCCAATCATAAGACCTTTCTGGCCTCATCAGCAACTCTTGTTCGTACTGATGTCCGAATATTCGGTCTGCAATTGTGCCATTAAATCGTTCCGCAAAAGCTTGGTCACGATACTCGCCTATCATGTTAGGCTAGCATAGTAACAACAGATTCCGAGATATTCTTGCCAGTATTGGCTTTTAACAATCGTGGTCATGTGATCCATGAGTGAGATTCGTGCACGATGCACTCCAGCACATGTGCAACATTGACATAATATTTAGATTCCAGGGATCTGTTTCTTTGTATCGATTGTGCGGACTTTACCTTGTGGATCACGGACGCGATCGTGTAGAAGAAACAATTAATCTGCCTGAAAAACCTCATCAGTGTTTGTACATAAAAGCCATCCACATAAATACTTTGGTACCGGCAAATAAATTTATCACAGCGCTTGTTTGGATAACCATGCTTCCAAAGGTAAAAAGAGTATAAAAGGATTTTTCGTCATTCATTTCTCCACACAAGCAACACATAAACCGGTCAAGCATGGTGCTGGAAGCATGTTTCCAAACTCAGTTCGAGCACAAATCATTGGCCCTGCTGTACAACTTGTTGAGTATGGCTGTACGTTGGTTAAATGGGATAGGTTATACGTGATTGTACCGTCGGCTAATGATCAACCTTGCTCAACGATCGATTTTTTTTCTATTATTGATGACACTCATATCATTGACGATTTGGATGCCAGCAAAAACAATCTGATCGTGTTAGACGGTGTGATGATTAACAATTAAGTCAAATCCACACAAATATTTTCACGTGGCAGAAACAAAAAGGCGAACGTGACTTGTTTGTCTCAACTATACACCTATGAGCCAAAAGTGATCGATGACAACAGCATCATGCTGATGATATTTTGTGGCACAGATGCGCCCTTCGTAAATGATCACTGCCATCTCACCTCTGTCTGCGTGGGTTCGAGACTCATGAATATACAACACCGATGATCAGTGAAGACATTCCGCGAAGAATTTTGGTGCTGGCTGAAACGACTCTAAAGTCTTCATACGATGTCATGAACCCACACCCAGTTCTGAAATTGCCATCGAATCTCAATGGTATGCGGTTGATAGGCCCAATCAAATTTTAAAGAATAAAAAATCTTGCGTGTGGTATATCATTTCAGCATCCCAAGTTAATTTAACTTGTACACTTTCAGTGGCAGTTACAAAAGCAGGTCAAAATCATTAGGAGCAGTTGTTCAAGGTTCTTTTTTGTTTGTGTTTTTACCAACTGTGGAACCTTATGACTTTATATCGATTACCAACTCTGCCTACAGTACCTGTGAATTTTCCATGGCATAACAATTGGATGAAATATTCGTTTTTCCCTGTTAGAGCAAGACTGGCATATGGTGGGTCTGACCGGTGTGACATTGTAGATACAACTGTACATTATATATCGACTTTATATTTAATATTAGCAACAATAATGACAGTCGTGCGTGGACGTGTGTAACCTGCTTGTGTAGTTATCGTAAGAAAAACCTGTGGACATGACCTTTGATGGTACTGGGCTCGATGACGTTGTTCGTGGATTATTTCCGAGCGTGATTATTCACAGCCTTATCATCACGCGCTGCTCCCATTGCTAAACATGTTATCGTGTGAGTTGTGGATATTTTTAAAAGTGCCGCTGTGGATCGGTTGATGTTAACAACTTGGCTTGTAAGGTAGCTCAGACACTTCGAGATCGATTACGGCGATTAATAACACGAGCACTACCATAAAAAGACGACTCCAATTACATTGCCATCATACAGTTATCAAGATCGTTAACAAGGCCACTCAGTAGAGATTGTCAGATTTCGCGATTGTAAATCGGGCAATGAAGAGGGAAAGTGCACGTCATTAAAGAATATTGATCATACATAAACTATGGTACAGCATTTGACATGTGAGCGCCCGTGTTAGTGGATCGATGCAAGGGAAATGTTCAGCATTACTAATACCAAGCTAAATACTCATATAAATTAAAGAATGTATTGTAAACTGCAAGACACAACTTGGCTTCTTTTTCCATGTGAGACCTTCATACATATGGAAGGAAAATTGGTACATATATCCCTACCAATGCATAAGTGGCTTTGTTGACAATGGCACCATGGAGTTGTTCAATATTGATATTTTATTCGGTGGAACGTAAATCGAATCCATTTGGGACAACGTCAATGTTGCCACAACGAATATTGGGCTTGCCAGATATAGTGATGATTACACGACAACATATTACCCAACCATGGTGTTTTTTTCAAAGATGCAACTTATATTGCAGATTAAGCAAAAATCACATATAACTAGACTAGTTCGAAATTTTGCTGGCGATGCTGATGCAGCTGTTACAATTTACCATTTCCTAATTCCGTTTTCAACTTTGGATTTTGCACACCATCGATGACAACAAATTGGTGATTCACTGAGGTTTTTGTGTACCATTTCCTCAGTCACAGTTTTGGAACTTGTAGAGATGTATGCAAAGTCATATTTGGTGCCAAAACAGTCACGTTGATTGTTTCGTAAAACTAACTCCAGCAATTACATCGCTGTCAATTCTCGCACATACTACGGACGCACACTCTTTGACTGCTATTGCAGAACAATTAACTTGGCAAAAAAGTACCCATCATGTTCTTACTGCACCAATCTTGTGTTTGTGGAGTTTAAAAATGTAAATCGTTATAATAATTAAGAGCATGGTAAAATGAAATTTCACACATTAGAGGGGATTGAAGTTTCTATGTGTTTAAATGATCATCATCAACTTTCAGAATAAATTCGGGTTGACTCTTCAGAAGCTACTCGTCATTTTGTGCATATTACAATGTGTTGCCATACATTGACAATCATCAAAACACTGACACGAACCTGCAGATTTACCAATAAGGAATTTGTAAATTGTAACCGATTTCTTACTTTTCATTTCAATATCTGGAGTTACCTAGTCAATCTGTTGCTGAATTGTATTTTCATGTGTTTTTAACTCCCGCTTATACTAATTACACATGCTATGATGTGGTACTTTCTGAAAAGACTCTGTTATTAGAGGGTATTGGTGATCAAATGAGAGTGATCGATGCACATATGGACCATGTATCAATGAATTTCTTACTTATTTTAATAATGTCCGCTGCAAAAAATTAAGCACGTTTCAAAAACAATTGTGGGATCATATTGAAATGTTCCTCATAAAGTCCCCGTGTGGACAACTCAAACACAGCTAGCTCAGCTTAATTAGGCCAACACGGAAATACTTGAGTAACACTAAACTGAACTAAGAAAGAAGTTGCTCCAATGCACAGCCAGTAGCATATTTATATTTCTTAGCGCCATCCCGAAACTGTCGTCTGCAGTGGCTGAATCGTTATGAGCTGTTGGAACTGCATCAAGAATGGCTGTGCAAAATCCGGTGAGTGGACGTTTAAAAAAGAAGAGGCCTTCGATTACCAGGCACGATTCGGCGAATATCTTCAGGCAAAGGTCTTCGATTATTGGGTCATAAAAGAGCACGCCATTGATAATGGAAGCTAAGCTTCTCATGCTTCCATTGACTAGTCTTGAATTACTAACGACGATAAAATCAATTAATTATTTCCGGGGAAAGTGTTATGCGAGTTTAATTGCATCGATGGTGCCAAGCTTACACGACCCTGTTATCGTCAATCTTGTTTCATTAACAGACTATAGTACTCAGTGGGTAGCATACGTGGTAACATAGATTTACTTTGACTCGTATGGACTTGACGCCAGTCGAAATGATTCATTATTTATGCAGACACGGTGGACGTGAGCAGCAGGCTCTTCTGTCGTTGTTTCATTCGACCATATCAGTACGAACACAGTTGGATGTCCCCGCATGCGTTCATCGTGTCGTATTAGCGTTTGAGTGCACTAGATTGTTAACGACCACACAATCGTTTATCAACTTCGCTTTAAAGTATGTTTAATGTTATACAACAATGCATATCAACACAGTCATTTCTGTGCTCAATGACACGGTGCTGATGTATATATGAGCCAGTTTACCACCAGTACGGATTTGAATGGGTTACCTAATCGTATTGTTATTGGTGTCAATCCAGGTGACATCGTGATTGTTGAAGGTCAATCTGGCAAATTGAAAACGCAAAACCGTGGGATCAGAGATATTCACGTTTCGGTTGCGTTTATATAAGACTGCAAAGATCCAATCTATCATATATATAACAAAACTAAAAAGCGAATGGCCGACTTATTTTCTTTCCTAATGAAAATGATTTTGATAGACCTAAACATCACATCTTAAAGGTGTGTGAGTCAGGATAGTATCTATTTATCATAACCGAAGATTCGTGGGGACAAATATATTTATTCATAAATGATAAGCTGTATCTTGGTTTTTCTTCACTTTATGAGAAACTGTGCAGTAGTCTTTTTGATTCAGTCTTTGATGGGAATGAATCTGTTATCAAGCTAACAGCCCGTGAATTACAGGGAATCCAACGATTCAACAGATTTGTGGTTAACGTCTACCTTCAGTCTTGGTTCACATCTCGAGTAGTGGTTGATGCGCCATACAATGACATTCTACTCATCCAAAGACTAGATGACTACAATGATGTTGCACTGAAGAACGTTGGCCTAAAAATGATGTTGCGTCACTCGTGGTACTACACCGAAGAACTAGCTACCCTATCTCTGTTTTCTCAGCATCTGTCGTGCGAGGAGAAAAAACAGTTTGTGTTAGCAATCAAAGATGACCGAGGTTTGCATTTGGTTAAGTCACTGCAGACACTGCCGCACACACTGCATGAATTTCCTCAACATTCTGGTTGAAGATTGGCCTGAAAGTGAATCATACAAGATTGCATTCAAGTTGATCAGTAATTTGGCCTGTGTCAATGACGTTGCCGAACGGGGTGTCACCCTTATCCAGAATTTTAATGCTACAATAACTAAGGATGAAGAACAAAAACAATACCTTATGCAAGTTATCGAGAAGCACAGGCATGACTTTGCAAAGTGCAATCGTGACAATCTTTTGGATATGTAGAACTGAGCGTTTTATGTTGTATTTGTACGATTTTCAGTTTTTTCACCTTAACTGTTGTACAACTGCAGCTAATAAAATCTAGGTGTATACCACTGTAATACATTTATAGATTATACTAATCAAGAGCTTTCTAATGGTGTCAAATAGGCTGTCATTTTGTCATGGTACGAACGGTTAATGTATTACACCGTATCGAACTGTTTTCACAATGTCGGATGCCATCATGACTATTGCCTAAAATTTCATCACCCTTGGGGGACCCCTAAATATTATTTAAAGGACCTATAATTTTGTTGATGTTATTTTGGAACCAAAAGGAAACTTTTAGGAGGGTAAGCTATACAATATTTTTTTTTTAAAAAAAATTTGCATAATATGGGACACCCTAATATATATATATATATATATATATATATATATATATATATATATATATATATATATATATATATATATATATATACACACACACACACACACACACACACACACACACGCATTTCATTTGAATTGTTGATTATTTATTCAATCAATTATTCAATTATTACAGTTAGCCCATGCTTTTGTAGAGAGAAGCTAGCTATTTGTTTTAGCACATATACAATTCCAATTGTACAATTCACGGTAGCTAGACCTATTAACCAGTAAGCACAGATACAATTGCAACAGTATAATTCGTGGTCGCCAGACCATGCAATAACTACATATGCTTCCCCCTCTGGCCCCAAATTGCAGCATAATATGTAACCATGCTAAGGATCCTACAATACCCATAACACATTATTTGGCATTGCTGCCACGAACTTAACATTTACTAATAATTGATCCAAGTACCTTACACACTGACTAGTGACGTCATTTTTAAAATGACATTGTAATCTAATTTTCAGCAAGTGTTAAACTAAGAATAAGCTATCAAACAACAATATCAACAGTACTATCACCACAAGGGTGCTATCAAACAACAATATCAACAGTACTATCACCACAAGGGTGCTATCAAACAACAATCTCAACAATACTATCACCACAAAGGTGCTATCGAACAACAATCTCAACAGTACTATCACCACAAGGGTGTTATCAAACAACAACATCGACAGCACTACCACCACAAGGGTGCTAAAACAACAAGAGGAATTTCATCATGCTTGTAAATGAATGTTGAACATTTCATCACAATGTCACTTAAACGAACTGTCTTTAATTACTGATAAAAGACCCTTGCCAACTTACAAAAAGGCACATTAAAAGAAGTTAAGTTACGTTTCATTCTTGTTTCCATTATGTTACTTAAAGACTAAATGTGGTTTACGTGCTTTTCTTTCTTGTAAAATCTCATTTCGTTCATAAACAATTATATCGTTATTTTCAGTCTAATTAGTAAGCTTTTAGTTTAAAACAAATAAAAAGCTCATGCATAATTAACCAAGAATAAAAAAGATCCCTCAAATAATCTTTCTTTTAATTTCATTTTAATAGGTTGACAAAATTCAGTCGGAATAATTCCAGTAGTACAATAAACGTTAACTATGACGTGTCAGTTCTAGTAGTACAACAAACGTTAACCCCGACTGTCAGTTCTAGTAGTACAATAAACGTTAACCACGACGTGTCAGTTCTAGTAGTACAACAAACATCAACCACGACATGTCAGTTCGAGTAGTACAGCAAACATAACAACGATGTTTCAGTTTAAGTCGTACAACAAACGTTAACCCCGACTGTCAGTTCTAGTAGTACAACAAACGTTAACAACGACGTGTCAGTTCTACTAGTACAACAAACGTCAACCACGACATGTCAGTTCCAGTAGTACAACAAACGTTAACCACTACGTATCGGTTCCAGTGATACGACAAACGTTAACCACGACGTATTGGTTCCAGTAATACGACAAACGTTAACCACGACGTGGTAAATCATATTGCAACATTACCATTTTGTTGTTGATCAGATGGGTTGCTTCAAAACTACCTACATACCCTAGTTTTCATTTAAATCAGCCTTGTCCACCTTTTATTCTCTTGTCCACTTTTCATTTATATCAGCCTTGTCCACTTTTCATTTATACCAGCCTTGTCCACTTTGCATTTAAATCAGTATTGTCCACCTTTTATTCCCATGTCCACTTTTCATTTAAATCAGCCTTGTCCAGCTTTTTCTTCCTTGTCCACTCTTCATTTATATCAGCCTTGTCCACCTTTTATTCCTTTGTCCACTTTTCATTTAAATCAGCATTATCCACCTGTTATTCCCTTGTCCACTCTTCATTTATATCAGCCTTTTCCACTTTGCATTTAAATCAGCCTTGTCCACCTTGTATTCCATTGTCCATTTTTCATTTATATCAGCCTTGTCCACTTTTCATTTAAATCAGCCTTGTCCACTTTTCATTTTTATTAGCCTTTTCCACCTTTCACTCCCTTGTCCACCTTTCACTCCCTTGTCCGCTTTTCATTTATATCAGCTTTGTCCACTTTTCATTTAAATCAGCATTGTCCACCTTTCATTCCCTTGTCCACTTTTCATGTAAATCAGCCTTGTCCACCTTGTCCATTCTTCATTTATATCAGCCTTGTCCACTTTTCATTTGAATCAGCCTTGTCCACTTTTCACTCCCTTGTCCACAATCATCCGTTCACTCCCTTAGGTCTCAGGGACTTCATCAATACCATCGATATAATTATGCAGGTCTGAGATACTTCACGGATACCATCAATAATTTAGGTCTCAGACACTTTATGGATTTGGTCTCAGACACTTCATCAATACAATCATTTAGGTCTTAGACACTTCATTGATATACGAGCATTTGGTCTCAGACACTTCGTCAATGCAATAATTTAGGTCTCAGGAACTTAATCTAAACTATCAACATGATCATTTGGTCTCAGACACTTCATCAATACAATCATTTAGGTCTTAGACACTTCATTGATATACGAACATTTGGTCTCAGACACTTCATCAATGCAATAATTTAGGTCTCAGGAACTTAATCTATACCATCAACATGATCATTTGGTCTCAGACACTTCATCAATACAATCATTTAGGTCTTAGACACTTCATCGATACGAACATTAGGTCTTAGACACTTCATCAATGCAATAATTTAGGTCTCATGAACTTAATCTATACCATCAACATGATCATTTGGTCTCAGACACTTCATCAATACAATTATTAGGTCTTAGACACTTCATCGATACGAACATTAGGTCTTAGACACTTCGTCAATGCAATAAGTTAGGTCTCAGGAACTTAATCTATACCATCAACATGATCATTAGGTCTGAGACACTTCATCGATATCATCAATAACTTAGGTCTCAAACACTTCGTCGATACCGTCAACATGATCACTTAGACCTCAGTATCTGCTGTAAAAATTGCAACATCATGAACTAATAATAATGATGATATACATATATTGTTTTATAAGACATATGTGTTACGAGTCGATGCTCTTAAAATAAGTATATGAAAAGGGTGAAAGACAACAAGTTTTGTAAAATGTACGAAAAATCTTATTTTCCAAGAATACAAAGTGAAAAAGAGAAATAAAGAACTTACGGTATTGTGAACTAAATCATAAAATAATCAAACAATTAGATTAGACACAAGTCCTAGTGATTTAAAGCCCTGAATAAAACTCAGTACATGTCCCTAAGAGATCCAAAACTGAAGGCGATGGCGTGTCTGTTATAGCTTATGGGCTGTTGATGTGTCAATAGTCTTTTGTTGAATGACAGGGGTATACTTCCAAGTTTGAATATACTATACATTCTAGTGAATGTCTTTATCCAAGAATTTTATCTGAGCAAATTTGTATTTCTAGAGAAAATAATCACTTGAATTCAGTAATTTGAAGAAAATATAATTCATCCCAAACTGGTCACAACATAATACAACTTGAAGGTGCTAGATGTTAAAGCAAGAATTACCAAAATCCTCACAATCACAAGATTATATAGTTCTGTACTTTAACGTAGGTGACAATGAGCATTTTCTTTTTAAAAAATATTATCTAATGGAAAGTAACCGTCTAGAATTGTATAATGAGCCTTGTTTATAGCAATAACCTATAAAATCCACTTAGAAAAATCCAAAACCCTAACCTAAATAAACATATTTACTCTGTCATGTTTACATGAATACAAATCCTGATATTAAGTTCATACACATAAAGAATAATTAAGCTATTATTAGTTGTTTACATAAAATGAAATTTTAAAATAAGTAAATTAGGCCAGATAGAAATTAAATCGGGTTTAGACAAGGTCAATCTCCAACATACTATGTTACATTACCGTAGCATGTAATTAATTTTTTTTTAAAAAAATTAACAAATATATAATTAAATTAAATATACATAACAATTGTACAGTTTTTTATAATTCTCAGGATCGTTACTGCTGTTTCCTCTTTGGAAACCTTTTGTCTTCAATATCATCGTCTTCCTCATTTCTATAAATCGCAAGTATTATCTTCAACTTCTCTTTTACTGTCACCTACTCGTTTTTCAATGTTCAACTTACATTTTGTAAAACTTTGAAAGCGATGATTAAATATATGATGACAAGTATGAAGGCCGGATTTACCCCAATAACTTTAGCCACTGTCTTCATATAACAACGATTTCTCTGGTGGGGTATCTTGGATTAAATTTTACTTAATAGTCAGCGGTTTAATACCGTCCCTTTTCATCCAAGAAATGTATACAGTATCCAAAGTACTGTTTGTTAGCACTATGCAAGGAACAGTGTCTCACACTTTCTTCTCCGTAATCGATATTTCCCCTATGCATAGGGTTGCCGCCATATTTGCAAGCTCTTTATCTGTAAAAGCAGTAATAGTCTGTAACGTGAATTTCATTACTGTTATGTGACGAGTTGCGAGCTGATTGAAAGTGAAATGGTATGACAATGTCACTAGAGCCAACAATCTGTCCAAAACAGTCGTGCATGGGCAGCGTCCAGGGTGGCAGAAGGAGAGGTAGACAGAGAAAAATGTGGACTGGCAACATCACAGAATGGGCCAGGAAAAGTCTTGCGGAGACAGCCATAGGCACATGATCGAGACAAGTGGAGAGAACAGGTCAGATGTTCAGCTGCACAGCGCCTCGACAACCACACTAGGTCAAGAGATTGATGATAACGACGACGGTGATGATGTTGATGATGAAAATCGAGAGTGGTTAAACTTTGTCATTACGCAACGATTTAAAGTGAATGTTATTACTATTCAGTCTAAAGGGCAACAGTACCTGTCACGCTGGTGTGAAAAACTTCCATTATAATGGCTTTGACATAATGGTTGGTTAAAAGAAGCACATATAATACAACTGAAGAGCTAAATACAAATAAATAAAATAAAAAGGAAAGAATTTACTTAATTTTTGGGATTAAAATATGCGGTTTCATTTAAAGAAATACGTTAATAAATAAAAAGTAACAATATTTTTTATATTAAAATTTAGTAAAAAATTGTTTCTGCATGTAAACAAAAACATATTTTGGGACACGCAGTCTCCATGATAAACCATCCAGCGTCTACGTAGTAAACTCACGATTGCCTCATTATAGAGCGTACTATGGTTATGGTCTCGGTGATACCATTGCAGGATTATTTGCAAGAATGGCTCCAAAAGTAGCACCGCTAGCAAAACAACTATCAATGAAAGCCGTTGATGTTATTCGTGACAAGGGTATTAGTGCTTTTGGAGACGTTGCCGGGAAAGCGTTTTCCGCCGTGAAGGATAAACTAACAGCATTAGTTCTACGGCGAAGGAAACCACCAGCACGTTTGGGACCACTACCCGTTGCAACGGAGATGCCTGCAAGTGTTAGTAAAATAATAAATAACACAGTAGATCAAAAACTAGCGTCATTGACAACTTCGTTGACAACTCCATCATTGACCGCAAGCAACCAAGATAATATCACCGCAAATATGATAGCGGAAAGTGGCTTAAAACCACCTCGCGGTCGTCGACGACCACTATAAATCATGATTTAGATGCACGAATATATAATAAAATGTTCAAACGGTCACCTGATACAGCGTTTGATATGGACGCCCCAGTGCTTTAGGATGATTCCGTACGTGATTATCAATTTTATTCTTATCATGCAATACAACCTGATCTTCGATCAAGAATTGAACTTCAAGTCCATGATACCAGCAAATACTTTAAGCATTTACTGAAGTGGAAGGAGAACTCGTAACAGATGATGCTGCTCATAATAATCCACCATATGCAAATGACCAAAATATCCAAGTTGGTTTTGTAAATAATGGTATCAAGGCGCTATTTGAGAGTGCAAGATATATGATTGATGGAAGAGAAATTTAGTCGATAGAACGTGATGTTGATGTAGCCACAACAATAAATGGGTTAGCGAGATATTCTGATGATTATACATGATCGGCGGTCCATCTATAATGTTCTCTAAAGATATCACTGATAACGCTGAACGCATTCAGCATATTAAACTACTAGCACCGCTAGCTACTACAACTGATGTCCAACCCTATTCCCCTGAATACACAGTTAAACCAGCAGGACCAGGAGCACCAGCTAATATTGATATTATAAGAAGAATTAATTCCGATTACAACCTAGGATTTGCAACACGCGTATTAACGTTGCAGGGACAACGTCGACAGTTTTCATGCGCGATTTCACTGCATCATATATTTGGATTCTGCAGAAATGTCCAAAAAGTTCATTTATGGAGCGACGCATACAGTAGTACTCGTAAGAAAGGGTACTGATGATAATGCAATCTGGCGCCGTGTTGATGTTGCTGCCGGTAAAGTCGTTTTAACAAAATTGTCGTTGTGGATGCCAGTAATGACTCCATCAATCGCAACAGAAGGACGATTACTATCATTTATGGATCATGGAGCAAAATCATTGCTGAGTTGGTTATCAGTCACCACAGATATTAAACAAGATAACGTTGATGGTACATTTACGTGGCACCTGGCATCAAAACAAAGTGTTACAGCTCCGCGTCATATATTTATTGCGCTACAGAACAGGGATAGATTAGACAATTAACAACGCAGCCATATGATATTTGATCGATTAGGTGTCAATGAAGTCTCACTGAGAATAAACGGACAGCAGGAACCATCTGAGGATATACAACTTGATTACGATGCCAACCATATTGCGCGCGTGTATCATCGTCTGTTGTCATATATGTGACGCGATCAAAATGTTGATACTGGTCTGCAAATATCACAGATGAATTTTAAAAATCTCTACCCGATCTATTACTTTTCGTTGGAACTTCTTGATTTAACAAGACAATCCGTCGTTGATATATACTTTAGAGCTCGTGTAGCCCCTGCTGGTGGTAATTACAGAGCGGTTGCTGTCATTCACAACGACAAATCAATGCTACTTGAAGGTGTTGGTAGAAGAATGAGAGTGGTAGATGCACCAGTGGAAAATCTATGATTGTAACAATTAGATCAATCTGCTATTATACAATGAAATACAGTCATATTAGTGTTACATTGACTTCAGCTCAAGTTAAAAAATTGCAATCAGAATCGGCTAAAAAATGTGGAACCACAATAACGCTGAAACATAATCAGATGTCTGGTGAGGCAAATCAATTATCGTTGACAACTCGTCAAATAAAAAATTTCAATGACGCGCTCAAAGATAAAAAAGGAGTTCAGATCGCACTCTCTACGGCTGCGATCAGCGAAATGAAAAAATCAGGTGGTATATTCCCGATGTTAGCTGCGATTCCAGCGCTAATTTCGACAGCGGCCCCAGCGGTGGCTAAAGCGGCAGCGTTACGAACCGTTGGTAACGCGGCAGCAATGGCACAAAAGAAAGCGACCGGGCGGGGGTATGAAAAAAGGGGAAGGGTGTAAGACTACCAGGAACCCCGCACACGTGGTACAAGGGAAGCGGCCTGAGAATCCCAGGAACGGCTTACTAGTTCCCATGTAAAATTTTGATTTACTTGATGCTGATAAAAACGGTGTCATGAAAAAATTCAGAGGTGTCTTTATGATAGATCAGTTGCCGACACAACCAAACAACGCTGAAACCGGTATAATTAATCTCAACAACAGCACCAGACCCGGAACCCACTGGGTTGCATACGCGATTGATCCACGTATAATCGTTTATTTCGATTCATATGGATTAGCGCCGCCTAAAGAATTCATGCGTTATATAAACCGCTTAAAAACTCCTCGTTGGTATTCTACGCTACCAACACAAAAAAAATGAATGACCCACCAATATGTGGCAGCGAAGTATTGAATGTCCTTGACGCTATTTCAACATCTCAAAAAACCATCTCATCAGGTCGTAAATGAATAAACGAGTAATTGCTGGAAATCAAAGATTTCATCGAAGATTAGAAAGGAATTATATAGAATAACATGATTGATATTTGGGTGAGATCTTTATCAGCGCTGAAGAAACCCGAATCTGATGGCACTGCAACCATTGATATAAAAAAAATACTCGAAGATGAAATAGCTGATGTGTTGAACTTAGCAAGTGTTGATCCCAAAGAAATAGTTGTATTTCAGGATCATCAGGTTTAATTAAGAACGAGTAATGTTTCCCTGGATGATATTCTAGTTAAACAACGCAACGCAGTAGAGGATACTATCGCGATGTTTTCCAATCAGGGTAAACTCAAACCAGGTGTCCTCATGTCAACAATCACAGATAAAATATTAACACTCGATAACAATTATTCATCAACGATAGAATTATTTAAAAAACTACGTGATTAATATGACGACCATATCACTAAATTCGATCAGTTTTCTGAATTGCAAAAAAATATAAATGGCAATATTGACAAACCTCTATTAAATTTCCTTGGAAATCCACCAGTGACCACACCGAAACTCGCGGAGATAAAAACAACTATGTTAGAATTTGCAACACTTCAATCCAAATATGAAGAATACGTAAAACAGTTTTCAATTTGTCGTAAAAATATCATTGATAAATTTCTTGAAACAACATTCGATAAATTCGACATAAAACTCCCGGATATTATAAAATTCATCGATGAGACGAAAAACTTCATCGAGGCAATCAAAAATTATTTTCCGAGGATGATAACAATCATTGAAAAAACAAAAATTCCTCATGAGAGAACCAACAACGTAGGATACACGATTCAGCACGGATCATTTGAGTGGACTCCTACAAACAATATACTAAGCATCACCGCGACCGTCAAAGGCATTTATCGATTAACCCTAGTGACACCGACTCAGTTTAATATATCATCGTTGAGTTCATCTGGGGTCAACAATACGATATCACCGATCATCGATAAGGATACAACTGAACAGTTCACAATCCACTCATAGTAATTTTGCTAAGGTTTCATTATCATGGTTTATGGAATTCGTAGCGGATTTAAGTAAACAATTATATTGAAATTGTAAACGATTTGAAAATAAAATGGCATCACCGACGATACCGTCAGTATCTTAATACCGCTATGATCAAGTCAGAGAATTTCAAACTAAACTCAAAACACTCACTGAGGAGTACCAAACAGAAATAAAGAAATATCGACGAAGAATCACCGCAGTTGATGTTACCGTGTACTCGGTGAGTGTTGTAATCGCCGGAGCCGGTATAATACTATCCTCGGTGACAATGATTGCTTCGATAGCTGTTCCAATTTGCATATCTGCGGCGACAACAATTGCGGGAATAATTTCGATAATAACAAAAAAAATATCATCATGCAGACAGCGTAAACTACAAGATTACGTGATTAAATTTCATGTTGTATCAAATGCGTACTCACAATTGTCCTCGTTGATATCGTCGTCACTCGATGATACATTTATATCAGATAATGAGTTCACAGCGATGATAAGTATTTATGATTCCCCGATGTCAAAATTAGAACTACAACATGAACATAATAACAACGACAACACCGCAAGAACTACTTCAACGAATAGTAAAAATACCGAACCAGTTCAACAAATAACGCAAAATACCACACCGGTGAAAATCAGCATGATATCAATAACCTCATCTAATCCTGAATTCAGTGTGAATTTCCCTACTCCGATTCCCGTGAAATAAATAGCGCTAGTAAAACTACGAGTGTATCACAGTTGGCCTAATATTAGATCGGTAGCATTTGGTGGTCAACAACCAAATAATTCCTTAGTGTTTGCGAGTAAGAATAAAGAAGACGGAACTCCAGACTGAAACGTTGTTTAGATACCATCTAGCAGCAGAGAGGGTGAATCGGACATGTTTCAAACAAAACATAGACTTTAACTATCAAAACAACAAATAGAACCTTCCTACGAAATCTCGTATTTTAACCTAAAAAAAAAATAAAGTCTCCATTTGCCAAATGGAGCCTTAGTGATTTTAACCGTCAAAATGGCAAATAGAACCTTCCTACGAAAACCAAAGTCTCCATTTGCCAAATGGGGGCCTTAGTGATTTTGTCCTTGCAGGGTCTTCGAAATGTCTCCTTTGGGTTAAAAAAACTCACTCTATGATTTTATCAAGTCCGATACGATATCATGTTCGAGGGTCTTAGGATCTCACAAACAGACTAATTTGTAAAACCTCGCCTTGTAAATCAATCACATTATTAGACTCGTCAGTGAGTTTGAAATTAATTCTCGTTAATGAATCATTATGACACCGCATATAGACTGGATTAACCGGAGACTCAATTATTAAAAATCCTGGAGGGGCTATTGATGCAAATGAATACAGAATATATCCTTGCTGAGCTTGATTTGATCGTTCGAGATTTAATTGATAGCTTCCTTCGATGACATCACATACTAAATTGAGCGCAATCACCGATGAAATATTCACATTTTGAGGAGCGATATGCCTGCCGCCACCGCCTGGGTCATTATTATGTTTGAGGATTTTTATTTCCGGTGATGTTGTTTTTTTTCATGCATCATGAATTATTTTAAAACCAATATCGATGGCATCACTGAGAAGTTTATTTAGTTGTGGTACGTTATATCCGTGTAGTCTGACAGTTGGAATATCTTTGACGGGGACTTTATAGCTTTCTGCAAAAAAATGTTCTTGTTTCAGGATTACTGTCATCTAATACCTCTTGAATAATTTTCAAATTTAATGTTTCAGCGTCGTCAATAATTTTATTACATGTTTCTAAGACGCTAATAAATTCATCTCGGGTGAGAGTACCAGATTTGAGGGAAGCAGCAGAGGAGGTGAACAGACCAACTTTTTAAGCAAAATATTTCATAAGCGTTTCGGTTTTGTAACGAAACAAAAAAAAACCAGACCAAGTTTTCAAGTAAAAATAAGGGGCTTCTACGGAAACCGAAACTATTTCACAGGAGGTGAACAGACCAACTTTTTAAGCAAAATATTTCATAAGCGTTTCGGTTTTGTAACGAAACAAAAAAAAAACAGACCACGTTTTCAAGTAAAAATAAGGAGCTTCTACGGAAACCGAAACTATTTCACATAATAGGCTGTTACAGAGTCTTCTTAAGGAGAGAGTGAACAGACCAACTTTTTAAGCAAAATATTTCGTAAGCGTTTCGTTACAAAACCGAAACATAAAAAAATCTTACGATGATAGTTGCCAATTTAGTTGTCACAAACACAACGGCTGCGACAGTGCGACATCCCCAAGGCAACGTTGTAAGCGGTCGTGAAATGAAAAAAATAATCTTACAATTTAGTTGGCGTTCACCTCCTCTGCTGCTATGCGCTAACAATTTTTTTACTAACTAAATATTTGATCAAGTCCGACACGATATCTTGTCCGAGGGTCTGATAAATTTATCGTCACAAATCCGTGTGGGATTGTCTGAGCGCGGGGCTAAAGAAATTTTTAAATTGATTATGATCCATATCGCCACCGCACCAAGTTTGCCAAATATTTCTAAGAGTATGAGTATCAACTCCGTTAAATACACACAGCATATTGCAGTTATCTCGGATCACTTTTGGTATTTGAGTGTAACGTTGAGTGATATATATCACGTCGGTGTTTTTATGTCTGCCTCGGGAAAATATTCTAGCAGGATTTTTTTGATTATCTAACATGATATCATCATATACGACTAAATTGTTAATACTTCCGTCGATGGAGTCAATGCTAGGTGCCTCTTCGATATCGGTTATAAACTCAATAATATCATCGCCGTTAATTTCTCGCGCGGCTTCGTTAAAATCCTTTAACACTTCATAACATCGTTGATCATCTACACTCGGAGCAATCATATACAACTTATCCCACGCCATCCATGTCGTTATCAAATTAAGTAGCAATTGTGTTTTACCCTTTCCAGATGGTTCGATGATAATCGCGCGAATAGAATTTGGTAACATTGCATGGTGTTTAATAGGTTCCCGTCGTCTCGTAGCTGAATAATCAATTACATTCATGCTGTTATATATAAATTATGGATCTATATTGTGTGAAATGTAGGACGCGTACTGGCACAAATGACTTGACGATTACAACGAAAAATAATCGATCAGCGCTTTCTGGTAAATGCGTACAATGTAGTACAAAGAAATTTAGATTTACTTCCACGAAACCTTTAAAAAAAAAACGAGGAGGTGATATTGCAGCCAAGTTAGCAAAACTCCCAGGAACACCGTGGGCAAAGTATCCAGGAGAAAAGCACCTTCCAGGATATAGCTACTGTGGACCGGGAACACGATTAGATATCATACTTGATGATCAAAATCTGCCCCGACCCGGCGAGTATCCAATAAACGCTATTGATAAAGCGTGTCATGCTCATGATGTTGCTTATAAAAGCAGCAATCTTCAACACAGACATCTTGCGGATGTGAAATTAATTCATGCATTAAATGCTATTCCTGATAAATCCTTCAAAGAAAAATTGGCTTCGTGGTTGGTAAAATCTGCTATGAAGGGTAAATTGATGTTAGGTGCTGGTAATTAAAAATATGGAATCTATTTACTATTCTCCGAGAGGATACTGGAGAGGTTACGCAGCAATCAATAAACTCGCTAGCGCATCAAAGGTGAAAAAAACCACTGCAGCGAACTGGTTATCCAAACAGGCAATATGGCAAATTTATCTACCAGCGCCTAAACGAATTAACTACTCGCATTTTGATGTGACCGTTCCTAATGAAGTTCATCAAGCTGATATACTATTTCTGCCGCATGACAACGGTTACAAATACGCGTTAACGTTAGTTGATGTTGCGAGTCGATACAAACAAGCAGAACCGCTAAGGACAAAATCATCTACTGAAGTAGCTTCTGCATTTGAAAAAATTTATCGACGAGGTCCTCTGCGCTGGCCAAATCTGTTACAAGTTGATCCTGGCAAGGAATTTCAAGGCGCTGTTTTAACAACGATGAAACATCATAATGTCGCCATCAGACGAGGACACACTGCGTTACATTGCGATCAGGCAATTGTTGAACGGTTTAATCGGACACTTGCTGAGCGGTTATTTGGATATCAATACGCGAAAGAATTCATCCAGGATAAACGATCCCGTGAATGGGTAAAGAGATTACCAGGTGTAGTTACCGCAATCAATAATGAGATTACTAGAACAATTAATATGAAACCTGTCAACGCTATTAAAAAGAAGCATATACCCGTACAACCACAAAAAGATTTCTCTAGAAACGCTAGCGTTTCCCAACCAATTCTTGGTAGTAATGTCATTGTAAGGTACTTATACAAAAAAGAGCTACTGATCCTATTTGGAGCGTCACGACGCATAAGATATCCGGCATAACACGATCAACTGGTAGACCTCCAATCTATAGACTGGATTCAACTGCTCCTCAGCGAGGATTTACTCGACAACAACTGCAAGTGATCCCCGAGGATACTCAATTGCCACCGCGTGGTCTTAATTAGCACCCCGGCGTCTATTGCACTCAAGACAAGTCAGCATAACGTTATCGTTGGTATGACCTACACTGCTATTCTTTCTGTCTACGGTAAATTGGCGAGGATCTTTATCCGAATACTGCCAACGCATTATACAATTGCAACTCGCGCAGTGATTATTCTGTTGTAGCTTTAGCGTAATTATTAATTCAGCATCAATGTCAAATTTTCTATTATTTTTTTTATCCTGTTGTTTATAACCAGAGAGTTTTTTTCTGATTATATCACCAGTGATAAAATCACCAGTGACAATATCGTCACTGGCATCATCGAAAACAATTCTTCGAAGTTGGTTAATTCGCCGTACTCTGGATACTGCGAGATAAACTAAATTTGACCACTCAATGCGATTATCCACTATCCAAACAATTGTGTCTGTGATAGTTAATCCCTGTGAAGAGTGTATTGTTGCTGCATAACCTAACGTCCATGGGGATTTATCTGATAAATATCCACTTAAATTCTTATGGATAAAGCTACACTTTATTTCATATAAAAAAATATACACTTAAATTCTTATAGGTAAAGCCACACTTAATTTCGAATGATAAATATACACTTAAATTCTTATGGATAAAGCTACACTTAATTTCTAATGATAAATATACACTTAAATTCTTATGGATAAAGCTGCACTTTATTTCATCTGATAAATATACACTTAAATTCTTATGGACAAAGCCACACCTAATTTCGAATGATAAATATACACTTAAATTCTTATGGGTAAGGCTACACTTTATTTCATATGATAAATATACACTTAAATTCTTATGGATGAATCTACAATTTATTTCATCTCATAAGTATACACTTAAATTCTTATGGATAAAGCTACACTTTATTTCATCTGATAGATATACACTTAAATTCTTATGGATAAAGCTACAATTTCTATCATCTAATAAATCTATTTTCAATTATTATGGATAAAGCTACACTTTATTTCATCTGATAAATATACACTTAAATTCTTAATGATAAAGCTACACATTATTTCATCTGATAAATATACAATTAAATTCTTATGGATAAAGCTACACTTTATTTCATCTGATAAATACACACTTAAATTCTTAATGATAAAGCTACACGTTATTTCATTTGATAAATATACACTTAAATTCTTATGGAAAAAGCTACACTTTATTTCATCTTATAAATATACACTCAAATTCATATGGATAAAGCTACACTTTATTTCATCTGATAAATATACACTTAAATTCTTATGGATAAAGCTACACTTTATTTCATATGATAAATATACACTTAAATTCTTATGGATAAAGGTACACTTTATTTCATCTGATAAATATACACTTTATCCATACGAATTTAATTGTATATTTATCAGATGAAATAAAGTTTAACTTTATCCATAAGAATTTAAGTGTATATTTATCAGATGAAATAAAGTGTAGCTTTATCCAGAAGAATTTAAGTGTATATTTATCAGATGAAATAAAGTGTAGCTTTATCCATAAGAATTTAAGTGTATATTTATCAGATAAAATAAAGTGTAGTTTTATCCATAAGAATTTAAGTGTATATTTATCAGATGAAATAAAGTATAGCTTTATCCATAAGAATTTAAGTGTATATTTATCAGATGAAATAAAGTGTAGCCTTATCCATCAGAATTCAAGTCTATCTTTATCAGATGAAATAAAGTGTAGCTTTATCCATAAGAATTTAAGTGTATATTTATCAGATGTAATAAAATGTAGCTTTATCCATAAGAATTTAAGTGTATATTTATAAGATTGAATAAGGTGTAGCTTTATCCATAAGAATTTAAGTGTATATTTATCAGATGAAATTAAGAGTAGCTTTATCCATCAGAATTTAAGTGTATATTTATCATATGAATTAAAGTGTAGCTTTATCCATAAGAATTTAAGTGTATATTTATCAGTTGAAATAAAGTGTAGCCTCATCCATAAGAATTTAAGTGTATATTTATCATATGAAACAAAGTGTAGCTTTATCCATAAGAATTTAAGTGTATATTTATCATTAGAAATTAAGAGTAGCTTTATCCATAAGAATTTAAATGCATATTTATCATTCGAAATTGAGTGTAGCTTTATTCATAAGAATTTAAGTGTATACTTATCAGACGAAATTAAGTGAAGCTTTATCCATAAGAATTTAAGTGTATATTTATGAGATGTAATAAAATGTAACTTTATCCATAAGAATTTAAGTGTATATTTATCAGATGAAATAAAGTGTACCTTTATCCATAAGAATTTAAGTGTATATTTATCATATGAAATAAAGTGTAGCTTTATCCATAAGAATTTAAGTGCATATTTATCAGATGAAATAAAGTGTAGCTTTATCCATATGAATTTAAGTGTATATTTATAAGATGAAATAAAGTGTAGCTTTTTCCATAAGAATTTAAGTGTATATTTATCAAATGAAATAATGTGTAGCTTTATCATTAAGAATTTAAGTGTGTATTTATCAGATGAAATAAAGTGTAGCTTTATCCATAAGAATTTAATTGTATATTTATCAGATGAAATAATGTGTAGCTTTATCCATAAGAATTTAAGTGTATATTTATCAGATGAAATAAAGTGTAGCTTTATCCATAAGAATTTGAGTGTATATTTATCATATGAAATAAAGTGTAGCTTTATCCATAAGAATTTAAGTGTATATTTATCATATGAAATAAAGTGTAGCTTTATCCATAAGAATTTAAGTGTATCTTTATCACATGAAACAAAGTGTAGCTTTATCCATAAGAATTTAAGTGTATATTTATCATTAGATGTTAAGTGTAGATTAATCCATAAGAATTTAAGTGCATATTTATCAGATGAAATAAAGAGTAGTTATATCCATAAAAATTTAAGTGTATATTTATCAGATGAAATAAAGTGTAGCTTTATCCATAAGAATTTAAGTGTATATTTATCATTAGAAATTAAGTTAAGCTTTATCCATAAGAATTTAAGTGTATATCTTTTAGATGAAAAAAAGTGTAGCTTTATTCATAAGAATTTAAGTGTATATTTATCAGATGAAATAAAGTGTAGCTTTATCCATAAGAATTTAAGTGTATATTTATCAGATGAAATAAAGTGTAGCTTTATCAATAAGAATTTAAGAGTATATTTATCAGATGAAATAAATTGTAGCTTTATCCATAAGAATTGAAGTGTATATTTATCAGATGAAATAAAGTGTAGCTTTATCCATAAGAATTTAAGTGTATATTTATCAGATGAAATAAAGTGTTGCCTTATCCATAAGAATTTAAGTGTATATTTATCAGATGAAATAAAATGTAGCTTTATCCATAAGAATTTAAGTGTATATTTATCAGATGAAATAAAGTGTAGCTTCTTTATCCATAGGAATTTAGTGTATATTTATCAGATGAAATAAGGTATAGATTTATCCATAAGAATTTAAGTGTATATTTATCAGATGAAATAAAGTGTAGCTTTATCCATAAGAATTTGAGTGTATATTTATCATATGAAATAAAGTGTAGCTTTATCCATAAGAATTTAAGTGTATATTTATCATATGAAATAAAGTGTAGCTTTATCCATAAGACTTTAAGTGTATATTTATCATTAGAAACTAAGTTTGGCTTTATCTATAAGAATTTAAGTGTATATTTATCAGATGAAGTAAAGTGTAGCTTTATCCATAAGAATTTAAGTGTATATTTATCAGATGAAGTAAAGTGTAGCTTTATCCATAAGAATTTTAGTGTATATTTATCATATCAAACAAAGTGTAGCTTTATCCATTAGAATTTAAGTGTACATTTATCAGATTAAATAAAGTGTAGCTTTATCCGTAAGAATTTAAGTGTATATATATCATATGAAATAAAGTGTAGCTTTATCCAAAAGAATTTAAGTGTAAGTTTATTAGATGAAATGAAGTGTAGCTTTTTCAATGAGAATTTAAGTGTATATCTATCAGATAAAAAAAAGCGTAGCTTTATCCATAAGAATTTAAAAGTATATTGATAAGATGAAATAAAGTGTAGCTTTATCCATAAGATTTTAAGTGTATATTTATCAGATGAAATGAAGTGTAGCTTTATCCATAAGAATTTAAGTGTATATTTATCAGATGATAGAAATTGTAGCTTTATCCATACGAATTTAATTGTATATTTATCAGATGAAATAAAGTTTAACTTTATCCATAAGAATTTAAGTGTATATTTATCAGATGAAATAAAGTGTAGCTTTATCCATAAGAATTTAAGTGTATATTTATCAGATGTAATAAAATGTAGCTTTATCCATAAGAATTTAAGTGTATATTTATAAGATTGAATAAGGTGTAGCTTTATCCATAAGAATTTAAGTGTATATTTATCAGATGAAATTAAGAGTAGCTTTATCCATCAGAATTTAAGTGTATATTTATCATATGAATTAAAGTGTAGCTTTATCCATAAGAATTTAAGTGTATATTTATCAGTTGAAATAAAGTGTAGCCTCATCCATAAGAATTTAAGTGTATATTTATCATATGAAACAAAGTGTAGCTTTATCCATAAGAATTTAAGTGTATATTTATCATTAGAAATTAAGAGTAGCTTTATCCATAAGAATTTAAATGCATATTTATCATTCGAAATTGAGTGTAGCTTTATTCAAAAGAATTTAAGTGTATACTTATCAGACGAAATTAAGTGAAGCTTTATCCATAAGAATTTAAGTGTATATTTATGAGATGTAATAAAATGTAACTTTATCCATAAGAATTTAAGTGTATATTTATCAGATGAAATAAAGTGTACCTTTATCCATAAGAATTTAAGTGTATATTTATCATATGAAATAAAGTGTAGCTTTATCCATAAGAATTAAAGTGCATATTTATCAGATGAAATAAAGTGTAGCTTTATCCATATGAATTTAAGTGTATATTTATAAGATGAAATAAAGTGTAGCTTTTTCCATAAGAATTTAAGTGTATATTTATCAAATGAAATAATGTGTAACTTTATCATTAAGAATTTAAGTGTGTATTTATCAGATGAAATAAAGTGTAGCTTTATCCATAAGAATTTAAGTGTATATTTATCAGATGAAATAATGTGTAGCTTTATCCATAAGAATTTAAGTGTATATTTATCAGATGAAATAAAGTGTAGCTTTATCCATAAGAATTTGAGTGTATATTTATCATATGAAATAAAGTGTAGCTTTATCCATAAGAATTTAAGTGTATATTTATCATATGAAATAAAGTGTAGCTTTATCCATAAGAATTTAAGTGTATCTTTATCACATGAAACAAAGTGTAGCTTTATCCATAAGAATTTAAGTGTATATTTATCATTAGATGTCAAGTGTAGATTAATCCATAAGAATTTAAGTGCATATTTATAAGATGAAATAAAGAGTAGTTATATCCATAAAAATTTAAGTGTATATTTATCAGATGAAATAAAGTGTAGCTTTATCCATAAGAATTTAAGTGTATATTTATCATTAGAAATTAAGTTAAGCTTTATCCATAAGAATTTAAGTGTATATCTTTTAGATGAAAAAAAGTGTAGCTTTATTCATAAGAATTTAAGTGTATATTTATCAGATGAAATAAAGTGTAGCTTTATCCATAAGAATTTAAGTGTATATTTATCAGATGAAATAAAGTGTAGCTTTATCAATAAGAATTTAAGAGTATATTTATCAGATGAAATAAATTGTAGCTTTATCCATAAGAATTGAAGCGTATATTTATCAGATGAAATAAAGTGTAGCTTTATCCATAAGAATTTAAGTGTATATTTATCAGATGAAATAAGGTGCAGCTTTATCCATCAGAATTTAAGTGTATATTTATCAGATGAAATAAAATGTAGCTTTATCCATAAGAATTTAAGTGTATATTTATCAGATGAAATAAAGTGTAGCTTCTTTATCCATAGGAATTTAGTGTATATTTATCAGATGAAATAAGGTATAGATTTATCCATAAGAATTTAAGTGTATATTTATCAGATGAAATAAAGTGTAGCTTTATCCATAAGAATTTGAGTGTATATTTATCATATGAAATAAAGTGTAGCTTTATCCATAAGAATTTAAGTGTATATTTATCATATGAAATAAAGTGTAGCTTTATCCATAAGACTTTAAGTGTATATTTATCATTAGAAACTAAGTTTGGCTTTATCTATAAGAATTTAAGTGTATATTTTTTTATATGAAATAAAGTGTAGCTTTATCCATAAGAATTTAAGTGTATATTTATCAGATGAAGTAAAGTGTAGCTTTATCCATAAGAATTTTAGTGTATATTTATCATATCAAACAAAGTGTAGCTTTATCCATTAGAATTTAAGTGTACATTTATCAGATTAAATAAAGTGTAGCTTTATCCGTAAGAATTTAAGTGTATATATATCATATGAAATAAAGTGTAGCTTTATCCAAAAGAATTTAAGTGTAAGTTTATTAGATGAAATGAAGTGTAGCTTTTTCAATGAGAATTTAAGTGTATATCTATCAGATAAAAAAAAGCGTAGCTTTATCCATAAGAATTTAAAAGTATATTGATAAGATGAAATGAAGTGTAGCTTTATCCATAAGAATTTAAGTGTATATTTATCAGATGATAGAAATTGTAGCTTTATCCATACGAATTTAATTGTATATTTATCAGATGAAATAAAGTTTAACTTTATCCATAAGAATTTAAGTGTATATTTATCAGATGAAATAAAGTGTAGCTGTATCCAGAAGAATTTAAGTGTATATTTATCTGATAAATACATACTTAAATTCTTATGGATAAAGCTACTCTTAATTTCATCTGATAAATATACACTGAAATTCTTATGGATAAAGCTACACTTTGTTTCATGTGATAAAGATACACTTAAATTCTTATGGATAAAGCTACACTTTATTTCATATGATAAATATACACTTAAATTCTTATGGATAAAGCTACACTTTATTTCATATGATAAATATACACTCAAATTCTTATGGATAAAGCTACACTTTATTTCATCTGATAAATATACACTTAAATTCTTATGGATAAATCTATACCTTATTTCATCTGATAAATATACACTAAATTCCTATGGATAAAGAAGCTACACTTTATTTCATCTGATAAATATACACTTAAATTCTTATGGATAAAGCTACATTTTATTTCATCTGATAAATATACACTTAAATTCTTATGGATAAGGCAACACTTTATTTCATCTGATAAATATACACTTAAATTCTTATGGATAAAGCTACACTTTATTTCATCTGATAAATATACACTTCAATTCTTTTGGATAAAGCTACAATTTATTTCATCTGATAAATATACTCTTAAATTCTTATTGATAAAGCTACACTTTATTTCATCTGATAAATATACACTTAAATTCTTATGGATAAAGCTACACTTCATTTCATCTGATAAATATACACTTAAATTCTTATGAATAAAGCTACACTTTTTTTCATCTAAAAGATATACACTTAAATTCTTATGGATAAAGCTTAACTTAATTTCTAATGATAAATATACACTTAAATTCTTATGGATAAAGCTACACTTTATTTCATCTGATAAATATACACTTAAATTTTTATGGATATAACTACTCTTTATTTCATCTGATAAATATGCACTTAAATTGTTATGGATTAATCTACACTTAACATCTAATGATAAATATACACTTAAATTCTTATGGATAAAGCTACACTTTGTTTGATATGATAAATATACACTTAAATTCTTATCAATAAAGCTACATTTTATTTCATCCGATAAATATACATTTAAATTCTTATGGATAAAGCTACACTTTGTTTCATATGATAAATATACACTTACATTCTTATGGATAAAGCTACACTTTATTTCATCTGAAAAATATACACTTAAATTCTTACGGATTAAGCTACACTTTATTTCATCTGACAAATATACACTTAAATTCTTACGGATAAAGCTACACTTAATTTCTAATGATAAATATACACTTAAATTCGTATAAATAAAGTTACACTTAATTTCGAATGATAAATATACAATTAAATTCTTATGGGTAAAGCTACACTTAATTTCTAATGATAAATATACACGTAAATTCTGATGGATAAAGCTGCACCTTATTTCATCTGATAAATATACACTTAAATTCTGATGGATAAAGCTGCACCTTATTTCATCTGATAAATATACACTTAAATTCTTATGGATAAAACTACACTTTGTTTCATCTGATAAAAATGCATTTAAATTCTTATGGATAAAGCTACACTTTATTTCATCTGATAAATATGCACTTAAATTCTTATGGGTAAAGCTACACTTTATTTCATCTGATAAATACACACTTAAATTCTTATGGATAAAGCTACTCTTAATTTCATCTGATAAATATACACTTACATTCTTATGGATAAAGCTACACTTTGTTTCATGTGATAAAGATACACTTAAATTCTTATGGATAAAGCTACACTTTATTTCATATGATAAATATACACTTAAATTCTTATGGATAAAGCTACACTTTATTTCATATGATAAATATACACTCAAATTCTTATGGATAAAGCTACACTTTATTTCATCTGATAAAGATATACTTAAATTCTTAATGATAAAGCTACACATTATTTCATCTGATAAATATACAATTAAATTCTTATGGATAAAGCTACACTTTATTTCATCTGATAAATACACACTTAAATTCTTATGGATAAAGCTACACATTATTTCATTTGATAAATATACACTTAAATTCTTATGGAAAAAGCTACACTTTATTTCATCTTATAAATATACACTTAAATTCATATGGATAAAGCTACACTTTATTTCATCTGATAAATATACACTTAAATTCTTATGGATAAAGCTACACTTTATTTCATATGATAAATATACACTTAAATTCTTATGGATAAAGGTACACTTTATTTCATCTGATAAATATACACTTAAATTCTTATGGATAAAGCTACATTTTATTACATCTCATAAATATACACTTTAATTCTTATGGATAAAGCTTCACTTAATTTCGTCTGATAAGGATACACTTAAATTCTTATGAATAAAGCTACACTTAATTTCGAATGATAAATATGCATTTAAATTCTTATGGATAAAGCTACTCTTAATTTCTAATGATAAATATACACTTAAATTCTTATGGATAAAGCTACACTTTGTTTCATATGATAAATATACACTTAAATTCTTATGGATGAGGCTACACTTTATTTCAACTGATAAATATACACTTAAATTCTTATGGATAAAGCTACACTTTAATTCATATGATAAATATACACTTAAATTCTGATGGATAAAGCTACTCTTAATTTCATCTGATAAATATACACTTAAATTCTTATGGATAAAGCTACACCTTATTCAATCTTATAAATATACACTTAAATTCTTATGGATAAAAGCTACATTTTATTACATCTGATAAATATACACTTAAATTCTTATGGAGAAAGCTACACTTTATTTCATCTGATAAATATAGACTTGAATTCTGATGGATAAGGCTACACTTTATTTCAACTGATAAATATACACTTAAATTCTTATGGATAAAGCTATACTTTATTTCATCTGATAAATATACACTTAAATTCTTATGGATAAAGCTACACTTTATTTCATCTGATAAATATACACTTAAATTCTTATGGATAAAGCTACACTTTATTTCATCTGATAAATATACACTTAAATTCTTCGGGATAAAGCTACACTTTATTTCATCTGATAAATATACACTTAAATTCTTATGGATAAAGTTAAACTTTATTTCATCTGATAAATATACAATTAAATTCGTATGGATAAAGCTACAATTTCTATCATCTGATAAATATACACTTAAATTCTTATGGATAAAGCTACACTTCATTTCATCTGATAAATATACACTTAAAATCTTATGGATAAAGCTACACTTTATTTCATCTTATCAATATACTTTTAAATTCTTATGGATAAAGCTACGCTTTTTTTTATCTGATAGATATACACTTAAATTTTCATTGAAAAAGCTACACTTCATTTCATCTAATAAACTTACACTTAAATTCTTTTGGATAAAGCTACACTTTATTTCATATGATATATATTTACTTAAATTCTTACGGATAAAGCTACACTTTATTTAATCTGATAAATGTACACTTAAATTCTAATGGATAAAGCTACACTTTGTTTGATATGATAAATATACACTAAAATTCTTATGGATAAAGCTACACTTTACTTCATCTGATAAATATACACTTAAATTCTTATGGATAAAGCTACACTTTATTTCATATAAAAAAATATACACTTAAATTCTTATAGATAAAGCCAAACTTAATTTATAATGATAAATATACACTTAAAGTCTTATGGATAAAGCTACACTTAATTTCTAGTGATAAAAATACACTTAAATTCTTATGGATAAAGCTGCACTTTATTTCATCTGATAAATATACACTTAAATTCTTATGGATAAAGCCACACCTAATTTCGAATGATAAATATACACTTAAATTCTTATGGATAAAGCTACACTTTATTTCATATGATAAATATACACTTAAATTCTGATGGATGAACCTACAATTTATTTCATCTCATAAATATACACTTAAATTCTTATGGATAAAGCTACACTTTATTTCATCTGATAAATATACACTTAAATTCTTATGGATAAAGCTACACTTTATTTCATCTGATAAAAATGCATTTAAATTCTTATGGATAAAGCTACACTTTATTTCATCTGATAAATATACACTTAAATTCTTATGGATAAAGCTACACTTTATTTCATCTGATAAATACACACTTCAATTCTTATGGATAAAGATTCTCTTAATTTCATCTGATAAATATACACTTAAATTCTTATGGATAAAGCTACACTTTGTTTCATGTGATAAAGATACACTTAAATTTTTATGGATAAAGCTACACTTTATTTCATATGATAAATATACACTTAAATTCTTATGGATAAAGCTACACTTTATTTCATCTGATAAATATACACTCAAATTCTTTTGGATAAAGCTACACTTTATTTCGTCTGATAAATATACACTTAAATTCTTATGGATTAATCTATACCTTATTTCATCTGATAAATATACACTAAATTCCTATGGATAAAGAAGCTACATTTTATTTCATCTGATAAATATACACTTAAATTCTTATGGATAAAGCTACATTTTATTTCATCTGATAAAAATACACTAAAATTCTTATGGATAAGGCAACACTTTCTTTCATCTGATCAATATACACTTAAATTCTTATGGATAAAGCTACACTTTATTTCATCTGATAAATATACACTTCAATTCTTATGGATAAAGCTACAATTTATTTCATCTGATAAATATACTCTTAAATTCTTATTGATAAAGCTACACTTTATTTCATCTGATAAATATACACTTAAATTCTTATGGATAAAGCTACACTTTATTTCATCTGATAAATATACACTTAAATTCTTATGAATAAAGCTACACTTTATTTCATCTAAAAGATATACACTTAAATTCTTATGGATAAAGCTTAACTTAATTTCTAATGATAAATATACACTTAAATTCTTATGGATAAAGCTACACTTTATTTCATCTGATAAATATACACTTAAATTTTTATGGATATAACTACTCTTTATTTCATCTGATAAATATGCACTTAAATTGTTATGGATTAATCTACACTTAACATCTAATAATAAATATACACTTAAATTCTTATGGAAAAAGCTACACTTTGTTTGATATGATAAATATACACTTAAATTCTTATCAATAAAGCTACATTTTATTTCATCCGATAAATATACACTTAAATTCTTATGGATAAAGATACAGTTTATTTCATCTGATAAAAATGCATTTAAATTCTTATGGATAAAGCTACACTTTATTTCATCTGATAAATATACACTTAAATTCTTATGGATAAAGCTACACTTTATTTCATCTGATAAATACACACTTAAATTCTTATGGATAAAGCTACTCTTAATTTCATCTGATAAATATACACTTAAATTCTTATGGATAAAGCTACACTTTGTTTCATGTGATAAAGATACACTTAAATTCTTATGGATAAAGCTACACTTTATTTCATATGATAAATATACACTTAAATTCTTATGGATAAAGCTACACTTTATTTCATATGATAAATATACACTCAAATTCTTATGGATAAAGCTACACTTTATTTCATCTGATAAATATACACTTAAATTCTTATGGATAAATCTATACCTTATTTCATCTGATAAATATACACTAAATTCCTATGGATAAAGAAGCTACACTTTATTTCATCTGATAAATATACACTTAAATTCTTATGGATAAAGCTACATTTTATTTCATCTGATAAATATACACTTAAATTCTTATGGATAAGGCAACACTTTATTTCATCTGATAAATATACACTTAAATTCTTATGGATAAAGCTACACTTTATTTCATCTGATAAATATACACTTCAATTCTTATGGATAAAGCTACAATTTATTTCATCTGATAAATATACTCTTAAATTCTTATTGATAAAGCTACACTTTATTTCATCTGATAAATATACACTTAAATTCTTATGGATAAAGCTACACTTTATTTCATCTGATAAATATACACTTAAATTCTTATGAATAAAGCTACACTTTTTTTCATCTAAAAGATATACACTTAAATTCTTATGGATAAAGCTTAACTTAATTTCTAATGATAAATATACACTTAAATTCTTATGGATAAAGCTACACTTTATTTCATCTGATAAATATACACTTAAATTTTTATGGATATAACTACTCTTTATTTCATCTGATAAATATGCACTTAAATTGTTATGGATTAATCTACACTTAACATCTAATGATAAATATACACTTAAATTCTTATGGATAAAGCTACACTTTGTTTGATATGATAAATATACACTTAAATTCTTATCAATAAAGCTACATTTTATTTCATCCGATAAATATACATTTAAATTCTTATGGATAAAGCTACACTTTGTTTCATATGATAAATATACACTTACATTCTTATGGATTAAGCTACAATTTATTTCATCTGACAAATATACACTTAAATTCTTATGGCTAAAGCTACACTTAATTTCTAATGATAAATATACACTTAAATTCGTATTAATAAAGTTACACTTAATTTCGAATGATAAATATACAATTAAATTCTTATGGACAAAGCTACACTTAATTTCTAATGATAAATATACACTTAAATTCTGATGGATAAAGCTGCACCTTATTTCATCTGATAAATATACACTTAAATTCTGATGGATAAAGCTGCACCTTATTTCATCTGATAAATATACACTTAAATTCTTATGGACAAAACTACACTTTGTTTCATCAGATAAATATACACTTAAATTCTTATGGATCAAGCTACTCTTTATTTCATCTGATAAATATACACTTTAATTCTTATGGCTAAAGCTACACTTGATTTCATCTGATAAAAATGCATTTAAATTCTTATGGATAAAGCTACACTTTATTTCATCTGATAAATATACACTTAAATTCTTATGGATAAAGCTACACTTTATTTCATCTGATAAATACACACTTAAATTCTTATGGATAAAGCTACTCTTAATTTCATCTGATAAATATACACTTACATTCTTATGGATAAAGCTACACTTTGTTTCATGTGATAAAGATACACTTAAATTCTTATGGATAAAGCTACACTTTATTTCATATGATAAATATACACTTAAATTCTTATGGATAAAGCTACACTTTATTTCATATGATAAATATACACTCAAATTCTTATGGATAAAGCTACACTTTATTTCATCTGATAAATATACACTTAAATTCTTATGGATAAATCTATACCTTATTTCATCTGATAAATATACACTAAATTCCTATGGATAAAGAAGCTACACTTTATCTCATCTGATAAATATACACTTAAATTCTTATGGATAAAACTACGTTTTATTTCATCTGATAAATATACACTTAAATTCTCATAGATAAGGCAACACTTTATTTCATCTGATAAATATACACTTAAATTCTTATGGATAAAGCTACACTTTATTTCATCTGATAAATATACACTTAAATTCTTATGGATAAAGCTACACTTTATTTCATCTGATAAATATACTCTTAAATTCTTATTGATAAAGCTACACTTTATTTCATCTGATAAATATACACTTAAATTCTTATGGATAAAGCTACACTTTATTTCATCTGATAAATATACACTTAAATTCTTATGAATAAAGCTAAACTTTATTTCATCTGAAAGATATACACTTAAATTCTTATGGATAAAGCTTAACTTAATTTCTAATGATAAATATACACTTAAATTCTTATGGGTAAAGCTACACTTTATTTCATCTGTCAAATATACACTTAAATTTTCATGGATATAACTACTCTTTATTTCATCTGATAAATATGCACTTAAATTGTTATGGATTAATCTACACTTAACATCTAATGATAAATATACACTTAAATTTTTATGGATAAAGCTACACTTTGTTTGATATGATAAATATACACTTAAATTCTTATCAATAAAGCTACATTTTATTTCATCCGATAAATATACATTTAAATTCTTATGGATAAAGCAACACTTTGTTTCATATGATAAATATACACTTAAATTCTTATGGATAAAGATACACTTTATTTCATCTGAAAAAATATACACTTAAATTCTTACCGATTAAGCTACACTTTATTTCGTCTGACAAATATACACTTAAATTCTTATGGATAAAGCTACATTTAATTTCTAATGATAAATATTCTCTTAAATTCGTATGAATAAAGTTACACTTAATTTCGAATAATAAATATACAATTAAATTCTTATGGATCAAGCTACACTTAATTTCTAATGATAAATATACACTTAAATTCTGATGGATAAAGCTGCACCTTATTTCATCTGATAAATATACACTTAAATTCTTATGGATAAAGCTGCACCTTATTTCATCTGATAAATATACAATTAAATTCCTATGGATAAAACTACACTTTGTTTCATCTGATAAATATACACTTAAATTCTTATGGATAAAGCTACTCTTTATTTCATCTGATAAATATACACTTTAATTCTTATGGCTAAAGCTACTCTTAGTTTCATCTGATAAATATACACTTTAATTCTTATGGATAAAGCTACACTTTATTTCATATGATAAATATGCACTTAAATTCTTATGGATAAAGCTACACTTTATTTCATCTGATAAATATACATTTAAATTCTTATGGATAAAGCTACACTTTATTTCTTCTGATAAATATACAGTTAAATTCTTATGGATAAAGCTACACTTTATTTCATCTGATAAATATGCACTTAAATTTTTATGGATAAAGCTACACTTTCTTTCATCTGATAAATATACACTTAAATTCTTATGGATAGAACTACACTTTATTTCATCTGATAAATATACACTTAAATTCTTATGGATCAAGATACACTTTATTTTATCTGATAAATATACACTTAAATTCTTATGGATAAGGCTACACTTTATTTCATCTGATAAATATACACTTAAATTCTTATGGATAAAACTACACTTTATTTCATCTGATAAATATACACTTAAATTCTTAAGGATAAAGCTACACTTTATTTCATCTGATAAATATACACTTAAATTCTTATGGATAAAGCTACACTTTATTTCATCTGATAAATATACACTTAAATTCTTATGGATAAAGCTACACTTTATTTCATCTGATAAATATACACTTCAATTCTTATGGATAAAGCTACACTTTATTTCATCTGATAGATATACACTTAAATTCTTATGGATAGAGCTGTACCTTATTCCATCTGATAAATATACACTTAAATTCTTATGGATAAAGCTACACTTCATTTCATCTGATAAATATACACTTGAATTCTTATGGATGAAGCTACACTCTATTTCATCTGATAAATATACAGTTAAATTGTTATGGATAAAGCTACAATTTATTTCATCTGATAAATATACACTTAAATTCTTATGGATAAAGCTACACTTTATTTCATATGATAAATATACACTTAAATTCTTATGGATAAAGCTACACTTTATTTCATCTGATAAATATACACTTAAATTCTTATGGATAAAGCTACACTTTATTTCATCTGATAAATATACACTTTAATTCTGATGGATAAAGCTACACTTTATTTCATCTGATAAATATACACTTAAATTCTTATGGATAAAGCTATACCTTATTCCATCTGATAAATAAACACTTAAATTCTTATGGATAAAGCTACACTTCATTTCATCTGATAAATGTACACTTGAATTCTTACGGATAAAGCTACACTCTATTTCATCTGATAAATATACAGTTAAATTCTTATGGATAAAGCTACAATTTATTTCATCTGATAAATATACACTTAAATTCTTATGGATAAAGCTACACTTTATTTCATATGATAAACATACACTTAAATTTTTATGGATAAAGCTACACTTTATTTCATATGATAAATATACACTTAAATTCTTCTGGATAAAGCTACACTTTATTTCATCTGATAAATATACATTTAAATTCTTATGGATAAAGCTACAATTTATTTCATCTGATAAATGTACACTTAAATTCTTATGGATAAAGCTACAGTTTATTTCATCTGATAAAAATGCATTTAAATTCTTATGGATAAAGCTACACTTTATTTCATCTGATAAATATACACTTAAATTCTTATGGATAAAGCTACACTTTATTTCATCTGATAAATACACACTTAAATTCTTATGGATAAAGCTACTCTTAATTTCATCTGATAAATTTACACTTAAATTCTTATGGATAAAGCTACACTTTGTTTCATGTGATAAAGATACACTTAACTTCTTATGGATAAAGCTACACTTTATTTCATTTGATAAATATACAATCAAATTCTTATGGATAAAGCTACACTTTATTTCATCTGATAAATATACACTTAAATTCTTATGGATAAATCTATACCTTATTTCAACTGATAAATATACACTAAATTCCTATGGATAAAGAAGCTACACTTTATTTCATCTGATAAATATACACTTAAATTCTTATGGATAAAGCTACATTTTATTTCATCTGATAAATATACACTTAAATTCTTATGGATAAGGCAACACTTTATTTCATCTGATAAATATACACTTAAATTCTTATGGATAAAGCTACACTTTATTTCATCTGATAAATATACACTTAAATTCTTATGGATAAAGCTACAATTTATTTCATCTGATAAATATACTCTTAAATTCTTATTGATAAAGCTACACTTTATTTCATCTGATAAATATACACTTAAATTCTTATGGATAAAGCTACACTTTATTTCATCTGATAAATATACACTTAAATTCTTATGAATAAAGCTACACTTTATTTCATCTAAAAGATATACACTTAAATTCTTATGGATAAAGCTTAACTTAATTTCTAATGATAAATATACACTTAAATTCTTATGGATAAAGCTACACTTTATTTCATCTGATAAATATACACTTAAATTTTTATGGATATAACTACTCTTTATTTCATCTGATAAATATGCACTTAAATTGTTATGGATTAATCTACACTTAACATCTAATGATAAATATACACTTAAATTCTTATGGATTAAGCTACACTTTGTTTGCTATGATAAATATACACTTAAATTCTTATCAATAAAGCTACATTTTATTTCATCCGATAAATATACATTTAAATTCTTATGGATAAAGCTACACTTTGTTTCATATGATAAATATACACTTACATTCTTATGGATAAAGCTACACTTTATTTCATCTGAAAAAATATACACTTAAATTCTTACGGATTAAGCTACACTTAATTTCATCTGACAAATATACACTTAAATTCTTATGGATAAAGCTACACTTAATTTCTAATGATAAATATACACTTAAATTCGTATGAATAAAGTTACACTTAATTTCGAATGATAAATATACAATTAAATTCTTATGGGTAAAGCTACACTTAATTTCTAATGATAAATATACACTTAAATTCTGATGGATAAAGCTTCACCTTATTTCATCTGATAAATATACACTTAAATTCTGATGGATAAAGCTGCACCTTATTTCATCTGATAAATATACACTTAAATTCTTATGGATAAAACTACACTTTGTTTCATCTGATAAATATACACTTAAATTCTTATGGATAAAGCTACTCTTTATTTCATCTGATAAATATACACTTTAATTCTTATGGATAAAGCTACACTTTATTTCATATGATAAATATACATTTAAATTCTTATGGATAAAGCTACACTTTATTTCATCTGATAAATATTCACTTTAATTCTTATGGATAAAGCTACACTTTATTTCATCTGATAAATATGCACTTAAAATTTTATGGATAAAGCTACACTTTCTTTCATCTGATAAATATACACTTAAATTCTTATGGATAGAACTACACATTATTTCATCTGATAAATATACACTTAAATTCTTATGGATCAAGCTACACTTTATTTCATCTGATAAATATACACTTAAATTCTTATGGATAAGGCTACACTTTATTTCATCTGATAAATATACACTTAAATTCTTATGGATAAAGCTACACTTTATTTCATCTGATAAATATACACTTAAATTCTTATCGATAAAGCTACTTTTAGTTTCATCTGATAAATATACACTTAAATTCTTATGGATAAAGCTACACTTTATTTCATATGATAAATATACACTTAAATTCTTATGGAAAAAGCTACACTTTATTTCATCTGATAAATATACACTTAAATTGTTATTGATAAAGCTACACTTTATTTCATCTGATAAATATACACTTTAATTCTTATGGATAAAGCTACACTTTATTTCATCTGATAAATATACACTTAAATTCTTATGAATAAAGCTACACTTTATTTCATCTGATAAATATACACTTAAATTCTTATAGATAAAGCTACACTTTATTTCATATAAAAAATATACACTTAAATTCTTATGGATAAAGCTTCACTTAATTTCGTCTGATAAGTATACACTTAAATTCTTATGAATAAAGCTACACTTAATTTCGAATGATAAATATACATATAAATTCCTATGGATAAAGCTACTCTTAATTTCTAATGATAAATATCCACTTATATTCTTATGGATAAAGCTGCACCTTATTTCCTCTGATAAATATTCACTTAAATTCTTATGGATAAAGCTACTCTTTCTTTCATCTGGTAAATATACAATTAAATTCTTATGGATAAAGCTACACTTTGTTTCATATGATAAATATACACTTAAATTCTTATGGATGAGGCTACACTTTATTTCATCTGATAAATATACACTTAAATTCATATGGATAAAGCTACACTTTAATTCATATGATAAATATACACTTAAATTCTGATGGATAAAGCTACTCTTAATTTCATCTGATAAATATATACTTAAATTCTTATGGATAAAGCTACACCTTATTCCATCTGATAAATATACACTTAAATTCTTATGGATAAAGCTACATTTTATTACATCTGATAAATATACAGTTAAATTCTTATGGATAAAGCTACACTTTATTTCATCTGATAAATATACACTTAAATTGTTATTGATAAAGCTACACTTTATTTCATCTGATAAATATACACTTTAATTCTTATGGATAAAGCTACACTTTATTTCATCTGATAAATATACACTTAAATTCTTATGAATAAAGCTACACTTTATTTCATCTGATAAATATACACTTAAATTCTTATAGATAAAGCTACACTTTATTTCATATAAAAAATATACACTTAAATTCTTATGGATAAAGCTTCACTTAATTTCGTCTGATAAGTATACACTTAAATTCTTATGAATAAAGCTACACTTAATTTCGAATGATAAATATACATTTAAATTCCTATGGATAAAGCTACTCTTAATTTCTAATGATAAATATCCACTTATATTCTTATGGATAAAGCTGCACCTTATTTCCTCTGATAAATATTCACTTAAATTCTTATGGATAAAGCTACTCTTTCTTTCATCTGGTAAATATACAATTAAATTCTTATGGATAAAGCTACACTTTGTTTCATATGATAAATATACACTTAAATTCTTATGGATGAGGCTACACTTTATTTCATCTGATAAATATACACTTAAATTCATATGGATAAAGCTACACTTTAATTCATATGATAAATATACACTTAAATTCTGATGGATAAAGCTACTCTTAATTTCATCTGATAAATATATACTTAAATTCTTATGGATAAAGCTACACCTTATTCCATCTGATAAATATACACTTAAATTCTTATGGATAAAGCTACATTTTATTACATCTGATAAATATACAGTTAAATTCTTATGGATAAAGCTACACTTTATTTCATCTGATAAATATACACTTAAATTTTTATGGATAAAGCTACACTTTCTTTCATCGGATAAATATACACTTAAATTCCTATGGATAAAGCTACACTTTATTTCATCTGATAAATATACACTTAAATTCTTATGGATAAAGCTACACTTGATTTCATCTGATAAATATACACTTGAATTCTTATGGATAAGGCTACACTTTATTTCATCTGATAAATATACACTTAAATTCTTATGGATAAAGCTACACTTTATTTCATCTGATAAATATACACTTATATTCTTATGGATAAAGCTTCACTTAATTTCTAATGATAAATATACACTTGAATTCTTATGGATAAAGCTACACTTAATTTCATCTGATAAATATACACTTAAATTCTAGTGGATAAAAATACACTTTATTTCATCTAAAAAATATACACTTAAATTCTTATGGAGAAAGCTACACTTAATTTCTAATGATAAATATACACTTAAATTCTTATGGATAAAACTTTACTTTATTTCATCTGATAAATATACACTTAAATTCAGCAGCAGAGAGGGTGAACAGACCAACTTTTACAGGTGTCGATTTAGCAAAACTAAGGATTCCTCGAAATGCTTAATAGAAGCCTCCATTGATCAAAATAAAATTTTAAAAAAAAGACGCCATTTTTGTTGTCACCATCCTTTGCTGCATAGATTTTCCACGATGGAGTGAGAACGCGGACTGCGTCTGATTTGGTCTGAGGCTTTCTCGAAGGGTAAAAAAAGACGCCATTGTCGTTGGCGTTCACCGTCTCTGCTGCTATGAAAATCTTCGATTTTTACTAACAATTTTTTTACGATGAAAATCATTTATGATTGAAAGTCCTAGAACGAAAATCCTTTCAGGATTTCACAAACAGACTAATTTGCAAAACCTCACCTCGTAAATCAATTAGATTATTAGACTGGTCAGTGAGTTTCAAATTGATTCTCGTTAAAGAATTATTATGACATCGCATAAAGACTGGATTAGTTGGGTCTTCAATAATTAGAAATGCTGGAGGAGCCGTTGGTGCAAATGAATATAGAATATATCCCTGCTGAGCATGATTTGATTGCTCAAGATTTATTTGATAGCTGCCTTCGATAACGTCACATACTAAATTCAGCACTATCACCGAGGATATATTTACATTATTCGGTGCGATATGTCTACCACCGCCATCTGGGTCGTTATTGTGTTTAAGGGTTTTTAATTCCGGTGATGTTGTTTTTTTTCCATTCATCATGGATTTCTTTAAAGCCAATATCGATGGATTCCCTGAGAAGTTTTTTTAGTTCTTGTATGTTATATCCAGGTAGTTTTAACGTGGTAATATCTTCAACGCGGATATTAAAATGATTTTCAAATTCAGTTCTTATTTCCGGGTAGATAAAATTTAATATACCCTGAATAATTTTAAATGAAACATTTCCATATCATCAATGATTTTATTACACGTTTCCACGACGCTGATAAATTCATCTCGGGTGAGAGTACCGGATTTAAGGGAAATTAATAATAGTGAAAAATTGTTATTCATTTTTTCGAAATTTCGAATAACTGTATTTTTGGTTTCTTCCTCATATACTTTTATCGCGGTACTACGATTATTGCCATCCTCTGCAAACCAAGTTACTACCTCCGTAGAAAATATCAACTCATCAAAAATTGTATAACTTTTTACTGGATTATTGGGTTTTATCTTGTCTTTGACATAATGAGATTTTACAGGTTCTGGTATATTAATCTTTTTTTCTTCTTGTCAAGGTGGTAGTTCAGGCCATCCTAGTATGGTTCTAATAGAACTCTGATAAATATCAACGACATATCCGGGTGATTTGATCTCGATCGCAGATGATAACGTCGGCTCGTGAACCGTTATAGCGATTTTTGATTCTTTTCCTGTGATAGATTTTATTCTTCGTTGTAATTCGTTATTGATTTGTTCGATTTGATATGACCCCGTTGGTAACGAGACAACGTTCCAGTCTGGAGTTCCGTCTTCACGATTTTTCCACGCGAACACCAAGGAATTATTTGGTTATTGATCACCAAATGCTACCGATCTGATATTGGGCCAGCTATGATACACTCGTAGTTTTGCTAGCGCTATCTCTTTCACGGGAACGGGGATCGGAAAATTCACACTGAATTCAAGACGCGTTGAGGTTATTGATATCACGCTTGTTTTCACCGGTGTTGTATTTTCTACTATTTGTTGAAGCAATTGTTGTGATGTCATTGTTAATATTATTATTTCGCTCTAATTTCAGCATTGTCGATTTATCTAATTGAGTCATCGCTGAGAATTCGCTATCTGATATTGTTGTGTCATCGAGTGACGATGATATCAACGAGGACAATTGCGAGTATGCGGTAGATGCAACGTGAAATTTAATTATGTAATCGTGTAGTTTACTCTGGCTACACGATGATAGTTTTTTTTGCGATCCCAGTTAATATACCCGCGATTGTAGCCACCGCATACATAGCGATTGGAACTACGACCGGAGCAATCATTGTAACCGAAGATAGTATTATTCCAGCAGCAGTGATTACGTCCGACACCGAATACACGTTGATATCAATTGCGGTTATTCTTCGTTGGTATTTTTTTATTTTTATTTGATACTCCTCACAGCGCGAGCTGAGTTTAGTTTGAAATTCTCTGACCTGATCATAGCGATATTGATACACTGAAGGGATTGTCGTTTTATTTTAAAAACGCTAGCGTTTTCAATTGTCAGTTTAATTGTTTACTTAAATCCACTACGAATTCTACGTACCACGTTACTGAAACCCTGACTAGATTTCTATCTGCGGTCGTTATCGTGAATTGTTCAGATACATCCTTGTCGATGATCGTTGATATTGTATTATTGACTCCAGATGAACTACTTGATGATATATTGAATTGAGTCGGTGATACTATTGTTAATCGATAAATACCATTGACTGCTGCGGTTATGTTTAAAATGTAGTTTGTGGGAGTCCACGCAAATGATCCGTATTGAATCGTGTATACTACGTTGATAGTTTTCTCATGAGGAATTTTTACTTTTTCAACGATTAGTGTCATTCTTTTTCCATCCTCTACGATGTTATTAGTGGTCGTTTTAAGCTCATCGATGGATTTCTTTATCTCTGGAAGTTTTATCTCGACTTTATTAAGTTCGGATCCAATAAATTTCTCAACGATGTTTTTACGAAAAGTTGAAAACTGTTTTACATGTTCTTCATATTTAGATTGAAGTGTTGCTAGTTCCAACATAGAATCTTTTATCGAGGTGAGTTTTGGTGTGGTCACTGGTGGATTTCCAAAAAATTCTAGCATGGGTTTATCAATTTTGTCAATTATATTTTTTTTGTATTTCAGTAAACTGATCAAATACAACTATATGATTGTCATACTTATCATTGACCGATTTCAATGAATTCACCGTGTTATCGAATGTTGCTAATTTATCTGTGATCGTTGAAACAAGTACACCTGGTTTGAGTTTACCCTGATCGGAAAATAACGTGATAGTCTTCTCTGCAGCGTCTCGTCGTTTAACTAAAATATCATCGATAGAGATATTACTAGTTTTCAATTTACCCTGACGATCTTGAAATACAACTATTTCACCAGGATCAACACTTGCTAGGTTCAACATCAATTAAATCAAAATTGGACATAGGTGTGAAATCCGAAGGATTTCCAATCGAAGATTCCACAACCATAGGTTCCCGAGTTAATAAACCGGTCCTAGTCTCAGGCCTTTTCCGCTGTACCACGAATACGGGGTTCCTGATAGTCTTCCCTTTTTTATAACCCTGCTCAGTTGCCTTTTTAGTGCCATTCCCGCCGCGGTACCAACAGTCCCTAACGCTGCCGCTTTAGCTACCGCTGAGGCTACTGCCGCAATCAACCCTGGAATCAACCCTAACAGCGAGAATATACCACCTGATTTTATCATATTTTTTATAGCAGCCGTAGAAAGAGTAACCTAGATACCTTTTTTTGCTACAAGTGCGTCATTGAAATGTTTTACTTGACGAGTTGTCAGCGACAGTTTATTAGCCCCGCCATTCATTTGATTAGGTTTCAGCGTTATTGTGGTTCCACATTGCTTAGCTGATTTGGATTGTAATTTTTTTAGCTGACCAGGTGTCAACGTGACATTGATATTACTATACGACATTATACAAAAACAGATTATTCTAAATCGCAAGCGATTCAATGGAAAATCAATTACGAATTGAATCAGTTACATATTTTTGGAAAAATCCGAAGGATTTTCAATCAAAGATTTTCCACTGGTGCATCTATGAATCTCATTCGTCCACCAACACCTTCGAGTAGCATTGATTTATCACTGAGAATGACAGCAACCGCTCTATAATTAGCAATACCACCAGGACGGGTTACAGGAGCTCGGAAGTGTATATCAACGACGGACTGTCTCATCAAGTCAAGTTGTTCCAACGTAAAGTAATAAATTGGATACAGACTTTTAAAATCCAATTGTGATATTTGTAGACCAGTATCAATATTTTGATTGCGTCCCATATACGACAACAGGTTATGATAAACTCGTGCAATATGATTGTTTTCATAGTCAAGTTGTATATCCTCGGATGGTTCTTGCTGTCCGTTTATTCTCAGCGAGACTTCATTACACCCAATTTGATCAAATATCATATGGGAACGTCCTTGATTATTTAATCGCGCATTATTCTGTAGCGCAACAAATGTGACGTGGAGCTGAAATACCCTGTTTTGATGCTAGATGCCATGTAAGTGTACCATCAATATTATAATCCATGGTATCTGTGGATGTTGTCAACCAACTTAATAATGTCTTTTCCCCCCCCCCCCCCCCCGATCCATAAATGATAGTAACCGCGGTTCTGTTGACAACGACGGAGTCAACACTGGCATCCATAGGGATAGTTTTGATAAAACGACCTTACCGGCGGCAACGCCAGCACCGCGCCAGATTGCATTATCATCAGTACCCCTTCTCACTAATGCTACCGTATGCTTTGCTCCATAGATAACTTTGCTGACGTTTCTACAAAATCCAAATATCTGATGCAACGGAATGGCGCATGAAAAATGTCGACTCTGTCCCTGTAACGTTGCTACTCGTGTTGCAAATCCTAGGTTGTAACCGGGAATATTATTTATGACATCAAATTCAGCAGCTGGTCTTGTATATCCGGCTGGTGCTGGATCAACTGCTGTAAATCGTGTTGCTTTTACTCTAGAATATTGGACGTGCTCAGCGTTATCAGTAATATCCTTCGCAAACATCATAGACGGACCCGCTGATCTAGTATAGTCATCAGAATATCTCGCTAACCCGATTATTCCCGTTGCAATATCAACCTCACGTTCAATAGATTCGATTTTTCTTGCATCAATGAGATATCTAGCACTTTCAAATAACGCCATGATGCCATTGTTAACAAAACCAACTCGGATAGTTGGGTCATTTGCATATGGTGTATTAGCATCAACATTTGTTACGAGTTCACCTTCGACTTCAATAAAGGCTTCACAAGGCAAAAAGTATTTACTGGTATCATGAACTTGAAGTTCGATTCTCCCCCGAAGATAAGGCCGTGCTGCGTGATAGGCAAAAAATTGATAATCGCGTACAGAATCATCCTTGAGCACTGGGGCGTCCATGTCAAATGCACTATCAGGGTTCTGTTTGAACATTTTTTATTATATATCCGCCGGTCTAAATTGTTGGCGAAAATCTAATGATTTTCACCGATGACGACTTTGTCGTTGTCTTTGACGTTTGTTTAAGCCACTTCCCGCTATCATATTTGCTGTTATGTTATCCTGGGCGTTAGTCATCGATGATGAAATCATTGACTGTAGTTTTTCATCTACTGCGTTATTTATTATTTTACTAACACTTGCAGGCATAACCGCAGTAGATGGTAACGGTAATGAAGAAGTCACCGCTGGTTTCTTTGAAAATCCTTTAGATTTTCCGCGTCGAACTAGCGCTGTTATTCTATCCTTCGCGGCTGAAAACGCCTTCCCGGCAAGATCACCAACAGCGCTAATACACTTATCCCTGATAAAATCAATGGCTTTCATTGATAGTTGTTTTGCTAGCGGCGCTACTTTTGGAGCCATTCTTGAAAATAATTCCATTATAGTATTACCGAGACCATCTCCATAGTATGCTCGGTATTTTGGCAATCGTGAGTTTACCACGTAGACGTTAGTTGGTTTATCATGGTTGTAGTGTATGATCATTCTCTATTCAATTTCTATTAATCTAATCATGGTGATGAAAAATCCAAAGGATTTTCAGTCACTATGATAACCGTGAAAATCCAAAGATGAAAATCCTCGATTTTCCTCCACTAACTCTTCAATAAAATCTCGATATGTGCTGATATCCAAGATACCACCTTGAAATAGTCGCCTACAGATATCAGCAGCTTCATTGATTATTTCTGGTGAGTTATTTCCAGCCCGTTTACCCCCTACAAGTACTTCTAATCGTGCTATATCACCGAGAATATTACCAGGACAACTGACGTTTTGTCGATGAAAATCTGTAGGTGAATATCCCTTTCCGGTTATTTTCTTAGTTTTTGCTTCTTTTTTTCTTTGTTGTTCTTGTTGTTGTTGTTGTTTTTGTTGTTGTTGTTGTATATCATATTGATTAATTCCATCTTTAAATTTTATATATCCCAACTCTTTCGTATTCAAACGACCAATACCCTTGACTATTTTATATAACCCATCAGCCCATTTATCTCGTGTTATGATACTCTTTTTATACTCGTTCTTCAAAAAATCATTTTTTGAATAATAGCTTTGAGCAGCAAAATTACCAAAGGTGGTATAATCGCCGGGTTTTATTAATTGAATTCGTCTTATTTGTTCTATACCCCCCGGAGTGAGTTTGTCTATAAAAGGAACACCACTCTTCGCGGAAACAAACCCCGTTTCTTCTTGAAATTCTTCAAGTGGTTCAGGTGGTTCACTAACATCAATACCACTTTGTCGTTGTATTTCCATCTGAGTTGCCATATCACCTGAAAGTTTTTGTATAGCTTGTTTTGTTTGTCCAGTTTCGATTGCTATTTTTTCAAAGAAGAGGTCTCTCTGTTCTAGTACCCTCCTTAGGGATATCTCCGTATATAGCTCGTTCAGTAGCTGTTTTCACATCTGTAGTTGCAGCAACAATCGGCTTAAAAAGTTGTTCAGAACCCTCTGTAAAATCAGTCTGAAGGAATTGTCGTTGCTGTAACTTTTCCCGTACACTGTCACGAAGTGGTAGTAGTTTATTAAAAACATTCAGTCGCTGTTTTACGTTTCGTGTGGTCAGTGATTGTCCTACCATTATTGAAAGAGTATCACTATTGTTAAATTAAAAACCCTTTGGATTTTCAAGGCAATTTCAATTTGTGAAATCCTTTGGATTTTCACTCAAAGAGTTTTCATCCTTTGGATTTTCACGAAAAAAAAAAGAAATCACTAAAATTACACCAACCCATTATACTTCCCTGTTGTTAATCTACGGGGTATTCACACACACATGTCATACAATTTTACTTGTTGTCTTTACAAACTTGTTCTAGTTGAGTAATCGCGCTTCAAACAGGTAGTGATACATGTCAAACATTACCTGTACACGAGGTTATACAACAAGGGGGGCTCTCTACGCGTGGGACTCAGCCTGCTCGATTAGAGTTTTTATCTATTTCGCCTTGGAATTAATAATTTTCCTTTGTTCATACTCGGCACCTAATTGTTTTCTTATATCTTCTACGACCGTGCATAATGGTACAAACACACTAACGTCTTCATGATAAACTAAACTCTCACGGATAAAGTTTTGAATGAGCTTGATTAGATAATACTGCTTCGAGAGGACATTTTTTCCATTATTTTGTGCACATTCCATGTCCTCAAAGTCGGTCATTATTTGATCACAATTTAACCCCGATGATTATTGAATATTTTTATTTTTTAATTTACTAAGTTCAGAAATAATACATCTGATATTTTCAGAATTCATATTATTTAAAAATATGTTTGTTAAATTGCTTTTGAAAATCTTTGAGTGAAATTGCTTTGCAATTCACCAAAGCAATTTCACAAAATGAATTCTGTACCCGCTAAGGTGTTGGTCATCTTAGCATGTCCAGAAGCTTTTTGCGATTATAGGTGATGATGGTATATATACAATGGATGACGACGGCACATCAACCCCAATGATCTAGTGTATTTGGCGGTTGTTACATATACAACGGCACATCAACCCCAATGATCTAGTGTGTTTGGCGGTTGTATACATACGACGGCACACAACAATAGATTATAGGTGATTATGGTATTTACAATGCAATATGGTATTTACAATGCAAACGATATATGACAATGGTATTTACAATGCAAACGATATATGACAATGGTATTTACAATGAATGACGACGGCACAACAATAGATTATAGGAATTATGGTATTTACAATGCAAACGATATATGACAATGGTATATACAATGACAATGAATGAAATGACAATGGTATGTACAATGACAATGGATGACGGGGGTGGATCTACATTCATACGTGATCATTACAACCTAGACAAAATCCTAGGTTGTATGAATACCAAAAGGCACCCATACACCCGAAAGTGTGTAGGCTGTAATGATCACATGTATGATGATAGTATAGGGCTATAGTATGGTATATAAGCCGTTGTTACACGACTAACAGCACATAGCGGTGTGGTGATTTTATTCTTTGTTGTTTTTAATAGTGATCATTGACAACGTTGAAGTAAGACAAAATACTTGAAAAAGACACTAAAAAAAAATCAAATACGAAATGTGTATAAAACAGTTGTATTAGTTTTCTTTGAAAAAAGAAAATTGATTATGTCCTGTTGAGATTCATGATAGCGAAACCAACCAATCAGAAATCACGCGGAGATACCCAAGCGAGTTATCTCCGCTAATGTTATAGAATAATGCGAGTATACAGTTAGGCGTAAATAAATCGAATTTTTTGTCCATTTGTTCTGGAAATCGCCGATTTTTGTACTCCTTCTGCAACAAATCGTACTGAGGGGGGGGGGGGCAAATATCGAAATACTCTCCGGCTTTTTTCATAGATGGAAATATTATTTCCTCGTCAGTATTAATTGACATTATCCGTCTAGGATTTTTCGAGTATTTTCCAGTCCCGCCTCGTTTTGTGTTTTCACGTTGTGAAATAGCTTGAAGGTTGTTCAATTTGTTATTCCGGGGGTCGGAATCAATATGATCAATAACAAGACCATCCTTGATCAATCCGTTAAATACCTCGAATATGAATCTTTGACAATAATAATTCTTCTTTCCAGCTCTAAATATCAAATATCCTTGATTATTCAGAGCAACAACCGGATTCTTGAGTCTACAGTGTCTAACAACACCATCACGAGAGGCTTCATAGTTTGCAATAACAGGATGTCGTTGAAATTCTTGGCTCATTTGTATACATAATACTTTTATTTGTCTAATTCGTTAATTGGTTGAATTATAACATTGGGAAATCTTTCTATGTAGTCGCTGGCAGTTTTTATGATTTTGCCGGTGACGTTACCGTTGACGTTACCGTTGACGTTGTCGTTGACAGAGTCAGGATTTTTGATTTTTTTTGGTCATAATAACGCTTCAACTCTCTATAACGCTTACCACTGCAATTGATACATAACTCTGATTCGCCTCTAACACCTACCCCGCAATGGAGGCATGGGAGAGGACCTTTTGAACCGTTTCTCACGCTTTGCATATGATACCCACAGAATTCATTTCTGCGTGATTTGTTACACGGAGTCTTTGATCCAATCATAAGCCATCTGCAATGATTCATTATACATATATTTTTCTATTTAAATACTTGTTTTAATTATAATATGAAAGAGTTAAAGAGATTATCGAAAATTAAGCCTTGGAAAAATGCTAAATTCAATCTCGATAGAGTCTCTGATACACCAAAACGTCTAATCGGTGATAGAACTATACTGAAGGAGTTCAAGAGATTATCGAAAATTAATCCCAGATTTAATCTCGATAGAGTATCTGTTAAACCAAAACGTCTAATAGACGATAGCATGAAGGAGTTCAAGAGATTATCGAAAATTAAGCCTTGGGAAAATGCTAGATTTAATCTCGATAAAATTTCTGATATGAAGGAGTTCGAGAGATTATCGAAAATTAAGCCTTGGGAAAATGCTAGATTTAATCTCGAAAAAATCTCGTATATACCAAAACATCTAATCGGTGATAGAACTATACTGGGTAAAATCAGAGAGTGTTTAAATGAATTCTACCGAGACGGTGCAGCACACTGTTGGTCGACATTTCGAATTATTGATGAAAATATCAATGTACCCAACATCGATGCTACTATGAACGATGAAAGAGCAGCTGAGATAATTTCACACCTTGGTGGGAAATCAAAGGGTGTAAAATCCAAATGATTTTCATTGCAAAGCAATTCCCAACAGAAGTATTTTTTTTAGAATAAAATTCATTATAGAAGACGAAGGTGAATGGGTTATCAGAGATAAATTTGATCCAATTCTCAAGGATAAAAAAACTGTCAATGTGAGTAGAGATTCCAAACCAGGAATTCTAACTGGAATTGACAAACCATACTACGAGAGATCTTATCCTGTAACAGCAATCGTTTATGGAATATATCCGTTAAATAATAAACCTGATATTGCGAAACTAGCTCCTATGAAACTATCGTCGAAATCACAAGGTGATTCAACACTGAATTGTGTAGCAACACGGGTAATGGAACACTTCATAAATGCATCCCGAGGAAATAAACTAACTGATCTGCGACGTAGGAAAATAACCGAATGGGAACTGACAGTGAAACAGCATGGTGCAACGATTTCTGATATAGCTAAATTAGAAGCATCATTAAAATTCCCAATATCAGTAACGACAATAACCAGAGAAGTATTATACAAACCGAAATATCAATCGCGAGGAGCGCCAATTGAAAATATTGATCATAACAAACACGCGTGGACGGCTGCAGTAACAATATTTCCACGAGAACGAATCGTGAAATATATCCCTGGGGAATTTTCCGGGGAGTTCGTCGGGGATGTTTACTATAAAGAGAAAATATTTGATACTATTTATGCGTTAAGTAAAGATGATCCCGTGTCAGTGTGGTTACTTAGTAGAGAATCTGAAATGGGATTTGATCAATTTGTAAGACCAAATGGTGAATTATATCGCGTTGAAGAATTAGACAACAGAATGAGAAAAATCGTTAGTGAATTTTCATCGGTGAAATTGCAAAGCAATTTCCATCCAAAAGAGATTTCATTCCATGAAAAACTACTCGCGGATAGCTTCACAATTCCATCAGTGCTAGCTCACTTCGCAAGAGAAAAAAACTCATGGCGTCCAACACGAAGTGATTTTCTCGAGGACGTTAAATTAAGTTGCGTCGAATTTGGTCGTGGAGGACTGTGGAATACAAAATACTCACGTGATGGTATGATTTCAATTGATATATCCGCGTGTTATCCTGGAAGTTTTCTCGGGTATGGAGAATGCGCTGAATATTTTAAACGATTTGGACACCCAACATATGAGATGACTCGTGTTGCGATTAATGGGCCTTTGCCTGATTTTGATTTAACCGGATTCGCTCGTGTGATATCATTTAAACTCGCTACAGGGTTACATCCGTGTAGTTATGTTTGGCTTGGTAGACACCTATCTGTGAAACATTGGATGCCAATTGTGTTATTGCGGTATATGATTGACTGTGAGATGTTACAATCGTTGATTGTCGGTGAAGCTATTATATGCTATCGCGCGCAGAAGGATGTTTGGTTACCACAACCCGATTTAGATCGTATAATTAGCGAACACCGAGAGCATTTTCCAGATTTCAGCGAGAAAGAAATCATGAAATTGTCTAAGGAGTTATTTGAAATTAAAAACAAAGAAGCCAAAGATTTCGGACGAAAAATAATTGGTAAATTCATTCAAGGTGGAAGATATGACAATGCAAAATACTCTTCGAGGTTGATCATAGACAACGTAGAATACGATTTTATTGTAGCGGATTTAACGAAACAGGGAAAACTTGTATCCCGTAGGGATGTTTTTCTATCCAATGGTGAGAAATTAGGTACGGTTGTTACCTACTGTGATAAATATAATTCCCAGTACACACATTTGAGACGTTCTATGCTAGCCTATGCTTCTATTAATCTATTTTCGATGATAAATAGATTTCCTAATACCGCGGTTAGAGTAGCTACTGATTCGATGTATATACACAATAAATACAAATCGGATGTAGCGGCATTCACAGATCCCGAGGAAAATTGGGGATGTTGGCGATTTAAAAAGGAAACACTACATGAGTATTGTGAATCCGCAGACGTTGCCATGGATGATAAATATCTTTCATGTAACCGTATTGAAATTCAATCAGAATTTTCTAATGCACCACCCGTATCTGATCCGATATGTAGATACAAGACAGTTTATTTAAACGGTTGTGGTGGGTCAGGAAAGACAACTCGTGCAATGGAATTATTTCGTCGGTCAACCATGATTGTGTTAACACCAACTCACAGACTCGCCAGAGAGATGATAGCGTGGGGGTAAAAGCCTGTACTTATCACAGCTTCTTTCGATGGAAAGGCGATACATGGACTTCTGATCGAATGGGCGAAAAATTCATTCCTGAAATCATAATCTGGGATGAAATATGCACAGTATCGTTGAGAGTATTACAGACATTTCTTGAATGGTTGTTAGACAAAAACACAAAGGTCGTCATGTGCGGGGATCACGGTCAACCACCACCTTTTGTTAGTGGATATCCACATGAGTGGCTAAAGGGTTTTGTAGATTATTATGAAGAAATTAATACCGACCATAGATCACTTGATGAACAATTACGAGAATTCAAAGCGCTTATTAGATTACAACCGGATAAAATCCATTGTAAAATAGTCAGAGACACACTTCAGATGAAGTTATTTGAAACGCATAAAGAAAAATTTGCAACACTTCCAGTACCGTTGTGTTATAGACCCTCGGATACACGAAAATAGAATATAGAAGTTGATATTCCAGGACAGCGTGAAAAGCAGAATTTAGTGTTAAATGATATTGTGCTGGTTGATATCAGCGTCGTTGAAGATGCATTGCATGCTAATAAATCCCCGTGGACGTTAGGTTATGCAGCAACAATACACTCTTCACAGGGATTAACTATCACAGATACAATTGTTTGGATGGTAGATAATCGCATTGAGTGGTCGAATTTAGTTTATCTTGCAGTGTCCAGAGTACGGAGAATATATCAACTTCGAAGAATTGTCCTTGACAATCCTACGGATAATGCAATAAGTAATATTATCAGCGCCGACAACGTCAAGGATATAATCAGAAAAAAACTCTATGGTTATAAACAACAGGATATAAAAACAACGAGAATTTGACATTGATGCTGAATTAATAATTAAGCTGAAACAACAACAGAATAATCACTGCGCGAGTTGCAATTGTATAATGCGTTGGCAGTATTCGGATAAAGATCCTCGGCAATTTACCGTAGAAAGAAAAAATAACAGTCTCGGTCATACCAACGACAACGTGATGTTGACTTGTTTTGAGTGCAACAGACGCAACGGCGCTAGTTAAGACCACGCGGTGGTAATTGAGTATCCTCGGGGATCACTTGCAGTTGTTGTCGAGTAAATCCTCGGTGAGGTGCAGTTGAATCTAGTTTATAGATTGCTTATCTACCCGTAGATCGTGTTATACCGGATATCTTATGCGTCGTGACGCTCCAAATAGGATCAGTAGCTCTTTTTTTTACCACCTTCAAGCTCTTCTGGTTCGTATAAATACCTAACAGTGACATTACTACCAAGAATTGGTTCCTTGAAATCTTTTTGTGAAATCCCTTGGATTTCTATTTTTAGCATAGACGCTTTCTTAATCGCATTGACAGGTTTCATGTTAATTGTTCGAGTAATCTCGTTATTTAGCGCTGCAACTACTTCTGGTAACCTTTTGACCCATTCACGGGATCGCTTTTCTTGGATGAATTCTTTAGCGTATTGATATCCAAATAACCGCTCAGCAAGAGTCCGATTAAATCGTTCAACAATTGCCTGATCGCGGTGTAGTGCAGTATGCCCTCGTCTGATGGTGACATTGTGATGTTTCATCGCTGACAAAACAGCGCCTTAAAATTCCTTGCCAGGATCAACTTGTAACAGATTTGGCCAGCATAGTGGGCCTCGTCGATAAATCCTTTCAAATGCAGAAGCTACTTCAGGTGATGATTTTGTTTTTAACGGCTCTGCTTGTTTGTATCGACTCGCAATATCAACTAACGTTAACGCATATTTGTAACCGTTGTCATGTGGTAAAAATAGTATATCAGCTTGATGAACTTCATTGGGTCCTGTAACATCAAAATGCGAGTAGTTAATTTGTTTAGGAGGTGGTAGATAAATTTGCCATATAGCCTGTTTAGATAACCAATTAGCCGCAGTGGTTTTTTTCACCTTTGATGCGCTAGCGAGTTTATTGATTGCTGCCTTGCCTCTCCAGTATCCTCTCGGAGAATAATAAATAGATTCCATATTATTAATTACCAGCACCTAACATCAATTTGCCTTTCATAGCGGATTTTATCAACCACGAAGCCAATTTTTCTTTGAATGATTTATCAGGAATAGCATTCAACGCATGAATTAATTTCACATCCGCGAGATGTCTATGTTGAAGATTGCTGCTTTTATAAGCAACATCATGAGCATGACACGCCTTATCAATAGCGTTTATTGGATATTCACCGGGTTTGGGTTGGTTTTGGTCATCGAGTCTGATATCTAATCGTGTTCCCGGTCCACAATAACTATATCCTAGAAGGTGCTTTTCTCCTGAGAATTTTGCCCACGGTGTTCCTGGGAGTTTCACTAACTTGGCTGCAATATCACCTCCTCGTTTTTTTTTTAAAGGTTTCGTAGAAACAAATCTTAATTTCTTTGTACTACATTTTACGCACTTAACAGAAAGCGCTGATCGATTATTTTTCGTTGTAATCGTCGTCAAGTCATTTGTGCCAGTACGCGTCTTACATTTCACACAATATAGATCCATAATTTAAAATATAATAGCATGAATGTAATTGAATATTCAGCTACGAGACGACGGGAACCTATTAAACACCATGCAATGTTGCCAAATTCTATTCGCGCGATTATCATTGGACCATCTGGAAGTGGTAAAACACAATTGCCACTTAAATTGATAACGAGATGGATGGCGTGGGATAAGTTGTATTTGATTGCTCCGAGTGTAGACGACCAACGATGCTATGAAGTGTTAAAAGATTTTAACGAAACCGCGCGAGAAATTAACGGCGATGATGTTACTGAGTTTATAACCGATATCGAAGAGGCACCTAGCATTGACTCCATCGACAGAAGTATTAACAATTTAGTCGTATATGATGATATCATGTTAGATAATCAAAAGAATCCTGCTAGGATATTTTCCAGAGGCAGACATAAAAACACCGACGTGATATATGTTACTCAACGTTACACTCAAATACCAAAAGTGATCAGAGATAACTGTAATATGCTGTGTGTATTTAACGGAGTTGATACACATACTCTTAGAAATATTTGGCAAACTTGGTGCTGCGGTGATATGGATCATAATCAATTTAGAAATTTCTTTAGCCGTGCTCAGTCAATCCCACACGGATTTGTGACGATAAATTTATCAGACCCTCGGACGAGATATCGCGTCGGACTTGATCAAATATTTAGTTAGTAAAAATCGAAGATTTTCATAGCAGCAGAGAGGGTGAACGCCAACGACAATGGCGTCTTTTTTTACCCTTCGAGGAAGCCTCAGACCAAATCAGACGCAGTCCGCGTTCTCACTCCATCGCGGAAAATCTATGCAGCAAAGGATGGTGACAACAAAAATGGCGTCGTTTTTTTTTTTTTTTGTTTTGATGAATGGAGGCTTCTATTAAGCATTTCGAGGAATCATTAGTTTTGCTAAAACGACGCCTGTAAAAGTCGATCTGTTCACCCTCTCTGCTGCTAATTCTTATCGATAAAGCTACACTTTATTTCATCTGATAAATATAAACTTAAATTCTCATGGATAAAGCTACACTTTATTTCATCTGATAAATATACACTTAAATTCTTATGGATAAAGCTACACTTTATATCATCTGATAAATATTCACTTAAATTCTTATGGATAAAGCTACACTTTATTTCATCTGATAAATACACACTTAAATTCTTATGGATAAAGCTACACTTTATTTCATCTGATAAACATACATTTAAATTCTTATGGATAAAGCTACACTTTATTTCATCTGATAAATATACATTTAAATTCTTATGGATAAAGCTACACTTTATTTCATCTGATAAATATACACTTAAATTCTTATGGATAAAGCTACACTTTATTTCATCTGATAAATATACACTTAAATTCTTATGGATAAAGCTACACTTTATTTCATCTGATAAATATACACTTAAATTCTTATGGATAAAGCTACACTTTATTTCATCGGATAAATATACACTTAAATTCTTATGGATAAAGCTACACTTTATTTCATCTGATAAATATACACTTAAATTCTTATGGATAAAGCTACACTTTATTTCATCTGATAAATATACACTTAAATTCTTATGGATATGCTACAATTTATATCATCTGATAAATATACACTTAAATTCTCATGGATAAAGCTACACTTTATTTCATCTGATAAATATACACTTAAATTTTTATGGATAAAGCTACACTTTATTTCATCTGATAGATATACACTTAAATTCTCATGGATAAAGCTACACTTTATTTCATATGATAAATATACACTTAAATTCTTATAAATAAAGCTACACTTTATTTCATATGATAAATATACACTTAAATTCTTCTGGATAAAGCTACACTTTATTTCATCTGATAAATATACACTTAAATTCTTATGGATAAAGCTACACTTTATTTCATCTGATAAATATACACTTAAATTCTTATGGATAAAGCTACACTTTATTTCATCTGATAAATATACACTTAAATTCTTATGGATGAAGCTACACTTTATTTAATCTGATAAATATACACTTAAATTCTTACTGATACAGCTACACGTGATTTGGCAGTTTATTGTGATGTCTAGCACTGGGTCTTCATGCCGCAGACATGTAGCATGATGTCCCACCCAGTCACCTTATCCTGACACCAGGCCGACCAGTTTTAGCGCTAACCTTCTAATGATGAGCGACAAGCGAGGCAGTGTTAGTATCGTTTTTGTAAGTCTTTGGTATGACTCAGCCGGGGATCGAACCTACGACCTCTCGCATCCGAGGCGGACACTAACCACTAGGCCATCGGAGCGGTCATCATCTTCATCATCATCATCATCATCATCATCATCATCGTCGTCGTCGTCGTTATTGTTAGTAGTAGTAGTAGTAGTTGTAGTAGTAGTAGTAGTAGTAGTAGTAGTAGTAGTAGTATTTCAAACACGGGAATACAATTATCAGCATCAGCTGGAACTGTCTGTTAGCTAATAAATTGTAGGGTTTATTTACGAACGTGGAGTATACATACAATGTCATCAACAATGTCATGTGACTTTTCTGTGAGGTCCATAGCTGCTGACTAAATGTCATCCGTTCAGCTAATTGACCTTTCTGACAGGTCACGGGTTTGTAAATGCTGAGTGGAGGTGATGAAACAACATTTTAATTGACTATACAGTATTCATAATAGCTGCACGCAAAACTTACATCATCTTTTGTCACCCGCACATCATTAAGAGGTTATGTGTTAGGACTAATGTGACTGAGTAGGCCATCATGCTACATGTCTGCGACATGATGCCCAAATGCTAGACATCACTATAAACTACCTCACTGCAGACATCGTAACGAAATGATTGCAATAATGTTAAAGCTACGTTTATAAAACAATAAAATAAACTAGAGACAAACAGTCATACATATAATTATATTTCTATAAAGGATATACAATATATCAATTTAAATTATACAATAATATAATGTGCATTGGCATTAAGTCCATTAGGATACAAAGTATCTAACTTATGAATCCAATAAGTTTCTTTTATGAGTCTGTTCATGTCACCAGGCACAATATCTATTGGCATAAAGGACAAATCGAGTAGAGAGTGATTTTATTGGTGTTAAAGCGTGTTGAAATATTAGACGAAAACCTGGGAACTTATCTCTTATATCAAAGCGATGATTATTCATTATCTTAAAAACTTTCTGAAGTGTTTGTCCAACATAGTGCATGCTACATTTTTACAGGTTATTAAATAAAGCACATCAGTTGATATGCAGTTAGTGTTAACAAGTAGAGAAAATACCTCTTTTGTATCTTGTAAAGCTTCGTTAAAAGTCCAACACACACACACACACACACACACACACACACACACACACACACACACACACACACACTGTAACGGGGTATGGGTATCAAGCGTTATTGGTACAATATTGCACAAGCCAATGGTCAGAGGTATTGCTCAACTTGCAAAAACACATTCGAAACCGCCTCCCGCTAATACTCGTTATCTAAGGAATGACCTCTACGGTGTGATTTGCCCGGTAAAAAATGGATATGGCATTCTGAGTCGATATCTTGAACAAAGACAACAAACGAGCCCCCGTAAAGTTAAATAAAGAATTTAATCAAAAGAATCAAGAGAAGAAAGAAACAGTAAATTACAATTTTCTTTCCTCTTAGTTCAGAAGCACTCTGAACCCGAAGTTTAAAATAATAGATACATTAATTAAATTTCAAACACTAATAATATAGACAAATCTAGCCGTTAATGGCTGATAGCAAATTTCATCACGAAATCGAGTGTTCATTAACATTGGACTGCTTGGTAAATTCACATGACCTGCTCGACGACTGTTTTTTCCTTCTGCTTGCGTCTCGACTTTAACTTGCCCTCTGAGTGAATGTGGGATTCTCACAACCTTGACTTCTAAATTTTTTTCCTCCTCCTTTGGATCTCGATCCCCTCGCTATTTCTCTCTCTCCTAACAAATTATTTTCCTTTGAAAAGAAAAGGGTAAAACGCCTTAAGTATATCGTTATGCTTTAAGAGTTGAGATTGTCCGTCCGTCCTTCTGGTTCGAACCATCAGATCTTACTATCAGTGATAACCTTTATACGGCTAGCAAATACTACACAAGTCTTCAGATCAATACAGCTATACCGCTCATTATCGACATCAGAATTTGGGGAAGTCACCTATATTCCCGTAAATCATTACGTAAAGTGAGGCAATAAATCATAGCACACAATCAATATTCTCTAATATGATAAATTCAAAATTAATGTAGCACTTCCCAATCATAAATGTACACAGCGGGTTTTTCTACAACACCCATTAACCTACCTACGTATATAAGATGAAAATTCTAATTCCAAATTCAAAAGTACATTACTAAATCAATGTAATAACCGAACTATCCATACAAAATCTCAACACGTCATGCATCTGTAACGACGAAACATCATATAAATTACATCATGATTAATGTGAACGATTCCTACAAGATATCAACAGATCATGCATCTGTAACGAAGAAACATCATATAAATTACATCATGATAAATTTGAATTTGAGTTAAATGCCTTATGTTTTTTACAATCGTTCCTGGATTATCAATTTTCCCTGGAACCACGATTTTACGGACGTCTTTCCCTAAATTACCGCCCGGAGTCTCTACTACATATTTTTGCTTCTGGCTTCTCTCTCTCTCTCTCTCTCTCTCTCTCTCTCTCTCTCTCTCTCTCTCTCTCTCTCTCTCTCTCTCTCTCTCTCTCTCTCTCTCTCTCTCAGAGACTTCAATACTGCCTAACAGTCATTTGATTCGTAGTATATATTCCCCTCAGGTTCCAGGGTCGACCCACCCCCTCATTCCATATCTGACCAATCGGAATAAATGCTATTCCTACCGACATTTGGAAAAACTGCTTAACAATGTGTCAAAAATGCCACCTGGGGTTTTAATAACACCCTACAATTTGTCTCAAATCACTTTTGACAACTTTACGTGTGAAATTTTCTTTTCGAGCCTGTCATACCACTAGTTCGTTTTTACTGTAAACAAACTACCAGTGTGACCTGAGTTAGGAAAACAAATTTCCGTGCAAACTCTACCCCAAGATCACAGTTAATTGTTTGGCTAAACTAAGAATTAATTAATGGATTTTACTGACGAAAATTTTGCACCTGAAAAGGCCCCCTTGTTAAGAGTAAAATCGGTATCTTTTCTTTACTCTCCCAAATTTTTCGGAGAACTATTCTGATCCCATTACATGTCTTTAGGGGACCTATTCACCTCAGACATTCCTAACCGACTTAAACAATCAGCCCCTACATTATCCCTACCTTTGATGTAGCGCACTTGAATCTGATTCTGTTGTATAAACAGTGACCATCTCATTAATGCTTGCACTTATCACAGTTTCTTTCGATGAAAAGGTGACGCATGGACTGCTGATCGATGGGCGAGAAATATATTCCTGAAATTATTATTTGGGATGAGATATGCACAGTGTCGTTAGAGATATTACAAATGTTTCTTGATTGGCTATTGTTAAAGAATACAGCTGTGTCGCGATCATGGTCAACCACTACCATTGGTCTGTTTGTCTCCACATGATTGGCTAAAGAATTTTGTAGATTATTATGAAGAAATTAATACTGATCACAGATCACATGATCCAGAATAAAGTGAATTCAAGAAATTAATTAGATTACAACCGGATAAAATCCAGTGTGAAACAGCGCGTGAAATAATTTCAGAAACCTCATTAAATGATTTTTGGGAAGCGTGGAGACCAAACGATTTGATTGTGGTAAGTAGAAAGATAGTCAGAGACACAATTCAGATGAAGTAATTTGAAACGCACAAAGAAAAATGTGCAACACTTCCAGTGCCATTGTGTTATAGACCTACAGATACACGAAGACAGAATACCGAAGTTGATATTCCAGGCCTGACAGAGAATCAGATTCTTGTGTTAAATGATATTGTGTCGGTTAATATCAGTGTTGTCGAAGATGCATTGAGCGCTGATAAATCTCCATGGACGCTAGGATACGCAATGACAATACATTCTTCGCAGGGATTGACTACATCCGATACGATTGTTTGGATCGTAGATGATCGCATCGAGTGGTCGAATTTAGTTTATCTCGCAGTGTCCAGAGTACAAAAAATAAATCAACTTCGAAGAATTGATTTAGATTCTAATGACACGAGCAACAATGAAATTGTCAACGATGACATAATCAAAAAAAACTTGCTGGTTATAAACAGGATAAAAAAAAAATAAACGAGAACTTGATATTGATACTGAATTTATAATTACGCTGAAACAACAACAGAATAATCACTGCGCGAGCTGTAATTGTATAATGCGTTGGCAGTATTCGGATAAAGATCCTCGCCAATTTACCGCAGACAGAAAGGATACTAGTCTTGGTCATACCAGAGACAATGTGATGTTGACCTGTCTTGAGTGTAACAGACGCAGAGGTGCTAGTTAAGACCATGCGGTGGTAATTGAGTATCCTCGTGTATCACTTGTAACTATTCACGCGTAAATCCACGCTGAGGAGCAGTTGAATCTAATATGTAGATTGCGGGTCTACCCGTGGATCTTGTTATGTTAGATATTTTATGTGTAGTGACACTCCAAATAGGATCAGTAGCTCTTTTTTTACCGCCTTCAAGCTCTACTGGTTCATGTAAATATCTCACAGTGACATTACCGAGTATTCGTTGTTTTGAAACATCATTTTGTGGGTTTTGTACACGTATATAGTTTTTTTGATAGCGTTAATAGGTTTCATATTAATTGTTCGAGTAATGTCATTATTTAGTGCAGCTATCACACCTGGTAATCTCATGACCCATTCACGAGATCGTGTATCATTGATAAATTCCTTCGCGTATTGATATCCAAATAACCGTTCAGTAAGTGTACGCTTAAATCGTTCAACAATTGCCTAATCGCGATGTAGTGCAGTATGTCTTCGTCGTATCGTGGTATTATGATGCTTCATTGTTGATAACACTACACTTTGAAAGTCCTTGCCAGGATCAACCTGCAATAGATTTGGCCACTGCAGAGGACCTCGTCGATAACGCAGAAGCAACTTCAGTTGATGACTTCGTCGATAGCGGCTCTGCTTATTTGTATCTACTCGCAACATCAACTACGGTTAGCGCATACTTGTATGTCTGTTTATTAACAGTATCATGCGGAAGAAATAATATATCATCCTGATGAACTTCATTAGGGACGCTAACATCAATACGTGCAAAGTTAATTGGTTTAGGTGGAGGTAGATAAATCTGCTATCGATTGTTTGGATAACTTTTGCGGCGTTAGCGAGTTTATCGATTGCTGATTTACCCCGCCAGTATCCTCTTGGGGAATAATAAATAGATTCCATGCTGTTATTAATTAACAGCACCCAGCATTAATTTACTTTTCATCGCCGATTTTATCAAACACGAAGCTAATTTTTCTTTGAAGGATTTATCAGTAATAGAATTTAATGCATGAATCACATCTGCGACATGTCTATGTTGCAGATTGTTGTTTTTTGAGTAACGTCATGAGCATGACACGCCTTATCAATAGCGTTTATTGGATATTGTCCGGGTCGGGGTTGGTCTTGGCCATCAAGTCTGATGTCAAGTCTGGTTTCAGTGCCGCAATAACTATACCCTGGAAGGTGTTTTTCTCCTGGATATTTTGCCCTTGGAGTCCCTGGAAGTTTTGTCATTTTTGCTGCAATATCACCTCCTTGGTTTTTTTTAAATCCATAGAAACAAATCTATTTTTTTTGTACCACATTGTACACACCTACCAGCAAGTGCTGATCTGTTATTGCTTGTTGTAATTGTTGTCAAGTCGTTTGTGCTAGTACGCGTCTTACATTTTACAAAATATAGATCCATAATTTATTTATAATAACATGAATGTAATTGATTTTTCAGCGACAAAAACACAAGAACCCGTTAAGCATCATGCAGTGCTACCAAATTCTATTTGCATGATTATATTTGGACCATCTGGAAGTGACAAGACGCAGTTGTTACTTAATTTGATAACGAGATGGATGAAATGGGATAAACTATATTTGGTAGCCCCAAGTGTAGAAGATCAGTGATGTTACGAGGTGTTAAAGGTTTTTAACGAGAAATCGATGAGGATATTATTGAATTTATAACCGATATCGAACAATCTCCGAGAGTTGATGTTATTGATTTAAGTATTAATAATTTAGTTATATATGATGATGTGATGTTAGACAATCAAAACAATCCCGCTAGGATATTTTCCAGAAGTAAATATAAAAATACTGATGTGATATATGTTACTCAGTGACATGGACTATAACTATACGCTGCGACATGGAGAATAACAAATTCAGAAATTTCTTTAGTCATAGTCAGTCAACCCCACACGGATTGGTAACGTTTAATTTGCATGACTCATTATCAAGATATCGTATCGGACTTGATAAAATATTTGGTTGAAACCAAAACTGTCATTTTTTTTAGTTTGTCAGAAATAGTTTAGGTCTCCGTAGAGGCCTTTTTTTTGTTTGAAAACTTGGTCTGTTCACCCTTCTCTCTCTCTCTCTAGTTTCGTCCGTCAGAAATAGTTTCGGTCTCCGTAGAGGCTTTGAAAACTTGCTCTGCTCACCCTTCCCTCTCTCTAGTTTCTTCTGTCTGAAATAGTTTCGGTCTCCGTAGAGGCCTTATTTTTGTTTGAAAACTTGGTCTGTTCACCCTTCTTGCTGTTCAAACCGTTGTAGACAAAGGTTGAGATGTCATTTATCTGCACATGCGCGACCCTTAGACCACCCGGAGTCCCCGATATAGTTAGATCATTCTTGTCTCGTCTTGAAACAAACTAAATACTGAATTATTATACATAGTCAATGGCTGACCAACTTCAAAAATGTTTTAGAATATCTGAAAAAATACTATGAACATGATCAAATGTTGAAATACCGAAATATAGCCAAAATATATTTAAAATTTAATAAGAAATTAATTACAGTAAATATAACGTTATGAAAGTTTCGACCCAGAATGTTGAAAATCATGGTTTGCAACACATCCTGATGACAACTTTTGTGAAATGAACGCCATATAAGCCACGGCATTCTGTTGATCTACATGTCTTTGAAACGCGTGTTTTCAATTCCGCACCAAACATTCAGGTGCTAATTTCAGTATTGATCAGTAAAGAGAAATTCCATCAAGAAAGTAATGACTATTTTTTCAGTTACAACTAAGAAATACTCTGAACATATATATTCTTTTTACTAAACTCTTACTTTCATATTCGAAAAATCATGACCAGCAAAACCCATATAGGTTCATGCTTTATGTTAGCCTGGTAACACTCTACCCCACCCCCATGTAGCTTTGCACAAAACGTGCGCACCACTCCGGTGGCCTACTGGTTAGAGCGTCCGCCGCGGAAGCGGGAGGTCGTGTGTTCGATCACTGGCCAATGCATACAAAAGATTTTTAAAAATGGTACTAACAGCTACCTCGCTTGGCGCTCAGCATTAAGAGGTCAATGTTAGGACTGGTCGGCCTCGTGTCAGGATAATATGACTGGGTGGGACATCATGCTACATGTCTGTGGCATGATGCCCCAGTGCTAGACATCACTATAAACTGCATCACTGCAGACATCGTAGCGATAAGACTGAACAATTGTTACATCTACGTTAAAATTCCTAATAACAATAACTTTAAATTTTTGAGTTCTCATGATCAAACTTATATTTATCAGTGTATATGCATCCTGGATGACAACGTCTATGCAGAGAAAACCATACGAGTCGCGGCATTTTCTGGATCTATGTGTGAATGCATCAGATGCTTTCAAGTGCGCACCAATCTGATGAAAATTAGATCTGAGTTGTACTACATGAAGGTCTGACGACGACCGCTTACGGGTCATGTTCTGGTGACCTATGAATTAGCCAATGGAAATGGATATTTAATAAATCTGAATGTGAATCAAATCGTTCGGTGCACATTCGTCTCCAGGAGGTTTCAAGCGAAAACCTAAGTTATGACAGATACCATCAAGCATTTCTTATTTGTTGATGACTGCGCCCTCAATGATGGCTCAAAAGCCGACCTCCAATGCAACGTTGCACAAGCTTTGGTCTCATCATCAGTACAAAGAAGACTTTAATCCTGCATCAGCTGGCCCCTGGAAAGCATTATGTTGAGCCCAACATCACCGTCAATAGCCAAACCTCGACGTAGTGAACCGCTGCACGTACCTTGGCAGCACACTGTCACAGAGCGTCACTACTGACGATGAGACATACCTTCGCATTGCCAGAGCCATCGCAACTTTCGGCAGATTGTATGCCAACGTCTGTAATAAAGGAGGCATCAACATCCATACCAAACTAAAGGTTTTCAGGGTAGTTGTGCTCCACACACTACTTTAAGCATGCGAAACATAGATGGTGTACCAACGCCACAGCAGGATGCTGAACCACTTTCACACCACACGTCTCAGAAAACTCCTCAACATCAAGTGGAAGGACAAGGTTCCACGCATTGAGGTACTCGCCCAAGCAAGTCTCCCCAGGATCCACACCATCCTGGTGCAGTGGCAGCTACGCTGAGCGGAGCGTAAGCCAGACCACCGACTGCCTAAGAGACTTTTCTATGGCGAGCTACAGCAAGGACAGCGATCCCACGGAGGTCAGAAGAAGCGCTTTGAAAACAATCTGTAAGCTGCATTGAAAGCGTCCAACATAAACCCCGATTTCTGGGAGCAAGCAGCAAGCGATCGGGTCACTTGGTGTTTCACTGTACACAAAGACTCCAAGTTGTGCGAATCTAGCAGGACAGCAGCTGCAGAGCTGAAGAGGCAAGCCAGAAAAGCACGTGCCATCATCCTTCCTGGAGATGTCCCACTCATCCCCTGTCTTTTATGCAAACGAACATTCCTTGCAAGAGTTTGCCTTATCAGCCACCTGCGCACGCACAGAACAGAACCATCCCCTCCAACCTTAGGATTGTCAGAGATCTCCTCGTCGAACCGACGGACGAACAACATACAACACACATTCGTGCACTTCATCCACACTGCGTAAGTCTCCAAACACGAAGAAATAAAACGTCATATGATTGATTGATCAAATTGGCGATTATGATAATAACATAGTTTACCAGTACATGACCCTTAATTAGTACCGTGAGTCCATGACTGATAAAACTGAGTTGTCAACAAAGAAACAACATTAACTTTATTATTTCCATCTGTCACTAATTGGCTTTCGTTGTATTAGTCGCAGGTCTGTCTGTCGAAGAAATCAAGACTGTTTGTTTAAAGTGTTACAAAATAATAATGTAATTTGCAGCTATTATGTGAGATTTCCGTAAGAAAAGACCAAGCCTTACTTTGACATGTATGCATTGCATTTACTGCCGAATATTGATTTTTCAGATTCTTTGCTGGCAAGATTTAACACAACACGGAAATACCATATATGAATAGCTATCCCAAAGTCATCAAAATTCATCAAAGCTTGACTACATTAATAAGGAAAATATTATTAAGTTCCAAACTGAGTTGTGCCCCCCCCCCCGCTCTTAATATCGCCAGTGTTTCACAACGAACGGGCAAACATACCTGAACCCACCCATCACGACCCAACAACCTGTGCCATTAATTCAGTGCTGTCCAACCTGCGGCCCGCGGGCTGATTTTGTTTGGCCTGTCAGAACTCGAGCAATTTTTTGTGCATTTATATTAGAAACCTCCAATGGCCTGCTTTCTTAGTATTTCTTCCAGGTAAACAATTGTGAATAAATTGAATAATTGTTGATTTTAAGTTTTCTGTTGCGGCCCTCATCTTCAAGAAAAACATTTCAGTCGCCCATGGTGTAAAAATGTTTGGACAGCACTGCAGCAATGCATAAAGATATACAAGTATGCCACATGACAGGAAAGTCTATATTCGTAAATGTTCAAACATAGCGTAAAAAAAAACGGTAAAACACACTAAATAAAAACTTTGATATACATAAAGCATATCAGTCAATTAAAACACAACCACACCATTGCGCAGTCTTACATTGTATGTTCCTACCCCCATCTCACCCCTAAATTGCATGTAATGGGTGAATATTGCAGCACCACATAGTGATACTTAGTGCATCTTGAATTTACATTGTTTTTCTAATAAAACGAAAAAGCGGTGGCGACACCGCTGTAAATATTTCATTTATTGCAATTTCTTTATTGTCATATATTACTTCAGCCGTCTTGAATTTCTCCACCTGTATCATTCAATGGTGAGTGCCTAACCGTATGTGAGGAATATCATAGTAGGCCGAGGTACCAGTCTAATATATGCTATTATCACAAGGGGAGACTTCTGCCTCAAATTTAAGTCACGAACTATTGAATGTACGACACCGTTGAAGAAATTAAACGTGTGTTAGTTACCCGAATAGCTGGATAACTTAGAAAACAGTCCAAATACTTGAAACTAGTCCTCAAAAAGCAACGAATTAAGTAAATAAGGAATTAAGGAAATAAGATTCAAAACGAAATATTTACGTTTTAGCCTCTAGAAATTGTCACGATATAAAGGTATTTCTGCTCTTTTGGCAAGATTTTAAGTTTTCACAGGAATGCAATCAATTTGTTATCTCATAAGTCTTCATTCTCATTAGATCAGTTTAGTTGTATCAGTTACTTTGGGGGGTTACTTATTTGTCATATTTCATCTTCTCAACTCCTTCTCTCCATGAATAAGATTAATTCAAGGTCGAAAAGGTTAAATTATAGCATTTCCTATTTTGTTTGTATCCCGTCCTCTAAAGAATAGCAGCAGAGGGGGCGAATCCTACCACTTTTATAAGCGTCGATTTAGCAAACTGAGGCTTCCTCGAAATGCTTAATAGAAGCCTCCATTCAGCAAAACAAAAATAAAAATAAAACGACGCCACCCACCCAATGGATTTAACAATTTATGTAGTTAACGATGAGTTATGAGTGGCGAATCCTACAACAATTTTACAGGCGATTTAGCAAACTGAGGCCTCCTCGAAATGCTTAATAGAAACTTCCATTGGGTAAAACAAATGACGCAAAACCTCGTTGTAATTCGCCCCCTTTGCTGCTATGGATTTAATTTATGTAGTTAACGATGAGTTATGAGTGGCGAATCCTACAACAATTTTACAGGCGATTTAGCAAACTGAGGCCTCCTCGAAATGCTTAATAGAAACCTCCATTGGGTAAAACAAATGACACAAAACCTCGTTGTAATTCTCCCCCTCTGCTGCTATGGATTTAATTTATGTAGTTAACGATGAGTTATGAGTTATTCAGCAAAACAATTAAAAATAAACGACACCATTGATATTGTCGCGTCGGGTTAATAAATTATTTCAACCGAATATATTTGATCGAGTCCGATACGATATCGTGTTCGAGGATCATGTAAATTTATTGTTATAAATCCATGCGGGACCAACCGAGCGTGACTAAAGAAATTTCTAAATCGATTATGATCCATATCGCCGCAGCACCATGTCTGCCAAATATTTCGTAGCGTATGTGTATCAACGCCGTTGAATACAGCAAGAATATTACAGTTATCTCTGATCACTTTTGGAATCTGAGTGTAGCGTTGAGTGACATATATCACGTCAGTGTTTTTGTGACACCCACGGGAAAATATCCTAGCTGTTTTTTTTTTGATTGTCTAACATTACATCATCCTATACAACTAAATTGTTAATGTTCCCATCAAGGTCATCCACGGATGGTACATCATTGATATCGGTTATAAACTCAATGAAGTTCTCACCTTTAATTTCTAAAGCGTTTTCGTTAAAGTCTTTTAATACTTCGTAGCATCGCTGATCATCTACACTAGGAGCAACTAAATACAACTTATCCCACTTCATCCATCTCATTATTAAACTGAGCAACAATTGCGTCTTGCCGGATCCAGATGGCCCGATTATAATTGCGCGGATAGAGTTTAGTAGCGCTGCATGATGCTTAACTGGTTCTCTTGTTTTAGTCGCTGAAAAATCAATTACATTCATATTACTATAAATAAATTATGGATCTATATTGTGTGAAGTGTAAAACGCGTACTAGCACAAATGATGTGACGACGATTACAACTAAAAATAACAGATCAGCACTTACTGGTAGGTGTGCAACATGTGGTATAAAAAAATTTAGATTTGTTTCCCTTGGTGAAACCAAGGATGATAAAATCAAGGATTTAAAAAAAAACGAGGAGGTGATATTGCAGCCAAGTTAGCAAAACTCCCTGGAACACCGTGGGCAAAGTATCCAGGAGAAAAACACCTTCCAGGATATAGCTACTGTGGCTCCGGAACACGATTAGATATCAGACTCGATGATCAAAATCAGCCCCGACGTGGTGAAGAACCAATAAACGCTATTGATAAGGCGTGTCATGCTCATGATGTTGCATGTAAAAGCAGCAATTTGCAGCATAGACATCTTGCGGATGTGAAATTAATTAATGCGTTAAATGCTATTCCTGATAAATCTTTCAAAGAAAAATTGGCTTCATGGTTGGTAAAATCAGCTATGAAAGGCAAATTGATGATGGGTGCTGGTAATTAATAATATGGAATCTATTTATTATTCTCCGAGAGGATACTGGAGGGGTAGCGCTGCAATCAGTAAACTCACCAGTGCCGCAAAAGTGAAAAGGGCCACTGCGGCTAATTGGTTATCCAAACAGGCTATATGGCAAATCTATTTTCCGCGTCCTAAACAAATCAACTTCTCACATTTTCATGTTATCGTACCCAAGGAAGTACATCAAGCTGATTTATTATTTTTACCACATGACGACGGTTATAAATACGCGCTAACCGTAGTTGATGTTGCAAGTCGATACAAACAAGCAGAACCGCTAAATACAAAGTCGGCCACTGAAGTAGCTTCTGCATTTGAAAGGATTTATCGACGAGGCCCACTACGCTGGCCAAATCTGTTACAAGTTGATCCTGGCAAGGAATTTCAAGGTGTGGTTGCATCCACAATGAAACATCACATTGTCACCATCAGACAAGGGCATACTGCGCTACATCGCGATCAGGCAATTGTTGAACGATTTAATCGGACTCTTGCTGAGCGGTTATTTGGATATCAATACGCAAAAGAATTCATCCAAGAAAAAAGATCTTGTGAATGGGTCAAAAGGTTACCAGGAGTAGTTGCAGTGCTAAATAACGAGATTACCAGAGCAAACAATATGAAACCTAACAAAGCAATAAAAAAGTATATATCACAACCCTAAAAAGAAAACGTTTCTCAGCCAGTTCTCGGCAATGTTACCGTGAGATATTTATATGAACCAGGAGAACTTGAAGGTGGTAAAATAAGGGCTACTGATCCTATTTGGAGTGTCAGTACGCATAAAATATCTACTATAACATGATCAACTGGTAGACCGTCAATCTATAGATTGGATTCAACCGCCCCTCAGCGGGGGTTTACACGCAAACAACTACAAGTGATTCCTGACGATACTCAATTGCCACCGCATGGTCTTAACTAGCGTCGTTGCGTCTGTTGCACTCAAGACAAGTCAACATCACATTGCTTCTGACATGACCGAGACTGTTATTTTTTCTGTCTACGGTAAATTGTCGAGGATCTTTATCCGAATACTGCCAACGCATTATACAATTGCAACTCGCGCAGTGATTATTCTGTTGTTGTTTCAGTGCAATTATTAATTCGGCATCAATATCAAATTCTCGTCGTTTTTTTTTGGTCTTGTTTATATCCGGAGAGTTTTTTATTAATGAGTTTAACATCAATATCATCCATTGTTGTTTCGTCGTCGAAAACAATTCTTCGAAGCTGATTTATTCGCCGTACTCTGGATACTGCAAGATAGACTAAATTTGACCACTCGATGTGATTATCAACTATCCAAACAATTGTTTCCGTGATAGTTAATCCCTGCGAAGAATGTATTGTTGTTACATAACCCAGCGTCCATGGCGATTTATCAGCACGCAATGCATCTTCGACAACACTGATATCAACCAGCACATTATCATTTAACACTAGAATTTGTTTTTCTGGTCTTGACTCTTCTGAACCGGCCTGGAATTTCAACTTCAATATTCTGCCGCCGTGTATCCGAGGGTCTATAACACAGAGGCGTTGGAAGTGTTGGAAATTTTTTTTTGTGTAATTCAAACAACTATTTCTGAAGTTTGTCTCTGACTATCTTTCTACTTGCCACTGCAAAATCATTTAGTCTCCATGCTTCCCCAAATTCCTCCATGGGAGTTTCAGGAATAATTTCTCTGATTATTTCACATTGGATTTTATCCGGTTGTAATCTAATTAATTTCTTGACTTCACGTAATTGTTTATCAAGTGCTCTATAGTCTGTATCGATTTCTTCATAATAATCAAGAAAACCCTTTCAACCAATCATGTGGACTCCCACCGACAAATCTTCACTACTGGCAGTGAATTTAGCCACCTCGTTGATGTACTTTTTGTCAATGTAAAATGAATCAACTGCAACTCTAACCGCAGTGTCAGGAAATCTATTTATCATTGAAAATAAATTAATACAAGCATAACCCAGCATAGTCGACCTCAAATGAGTATACGGAGAAATGTAACCGTCGCTGCTAGTAACAACTGTTCCCAACTTTGTTCCATCGGACAATAAAGCGTCCTTGCGATCCACATATGTTTTTAGAAACTGCATCCGCGATTACAAAGTCATATTCTGTGTTATCTATAATCAACCGTGAAGAATATCTTTTATAGTCACATTTTTTTCCCTCCCTGAGTGAATTTTCCAATTATTCTTCTTCCGAGATCTTTTGCTTCACTGTTTCGTTGATTAAATACCCGTTTGGACCACTCAATGATATATTCTTCGTCGGCATCAATATGTTTTCTGGATTCGTCATTTATACTATCAAGACGTTCCGGTTCCGGTAACCAGACATTAGTTTGTTTCCGATATGATATAATTGCTCCACTGACTGTCAGCGAAATTAACATTTTTGTATCAATCATGAACCGTAATAACGCTATTGGCAGCCACTTCTTTTCAGACATGTGTCTACCAATCCAAATATAACAACAGCGATGAAGTCCTGCAGCGAATTCAAATGATACTACACGAGCAAAACCTGTTCAATCAAAGTCGGGTAATGGTCCATTAATTGCAACACGAGTCATTTCATGTACGGGGTGCCCAAATCGTTTAAGATACTCAGCGGCGGATCCATAACCAAGAAAACTAGCTGAATAACAAGCAACTATATCAACTGAAATGATACTCGAGGAACCTGTGGTTCCAGAGTCGTATTTTTGGTTCCATAAACCGCCATGATTAAAATCGAGACAACTAGACTCAATATCTGGCATGAATTCAGTTCGTGTTGGTTTCCATGCGTTTTTCTTTCTCGCAAAATGAGCTGCAACCGATGGAATCGTAAAGCAGTTTGTCAGTGATTGTTCATCATTGTCATCGGCTGCTTCGTCGCCCATCGTTAAAACACCACTAGCTGTTTTTTTTTCATTTTGTTATGCAACGCTTCAGTGCGGTATAATTCACTATTTGGTCTTACAAACTGATCAAAAGTATCTGTGCTGCGAAGTAACCACACTGACACGGGGTCGTCTTTACTTAAATGCGCAATAGCATCGAATAGTTTTTCTTCTCCGAGAAAATCATCTTCTCCCAAGAATTCGTCGGGTATATACTCTACTGTTCTGGTCCGTGGAAATATTGTGACCGCGGATGTCCATGCGTGTTCGTTATGATCAATAATTTTAATTGGGACTCCATTTTTGTTATATTTTGATTCATATAATACTTTTCCGGTTATCGTCATAACGGTTATTGGAAATCTCAGTGATGTTTCTAATTTCGCTATATCGCTAATAGTTGCTCCGCGCTCTTTGACTGTTAAACCCCATTGAGCTATTTTTGCTACGCCGTAAATCAGTTAGTTTGTTCCCTCGGGATGCATTTGTAAAATGCTCTATTATTCGTTTTGCTACACAATTTATCCTCGTTGATTGTTTCATCGGCGCTAGTTTTCCTATATCAGGTTTTTCATTTAACGGATATATCCCATAAACAACTGCTGTTTTAGGGTATTCTCGTTCATAGTATGGTTTGTCAATTCCAGTTAACAGACCCGGCTTAGAATCACGACTAACAACGACTGTTTTCTTGTCTTTGAGAATTGGTTCAAATTTGTTTCGTATTATCCAATCACCTGATTCTAAATTGACAATGAATTTCACTCTAAAAAAATACTTTTTACTGTCAAGTTGTGATAGTATCGTAGCTGAGATTTCGTCGTTCATGGTGGCATCAACAACGCCATCAATTCGAAATGTTGACCAGCTATGAGATGCTCCAACACGCTTGAATTCAACAGCACAGTCACGAATTTTTTTTATCAAGCTGTTATCATTTATTGCCCGTTTTGGCACATCTTTGAGGGTTCTATCGAGATTGAATTTAATATTTTTGTAAGGCTTAATTGATGATAATCTCTCGAATTCTTTATTCAAATAATTAAAGCAAGTATTTAAATAGAAAATTTATTATATAAGGAATCACTGCAAAAGGCTTATGATTGGATCAGCGACTCCGTGTAACAAATCATGCAGAATCGAATTCTGTGGGTACCATTTACAAAGCGTGAGAAACGGTTCGAAAGGCCCTCTCCCATGCCTCCGATGTCGGATGGGCGTTAGGGGAAAATCACAATTATGTCTCAATTGTGGCGGCATTATTGTTAATATCCCTTAAATCCGGCTCTCTCACCCAAGATGAATTTATTAATGTAGTACAAACAGGTATCAAAATCATCAACGATATGGAAACATTTCATTCACAAATTATTCAAGAAGCATTAATAAACAAAGACCATAAATTGGCATTTGCGTCATCATACAAAATCTGCGAAGAAGATATTCCCGCATTCAAATTTCCTGGGTATAACACCAACGAACTAACAAAATCTCTCAGTGATGCCATCGATGAAGGTTTCAAAAAAATCCACGACGATTTGAAAAAAATACCACGACCACAATCAACTATCCTGACATATAACAATGACGCAGACGGCGGCGGTAGTCATATCGCTCCGAACAACGTTAATATATCCTCGGTGATTGCACTAAATTTAGTATGTGATGTTATCGATGGAAGCTATCAAATAAATCTCGAGCGATCAAATCAAGCTCAGCAGGGATATATTCTATATTCATTTGCACCAACGGCTCCTCCAGGAATTTCAATTATTGAAGACCCAACTAATCCAGTCTTTATGCGATGTCATAATAATTTTTTAACGAGAATTAATTTCAAACTCACTGACCAGGCTAATAATTTAATTGATCTGCGAGGTGAAGTTTTGCAAATCAGTCTGTTTGTGAAATCATAAATGATTTTCGTCCTAGGACTTTCAATATCATCGTAAAAGAATTGTTAACCCGAAGCAGCAACGACAAATATCGAAATATTTTCCAGCCGCATTCATTGATTGAAATATTTTTTCTTCGTTAGTTTCTGTATCAAATGATTTCACACTCTTTGCTTGTTTTGCGTGTTTATCTCCCTTAATACCATAGTTAGACAAAAACAAATCGAATCCTATTATTAAAACGTTTTGAAAAAGAAGACTGATAAATTCCCTCTGCTACTCTTTGTACTGAGGGTATACAAATATCGAAATATTTTCCAGCCGCATTTATTGATTAAAATATTTTTTCTTCGTTAGTTTCTGTATCAAATGATTTTACTGATCTCGCATTTTTTGCGTGTTTGCCGGTTCCGCCCATTTTTGTATTCTGACTTTGAGTAATAACTCGTAAGTTATCCAATTTGTTTTTTTGAGGAAATCCATTAACGTGATCAATCACAAATCCATCTCTGATTAATCCATTAAATGATTCATATACGATTCTGTGACAGAGATATGTTTTATTTCCAACACTGAACCGGAAATACCCTTGATTATTCAGAAATCCAACCGGTTTCTTCAATCTGCAGTGTCTAACAACACCATCGCGGGAAGATTCGTAATTAACAAGCACGGGGTGAAGTCTGAAGTCTTGGCTCATTTGTATAATAATACCATTTGTCTAATTTATTATTTGCTTTAATTATAAACCTCTCAAAATAGTCTTGAGCTTTTTATGAATTTGTCATCATTGAGGTCTATGACGGTACTTTTTATTCGTTTGTCATTGTAGCGTTTTAGTTCTCTGTAACAGAACACTTCACAAATGCGTTGCGTGGAAATAAATTGACCGATCTAAGACGCAAAAAATAAACGACTGGGAATTAACAGTTAGGAAGAACGGAGCAACTATTAGCGATATAGCTAAATTAGAAAAGTCGCTGAAATTTCCGATAACCGTTACAACGATAACCGGTGAGGTATTATATAAATCGAAATACAATAAACAGGGAGCTCCAATCAAAATTATTGATCATAACAAACACGCATGAACGTCCGCGGTCACAATATTTCCACGAAACAGAACAATAAAGTATATACCTGACGAATTCTTGGGAGAAGATTTCTCCAGGGATGGTTTTCTCGTTGAAGAGAAACTATTCGATGATATTGCGTATTTGAGTAAAAACGAACCAGTGTCGGTGTGCTTACTTCGCAGCACTGAAAACGACACGTTTGATCAGTTCGTAAGACCAAACGGTGAATTATACCGCACTGAAGCATTTCACAATAAAATGAAAAAAACATCTAGTGGGTTTTTAACATGTGGCGAAGCCACCAGTGATGCAATTATCAACGACGAACAATTATTGACAAACTGTTTTACAATCCCGTCGGTTGCAGCTCATTTTGCGAGAATTAAAAACGCATGGAAACCAACACGCGTAGAATTCTTGCCAGACATTGAGGCTAGGTGTTTCGAATTCAATCGTGGCGGTTTATGGAATAACAAATACGACAGTGATAATATCATTTCAGTTGATATGGTTGCTTGCTATCCAGCGAGTTTTCTTGGTAATGGAGAGTGTACTGAGTATTTTAAACGATTTGGACACCCCGTACATGAAATGACCCGTGTTGCAATTAATGGGCCGCTGCCTGATTTTGATTTAACTGGATTCGCTCGTATAGTATCATTTGAATTCGCAGTAGCACTTCATCGCGCTTGTTATATTTGGATTGGTAGACACATGTCTGAAAAGAAGTGGCTGCCAATAGCGCTATAACGATTCATGATTGATACAAAAATGTTAATTTCGCTGACGGTCAATGAAGCAATTATATCATATCGGAAACAAATCAATGTCTGGTTACCAGAACCAGAAAGTCTTGATAGTATAATTGAGGAATCCAGAAAACATATTGATGCCGACGAAGAATATATCATTGAGTGGTCCAAACGGGTATTTAATCAACGAAACATCGAAGCAAAAGATCTCGGTAGAAGAATAATCGGAAAATTCACTCAGGGAGGGAAAAAATGTGACTACAAAAGATATTCTTCACGGTTGATTATAGATAGCACCGAATATGACTTTGTAATCGCGGATGCAGTATCTAAAAACATATATGTTGATCGTAAAGATGCTATTTTGTCCGATGGAACAAAATTGGGTACAATTGTTACTTACAACGATGGACACAGTTCTCCGTAAACACATTTGAGGTCGTCGATGCTGGGTTATGCTTGTATTAATTTATTTTCAATGATAAATAGATTTCCTGACACTGCGGTTAGAGTTGCCGTTGATTCATTTTACATTAACAGCAAGTACAGTTGCGTAGTTGCTGAATTCACTAATTCGGATAAAAGTTGGGGATCATGGAGAATTAAAAAAGAAATGTTGCGTGATTATTCTGAATCAGCAGACGTTGAAATTAAAAGTAATTACTTACACGGTGATAATTTATCAGAACGTTCTAATGCACCGCCGATATCCGATCCAATTTGTAGATATAAAACAGTTATTTAAACGGCTGTGGCGGGTCGGGAAAAACGACTCGGGCGATTGAATTATATAGAACGCTGGCAAATATGATTGTGCTGACACCGACCCATAGACTAGCGCGAGAGATAAAACAACGAAACGTCGACGCTTGCACTTATCATAGTTTTTTTCGATACAACGGCGACAAATGGACCCCTGAACGAATGGGTGAAAAATTCATCCCTGCGATTATTATTTGGGATGAGATATGTATAGTTTCGTTAGATGTATTGAAAATGTTTCTTGATTTGTTGCTGCAAAAGAATACAGCGGTGATAATGTGTGGAGATCATGGCCAACCACCACCATTTGTCGTCGCGGGTCCACATGATTGGTTAAAAGGATTTGTTGACTATTATGAAGAAATCGATACTGACTATAGGGCACTTGATGAACAATTACGCGAGGTCAAGAAATTAATTAGATTACAACCGGATAGAATTCAATGTGAAATAATCAGAGAAATAATTCCTGAAACTCCCATGGAGGAATTTTGGGAAGCATGGAGACCAAATGATTTTGTAGTGGCAAGTAGAAAGGTAATCAGAGACACACTTCAGAAAAAGTTATTTAAGCTTCACAAAGAAAAATTCTCAACGCGTCCAGTGCCACTGTCTTATAGACACTGTGATATACGGCGGCAGAATATTGAAGTTGAAATTCCAGGACGTGTGACTTCGTCAGAACCCGAAAGACAAACACTAGTGTTAAATGATATTGTGCTGGTTGATATCAGTGTTGTCGAAAATGCATTGGGTGCTGATAAATCGCCATGGACACTGGGTTATGTAACGACGATACATTCCTCGCAGGGATTAACCATTACGGATACAACTGTTTGGATAGTCGATAATCGAATTGAGTGGTCAAATTTAGTCTATCTTGCAGTGTCTAGAGTACGGCGAATAAATCAACTTCGAAGAATTGTTTTCGATGATGAGACCACAATGGATGATATTGATGTTAGCATCATTAATAAAAAACTCTCCGGTTACAAACAACAAGACAAAAAAAAACAACGAGAATTCGACATTGATGCTGAATTAATAATCAATTTAAAGCAACAACAGAATAATCACTGCGCAAGTTGCAATTGTATAATGCGTTGGCGTTATTCGGATAAGGATCCTCGGCAATTTTCCATAGACAGAAAAAATAACAGTCTCGGTCATATCAGAAACAATGTGATGTTGACTTGTCTTGAGTGCAATAGACGCAACGGCGCTAGTTAAGACCATGCGGTGGCAATTGAGTATCGTCAGGAATCACTTGTAATTGTTCGCGTGTAAAACCCCAATAAGGGGCAGTTGAATCCAATTTATAGATTGGAGGTCTACCAGTTGATCGTGTTATAGTAGATATGCGATGCGTAGTGACACTCCAAATAGGATCAGTAGCCCTTATTTTGCCACCTTCAAGCTCTCCTGGTCCATATAAATATCTCACGGTGACATTGCTGAGAATTGGCTGAGAAACGCTATCCCGCTGTGGTTGTGGTATATACTTTTTTTATTGCGTTGTTAGGTTTCATATTGATTGCTCTGGTAATCTCGTTATTTAGCGCTGCAACTACCCCTGGTAACCTTTTGACCCATTCACGGGATCGCTTTTCTTGGATGAATTCTTTTGCGTATTGATATCCAAATAACCGCTCAGCAAGAGTCCGATTAAATCGTTCCACAATTGCCTGATCGCGATGTAGTGCAGTATGCCCTCGTCTGATGGTGACATTGTGATGTTTCATTGTAGATGCAACCACACCCTGAAATTCCTTGCCAGGATCAACTTGTAAAAGATTTGGTCAGCGTAGTGGGCCTCGTCGATAAATCCTTTCAAATGCAAAAGCATCTTCAGGTGATGATTTTGTTTTTAGCGGTTCTACTTGTTTGTATCAACTCGCAACATCAACTACGGTTAGCGCGTATTTGTAACCGTTGTCATGTGGTAAAAACAATAAATCAGCTTGATGAACTTCATTGGGTCCGGTAACATCAAAATGCGAGAAATTGATTTGCTTAGGACGCGGTAGATAAATTTGCCATATAGCTTGTTTGGATAACCAATTAGCCGCAGTGGCCCTTTTCACTTTTGCGGCGTTGGCGAGTTTATTGATTGCAGCGTTACCCCTCCAGTATCCCCTCGGAGAATAATAAATAGATTCCATATTATTAATTACCAGCGCCCATCATCAGTTTGCCTTTCATAGCTGATTTTACCAACCACGAAGTCAATTTTTCTTTGAAAGATTTATCAGGAATAGCATTTAACGCATGAATTAACTTCACATCCTCGAGATGCCTGTGTTGCAAATTGCTGCTTTTAAATGCGACATCATGAGCATGACACGCCTTATCAATGGCGTTTATCGGTTCTTCACTACGTCGAGGTTGATTTTGATCATCAAGTCTGATATCTAATCGTGTTCCGGGGCCACAATAGCTATATCCTGGAAGGTGCTTTTCTCCTGGATACTTTGCCCACGGCGTTCCAGGGAGTTTTACTAACTTGGCTGCGATATCACCTCCTCGTTTTTTTTAAAAACATCTCCGGATTTCATAGAAACAAATCTAAACTTTTTTATACCACATGTTGCACATCTACCAGTAAGTGCTGATCTGTTATTCCTAGTTGTAATCGTCGTCACATCATTTGTGCTAGTACGCGTTTTACACTTCACACAATATAGATCCATAATTTATGTATAGAGATATGAATATAATTGATTTTTCAGCAACTAAAGCAAGAGAACAAATTAAACATCATGCAGCGCTACCAAACTCTTTCCGCGCAATTATAATCGGGCCATCTGGATCCGGCAAGACGCAATTGTTGCTCAATTTAATAATGAGATGGATGAAGTGGGATAAGTTGTATTTAATTGCCCCTAGCGTAGATGATCAAAGATGCTATGAAGTGTTAAAAGATTTTAACGAGAATGCATCAGAAATTAAAGGTGAGAGCACCGTTGATTTTATAACTGATATTGACGAGGCACCATCCGTGGATGATCTTGATGGGAGCATTAACAATTCAGTCGTATACGACGATGTGATGTTAGACAATCAAAAAAAAACAGCTAGAATATTTTCCCGAGGCAGGCATAAAGACACCGACGTGATATATGTCACTCAACGCTACACCCAGATTCCAAAAGTGATCAGAGACAACTGTAATATTCTTGCTGTATTCAACGGCGTTGATATACATACGCTACGAAATATTTGGCAGACATGGTGTTCTGATATGGACTTCAATCAATTTCGAAATTTCTTTAGCCGCGCTCAGTCAACCCCACACGGATTTATAAAAATAAATTTACATGATCCTCGAACACGATATCGTATCGGACTTGATCAAATATTCGGTTAAAATCATTTATGATTTTTGTTAACCTGTAGCAGCAGCGGGGGCGACGACAATATTGTTGCGACCAAAATTGATTGAAAAATCGTAAAGTCTCCGTTTGCTAAATGGAGACTTATTTTTTTTTTTGGTTAAAATATGAGATTCGCAGGAAGGCTCTATTTTTCGTTTTGAGGCTTCAATCAATTTCGTCGAAAAAAGTTGTGAGGTTTGCCCCTCTTCTGCTTGAAATGATGAAATCATCGGTGTTGTCATTTTATTTTAAACCCGCTAGTGTTTTCAATTAAGTTCTTTACTCAAATCCGCTACGAATTCCACGTACTATGATACTAAAATCCAAATCAAATTCTCATCAGTGGATGCTATCTTGAATTGTTCGGTTGTATCTTTTTTGATGATCGTTGATATCGTATTATTGACCCCAGATGAACTCGACGATGATATATTAAATTGAATTGGTGCCATTATTTTAAATCGATAAATATCCTTAACGGTTGCAGTAATATCTAATTTGTTGTTTGTGGGTTACCACTGCAATGATCCGTGTTGGATCGTGTATACTACGTTGTTGGTGAACTCATGAGGAATTTTTGTTTTTTCAATGATTGTTATCATCCTCGAAAAATCAGTTTTGATTGCTTCGTTGAAGGTTTTCATCTCATCGATGGATTTTTTAATATCAGGAAGTTTTATATCAGTTTTATCCAGCGTGGTTACAAAAAATTTCTCGATGATATTTTTACGAAATGATTTAAACTTATCAACATGATCTGGATATTTGGATTGAAATGCTGTAAATTCCAACATAAAATATTTTATCTCTGTGATTCTTGGTGTGTTCACACGTGGAACGTCAAAGAAGTTATTTACAGGATCTTCGATGTTGTTAATGATATATTGTTGAAGTTGATTAAATTTAATTATATGATCATCATATTTATCCTTGAATGTTTTTAATGAATTCGTAACAGATATATGATTGTTATCGAGTGATAAAATTTTATCTGTAATTGTTGAAATAATTACACCGGGTTTGAGTCTACCCTGATCGGAAAATAGCGCGATAGTATTCTCTGTTGCGTCTCGTTGTTTAACTAAAATATCATCAAGAGAAACATTACTAGTTTTCAATTTACCCTGAAGATCTTGAAATGCAACTATTTCACCGGGATCAACACTTGCTAAGTTCAACGTTTCAGCTATTTCATCTTCGATTAGTTTTTTTTACACCCTTGATTTTATCAAGGATTTCAACTCCATCAGTATCGGGTTTCTTCAGCGCTGATTAAGATCGTCCCCAAATATCAATCATTGTTATTGTAGAAATCTTTTCTCTGTTTAAATCCAGCGACTGCTAGTATGCTCATTCACAACTATATGACGTGGTTTTGATTGAGGAATCTTTGAATCCCGTGGAATGGCATCAAGAACATTTAATACTTTATTGCCACATATTGGTGGGTCAATCATTGTTTGTGATGGTAACGTAGAATACCAAGTCTTCATTTCATGAAAAAATTTTAATTTGTTTATATAACGCATAAATTCCTTCGAAGGCGTTAATCCATATGAGTCAAAATAAATAATCCCACGTGGATCAATCGCGTATGCAACCCAGTGGGTTCCAGGTCCGAAGCTGTTATCTAGATTAATAATACCGGTTTTGACATCATTGGGTTGTGCCGGTAACTGATCTTTCATAAAAACACCTCTGAAGTTTTTAATCGCGAGTTTTTTAGCGGCATCAATTAAATAAAAATTAGAGATTGGTGAAAAATTTGTAGAATTTTCAACTAGTAAACCGTTCCTGGGATTCTTAAACCCGATCCTTTGTACCACGTGTGTGGAGTTCCTGGTAGTCTTAGACCCTTTCCTTTTCTTTTATACCCCTTTCCCGTTGCCTTCTTTAGTTCCATTCCTGCCGCGGTACCAACAGCCCCTAACGCTGCCGCTTTAGCTACCGCTGGGGCGGCCGCAGCAATCAGCGCTGGAATCGCAGCAAACAGCGGAAATATACTACCGGTTTTTATCATGTTTTTAATCGCAGTTGCAGAGAGTAATCTGAACACCTTGTTTTGCTACAAGTGCGTCAATGAAATGTTTCACTTGACGAGTTGTCAGCAATAATTTATTTGCCCCGCCATTCATTTGATTAGGTTTCAGCGTTATTGTGGTTCCACATTGCTTAGCTGATTTGGATTGTAATTTTTTTAACTGACCAGGTGTCAACGTGACATTGATATTACTATACGACATTATACAAACACATATTAATCTAATTGCTAAAGTTTCAATTACATATTTTCCACTGGTGCATCAATGATTCTCATTCGTCCACCAACACCTTCGAGTAGCATTGATTTATCACTGAGAATGACAGCAACTGCTCTATAATTAACAATACCACCAGGACGGGTTACACGAGCTCGAAAGTGTATATCAACGACGGATTGCCTTGTTAAATCGAGATGTTCCAGCGAAAAGTAATAAATCGGATACAGACTTTTAAAATCCAACTGAGATATTTGTAGACCAGTATCAACATTTTGATTGCGTCCCATATACGACAACAACCAATGATACGCGCGTGCAATATGATTGTTGTTATAGTCAAGTTGTATATCCTCTGATGGTTCTTGCTGTCCTTTTATTCTCAGTGAGACTTCATTACATCCAATTTGATCAAATATCATATGGGAACGTTCTTGATTATTTAATCGCGCAGTATTCTGTAGCGCAACAGTTAAGTGACGTGGAGCTGAAATACCCTGTTTTGATGCTAGATGCCATGTAAGTATACCATCAATCTTAGAATCCATCGTATCTGTGGACACTGATAACCAACTCAACAATGATTTTCCTCCTTGATTCATAAATGATAGTAATCGTTCTTCTGTTGACAACGATGGAGTCAACACTGGCATCCACAGTGATAATTTTGATAAAACGACTTTACCCGCGGCGCCGCCAGTGCGACAGATTGCATTATCATCAGTACCCTTTCTCACTAATGCTACCGTATGCTTTGGTCCTAAGATAACTATTTTGACGTTTCTACAAAATCCAAATATGTGATGCAACGGAATCGCACATGAAAACCGTCGATGTTGTCCCAGCAACGTTGCTACTCGTGTTGGAAATCCTAGGTTGTAATTAGGAATATTATTGATGACATCAAATGTACCAGGTGGTCTTACATACCCGGCTGGTGCTGGATCGACTGCAGTAGCTTGTGTTACTTTTACTCTAGAATACTGGACGTGTTCGGCGTTATCAGTAATATCCTTCGCGAACATCATAGACGGACCTGCCGATCTTGTATAGTCATCGGAATATCTTGCTAACCCGATTATTCCCGTAGCAATATCAACTTCACGCTCAATAGATTCGATTTCTCTTCCATCAATGAGATATCTTGCACTTTCAAATAACGCCATAATCCTGTTGTTAATAAAACCAACTCGGATAGTTGAGTTATCCGCGTATGGTGTATCATCTGCTGGTAGAAGTTCACCTTCGATTTCGATAAAGGCTTAACATGCAAAAAGTATTTACTGGTATCATGAACTTGAAGATCAATTTGTGATCTAAGATCAAGTTGCACTGCGTGATAAGAATAAAATTGATAATCACGTACAGAATCTTCTTTAAGTACTGGGGCATCCATATCAAATGCGCTATCAGGTACCCGTTTGAACATTTTTTATTATATATCTGCCGGTCTAAATTGTAGTCGTCGTGGTTTTTTTAAACCACTTCCCGCTATCATATTTGCCGTTATATCATTCTGATCGAAAACTCTTTGATTGGAAAATCCTTCAGATTTCAACAACGAAGTCGCCAATGATGCTAGTTTTTCATCTACTGCGTTATTTATTATTTTAATAACACTTGCAGGCATCACTGCCGTAGATGGTAACGGTGATGGCTGTGAAGTCATTTGTTGTTTCTTTCGCCGTCGAACTAACGCTGTTAATTTATCTTTCGCGGCTGAAAACGCCTTCCCGGTAAGATCACCAACTAAATCTCCGATTTTGCTAATACCCTTATCTTTAATAACATCAATGGCTTTCATTGATAGTTGTTTTGCTATCGGAGCTACTTTTGGAGCCATTCTTGCAAATAATCCCATTATAGTATCACCGAGACCATCTCCGTATTCTGGCAATCGTGAGTTTACCACATACACGCTTGTTGGTTTATCATGGTTGTAGTGTATGATCATTCTTTTAAAAAATACTGGTGTTGAATTGTTGTTCGATTGGAAACACTTCGAGTTTAATCACTATAATAACCATGATGATTTTCCGCCAATTCGTCAATGAAATCTCGATATGTTGCAATATCCATGATACCACCTTGAAATAACCTCCTGCAGATATCAGCTGCTTCATTAATTATTTCCGGTGAGTTATTTCCTGCCCGTTTCCCTCCTACAAGTACTTCTAATCGTGATATATCACTAAGAACATTACCAGGACAGCTAACGTTTAAAGCACTACCTGTTTTTTTAGTGATACCCGTTGCACCTTTTTCAGAATCAGCTTCTGCCATTATTTGTATTTCACCGGGGATTGGGTCTGCTGTATAACCTGGTAGTGGTTGTGTAACTCCCCTTACCATAGCTAGAAAAGTATTATAATCTTCGCGTATTTCTTTTGTTATTTTAGTTTTACCGCGGTTTCGTAAAAACACCTTATTTGCCCAGTTGTTTTTGTCTTTTATAAACTTTCTAGACTTGTCGTCTTTTAAATAGCTATCTCTAATATTTTTTGTAAAATTTTCTTTAGTAAAATCGGACAATTCAGAGTCTGTTTTGATTCCTCTGATTTTATTTAGCGCACCATCCGTAAATATATTTTCGGGAGAATAGTTTTCTCTTGCAACAGCGCCTTGTTGTTCTTGTTGTTCAACCTCCAGTGTTTCACCGGGGTGGGGGGGGGGGGAATAACCTGCGGGAGAGTATCAATATCACCTAATCGTTCAATTTCTTCTTGAAGTTCCGGTTCTTGTTGTTCTCGCTGTCTTGTAGCAGTTATTATATCGACAGGAAGTGTTTGTAAAGACTTTTTTGTTTGTTTAGATCTTTTTGCTATCGTTGTTATCACTGGAAGAAAAGTCTCTTCTTCTTTTTTCCTTGTTCGGAGATTGTTGACACTATCTGTTTCGTTGTTGTAGTTATAGAGGAAAAAAGTTGTTCAGACCTTTCAGTAAAATCAGTCTGAAGACTCTGTCGCTGATGCAATTTTTCACGTACCGAGTCGCGGATTGGAATAAACTTTTTAATAGCATTCAATCTCTCTCGTGCTAATTTAGTCGTTAATGCTTCTTCGATCATTATTGTAAAACCCCACTGAATTTTCAAATATGAAAACGTGAAAATCTTTGTTGTATTGCATGACTTTACAGGGGAAAAAAATCCCCCCACCTATAAGAATTTAATTCATGTATATGTATGTATGTATGTATGTATGTATGTATGTATGTATGTATGTATGTATGTATGTATGTATGTATGTATGTATGTATGTATGTATGTATGTATTTATGTATGTATATATGTGTGTGTGTGTGTGTGTGTGTGTATGTATGTATGTATGTATGCATGTATGTATGTATGTATGTATGTATGTGTGTGTGTGTGTGTGTGTGTGTGTGTATGTATTTATGTATGTATGTATGTATGTATGTATGTATGTATGTATGTATGTATGTTTGTATGTATGTATGTATGTATGTTTTTGTGTGTGTGTGTGTGTGTATGTATGTATGTATGTATGTATGTATGTATGTATGTATGTATGTATGTATGTGCCCCTTCAAGGTAAAGACGTTAATGTATGCTAGCTTACTCTGTTATATGGTCGCGTGGGGGTCATTTATCAATTTTTTAATGTTACGAACTTTAGAGGCTATCTCGGATCTAATCTGGTACTGTTGCCCTAATTTCTATCTAACTGATTCAACGATACTGAATAACTGTATGAATACATTAACGTCGTTACGATATAACGAGGCGTTAATAGATTTATGTATTCTTTTTTCAGAGAATACATCTTAGATAAAACGTAACGACCTCGTTTTGATTGATCATCGATATGCTCATATTCTGATATAATGCGTTCACAGTCTAAATTTTCAGATAATACTATTCCGCTATTTTTCAAATTTGAAATTTCAACAATTATATTATTTACATCTAGGATATCCATTATTATTATAATATATTTTATCTCTAATTTGAAAAAAAAAAAACCATTTTCGCCATGGAATTAATTAAATTTATTTATTTCATTTATAATACGATTAATATTTTCAGAATTCATTATTATAATTATTATATTTTTAATTGCAAAAATAAAATTTTTCAAAAATAAAAAACACAACTTGATGAGCGGTCGTCAGTCATTTGGCCCCCTTATTAGACCTTTGTGTCTTTCATAGGGTTCTTTCTATACACCTGAAATTGCTTTGCATTTTTCATTTCCATTTTTTATTTGACCTTATGACCGTTTCCTTTGGCCGGTAGTTCATTCTGAACTACACTACGGGGCTACCCAAACGTGACAGAGAGCTAATTACATCCAAGGTTGTTATTTATTTTAACGTCCATTGTGTTTCCATGGGATGGGGGGGGGGGGGTCTGTTTACATTCAAGTTACGAACTAAAATGCAACCCATGAATCGAATCCATGTTTGCATAGTTGGGAAAAAAAAACAACCACGTTGCCGTGGATTTGATTTATAGGTTGCATTTTAGTTCGTAACTTGAATGTAGACAGAGGGGTTCGCCTCCCCCCCCCCCCCCAAATTAATAGAAAAACATCACATCGTTATCACCAGGCATTTGCCCGCTGTGAGGAGAGAACCGTAAATTTCAGCTATGGAGTTTCCAAAGCCAACCACGTTTGCATCAGACTGCAGTTCACGTCTGCGATAATGATGTTTTTTAAGATATATATACTGTAATTACTCACACCACACACTACAGTCAATGCTGTACAAAGTAATACTATTTTACCCAATTCATTGAAACAGAATTGAAAAAATATAACTATTTGTAAATAACTTCATGTTCGATTTGTTTAAAAACAGATAATTCCATGTTTATTCACTCTGCGAGAATGATATACGTAGGTAATTATTCACCACATACACGCGTGGGTATTTTAATACAGTCAATGCTGTACTATTTTACCCAGAAAGAGAATTACAAATATAACTATTTGTGTAAATAATTTCATGTTTGATTTGGTTTTACAAATAGATATGGGACGGTTTATAGTAATATCTAGTGTTGGGAATCCTGCCGCTATATAACAGCAGTCAATCGTGGGAAAAACCAGTACAATCACGTGATAGCGTATATATGTATATACATTCCAAACCAAAACAGCCTTGGGCTCTATTTGTAGAACATGACTCGCGTAAGATTTCTTTGATCATGGCCGTTAACTACATAAATTGTTAAATCTATAGCAGCAAAGATGGCGAATTACAACGAGGTTTTGCGTCATTTGTTTTACCCAATGGAGGTTTCTATTAAGCATTTCGAGGAGGCCTCAGTTTGCTAAATCGCCTGTAAAATTGTTGTAGGATTCGCCACTCATAACTCATCGTTAACTAATATAAATTCTTAAATCCATGGGGTGGGTGGCGTCATATTTGTTTTTAAATTTTGTTTTGCTGAATTGAGGCTTCTATTAAGCATTTTGAGGAAGCCCCAGTTTGCTAAATCGACGCTTCTAAAAGTTGTAGGATTCGCCCCCTCTGCTGCTAGAATTAAGCCAATATAAATTCAGCCTCAACAACAAGACTACTACTTCTTCTACTACTACTGCTGCTAAGACTACTGCTACTACTACCATCAAATGCTAATCTTTAACAATGATCCTCTTAAAGAAGTATACATACTTCATTCATCAATGCAAGAGTTTAATAAACATCGTAGCATTAGCACGATCTGTAGCATTAGCACGATCTTCCGCTATCCCGACGAGGTGACGACACGCCACAACCACACAGCTTCATCAGTGTGGATCAGACCAGCACAAGCTAGACATATTTTTTAACAGGCTTGAATAGAGTGTACGTAAATTAAAGCACGTCGGTGTCTGCAAATCTTCCTGTCATGCCATTTGCAAAATGACTTGCGTTGAGGATAAGATGCATCTTCAGCAGGGGCAAGCTGAACGTCAACATCTCATAGCTTTATCGGTGGCTGCCTATAGTCACGGCCTTTCAAATCAGCCAGAAATATTTTGCCGGCCTTTACCCAACCTACTATTCAGCGTGGAACATTCATGTATTCGGTCGTAGGCGTCTTCTTCAAAGCATGCGTCTAGCGAAGTATAAACGTCAAATACCGAACTCTTGTCATAATCCTCTAAGTCAAAATACATTTCCTCGAGGTGTGGGGAACTACTTAAGATGTGTAACACCTGAGAAGAAAACAAGTCCGTCCTCGGGACACACATGAACAAGACGCTCTAAAAAAATATTAATTGTAAACCTTATCTTTCAGTTGATGCCACTAAAACACTTGTGTGTTCATTAGTACTTTCAAGACTGGACTATTGTAATTCAATTCTGTCTGGTTCGCCTCAATATCTATCCAGAAACTTCAAAAAGTTCAAAACACAGCTGCTCAGATCATCTTTAGAGTACCTCGATCAGAGCACACCTCACCGCTGCTCTGTACCCTATACTGGCTATCAATTCGATACAGAATCAAACACAAAATTTGTTCTCTGTTCTATGTTTCACTGACAGACTCAAGTCCAACATACCTATCCGGCCTCACCCATGTGTATACACCAGCAAGATACTTGCGCTCCTCTTCTGACAATCGTATACTCATTGTATGAAAACGAAGTCATATGGACAACGTTCTTTTGCATACCAGAGCCCGGCGATGTAGAACGAATTGCCCATTAAGATTAAACACAAAGACACAGTGGTCCCTTTTAAGAGTGTTCTGAAAACTCACCTTTTTCGACTGCAGGAACAAACTTAGAGACCTAATAATGTTTTGTATCTTATATGTTTTCAGCATGCTTTTATGTTTTCCAATTTCAGGTTTGTTTTTCTGTAGTGTAGTCTTATCATTATAAGATTAGGCGCTATACAAAGTCCTCATTGTTAGTATTATTATTATTATTATTATTATTATTATTATTATTATTATTATTGCCAAAATGGCCAAAATCCATTCAGAAGGTCAAATTTAGTGACACACCTTGCATTTCTACTTTTGTCAATGCAGTCATTGATTCTTTCTTGGTAATGGAAATTATATTGTTTAGTCACACTGTTAATCTTTCTATAGCCTGTGCACATGCGGAAAGTATTATCTAGTTTTGGAACAAGTATACATGATGAAGTCAATTTTACTTGGTTCTATGAAATAATTATATGGCAGATGCTGAAATGTTTTTCTTCAAACATTCCTGTTTGAAAGGGTTCATTCTGTACGGGTGTTGTTTCACAGGTGTGGAATTTACAATTTCAACGCCACGGTAGATTTTATTTATTTCTTGCTGGAACATAGGGAAATAAGTACCCATATTCAAGTAATAGCTGTTTTAGTAAATTACTTTCTTGTTGCTGCAATTGTGAAAGTTTCTGTTCCAGATTATATATAATTTCTGAATTCCAAAGATTTTTTTACCCCAAAGTTATTCGGGTCTATTTGCATTCCATCGCTTAACTCCTCTCTGTTTAGGGTAGGTGAAAATAAATTAATTGCATGATTAACCTAGCTATCTCTAATAATACTGGTACTTATTTAATGCATTACATTCCAGGATTGCTATTATTATAAGATGACATTTTTTTCTTAACTTTGAAAGGGCCATACTCCATAATCTGATGAAATTTGTGAAGAAAGTGCAAGAAAGACAGAACTTTATCACAAGACTGAAATATTCTCTCCATTTTAGCTCGGTCTTATCTTAATTTCAATTTTTAATTGAAAATTGCTGAAATAACAACTGGGATACGTAGGAAGAGATAAGGACTTCTGATCAATCTTATCAGAACCTTCAGTTCTAAAAGTTGTGCCAGGTTGAGATTTGGAAGGGTTCGTATTAGGCTGAAATACGTTTATTTACCAGAAGAATGTTTTTTCTTTCTGCTGTGTGGAAGACTTACTCACAAAATAAACTTGATGAGCTGAGAGGAATACTCGTAAGCAGTACGAGCAACATTTTCTAAATTTTCGACCTTATGCTCATAAAGATAAGTCTTAATGTAACTATGGACGTGATTCTTGAACTCTTCAACTAGTATGAGTTATTTGAAATTTTCGTAATCTTTATCAACTTTCTTGGCTAAGCACCATCTATCAAATAACTGCTCTCTTTTTTCTTGCAATTGGGCATAAGTTTGTCCAGTTTCTTTCTTATAGTTACTGAACATTCCTCGAAAAGCCCCAGAGACTAACTCAAAACCCTATCAGATGCATTCTTTAACCAAATCATAGTCAACACGTTGCTATGTTAACAGGGAAGCGTATATGTATCGGGCATTGCCAAAAAGTGCACTCTTAGCGATATCTAATTGTCGTCAGTTTGTTTTAAATTAGGAAAATGTTTTTCTTTGTATATAATAATTTTAAATTTTATGTACGATGGGAACATGGTTTTACACTACCAGCTCTAATTCTTTTCATCAAAATTGATATTTCTTCTCTTTCTCTTTGCGATTCTCTTTCTTCCTTTTCTGTTTGCATTTGCATTTGTCTATCTCTTCTCTTCTTCCAGATGCATATGCATCTCTCTCTCTCTCTCTCTCTCTCTCTCTCTCTCTCTCTCTCTCTCTCTCTCTCTCCGAATTTCATTTAATTTTCTTTGTTGTCTGTAAAGATTCCCGTTAACTCTCTCTCTCTCTCTCTCTCTCTCTATCTCTCTCTCTCTCTCTCTCTCTCTCTCACTCTCTCTCTCTCTCTCTCTCTCTCTCTCTCTCTCTCTCTCATTTGATTTTCTTTGTTGTCTGTAAAGATTCCCGCTAACTAGCTTGGGGTGGGGTAGTATTATTTTTAATTATTACAGAATATCCACCCTGGCTCATTTTGTCAGAAATTAAAGTAGTGATAGATAGATGCAAAGCTCCGAACCCCCAGTCAGCGATGTAGACAGTTAAATTACTCAATACACAACATATGAATTCAAATAAATAACAGTTTAATACCATTCAATAACAGATAGTCGTTTCTCAAATAAAATTCAATATTTAAAACCCTATCACTCGTCTTTCACTCGAACAAGTGACGGCCAATTTCATCATTTGACGTAGTGTGATGGATTTTCCTCCTGTCCTGTGTTCCTACTCATCTGTATTTTGCTTTCTCCGGACTTGTACTCGAGTTCCCCTCCAGTTTGTCTAACGTCTGCCTTCGTTCTTTGCTTTTCGTGTCTTCCAGAAACTCGGGACCAACTGTAGTAAGGGTTTTACTTCTTTCTCCTACATGTACAGCTCCTCTGGTCCCTAAAACCTTCCTGTACAAACATACAAGGACATTAGCATATCCCTTTAGCTATCTAGACTCACGCTCAACAACAAACTATCATCAGATACCTATCATTACCTTCTTTGGTCACGCATTCGTGCACATCAAAATACCCATACTTTCTGATATGATGTTCTCTGTATCAACTGCTTGTCATCCCTATATCAATAGATTTCATCACATCGGTATGTATAGATTTCCAATCTTATTATACAGTAATATATCAAATAATCAGACGTATTTCTGTACATTACACTTCTACAAAATGTACACATATATCCACATATTCATGCGCCGATATATCCGTACACAGACACTCCTACAATGTATACACAAATAGTCAAAAATCCCTATTAACCAATCTTGCACACTGCAACCAATATAAAAGCTATAATTCAATTAACATTTGCAAATCTAGAATATCACAGGAATAAATGCACGAGGTTACTGCGAATTATCCAAATAGCGTATTACAATATTAATTCTTTACATAAATATTGCTCATATCTCAAAATATGCATGTAGATCAAACCCTACAAATGGTAAATCTACGTACTGACGATTCTAGCAATGAAGTATACATACTGCACAATAGTAAAGTACAATTACTTTCCCGTAATAGATTACAAAAATGGAGCAAATAAGACACTCACCTGTCTGAAGCTCTTTTGCAATTCCCAGAATAAAAGAGTTTCCCGATAATTTTGAATGACCTCGGATTAGTTTATAACTTCCCGCTAAATGGTCTAACGACTACTGACATTTACTTCTCAAGGTACTAGATTTAAGCTTACGATTCCAATGGTGACAACGCCTTGCTCAGCTCCGAGTGGATGTCGATTCACCCATGGTTAACATAATTACCAGACATTGTCCCATCCCTGGCAGTCTGTCAAAGGTGTTTTAAGACCCCCACTTAATGTTTACTTTGAAGTCAACACGGACAATTCATCACTTACCTGTGAATCTCGCTCGACCAAAATAAGGCGCAAGTCACGAGTTCCTATGGTCGTGTTATAAATACTGGCTTGACATCTTATTGTTCGCAAGGTTAGCATCGTAATCTTTATGACGTGGAATAATTAGCCTCGAGGTCTACAATATACATGTTGCAATATGGTTATATTTCCTTACTTACAACGTGACATCGTGAAACTGCATTCCCCACCCTCTCTCTCTCTCTCTCTCTCTCTCTCTCTCTCTCTCTCTCTCTCTCTCTCTCTCTCTCTCTCTCTCTCTCTCTAATTACATTATTTTCTCCTCTTTGTCTTTCTGTAACTGCATTTTACTCTCAATCTTTCTCTTTCTCTCTCTCTCTTTCTCTCTCTCTAATTGCATTATTTTCTCTTTTTTGTCTTTCTGTAACTGCATTTTACTCTCTCTCTCTCTCTCTCTCTCTCTCTCTCTCTCTCTCTCTCTCTCTCTCTCTCTAATTGCATTATTTTCTCTTCTTTGTCTTTCTGTAACTGCATTTTACTCTCTCTCTCTCTCTCTCTCTCTCTCATTACGTGTGTTTTTCTTGAAGCTTATGCGTTTTTTTAAAACTGGATTGCATTCTTGTATTTTAATTTCAATTCCATTAGGTGTAAATCAGAGTCATATTCTGACTTACCAATCAAATCTAAATCACTCCTATGCAAAACATTCTTTTCTCCAAATAATGGACGAAAATATTTTGTTAATTTCTTGCTTCGTCAAAAGAAGCCTTTGTCTCAGAAGGATCATGTTTTCCGGCAAGCTGAAGCGATTCATCTTTTTTCAAGGAGCCCAGCTTTTCTTGAAATAAATATCTCCAATTTAGATAACTAAAGATTTCTAAAATGTGAAATAATACCTGGGATTTAGAAAATTCCAAAACATGGTCAATGAAAATTTAGAAAACAAAGTTTTGTTAAATATTTAATAAATCTGATTTTAAACCAATAGACATAGAGAATAATGTAGCTATGTTCGAGTTGTTTATGCAGAATTATATATATATATATATATATATATATATATATATATATATATATATATATATATATATATATATATATATATATATATATATAACGTCAATTCGGGTCAAGCTGACATTAACTCAGTCCTGGACAAGGGCAAGTTCAACACGCAATGTTACTTTACAATAGCAATTAATAAAATAAAATAAAAAACAAATAAACAATGTAAATTAAGTATACATAACACTGGTTTCTTATTCCTTTTTAAGCCAGTGACTGGTTACGTATTCTTTATTGAACCGGTGACTGGTTACGTATTCCTGACTGAAACTTGAATATGGAATAAAGATAAGTAACTATGTTGAAGACTCCAAGAGTTGACACACGACACGGAACACTACACATAGCACATTCTGCGACTCTGTGAAGTAAGATGGAAAGCCCTAGGAGAACACCAAACTGAAGATGGGTATATATTATTCTAGAGTGGAGAGTTGGACAAGTCCATAAATGGGGTAGGTTTCCTTGTAATCAAAGCCATCAAGGGATCTGTGATGAATGTCGCTCCATATCTAGCAGAATCATCTCTATTCGTCTGAAAGCATCTCCCTTTAACATCACAATTATCCAAGTCTATGCTCCAACTACTGATCATGATGATCAAGAAATAGAGGAGTTTTACAACAAACTCCAAGGTATAATAAACATGGTAAGTAAGAGAATGGAATGCCAAAGTTGGCAAAGATGCTCTAAAAGACTGGGATGATCATTGTGTACCTTCTCGCAATGAGCATACAAATGAAAGAGAGAGATGGTAGCTCGAGTTTGCTAGCTACAACAACTTGGTACTAGCCAACACCCTTGGCCAACATAAAGCTTCCCGATGCTGGACATGCCACGCACCAAATGGAACCCATCATAAATTGATCGACTACATACTGGTTCAAAACCGTTACCGATCTGGCATCAATAGAGCAAAAACAAGAACGTTCGCAGGCGCTGATGTTGGGAGTGATCACAACCTTATCATTATAAACTTCCGAGTGAGGCTGAAGAACATTAACAAGCCAAAGAAAATCAGGCTCCAATTCAACTTTGAACAAATGAAGCACCCTAACATCTGCAAGTCATTCCAAGCCACAACTGAAGTAAAATTGCTCCACTCCTTGTGATGGATGTTGATGTTAAAGTGATGACAGATACTTTCAACACAGTCATGACAACAGCTGCCAAAGACATCAATGGCCTTCATCGCCCAAAGAAAAATCCCTGGGTTACAGAAGAGATTCTGAATCTGTGTGATGCCCGAAGAGACCTCAAAACACCAGACACACAACAGAGGCAGTGGAGTACCGAGAAAAAAAACAACAAGAATATCAGGAAAGAACTTGAAGAAAGCAATAGAAGGTTGGATTTGACAAAAGTGCACAGAAATAGAGAGCAGTCTAATAAAAAAAAATAGTAGTAAAAAGGCATTCCAAATTGTGAAAGACCTCACCAAACAGAAGCAACCAAGAGTCAGTACCATTCAAGACAAAAATGGAAAATGCCTCACAGAAGCAAGTGACATTGCAGAAAGATGGACTGAGTATTGTAAAGACCTCTATAACCATCCGTCCACAGGAGACCCAGAGGTGCTTGTAGTTGCAAACTCCACAAATGATGATGATTTTTCCATCCTCACAAAAGAGGTGGAGTCAGCAATAAGAGCACTGAATAATGGGAAGGCAGCTGGAGTAGACAGCATCTAAGCTCAACTTATCAAGAATGGTGGGGAATCAGTGATAGACCTACTAACAAAAATCTGCAACAAGATCTGGCAGATAGGTGAATGGCCCATACAGTGGACCAAGTCACTGATTATAACACCCCACCCCACCCCCACAAAAAAAACAATATCCAGTTGTTCCAAAATTACAGAACTATCAGTTTGATCAGCCATGCTAGTAAGTTGATGCTGAAGATCATCATGAACAGATTGAACCCACAAGCAGAAGAAATAATAGCCGAAGAACAGGCAGAGTGCAGGAGTGGAAGAAGCACAGCAGAACAAGCAGCAGAGGGGGTGAATCAGACAACCTTTTTGCGACAAAAAATTGATTATGCCCCTCCAAAACGGCACGAATAGACCCTTCTCGCGAAATCTCATGTTTTTAACCAGAAAAAAAAATGACAAATAGACCCTTAGTGATTGTTGTCTGAAAACATGAGATTTCGCAGGTGATACTGTATTCGCGTTTTCGTTGATTAATCATAAATGTCGAAATGATGTTGTGAGTCACCCCCTCTGCTGCTAAGGGTTACGGTGAAAATCGTCTGATTTACCCTCTCTGCTGCTACTGTTTCAACCGAATATTTTATCAAGTCCTATACGATATCGTGTCCTCGGGTCTGCTAAATTTATTGTTACAAATCCGTGTGGTTTTGACTGAGCATGATTAAAGAAATTTCTAAATTGATTATGATTCATATCACCGCTGCACCAGGTCTGATGAATATTTCGTAGCGTATGAGTATCAACGCCGTTAAATACACACAACACATTGCAATTATCTCTGATCACTTTTGGTATCTGAGTGTATCGTTGAGTGACATATATCACATCAGTGTTTTTATGCCTGCCTCGGGAAAATATTCTAGCAGGATTTTTTTTGATTATCTAACATGATATCGTCATACACAACTAAATTGTTAATACTTCCATCAATAGCATCAATGCTCGGGGCTTCCTCTATATCAGTAATAAATTCAATAATATCATCATCGATTTCAAATTCTTTTGCTTTCTCGTTCAAATCCTTTAGCACTTCATAGCATCGCTGATCGTCTACACTCGGGGCTATTAAATACAATTTGTTCCATTTCATCCATCTCGTTATCAAATTAAGTAACAGTTGTGTCTTTCCGCTTCCAGATGGTCCGATTATAATCATTCTAATTGAATTCGGCAACATTTCATGATGTTTAATAGGTTCCCGTCGTCGGGTAGCTGAATAATCAATTATATTCATATCTCTATACATAAATTATGGATCTATATTGTGTGAAGTGTAAGGCGCGTACTGGCACAGATGACTTGACGACGATTACAACAAAAAATAACCGATCAGCGCTTTCTGGTAAATGCGTACAATGTAGTACAAAGAAATTTAGATTTGTTTCTAAACCCAAGGAACCTTTAAAAAAAACGAGGAGGTGATATCGCTGCCAAATTAGCAAAACTCCCTGGAACCCCATGGGGGAAATACCCTGGAGAAAAACACCTTCCAGGATATAGCTACTGTGGACCGGGAACAAGACTTGATATCAGACTCAATGATCAAAATCAGCCCCGACCCGGTGAGGAACCAATAAATGCTATTGATAAGGCCTGTCACCTTCATGATGTGGCTTTTAAAAGCAGCAATTTGCAACACAGGCATCTAGCAGATGTGAAATTAATTCATGCGTTAAATGCTATTCCTGATAAATCCTTCAAAGAAAAATTTGCTTCATTTTTGATAAAATCGGCAATGAAAAGCAAATTGATGTTTGGTGCTGGTAATTAATAACAACATGGAATCTATTTATTATTCCCCAAGAGGATACTGGAGGGGTAAATCAGCAATCCATAAACTCGCTAGCGCTGCAAAAGTGAAAAAAAAAACACTGCGGCTCATTGGTTATCCAAACAGGCACTATGGCAAATTTATCTACCACCGCCTAAACAAATTAATGTCTCGCATTTTGATGTGACCGGACCCAATGAAGTTCATCAGGCTGATCTATTATTTTTGCCACATGACCACGGTTACAAGTACGCATTAACCGTAGTTGATATTGCAAGTCGATACGAAGAAGCAGAACCGTTAAAAACAAAATCGGCCACTGAAGTAGCTTCTGCATTTGAAAGGATTTATCGAAGGGGCCCTCTGCACTGGCCAAATCTATTACAAATTGATCCTGGCAAGGAATTTCAGGAGTCTTAACTAGCACCCGATGCCAGAGGCATTGTGCTGGCACACCGGCGTCTATTGCACTCAAGACAAGTCAACATCACATTATTTCTGACATGACCGAGATTGTTATTTTTTCTATCTACGGTGAATTGGCGAGGATCCTTATCCGAATACTGCCAATTCATTATACAATTGCAACTTGCGCAGTGATAATTCTGTTGTTTCTTCAAAGTGATTATTAATCCAGTATCAATATCAAATTCTCGTTGTTTTTTTTTTTGTCCTGTTGTTTGTAACCGGAGAGTTTTTTATCAATCATTTTAACATCAATATCATTATCGTCACCAATGATTTCATCATCGAAGACAATTCTTCGAAGTTGATTTATTTTTCGTACTCTAGACACTGCGAGATAGACTAAATTCGACCATTCTATGCGATTATCTACCATCCAAACAATTGTATCCGATATAGTCAATCCCTGTGAAGAGTGTATTGTTGCTGCGTATCCTAGCGTCCATGGGGATTTATTAGCACGCAATGCATCTTCAACGACATTGATATCAACCAGCACAATATCATTTAATACCAGAATTTGTTTTTCATTCTGTCCTGGAATATCAACTTCCATGTTCTGTTTTCGTGTATCCGAGGGCCTATAACAAAGAGGCACTGGAAGTGTTGCAAATTTTTGTTTATGCAATTCAAATAATTTCATCTGAAGTGTATCCCTGACTATTTTTCTACTTGCAATGATCAAATCGTTTGGTCTCCACATTTCCCAGAAATCATTCATTGGAGTTTCCGAAATTATTTCACGGGCTATTTCACACTGGATTCTATCCGGTTGTAATCTAATTAATTTCTTAAATTCTTTTAATTTTTCATCAAGTGATCTATGATCGGTATCAATTTCTTCATAATAGTCTACAAAACCCTTTAGCCATTCATGGGGAGATGCACCGACAAATGGTGGTGGTTGCCCGTGATCACCGCACATGACGACTTTTGTATTTTTCAATAACAACCACTCAAGAAATATTTTTAAGACATCTTCGGATACTGTGTCTATTTCATCCCAAATCATGATTTCAGGAATAAATTTCTCTCCCATGCGCTCAGGAGTCCATTTATCTCCCTTCCATCGGAAAAGCTGTGATAAGTGCAGGCATTTACCCCTCTCTGTATCATTTCTCTTGCAAGTCTGTGAGTCGGTGTTAGTACAATCATGTTTGATTTCCCACGAAATAACTCAATTGCCCGGGTTGTTTTTCCTGACCCACCACAGCCGTTTAAATAAACTGTTTTATACAGGCATATTGGATCAGAAATCGGTGGTGCACTAGAAAATTCTGATTGAATCTCTTTGAGATTCCGATAATTATTTTCAATGGTAACATCTGCTGATTGAATATAATCATGAATCATTTCTTTCTTAATTCTCCATGATCCCCAATTCTCGTTGCCAGTAGCCTTAAAATCAGCCATTTTGCTATTTATGTAAAATGAATCAGTGGCAACTCTAACTGCGGTGTTAGGAAATTTATTGATCATTGAAAATAAATTGATAGAAGCATAACCAAGCATAGAAGCTCTCAAATGTGTGTACTGCGGATTGTATCCATCATTGTAAGTAACAATTGTACCCAATTTGGTTCCATCGGACATAAATGCGTCCTTACGATTGACATATAGGCCTTTATTTGTTAAATCCGCCATTACAAAAGCGTATTCAGCGTTGTCTATAATCAATCGTGAAGAATATCTCGTATTATCATCTTTGCCACCCTGAGTGAATTTACCGATTATTCTTCGTCCGAGATTTTTTGCTTCATTGTTTCTGATTTCAAATAACTGTTTGGACCAATTCATGATTTGTTGTTCATTAAAATCAGGAAACAGTTTTCGCTCTTCGCTAATTATTTTTTCTAGATCAGGTTGTGGTAACCAGACTGATTTCTGTGCTCGGTAGGATATAATTGCTTCACTGACAATTAATGATTTTAACATCTTACAATCAAGCATATACCGTAATAACACTATTGGCATCCAGTGTTTTTCAGCCATGTGTTTACCAATCCAAAGATAACTACACGGATGAAGTCCTTCAGCCATTTCAAATGATACCACACGAGCGAACCCTGTTAAATCAAAATCAGGCAGTGGTCCATTAATCGCAACACGGGTCATTTCGTGTGTGGGGTGTCCAAATCGTTTGAAATATTTCTCGCATTCTCCATACCCAAGAAAACTTCCTGGATAACACGCAATCATATCAACTGAAATAACGGTTTCAGCGGTGTATTTTGTATTCCATAGCCCTCCATGGCCGTATTCAAGACATGATAATTTGACATCTGATAAGAACTCACTTCGTGTTGGTTTCCACGCGTTTTTCTTTCTAGCAAAATGTGCTGCAATTGATGGAACTGTAAAACAGTTTGCTAATAATTGATCGTTGTCTTCCTCCAGAGAGTTCTCTGGAGAAAACTCACTAGCTAGTTGTTTCATTTGATTATGCAGTTCTTCAGTACGGTACAATTCTCCGTTGGGTCTTACAAACTGATCAAATCTACATTCATCGTCTGAAGTAATATGAAATAGCCACATTGACACAGGATCGTTTTTACTCAAATGGTAAATAGCATCAAATAATTTCTGCTCTGAAAAAAACTCTTCGGTTCCAAACAGATATTTTACAGTTCTATCCCGTGGAAATATTGTTACTGCAGATGACCACGCGTGTGCGTTATGATCAATAATTTCAATTGGAGCTCCCTGTGATTTATATTTCGATTCGTATAATACTTCTCCGGTGATTGTCCTTACCGATATTGGAAATCTTAATGATTTTTCTAATTTAGTTATATCCTGAATTGTTGCCCCATACTCTTTTACCGTTAATTCCCACTCGGTTATTTTTTTTCGTCTTAGATCAGTTAGTTTATTTCCCCGGGACGCATTTGTGAAGTGTTCTATTATTCGTTCTGCTACACAATTGAGGCCTGTCGAATATTTCATGGGTGCTAGTTTTGCAATATCAGGTTTTTCATTGAGCGGATAGATCCCGTAAACAACTGCTGTGACAGGATAAGATCTTTCGTAGTAGGGTTTATCAATTCCAGTCAAAATTCCTGGTTTTGAATCCTGATTCACAGTGATAGTTTTTTTGCCCTTGAGAATGGGTTCAAATTTATCCCTAATGATCCATTTTCCATCCTCACGGATAATGAATTTGATTCGGAAAAAATGACTTTTTTCCCCAAGACGTGAAATTATCACTGCTGCTTTTTCATCATTCATGGTAGCGTCAACAACACCATCAATTCGAAATGTTGATCAACAATAAGATGCTCCATCACGCTTGAATTCATTAAAACAGTCTCTGATGGCTTTATCAAGAATTTTATTCTTGGGTGTATTAGAAACTATATCAAGATTGAATTGAGCATCCTTCCATGGTAATTTCTTGTTACGTTTTTTGGGTCTATCGCGATTAAATCTAGGATTGATTTTCAACAATCTCTTAAACTCCTTAATGTTTCCGTCTCTTGGACGTTTTGGACGTTTGGGTCTATCGCGATTAAATCTAGGATTGATTTTCAACAATCTCTTAAACTCTTTCATGTTTCCGTCTCTTGATCGTTTGTTACGTTTTTGGGGTTTATCGATATTAAATTTGAATAATCTCTTAAACTCTTTCATGTTTCCGTCTCTTGGACGTTTGTTTCCGTCTCTTGGACGTTTGTTTCTGTTTACTACACGTTTTTTAGGTCTATCGCGATTAAATTTAGGATTAATTTTCAATAATCTCTTAAACTCTTTCATGTTTCCGTCTACTACACGTTTTTTGGGTCTATCGATTTTAAATTTAGGATTGATTTTCAATAATCTCTTAAACTCTCTATCAGTATTGAATTGAGCATTTTTCGAAGTCAATCTCTTGAACTCCATCATCCTATAATTAAAACAAGCATTTAAATGAAAGATTTATGTATAATGAATCACTGCAAATGGCTTATGATTGGATCGACGACACCGTGTAACAAATCATGCAGAAATGAGTTCTGTGGGTATCATATGCAAAGCTTTCGTCGTGGAAGCCTTGGTCCGTTACCCTGTATTCGATGTGGGGTTGGGGTCAGGGGAAAATCACGATTATGTCTGAATTGCGGTGGTAAGCGATACAGGGAATTGAAGCGTTATTATGATAAAAGAATAAAAAATGGACAATCAATCAGAAATTTTGACCCTGACCTTGACAACGTCCTTGACAAAATCATAAGAACCCCTCAAGACTACATCGAAAGGTTCATTATTGAACCAAACAATGAATTAGACAAACAATAGTATTATGTATACGAATGAACCAAGAATTCAGACAGCATCCCTTGATTACAAATTATGAAGCATCCAGTGATGGTACTGTCAGAAACCGTAGACTGAAAAAATCAGTTGGTGCTGACAATGGTATGGGGTATTTGATGTTTACTGTTTGGGGGAAGAAGAGATATCTCAATCACAGAATAGTATTTGAATGTTTCAATGGATTGATCGAGGATGGTTTTGTTATTGATCACAAGGATTCTAATCCAAGGAATAATTCTTTATCAAATCTGCAAGCTGTTACCCCAAGTGAAAATTCCAAACGGGGGAAGACTGGAAAATGCAAAACGGTTGGGAAGAGACCAGTGAAATCTTTGAATACAATAACTAATGAAGAAAAAATATTTTCATCTATGAATGAAGCCGGTAAATTTTTCGATATTTGTTCATCTTCTGTTCATTTCGTTGCAGAGGGGATAACCATGACGGCTATTTCAAGAAAGAGCGGACAGAAAGTTCAATTTAGTTATGTCTAATGCGTCATATTTTTCAATTAGAGATATGTCATTGTTATAGAATAATGAATTCTGAAAACATGAATAGCATCATAGTTGAAATAGCAAAATTGAAAAATCAGGATATCAAACTATCAGATGGATTAAATTCTGATCAAATTGTGTCTGATTTTCAGGATATAGAATACGGAGTTAACAACAACAAGTATATGCTGCCCAAGAAATATGCACTCATCAAAAAAATTCAGAATTCTATTAGAGACTCTCTTTCATTTTCCAGTGACATCAGTGTGTTTGTCCCGTTGTATACTATCGTAGAACGAATACGAAAAGAATTAGGTAACGAATACGAATTGAAAAAAGAAGTCAACTCTAAAATTAGAAACCTACGAGCATTAATTCAAGAAAATTGATTGCCCGATCATTGATTGCCCGACCATTATCATTTTTTTTAGCCGACCCTCAAGAGGAAATGTCAAAAAATCAGTGAAAATATTTCACACACACTGAATAAAAAATCGATGGACGGCTTAGTCGATATGATATGTCAGATTGATCAAAACTAGAATGAGGAAAGGCACAGTATTATTTATTTTATATACAATTATGTGACTTTCCTCATCATTGATAGAAGGTGTCTCACGATGAAATAACACTTCCATGACCGTATCAAAAATCATCTATGATATGTCATTGATGTCAAAAAAGTGAGGAAAGTCACAGTATTATTTATTTTATATACAATTATGTGACTTTCCTCAAACCTGATAGAAGCTGTTAAAACACTTCCATGACTGTTAAAAATCATCTGACATGTCAAAAAAGTGGGAAAAAGTGTTTTACAATTGAAAAATTGTTTCTGATTTCAAATAATGGTCAATGAAGCATTAACAACCCGATTGGCTCGTGAACGATTAGATGCAATTAAGAGATTTGTACCAATTCGTGACTCTGTAAGAAATAAACTGCAACAACGACAGAGTTTACAAACTGATTTTGCTGCGGGGTCTGAAGAGTTGTTTAAACCAGTAACCACAGCAACGAAGGGGGTAGAGCGTGCTATACTGGGAGATGATCCTGACGGTAAAAGAAAAGAAGAGGGTCTTATTTCTGTACTTGAAAAACTAGCAGCGAAAACTGAACAAACTGAAAAAACTGAACCACCTACTAATCCGAAAAAAACGACTGTTTCTCTGTTGAATAAATTTACTGATAATGCTAAAACATTAATAAAACAATTTAATTTATTCAAACCAAAGGATTATCGAGCTTTTGGTGATTTTGCTGCTCAAAGCTATAATTCAAAAAAAGATTTTTTAAAGGACGAGTATAAGGATGATAGAATATCAAGTAATCATTGGTCCGATAATTTGTATAAACTAAATAAAGGGATTGGTCGTTTGAATAAGGATGAGATGGGGTACAAGGAATTTCAAAGGGGAATTAGTAATTATAAAAGAGAACAAATAGAAGAGCGACAACGAGAATTAGAAGAACGACGTCAAACACCAACACGTAGACAAACAAGAAGACAAAAAAAACAAGAAGAACCTGATGATGATGATGATGATTTAGAAAAACTAGATGAAGCAGCTGGTTATAGCGGAAGTGGATTAGGGACATGTCCTGATAGTGTTATCAATGATATATCACGATTAGATGTTTTAATCGGAGGATTCCGAGCTGGAAATAATTCACCGGAAATAATTAATGAAGCAGCTGATATCTGTAGACGGTTATTTGCCGGCGGTATCATGGATATCAAAACATATCGAGATTTCATTGACGAGTTAGCAAATGGGTATCACAGCGATTGACAAATTGTTTTACAATTGAAAAATTGTTTCTGATTTCAAATAATGATCATACATTACAATCATGATAAACCAATCCCCGTCTATGTAGTTAATTCACGGTTTCCAGTTTATAAAGCATACTATGGAGATGGTTTAGGCAATACCATTTTAGGATTCTTTTCAAGAATGGCCCCAAAAGTGATGCCGTTAGCCAAACAGTTATCAATGAAAGCCATTGATGTTATTCGTGATAAGGGTATTGGTGCTGTTGGAGATCTTGCCGGAAAGGCATTTTCAACTGCGAAGAATAAAATAACATCATTAGTGAGGCGAAAAAAGAAACCGTTACCGTCTACAGCAGAAATGCCTGCAAGTGTTAGTAAAATAATAAATAACGCAGTAGATGAAAAATTAGCGTCGATGGCTTTAACCCCCGACCCAAATATGATAGCGGGAAGTGGCCTTAAAAAACTAAGTAGAAAACGCTAGCGTTTTTCACGATGAAAATGGAAAATCACGATTTAGACTCTGATAAATAGAATAAAATGTTCAAAAAGTCACCTGATCCAGCATTTGATATAGACGCCCCAGTTGGCAAGGATGATTCTGTACGCGATTATCAATATTACGCCTATCATGCAATAGACCCAAAGAGTCGATCAAGAATTGATCTTCAAGTCCATGATACCAGTAAATACTTTCTACCCGCTGAAGCATTTATTGAAGTAGAAGGAGAAATTATACGAACAAATGATACAGAGTATCCAGCTGGTACTCAAGTCGGGTTTGTCAATAATGGTATTATGGCGTTATTTGAGAGTGCAAAATATCTCATTGATGGAAAAGAAATTGAGTCGATAGATCGTGATGTTGATGTGGCTACAACAATAATCGGGCTAGCAAGATATTCTGATGATTATACAAGATCAGCAGGACCTTCTATGATGTTTGCAAAAGATGTTAAAAATACCGCTGGAGGAAATTCATTTATTATAAGACGACCAAAGAATAATGCTGGCACCGCTAATATTGATACCGAGGATATGATTATAAACAACGATGTTAATTTCAATCTAGGAGCTGCAACACGTATTTTAATGTTGCAAGGAGTGCGTAGATCATTTTTATGCGCGATTCCACTGCATCATATTTTTGGATTCTGTAGAAATGTCCGAAAAGTTATCTACGGGGCGAAGCATACAGTATCGCTTGTACGAAAGAGTGATGATAATGACGCAATTTGGAGGATTCCAGCAGACAATGCAAATCCCAATGCTGATGCTGGTAAAGTCAATTTAACAAAAATATCATTGTGGATGCCAGTGTTGACTCCAGCAATTACCGCAGAAGAACGATTACTATCATTTATGGACCAAGGAGGAAAGTCGTTGTTGAGTTGGTTATCAGTGAGTACAGATGTGAAGCAATCAGATATTAACGGGTTATTCACGTGGAATCTAGCATCAAAACAAGGTGTTGCTGCACCACGTCATATATTTATTGCGTTACAGGATAACACACGAGTTGGCAATCAACTCTCCAGCCATATGATATTTGATCAGTTAGGTGTGAAAGACGTCTCACTGAGAATAAACGGCCAACAGGAACCATCTGAAGATATACAACTTAATTACACAGAAAATCATATTGCACGAGTTTATCATAGATTGTTGTCATTTATGGCACGTGATCAAAATGTCGATACCGGTCTACAAATATCACAATATGATTTTAAAAATCTGTATCCAATCTATTACTTTTCATTGGAACATCTTGATTTAACAAGACAATCTGTTGTTGATATACATTTTAGAGCTAATGTGACTCGTGGTGCTATTGCTGATTATAGAGCGGTTGCTGTCATTCTCAGTGATAAATCAATGCTTCTTGAGGGTGTCGGAGGAAGAATGAGAGTGTTAGATGCCCCAGTAGAAAATCTTTGAACGATTTTCTCGATTTTTCATTGAAATTGTAAACGATTTAGAATCAATCTATTATGTATAATGTCATATAGTGTTATTAGTGTTGCGTTAACTCCTGGTCAAATCAAAAAATTGCAATCAGAATCGGCTAAAAAATGTGGAACCACAATCACGTTGAAACCTAATCAAATGACTGGTGGTGCAAATAAATTATCGCTGACAACTCGTCAAATAAAACATTTCAATGATGCACTTGTAGCAAAAAAAGGTGTTCAGATTACTCTTTCTGCGGCTGCTATCAAAAATATGATGAAAACAGGCGGTATATTCCCGTTGTTAGCTGCAATACCAGCATTGATTGCAGCAGCAGCCCCAGCAGTGGCTAAAGCAGCGGCGTTAGGAGCCGTTGGTACTGCAGCAGGAATGGCACTAAAAAAGGCAACTGGACAAGGATATAAAAAAAAGGGAAAGGGTCTAAGACTACCAGGAACCCCGTATTCATGGTACAGCGGAAAAGGTCTAAGACTACCAGGAACCCCGTATTCATGGTACAGCGGAAGGGGTCTAAGACTACCAGGAACGGTTTATTAATTGAGGAATCTATGTCCAATTTTGATTTAATGGATGCTGCTAAAAAACTAGCGATTAAAAATTTCAGAGGTGTTTTTATGAAAGATCAATTACCACATCAACCAAACAAAACTGAAACAGGTATTATTAATCTCGATAACAGCACCGGACCTGGTACTCACTGGGTTGCATACGCTATTGATCCACGTGGGATTGTCTATTTTGATTCATATGGATTAGCCCCGCCAAAAGAGTTTATGCGTTATATAAAAAATGTTCCAATGAAGACTTGGTATTCTACGCTACCAACACAACAAATCAATGACCCACCAATATGCGGCAGCGAAGTATTAAATGTCCTTAACGCTATTTCAGCATCTAGAAAACCACCTCATATTGTCGTAAATGAATACACTAGTAGTCGCTGGAAATCGAAACGATTTTAAAGAGAGAAAGAGTTTTACAATAACATGATTGATATTTGGGGAAGACCTCTGAAACCCAAACCCGATGACACTGCAACCGGTGATATAAAAAAAAAATTAAAGATGAAATCGCTGAGACGTTAAATTTAACAAGTGTTGACCCGAATGAAATAGTTGTATTTCAGGACAAACAGGGTAAATTGAAAACTAGTAATATTTCTCTGGATGATATTTTAGTTAAACAACGACAGGCAATCGAGGATACTATCGCGTTATTTTCCGATCAGGGTAAACTCAAACCGGGTGTACTTTTTTCGACGATTACAGATCGATTTAAAACTCTCAACGATTCTGCGTTGGAACTAGCAACACTTCAATCTAAAACCGAAGAACACATAAAACAGTTTACTTCATTTCGTAGAAATATCATTGATAAATTTATTGGAACTACATTCGATAAAATTGAAATAAAACTCCCTGATATTAAAAAATCCATCGATGAGACGAAAATCTTCACCGAGGCCATCAAAAATGATTTTTCGAGGATGATAACAATTATTGAAAAAACAAAAATTCCTCATGAGAAAACCAACAATGTAGTATACACTATTTAACACGGATCATTTGCCTGGACACCTACAAATAACAAATTAGATATCACTGCAACCGTCAAGGGTATCTATCGATTAACACTAGTAACACCATTGACTCAATTTAATATTTCATCGTCCAGTTCATCCGGGGTCAATAATACGATTTCAACGATCATCGACAAGAATACAACTGAAAAGTTCACGATAATAGCTACTGATAAAAATTTGGTTAGGGTTTCAACAACATGGTATGAGGAATTCGTAGCAGATTTAAGTTGAAAATTGAAAGGAAAATCCTTCGGATTTCACAATTGAAAACGCTAGCGTTTTTAAAATAAAAAATGATTTCATCATCGCAATATCGTTATGATCAGGTCAGAGAATTTCAAACTAGACTCAAAACCCTGTCTGAGGAGTACGCAATGAAAATTAAAAAATATCGCAGGAGAATTACCGCAATTGATGTTACTGTGTACGCTGTGAGTGGTGTAATCACCGGAGCTGGTATTATACTGTCTTCAGTAACAATGATGGCCCCGATAGCTGTTCCAATTTGCATTTCTGCGGCAACAACAATCGCGGGAATAATTTCAATAATCACAAAAAAAATATCAGCATGCAGCCAACGGAAACTACAAGACTACATAATTCAATTTCATGTTGTGTCCACTGCATGCTCGCAATTATCCTCATTGATATCGTCATCTCTCGATGATACAATTATATCAGAGAGTGAGTTTTCAGCGATGGTAGATATATATGATTCTGCGATGTCAAAATTAGAAATACATCATGAATATAATAACAATGACAACACAGATGGAATTACTTCAACAAATAGTGGAGAACACAAACCCAGTACAAACCAGCATGATCTCAATAACATCAACGAATCCAGAATTCAGTGTGAATTTCCCCTCTCCGGTCCCAGTGAAGGAAATCGCGCTAGCAAAATTACGAGTGTATCACAGCTGGCCAAATATTAGGTCAAAATCATTTGGTGGTCAACAACCGAATAATTCACTGGTATTTGCAAATAAGAATAAAGACGACGGTACCCCAGACTGGAACGTTGTTTCCATACCAACAGGGTCATACCAAATCGAACAAATCAATAATAAATTCGCGCGTAGAATAAAATCGATTACTGGAAAAGAATCAAAAATAGCTATAACGGTTCATGAGCCAACACTATCATCTGCCATTGAAATAAGCACAGAAGGATACGTCGTAGATATCTATCAAAGCTCAATAAGGACCGTACTAGGATGGCCTGAAATCCCACTCCGGGAAAAAAACCGTTAAATTACCAGAACCACAAAAAACCGATTATATCACCGACAGGATAAAATCTGATAATCCAGTAAAAAGCTATAGCGATTATGACAAATTGTATTTTTTTATTGAATTGGTAGATCCTCCCACTAAGAAGATCTACCACATTCTTCGACCGGATGACTCCACTGTAAATTTCGGAGCGATGAATAGCGATATTTCGTTGTTGTTTATATCCCTTAGATCCGGCACTCTCACCCGAGATGAATTTGTCAGCGTTGTAGAAACATGTAACAAAATCATCAATGACATGGAAACATTTAATGCGCAAATCATTCAAGAGGTATTAGGTGACAGTAATCCTAAAACAAGAGATTTATTTGCAACAGACTATAAGATCCGCATAGAAGATATTCCAACATTCAAACTACCAGGATATAACGTACCACAACTAACAAAACATCTCAGTGACACCATCGATGAAGGTTTCAAAAAAATCCATGACAAATGGAAAAAAGCAACATCACAACCACAAACAACTATCCTGACACACAATAATGACCCAGATGGTGGTGGCAGGCATATTGCTCCGTTCAATGTGAATATTTCAACGGTGATTGCGCTCAATTTAGTATGCGATGTTATCGAAGGAAGCTATCAAATAAATTTAGAACGATCAAATCAAGCTCAGCAAGGATATATTCTTTATTCGTTTGCACCAACAGCCCCTCCAGGATTTTTAATAATTGAGTCCCCGGTGAATCCAGTCTATATGCGATGTCATAATAATTCATTAACCAGAATTAATTTCAAACTCACAGATCAGTCCAATAATCTAATTGATCTACAAGATGAGGTTTTACAAATAAGTCTGTTTGTGAAATCCTGAAAGGATTTTCGTCGTAAAGACTTTCATCCTAAAGGTATTTTCGTCCTAGGACCGGACTTGATAAAATATTCGGTTGAAATAGTAGCAGCAGAGAGGGTAAATCAGACGATTTTCACCGTAACCCTTAGCAGCAGAGGGGGTGACTCACAACATCATTTCGACATTTATGATTAATCAACGAAAACGCGAATACAGTATCACCTGCGAAATCTCATGTTTTCAGACAACAATCACTAAGGGTCTATTTGTCATTTTTTTTTCTGGTTAAAAACATGAGATTTCGCGAGAAGGGTCTATTCGTGCCGTTTTGGAGGGGCATAATCAATTTTTTGTCGCAAAAAGGTTGTCTGATTCACCCCCTCTGCTGCTGAACAAATATTAAATCTTAGTGTTCTGTGTGAAACATACTCACAGCATCAACATGACATCTATAATGTGCTTTTAGATTTCAAAAAGGTTTTTGATAGAGTGTGTCATGAGGCATTGTGGGCCACAACGAAGAAGTACAACATGGGTCAAAAGTTGACCTATACCATCAAGCAGCTATACGTCAAGGTTACCAGTGCAGTAATTGCTAACGGTTCTGTGGGGGACTGCATCAAGACAACAGTTAGCGCTCTAAGCAAAATTGTCTCCTGTCACCCATGCTTAGATCGCATCATGAGCGAAGCCCTGGAAAACCACTGTGGGACAGTCAGCATTGGAGGGCGTAAAATCACCAACCTACGCTTTGCAGACGACATTGATGGTCTGGCAGGCAGTGAAGATGAGTATGCCACCTTAGTGAATAACCTGGGTGAAACATCTTCGAGATTTGACATGGAGATAATCGCTGAGAAGACAAAGCTGATGACAAATAGTGGCAAACAATGCTCAACCAAGATTAAAGTCAGAGGACAGAAACTGGAAACAGTGGGCCAATTCATATATCTTGGTTCCATAATCATGGTAGATGGATCAAGAGCATAAATTTTGTCATGAGCAGCACAAAAAACGGCAGTTATGTCAAAGCTAAGACCCATCTGGAGCGACAAGAATATCTAACTGAAAACGTAACTCAGACTTTTGAGAGCACTAGTCATCTCATTATTTTTGCATTCATCTGAGCCCTGGACCCTGATAGAAAAATTACAACGAAGAATTCAGGCACTTGAAATAAGATGATACAGAACCATTCTTGGCATCTCTTACATGGACCACATCACAAATGAAGAAGTGAGTAACACCATCAGGCACAAAGTAGGCCATTATGAAGACCTCCTCACCTCCGTCAAATGAGAAAGCTGAAATGGTATGGCCATGTCATTAGAGCCAAGAGTTTATATCCACAACAGTACTGCAGGGCAGTGTCCAGGGTTGCAGAAGGAGAGGTAGACAGAGATAAAAGTGGATTGACAACGTCACAGAATGAACCAGGAAAGTTTTGCGGAGACACAATGGTACTTGATCGAGACAAGTGGAGGGAAACTCGTGAGATGTTCAGCAGCATAGTGCCTCAACTACCACACTAGGTCAAGAGACTGATGATGATGATGATGATGATGAGCTATGTTCATGTCAGTCCCAATGGAATACTAATATTTCATGGATTCCTCTCAAATTATTTCACGAAGACTTCCTGTGTGGGTCAAAAATATTGCCAGAGAAACAGTTTCAAGAATGGGCCTATATCAATTTCTTTTAAGGGATTGTTTTTTTTTATTAAAATATGTAAACTGAAGATGTAATCTCAGTGAAACCTTTATTATAACTGTCGTATATTTATATACATATTTCTCAGTAACGGCTCGATGACGTTTCTTTCATCCTTTCCTATTGTTGGAGGAGATCCAGAGCTAGAAACTATCAAGGGTGGTTTATGATAAAAATATATTAACTAAAAAACAATCAAGAGCTATACAATGTTCATAACAATATTATACTGGCAACTGATTACTTCTTTCTTATGGAATCGGGCATAAGGAATAAAGAACAAACTTGATTTCAAATATATAATAGAGGGTATCTGGTCCTGTATTCGTCGAATCGAGGTTACTGAATGTAGAGATTAAACATGTGAATTAGGAACAAAATTTATATCGAAACGCATTAGGTTATAAGTGAAAATTTATGTTCTATTTTGTCTTCCATTCGCTTTTTTTTTCTTTCGAATAAATATATTTTGATGCAATTCTTTTCTGTATTTTCCCATGAAAATGAAAAAAATGAAGCAGATTTTTAAATTATATGTATGAATAGCAAATGATGTAATATACAGTTGGCAATACAGATAAAACCTAAACGAAAAAGAAAAGAAAAGTTGAAACTTAAAACTATTTCCATATCAGTTTTCTAACTCCGCAAAAGAGTTTACCGCCGTCTAGATATTATACCCTTCCAAAATGGAGATGATCATGGGGTAACGACTTACCAATTCTGATTGGAGCTATTTGAAGGAAACATTAAGCTATAAAATGAGCTGTGGAGATTACAAAAATGACATTTGTATCTTAGGAATTATTTTAGTGAAAATATTTTTTTATGTAAATCGGAATGCAACTAGGGGATAACATGCCAATTCTCTGTGGTTGATAATGAAGACCTTTAAACTAGTATGGCACTTGCGAAAGCTTCAAGGCAAACATGGTAAATTTTTGTCGTGGAAAATGTTATTGATTATGTAGCAAAAATAGTTATAATAATCTCGACAGCCTCACTCAAAAGTAGTTCGACAAACTGCGAATTGGGCCACCAGCAGTGAGACAAGCAGTGCCACAATGAGAAAAATCGGGTCTGCGTGGAATCAACAAGCGCGGAAGGACTTGCATTGTTGCATATTTATCCGTTACTTTCAATAATATGTAACATTAATAATAATAAAAAATAGACTGAACGTATAAGTGAGTGAAGCTTGCTGGACGTATGTTCTTACTGATATTGCATTACGTCATTGAGGTCACAGAGTCTCGTATCAATCGTTTACGTTTGACGTGTCATGCATGTACTATGTAATAATACAAGGGAGGACACTTCTCTTCCTTATCGCGCGACCTATTTAAGAATAAACTCTAATAATTGAAGCCATATTTAGCGTAGCATTATACATTTGGTACTGATGTTTAGGTCAGGAATATAACTTTTTTATGACTTGCCAAAGTTTGTCTTGCTATGATCTCTTTAAGGAATGCCAGATATAACTAGCTATGGTCATGGTGCCTGCTTAATATGCAAGTGCATCTCACAATGAAATAGTGTCCTTTCCTTGGCTTAAGCAAAATGACGCATTGTGCCTATTTTATAAATTATTTTCATTTGGCTGATGAGAAGGCATTATATCTTTCAGTACATTGCACTTGGATAATAAGGAGGCGTGATCAAGGCCATGCCAGGCAGTACCATGAGAAAATGGTTTGGCATTTCATAATGATATGATAGTAAACTAGACTTTGGATTGGCATACAAAGTTAAATGCCTGAGCTAAACATCGGCACCAAATTTATTATGCTATGCAAAATGTTGTTTGAAATATATTAAATAGGTCATGTGATATAGGTGTTGTCTGACAGGTGAATTGTAAGGAACGATAGGAGCCCCTATGATGGAAATGTGATTAATTGTACCATGGCATTAAATGTTTCAGCAAAACAAAGCAATGAAGGAAGTAACTAGTAACCCCAATACTCTTTAAAACTTAATTTTCTGCATCTTTTTTATAACTTTATATAAGTTGGAATGTATAAAGCTTATATCAGATTTCCATCAAGGAATTCCTTACAGAGGGAGGTGGGAGAGGAATACTTTTATTAAGGAATACTTATTATAAAGAAAACAAGATGGTAACAAAGGGCAAATTTTTGCTGTAACAGACTTGATATTACTGAAATTTAGCATTTAGTCATTATGGAAGCAGAAATAGTCAAAAGCACATATTACATTTATCTTGCATTACATATACAGAAAAAAGTGGAACAGATAGAAAACAACACAAGAGTCAGTATGTTTTAATGGTCTGGAGAAAGGCAGAAGGGAGGGCCAAGGTGTGGGACTACGAGGTTCTGAGGGCATGGAGGAACAGAAGGCAGAGAGGGGACTGCCTCTCTTGTTTTAGGTTCACTTCTGTATATCATCAGAATCTTGCATGTATTCATTAAGTAAGTGACTTGCATCAATATTACTGGGGTGTGATCTTGTAATTGATGTAATTTGAATCATTCTATATATAAAAAGCTAATATTGTGAAGTTATTTCATTTTTATTATAAGAGCTGTGCATATTTAAGAGCTGATTGGCATCAGCTTGGCTAAATGTTTATCACTCAAGGGTTTGTATTTTTTATGATTATGTAAATAGATATGTATCAGAAAGATCTTGGATGAGTATGAGTAAAATTCATGCATATGAATGATGCAGCCTTGGATCTGATTGGATGAACTTGTCATTACATCATGCAGTATTGCATTTTGAGTGAGTCCAAGGGACATGAATCCACCTAAAAGTTTCAGTGTCCCTCGTCCCTCAGAATAGGACATTACCCATATGTTGATAAAAGTAGGGGGACTTCTTCTTCTTTATGTCCTTCCGCACAGTGGGGCGCATAGGGCAACAAGCTTCCTCCAGTCATCTCGATCGGTAGCCTTAACCTCTGTTGCGTCTAAGTTGATATTGACGGCTCGCAGATCTTCTATAAATGTCCGTCGCCATGTCTTTCTCGGTCGTCCAATGCCTCGTTTCCCACGTGCTGGCATCCACCACATCGCCGTCTTTGCGTGGCGCGTCTCGGCCATTCTCAGAACATGTCCCGCGAAACGTAATCTTCTTTCTGCGACCACTTCTCCCAGGCTTCGGGTGTTTGCTCTTCTGAGGATTTCCTTGTTAGTGATGTGGTCGTGGTAGGTGACATGAAGAATACATCGCAGACATCGCTGTTGGAATACGTTCAGCCTGTTGACCAGCTTCTTCGTGCCGTTCCATGTCTCGCAGGCGTAAATGGCGGATGGGATGACGATAGTGTTGAAAAGGCGAAGTTTGGTGTTTGTGTGAATCGACCGACGTGTCCAAATTGGGAGAAGACGTTGGAATACGGCCGCCCCTTTGCCAATTCGACATTTGACGTCTGCATCAGCTCCACCTTCCTTGTCGATGGTGCTTCCCAAGTAGGTGAACTGCTCAACTTGGCCGATGGTCTGGCCGCCTATGCTGACCCGCACAGGTGTCTTCCGGTTGACCGCCAGTGTCTTCGACTTTTCTGTGCTAATTCTTAATCCAACTTTAGCCGCCTTCACCTTCAGGTTGGTGGTCATTTCCTGAAGAGATCTCGCATTCTCTGCCAGCAGCGCAATGTCGTCAGCAAAATCCAGATCTGTCAGGCGTGCCTTATCCTTCCACGTGATGCCATATTTTGGATGGTCCATCGCCCTTCTCATGACAAAATCTATTGCCAGAATAAATAAGAAAGGCGAGAGTATGCATCCCTGACGGACTCCTGTCTCAATGCCAAAGAAGGGTGTGTGGCCAGCGTCCGTTCGTACGCAGCAGCTGGACTCGCAATAAAGATTCTTGAAGATGGCGATGAAATGAGGTGGAATGCCAAATGACCTTGCAATGAGCCACAGGGATTCACGATGGACGCTATCAAAGGCCTTTTTGAAGTCGATGAAGTTGACGACAAGCAGGGATGCATAAAATGTCCCCCTGACTGCTCAACCAAGGTGCAATACTGCTCTAGCAATTCTTTTTCGGATTACATTTTTGATCAAGTTTCGTAAATAATCTTCAATATCAGGACATTGGATGAGTTTAATTAAAAGCAAGATCTTAACATATCAGTGAGTAATCTTGCATCTGATTTGCAAAGCTTGTTACCTTACCAGTCTGGAGACTAAATTCCAATAACATTTGACTCCACTTTTTTGTTGACAGGTTTCATAATAAATGAGATCTGTACATATAATGAGATTCCTTGAATCAGATTGTCAATTTGTGTTACCTCCCTTGATCTAGAGACTATTTTCTCATTGAATTTCTTTAAAATTTGGTTATTTCATCAAGATCTTGGATGGTTTCAGTTATGAGACTTTGTGTATTTAATATATTTTTATCTTTAGAAAGATATTTTATTAGCATATAGTAAAATATGATATCTTAGCATCATAAAAAGTTTGGCTGATAATTTATGTAAGTTTTGTTACAGTACTATAAAAGAGCCTGATTAATGAAATGAGTTGTTAAATTAAATGTAAGTTAGGTGAGCAATATCATTATCAGGCCCACATATGCCTAATGCTCACCTGGATCTTATATATATATATATATATATATATATATATATATATATATATATATATATAGCTTTACTTTTCATCTTTTATCTTGTAGTTCTTCATGTTAACGTTATTTTGGAAGTTTTGTTAGTCAGTTTTACATGTTTAGTACTGTACTTTAACTCTTTACCTACTAATGCTACTCAGAGATCTCGGAAACGCTTAATTACGCGTATTTGGACGCAAACTTTTGGTCCGGGACGCAGAAAATCGCCCATGCACGAGTCCTCCGTACGCACGTTTTTTCTTTTCTTTTCTTTTTTTTTTTTTATTCTTTTGCAAACAGGAAAGTTTTGCGACACAATAAATATGTTCTAATCACTGAAAAATGAGGCAATGCTTTTATTTGAGGTGTTTTTTGCTGATTTTTTTTGAGCAAAGGTCGTCGGCTTACTTTGATGATGGCGCCGCTAAAGGCTCCAGTTGAAGGGTCAAACAAATACCTCTTTGTTATTGCTGCGGCAACTTCAGATAATTGTAGAACATTGAAACAGATTTGTTTTATTTGTTTAGTATATATCAGTGCTTCAAAGGTAATCAGTTCTCTTTGAAGTGTCAGCAAACGTATTTTTCTTCTTCCATCTGGTATTTGTTTTTAAATTAGTGTCATCTGCTTGACTGTACTCATTTTACGTTTCCGCCTTCTGCGGATTCGGATTTTGACTAGTCAGTTGCATAAAGTAATAAGGCCAGATATCATCATTAGCGGATTATGATATAACAGTGCACTGTTAGGGTGGTTTGTCAGTATGAGACAAGGACTTGTTATTTTAACAATATATTCCAGTACATTGTTTCCTGTCATGGTGCCTTTGATTTTCTCTACTCCAAACGCAAGACTGTATATACGGTTTTTATCAGCCAAAATTGGTGTCGCCACAAATATCACCAGATGGTATATTTTGTCACCAAAACGGAAAACAGAATCGCAGTTTGCTACATCAGCGAAGCCCCGTGATCCTGTAATTGATTTCATTTCCGATTGTAGCTGTATAAATATTGCATGCGAACTCGAAACCAAGACACATCGAGACTTGAACAAAATGCCATTTGCAAATCTAGACAAGTATTTTGGGGTTAAACGAAAAAATGATGAAGATTTAAATGAGATTCAGAACTGTGCTAAAGTTGCTAGAACTGATAGTTCGGATGCGACACTATCCAAGTGTAAGAAGAGGGACCTAGTGTGGAGGAATATGATCCAAAGCCAAGCATCAGAAAATTTTGCGAAACACGACATAGACGAAAGTGAACTATATTGTAGTTCAGAATATATTTGTACATGATATAGATTTTAATACATACTGTTTTAAAGAATAATAAATAATTGCTAAGAAATACATGTAAAACTGATAAAAGTTTTGTATTTGTTTATTCCGGGCATTTTTATGGCCATTTAGTCGCTTCAGAATGTTTCTGGGCACTGCAACTTTTGCTGGTGGGACTGCAACTTTTGCAGGTGGGACTCCTATTTTTACCAAATTAGGAGTCCTGGACTCCTAGTTTTAAAATCCTAGTGAGAACTCTGCTACTGTAGTGGCTCACTGCTATGCCTAGCTGCTGGGGTCACTACTGCAGCTGATTTGTGGGCTGACTACCAGAGCCAAATGCTGCTGTAGCCAAATGATAACTTTTTAGCTGATGTATGGTTGGATTGTGTTAGTTATTTTCTCTCAAATAAACTGATTATAGGCTAAAATCATGCATATATAAAAGCTCTAACTACCATATATCTGTTTGATTATTTTATCCTGCTGAAATCCAGGAATATAACACAAAACACTGCTTGTAAACACTAAAATTAACTCAAAACACTGCTTGAAAACACCAAAATTTATCCAGGAATATAACACAAAACTCTGTTTTTATACACTAACATTTATCCAGTAATATAACACAAAACACTGCCTGAAAACACTAACATTTATCCAGGAATATAACACAAAACACTGCTTGTAAACACTAACATTTATCCAGGAATATAACACAAAACACTGCTTGAAAACACTAAAATTTATCCAGGAATATAACACAAGACTGCTTGTAAACACTAAAATTTATCTGGGAGTCTTTTATACTAAGTTATTTATCAAATATATACATTTAATTACTAACACTGTTACCTAGTCACTATGTTCTACTATTAAGTAATTCCTCGTGATATCTATTTAAAGAAAAAATCTATTTCTTTTTTCCCCTCATCCAAAACGAAAGTTGAGCCGACGCTTTCTGTAAACTCCGTTACTTTCGGCGCACGTGGTTCTGATGTCCACACTTCGTCGTCTTCATCATCAGTTTCTGTCTCAATTTCTGACAGACTTGATAAAGAAGATATATTAATATCACTACCAATACTTCTTAATTCATGGTGGTCAATATCATCCTCAGAAAAACCAGAAAAGTCGGAATCTGAATCGCTATCGTAAGAGAATGCCATGGTTTCTACTGTCAACTACAAATGCATGTATTAAAACACACGCGGTACAAATTTGAAAAAAGAAACCGGATTTAGTAAGAACAATCATTTGTTAACTCTAATTTGATTGGTTGAATAGACTTTTACTTCCATATATTGACCAGTACGATCGGTTGTAACAATGACTTACAGCGCGGATCTATCCATCACTAGGGTTTAAGAAGCATGTACGGCAAGCTGATATGTCCGTCACTGGGAGTAATAGTGCTCTGTTTACAAGCGGATCTATCAGTCACTGGTGAGGCTAGGCATATTTATGCAGCGGATATACACGTCAGTGGTAGTGAAAGAGTTAAATTGGCACATTATCAGCAACACTTCAGCTAAAACTGCAGGCTGGAAACAAGTCTGGGCACCTCTTGCACACTGCTAAGCACACTTCTTAAATACTTAATCCACAAATCTCTTTGTCTCTTTGGCATGCTTTTGTTTTTATCAGCATTTTGTACTAATTTCTGTTAGTCTCGTCAGTAGCCTTGCATTTGGTACCAAAGAAATATAAAGTTGTCATTGTTCCTAAAATCAAGAAATGATTTATAATAGGATAAGGTAGAACCGTGTTGACTGAAACTTATAAAAGAGAGTAATGAGCATGTAATTTTTTTCTTCAAAATGATCACTAGGCACTAACTGTGGATTACCAGGTGTTTTAATCTCTTTGTGTGCTAAGGTTTTACCTATCTGGCTTCACCTAATCACATTACAGTCTTTTGAAGTTTGTTTGATAGTTCTTACACTGCATAATTTATACATTTACTTACTTTGCATAAATGGATCTAACAAAGGAGAATTTTGCTGACAAAAAAATATGTACATAATAAAAAGTATGTTTACTTTTACATTGCTTTCTGCATCCCAAGAACTAACTCTCAGTGTTAGGTAACAGTTTTTGTTAATGGATTAAAATGCAGCTATTTTAACCCTGAGCTTAAAATTTTATGGATATCTTATTTTTGTTTTAAAGGTGATGACATTATTATTAATCCTAAAGACTTCCCAAATGTGGCAGTGGGTGATGTGCTGGAAATTTACCACCCTGAGGATGATGACAGGTATTACGAAAACGTAAAGACTATTTGTATGAACAAATATTAATACATATAAGCTAAATTAAAGAGATGTACATTTAGCTTGCTTGAAAAGATGTCATTAGGGTTTTCATAGCAGAAGATAGTTATTACTTAGCATAAACTGCTTGGAGGATTGGCATAAAATGGCCACCACAGTTTTTTGGTGAAATGTTTTATTGTTACTGGTCATGCATGCATGGACGATCATGTCAAGATGGGTTTTTTTTTTTAAAAGACTTTTTTTGATTCTCTAGTTAAATGAAAATGATCTGACAATCCATATGATATGGCCTACATGGTAGCCATCTTAAAAAATCCTATAACACCTCTAACTGAACAGAAAGTCATATTGACATGGTGTTTTTAACCAGAATTCTTATAGTGTCTAGTTGTTCTTTAATAAAAATGGTGCCAATTTGACATACAATATAGTCGCCATGTTGAAAATCTTGTTATCATTACTCCTCCTGAATGGATGGTTGTATTAACATGAGGTTTTCACTAAAAGACTTCTTTTGATGTCTGTTTGGTCTTTAATCAAAATACTGCCAATATGATTTCTAAAATACCTATCACAGCAACCAACTTGAAAATTTTGTAAATGAGGCAAATGTAAAGTCATATGTTGTCAATAATGTTATCTCTTTATTTCAACCAAAAGACTTCTTATGATATCTAGCTAGTCCTAAATGAAAATGGTGCTAGTCATAGATTCAATATTGTTGTCACTACTCTTCCTCTATGGTTGATCATTATGACATGGTTTCTTTGTGTGAACACTTTAATGAAGTCTGCTTTAACTGAATTGAAAATGGTGCCAAGCTGATATTAAGTATGTGAACTGCAGCAGCTAATCTGAAAATCAAAATCTTGTTAATGCTGAAGAATATCAGATGGTTTCAACACTCAGCAATTACAAGGAAAAAATGTTCTTATTTTGAGTTCCAGGAAATTCATTTTGTCCTTCAGTTTATAAAACAATTCTGAGTTGTTGACTTGTAGCTTACTTTGAATTCAAGATTTATTGTGGGGTTCCAATTTTCATGGGTTTCATGGTTGATTTAAACCAAAAATTGAAGAACCTAGCAAATAATAATTCTGTCTTGAAAACAATAGGACTAATTCCCCAACAAAACCAGAAATTTAGGCACTGATGAAAATATTATTTTTTAAAAATAAAATACCTGAAAATTTGTGAATTCACGGCAATGAAGTGTATGACACACTCTTTATTAGCATAGTTAGTTTTGCAGATTTTGATGGATTGCTATGAAACTTCGTAAATATTATGGTTGTCAACTGAAGATTCACAAGTCAACAAATTATTTTGTTGCAACAATTTTGTTATCGAGTTATTACCCTTTTCATTTTGTAGCTTAAATCATGCAGTATATTACACAATCATGTTGCCCCAACTAGCCCTACCATTTGTCGTGCACTTTCTTTATGAATTGCTGTCATATTGCGGTTATTAACTAAAGATGCACATATTGATAAATCTTTGAGTTTTCTTGATTTTTTTAAGATTTGTTGCATTTTTTTGACTTGACTACTAGATGCAGTGTTTCGCCAAATTTTGTGAATACAACTACTATTTCAGTGTGTTGTGGATTGCTTTAAAACTAAGTGTATACTATGGTCATTGTCATATGATATGCATGTTGACAAACCATTATACATATACTAATTTCACAAGAGTTAATGTTTCTTTTTTACTACAGATTTTTCTCCATTATGATGTAAGGTTTGACGTGGTAGGGAAGTTTTATTTATTTGAACAAATTGTTCACAAGTCATCTAGTTTATATATGTTTTTGAAATTTACATACTAAATCATAAACCACTTGAAATAGACAAATTAAATTTAATAAGCTTATTTGTATTCATATGTTGATGACCTGTCGGTATTTTCAGGCCATTACTGCAATGTTTCATTTTTCTTACATTTTTTTTTACAACTTATTGGACCTATCAATTTTCATTGAAAAACATATTAGCACAATTAATCCAAACCCATTGACGAAGGTAACATATTCAACAGTTTATTACAATACTGTAATACCTTGGTAGCATAATTAACCAAACCCATTGATGAAGGTAACATATTCAGAAAGTTTATTACAATACTGTAATACCTTGGTAGCATAATTAACCAAACCCATTGATGAAGGTAACATATTCAGAAAGTTTATTACAATACTGTAATACCTTGGCAGCATAATTAACCAAACCCATTGATGAAGGTAACATATTCAACAGTTTATTACAATACTGTAATACCTTGGTAGCATAATTAACCAAACCCATTGATGAAGGTAACATATTCAGAAAGTTTATTACAATACTGTAATACCTTGGCAGCATAATTAACCAAACCCATTGATGAAGGTAACATATTCAGAAAGTTTATTACAATACTGTAATACCTTGGTAGCATAATTAACCAAACCCATTGATGAAGGTAACATATTCAGAAAGTTTATTACAATACTGTAATACCTTGTTAGCATAATTAACCAAACCCATTGATGAAGGTAACATATTCAGAAAGTTTATTACAATACTGTAATACCTTGGTAGCATAATTAACCAAACCCATTGATGAAGGTAACATATTCAGAAAGTTTATTACAATACTGTAATACCTTGGCAGCATAATTAACCAAACCCATTGATGAAGGTAACATATTCAGAAAGTTTATTACAATACTGTAATACCTTGGCAGCATAATTAACCAAACCCATTGATGAAGGTAACATATTCAACAGTTTATTACAATACTGTAATACCTTGGTAACATAATTAACCAAACCCATTGATGAAGGTAACATATTCAGAAAGTTTATTACAATACTGTAATACCTTGGTAGCATAATTAACCAAACCCATTGATGAAGGTAACATATTCAGAAAGTTTATTACAATACTGTAATACCTTGGCAGCATAATTAACCAAACCCATTGATGAAGGTAACATATTCAACAGTTTATTACAATACTGTAATACCTTGGTAGCATAATTAACCAAACCCATTGATGAAGGTAACATATTCAGAAAGTTTATTACAATACTGTAATACCTTGTTAGCATAATTAACCAAACCCATTGATGAAGGTAACATATTCAGAAAGTTTATTACAATACTGTAATACCTTGGTAGCATAATTAACCAAACCCATTGATGAAGGTAACATATTCAGAAAGTTTATTACAATACTGTAATACCTTGGCAGCATAATTAACCAAACCCATTGATGAAGGTAACATATTCAGAAAGTTTATTACAATACTGTAATACCTTGGCAGCATAATTAACCAAACCCATTGATGAAGGTAACATATTCAGAAAGTTTATTACAATACTGTAATACCTTGGTAGCATAATTAACCAAACCCATTGATGAAGGTAACATATTCAGAAAGTTTATTACAATACTGTAATACCTTGGCAGCATAATTAACCAAACCCATTGATGAAGGTAACATATTCAGAAAGTTTATTACAATACTGTAATACCTTGGCAGCATAATTAACCAAACCCATTGATGAAGGTAACATATTCAGAAAGTTTATTACAATACTGTAATACCTTGGCAGCATAATTAACTAAACCCATTGATGAAGGTAACATATTCAGAAAGTTTATTACAATACTGTAATACCTTGGCAGCATAATTAACTAAACCCATTGATGAAGGTAACATATTCAGAAAGTTTATTACAACACTGTAATACCTTGGTAGCATAATTAACCAAACCCATTGATGAAGGTAACATATTCAGAAAGTTTATTACAATACTGTAATACCTTGGTAGCATAATTAACCAAACCCATTGATGAAGGTAACATATTCAGAAAGTTTATTACAATACTGTAATACCTTGGCAGCATAATTAACCAAACCCATTGATGAAGGTAACATATTCAGAAAGTTTATTACAATACTGTAATACCTTGGCAGCATAATTAACCAAACCCATTGATGAAGGTAACATATTCAGAAAGTTTATTACAATACTGTAATACCTTGGCAGCATAATTAACCAAACCCATTGATGAAGGTAACATATTCAGAAAGTTTATTACAATACTGTATATTCATAAATATATATTGCATATACTTTTATTTCAGCCGTTTACTGCTACAAATCACTTTTCTCCCAGATGACTTTCAGCAAAAAGGTATGTGCCATGTTTATCATGCAAGTCAATAAATTTAGTCACAGGTAAAGTTTTGAACAATTCAGTCAATTCATCATTTTCTCAGCATAGAATTTGAAACAGTGAACTTACGTTTGAAGACATATAAATTGATAGGAATAAAACTTACGTGTGAAGACATATAAATTGATTGGAATAAGACTTACATGTGAAGACACATATAAATTGATAGGAATAAAACTGTGTGAAGACATATAAATTTATTGGAATAAAATTTGCGTGTGAAGACATATAAATTGATAGGAATAAAATTTATGTATGAAGACACATAAATTGATAGGAATAAAACTTACATGTAAAGACACATAAATTGATTGGAATAAAACTTACATGTAAAGACACATATAAATTGATTGGAATAAAACTTATGTGTAAAGACACATATAAATTGATTGGAATAAAACTTACATGTAAAGACACATAAATTGATAGGAATAAAACTTATGTGTAAAGACACATATAAATTGATTGGAATAAAACTTACATGTAAAGACACATAAATTGATAGGAATAAAACTTACATGTAAAGACACATATAAATTGATTGGAATAAAACTTACATGTAAAGACACATATAAATTGATTGGAATAAAACTTACATGTAAAGACATATAAATTGATAGGAATAAAACTTACATGTAAAGACATAAATTGATAGGAATAAAACTTACATTTGAAGACATATATAAATTGGTAGGAATAAAACGTGTGAAGACGCATATAAATTGATAGGAATAAAACTTACATGTAAAGACACATATAAATTGATTGGAATAAAACTTACATGTAAAGACACATATAAATTGATAGGAATAAAACTTACATGTAAAGACACATATAAATTGATTGGAATAAAACTTACATGTAAAGACGCATATAAATTGATAGGAATAAAACTTACATGTAAAGACACATATAAATTGATAGGAATAAAACTTACATGTAAAGACACATATAAATTGATTGGAATAAAACTTACATGTAAAGACACATATAAATTGATTGGAATAAAACTTACATGTAAAGACACATAAATTGATTGGAATAAAACTTACATGTAAAGACATAAATTGATAGGAATAAAACTTACATTTGAAGACATATATAAATTGGTAGGAATAAAACGTGTGAAGACGCATATAAATTGATAGGAATAAAACTTACATGTAAAGACACATAAATTGATTGGAATAAAACTTACATGTAAAGACACATATAAATTGATTGGAATAAAACTTATGTGTAAAGACACATATAAATTGATTGGAATAAAACTTACATGTAAAGACACATAAATTGATAGGAATAAAACTTATGTGTAAAGACACATATAAATTAATAGCAATAAAACTTACATGTAAAGACACATAAATTGATTGGAATAAAACTTAGGTGTAAAGACACATATAAATTAATAGCAATAAAACTTACATGTAAAGACACATAAATTGATTGGAATAAAACTTAGGTGTAAAGACACATAAATTGATTGGAATAAAACTTAGGTGTAAAGACACATAAATTGATTGGAATAAAACTTAGGTGTAAAGACACATATAAATTAATAGCAATAAAACTTACATGTAAAGACACATAAATTGATTGGAATAAAACTTAGGTGTAAAGACACATAAATTGATTGGAATAAAACTTAGGTGTAAAGACACATATAAATTAATAGCAATAAAACTTACATGTAAAGACACATAAATTGATTGGAATAAAACTTAGGTGTAAAGACACATAAATTGATTGGAATAAAACTTACGTGTAAAGACACATAAATTGATTGGAATAAAACTTACATGTAAAGACACATAAATTGATTGGAATAAAACTTAGGTGTAAAGACACATAAATTGATTGGAATAAAACTTACATGTAAAGACACATAAATTGATAGGAATAAAACTTACGTGTAAAGACACATAAATTGATTGGAATAAAACTTACATGTAAAGACACATAAATTGATTGGAATAAAACTTACGTGTAAAGACACATAAATTGATTGGAATAAAACTTACGTGTAAAGACACATAAATTGATTGGAATAAAACTTACATGTAAAGACACATAAATTGATTGGAATAAAACTTAGGTGTAAAGACACATAAATTGATTGGAATAAAACTTACGTGTAAAGACACATAAATTGATTGGAATAAAACTTACATGTAAAGACACATAAATTGATTGGAATAAAACTTACGTGTAAAGACACATAAATTGATTGGAATAAAACTTACGTGTAAAGACACATATAAATTGATAGGAATAAAACTTACATGTAAAGACACATAAATTGATTGGAATAAAACTTACGTGTAAAGACACATAAATTGATTGGAATAAAACTTACGTGTAAAGACACATAAATTGATTGGAATAAAACTTAGGTGTAAAGACACATAAATTGATTGGAATAAAACTTACATGTAAAGACACATAAATTGATTGGAATAAAACTTACGTGTAAAGACACATAAATTGATTGGAATAAAACTTACATGTAAAGACACATAAATTGATTGGAATAAAACTTACGTGTAAAGACCCATAAATTGATTGGAATAAAACTTACATGTAAAGACACATAAATTGATTGGAATAAAACTTACGTGTAAAGACACATAAATTGATTGGAATAAAACTTACGTGTAAAGACACATAAATTGATTGGAATAAAACTTACGTGTAAAGACACATATAAATTAATAGCAATAAAACTTACGTGTAAAGACACATAAATTGATTGGAATAAAACTTATGTGTAAAGACACATATAAATTGATTGGAATAAAACTTACATGTAAAGACACATAAATTGATAGGAATAAAACTTACATGTAAAGACACATATAAATTGATTGGAATAAAACTTACATGTAAAGACACATAAATTGATAGGAATAAAACTTATGTGTAAAGACACATATAAATTGATTGGAATAAAACTTACATGCAAAGACACATAAATTGATAGGAATAAAACTTACATGTAAAGACGCATATAAATTGATTGGAATAAAACTTACATGTAAAGACACATATAAATTGATTGGAATCAAACTTACATGTAAAGACACATAAATTGATTGGAATAAAACTTACTTGTAAAGACACATAAATTGATTGGAATAAAACTTACGTGTAAAGACACATAAATTGATTGGAATAAAACTTACATGTAAAGACACATAAATTGATTGGAATAAAACTTACGTGTAAAGACACATAAATTGATTGGAATAAAACTTACGTGTAAAGACACATAAATTGATTGGAATAAAACTTACGTGTAAAGACACATAAATTGATTGGAATAAAACTTACATGTAAAGACACATAAATTGATTGGAATAAAACTTACGTGTAAAGACACATAAATTGATTGGAATAAAACTTACGTGTAAAGACACATAAATTGATTGGAATAAAACTTACGTGTAAAGACACATAAATTGATTGGAATAAAACTTACGTGTAAAGACACATATAAATTAATAGCAATAAAACTTACGTGTAAAGACACATAAATTGATTGGAATAAAACTTACGTGTAAAGACACATAAATTGATTGGAATAAAACTTAGGTGTAAAGACACATAAATTGATTGGAATAAAACTTCCGTGTAAAGACACATAAATTGATTGGAATAAAACTTACGTGTAAAGACACATAAATTAATAGCAATAAAACTTACGTGTAAAGACACATAAATTGATTGGAATAAAACTTACGTGTAAAGACACATAAATTGATTGGAATAAAACTTACGTGTAAAGACACATAAATTGATAGAAATAAAACTTATGTGTAAAGACACATAAATTGATAGCAATAAAACTTCCGTGTAAAGACACATAAATTGATTGGAATAAAACTTACGTGTAAAGACACATAAATTGATAGAAATAAAACTTATGTGTAAAGACACATAAATTGATAGCAATAAAACTTACGTGTAAAGACACATAAATTGATAGCAATAAAACTTACGTGTAAAGACACATAAATTGATAGAAATAAAACTTACGTGTAAAGACACATAAATTGATAGAAATAAAACTTACATTTGAAGACATATATAAATTGATAGGAATAAAACTTACACGTAAAGACACATAAATTGATAGAAATAAAACTTACATTTGAAGACATATATAAATTGATAGGAATAAAACTTCCGTGTAAAGACACATAAATTGATAGGAATAAAACTTACGTGTAAAGACACATAAATTGATAGGAATAAAACTTACGTGTAAAGACACATAAATTGATTGGAATAAAACTTACGTGTAAAGACACATAAATTGATTGGAATAAAACTTACGTGTAAAGACACATAAATTGATAGGAATAAAACTTACGTGTAAAGACACATAAATTGATTGGAATAAAACTTACGTGTAAAGACACATAAATTGATTGGAATAAAACTTACGTGTAAAGACACATAAATTGATAGGAATAAAACTTACGTGTAAAGACACATAAATTGATAGAAATAAAACTTACATTTGAAGACATATATAAAGTAATAGGAATAAAACTTTCACTTATTTATGGTCATTTTTAGGTTGATTACAGTCAAAGTATGTAGACACAATTTAAGTAAATAGCTTCTATTAGGTAATATTGGTAGCAACCCTCCTAGTCTTTTATTGGAAGATGTTAAAATTGAATAAAACCTTATTCCAAATTTAAAAGCTTATTATTGGCTTAGAATATTGTATCATCAAAATCATTTTATTAATTTTGAACAACTGTTTAATGTAATAAAATCCCAGAGAAAACAAACTAACAAATTTCAACTTTAGGCTTATACTTTGTACTGTAGACAGTTTTTTTATTCGGAGGGAGGTGTAATTTCCATAGCATACATACATGAATATTAAAACAGTTATTCACAGTTTATAAACATTATTATATTTTAACTGAAAGGCTTTCTGTAAAAAGTAATAATAATGGATAAGTGTCTTAGCGAATGGAAGAATGATTGTCTTGATGAATTCACATATATGTCACATTAAGACATGTAAAATATGTGAATAAATGCTGCTAATTCATTTATTTCATTTTATTTGTTATTCTTAAGTCATAACTGCATTGTTAATATTTATTGATTGATATGTTTAACTGGTTACAGATATTGTTAATTATTCAAAATGGGATTTTTACCATGCATTTAGTGAATTTGAAAAACTTGAAAGTTTTTTACTTTTAAATCAAAATCTGGCACCCTTAATCTCCTTAGACAATTTATGCATCAAATTTAAGATCAGAATGTTCATGAAAAATATGTATATACTTTGAAGATCACATACAAGTGAGAGTTAAATTTGCATCATAATATCTTCAGCATGCCTAGTGATATTTTAATTCTTCAATTTCCACACTGTGGTTACATTTTGTGATTGTCAGGAAAATTTCATGAATATTCATAGTTATTAGTCATTATTAAACCTAGTTACATAATTTTCCAAATAAACCACATGCAGCACACGAGTCACAGAATAATTGATTTTGTACAGAACGATTTAATTATAATTTTCCTTTCAACTTGTGTTAAGATGTAAAGTAAATAAGCAATACTAACTATAATACATATTTAGAAAGATAAATTTATTGACTTTTATTTTAGATATAATTTTTCTCATTCTTTAATGAAGACAGTAACATGGAAAAAGTATGGGGACCATGTACAACTATGACAGTTCCTGAATATATTTTCCCTTTACTGGGGTTGCTAATATTAAGAGAATAGAGGTCTTTAGGACCATAAACTGTATCCTGTCATTGACAGATCTTTCTGTGGTAATCAGAAATGAAACTTGAGGCCAAGAGTTGTGAAAGCATTAGACCAATTTTGCACAGTTTTCAGGATCAGATGAAAACAGTTGTGAATTCTGAACACATTTGAACTATTATTGATTGAGACAGGGACCCATTTTCTTGTTATTGCATAGGCTTTTTCCATTATTGATCTTGCATCCATAATTTATAGATGAATTCCTTTGCACACATTATCCTGGTGAACTTTGATCCTATAATTGACAGTTATGTAAGAGATGAAAACTAAATATAGTTTGAAGTATATTGATATATGTACTGTACATGTGTATTGACTTAGTAATTATAATATCTGATATGTAGTGATAAAGGCATGCATCCTTTTTGTTTGATGTCTATAATAATATGGTAAACGTGTCACTTACAAAGGGTCCTTTCTATATGACTGACTCTGTACATGTCCTTGGGATTTTATAATCTAAGGTAAATAGTCTGCTCATGCGAAAAATTGCTGTAGGACTCTGGTATGGGACACACACTGACTAGTAAACTTCTTTTATGAGTCATGTATTGGACACTTATTGGCTTGCAAACACTTTTCTGTTTATTGTGGCTGAACTTTTTCCATGCACAGCACTTTTACTTTTAGAGCCATCCATATTAATTTAATCTCTATTGTCTAAAATTCATTCTCTCTTTGTTTCAGCAAGATACAGTAGGTTAAAACTGGTATAATGATTATATGTATTTTTGAGATGAAGATGAAAGTTTTATCTGAAAGGCTGTAAAGTCAGAAGAGCTGTGTTCCTGTTTTTGGGTGCTGTGTGTTTATCAACAATTGCTATTTTGACCTTTTTTTTTGAAAAATACTTCATCAGTTTTGAAAAAATTTCAAAGAGAATCATGGGCTGAAGGGTTCTAAAATTTATTTGAATTGTGCCTATCTGCTGTCAAAAATGGCCTTATGTATAAGCAGACCCCACCTCCCCCCCAAAAAATGATGCCATTTCACCATTAAATGTTGTCTCTGCTATTCAAAATAGCAGCAGAGAGGGTGAACAGACCAACTTTTACAGGCGTCGATTTAGCAAACTGAGGCTTTCTCGAAAATGCTTAATATAAGCCTCCATTCATCAAAATAAAATTGAAAAAAAAAACGACGCCATTTTTGTTGTCACCATCCCCTTTGCTGCTTGGAACTTTCAGTTCTGAGTTAACGATGCTTGGAAAATTCGTGGAGTTTTCGGGTAAAAAAAAAGACGCCATTTAGTTGACGTTCACCTCCTCGGCTGCTAATGCGCTAACTAAATATTTGATCAAGTCCTTAAGATTTCACAAACAAACTAATTTGTAAAACCTCACCTCGTAAATCAATCAGATTATTAGATTGGTCAGTGAGTTTGAAATTAATTCTCGTTAACAAATTATTATGACATCGCATATAGACTAGATTAGTTGGGTCTTCAATAATTAGAAATCCTGGAGGAGCCGTTGGTGCAAATGAGTATAAAATATATCCTTGCTGAGCTTGATTTGATTGTTCGAGATTTATTTGATAATTTCCTTCGATAACGTCACATACTAAATTGAGCGCAATCACCGTTGAAATATTCACATTGTTCGGAGCAATATGTCTACCGCCGCCTTCTGGATCATTATTATATTTCAGAATATTTGCTGTAGGATTCTTCAATTTTTTCCAATTATCGTGGATTCTTTTGAACCCAATATCAATAGCATCGTCAAGTTGTTTCTTTAGTTTATCCGGGTTATATCCAGGGATTTTAAAATCTTTAATCTCTGTTTTATTAATATTGTATAGATCCGCAAACTTATCATGTAATATCTCTTCATTTAATACTTCTTGAATAATTATCGAGTGAAATATTTTCATATCATAGATGATTTTATTACCCGTTTCTACGATGCTGATAAACTCGTCTTTAGTGAGAGAGCCGGATTTAAGAGATATTAGCAGTAGTGAAAAATCATTATTCATTACTGTGAAATTTCCGTTGATGAGAGGGAGGTAGATTGAATGAAAAACTTTTATATTTATGAACTTATCGGGGGTATAATCTTGATAACTTTTGACTTCATTGACGGGTTTTATTTTGTTGGTGATATAATCGGATTTTTTAGGTTCGGGTGGAAAATCCTTCGAATTTTCTCGCGAGTTATCCGGTGGTAATTCAGGCCATCCTAACACTGATCTTATAGAACTCTGATAAATATCTACAACGTATCCTTCTGTATTTATCTCGATAGCAGATGATAGTGTTGGTTCATGAACTGTTATAGCGATTTTTGATTCTTTTCCAGTGAGAGATTTTATTCTTCGTTGAAATTCAGCGTTGATCTGTTCGATTTGATATGACCCAGTTGGTATAGAAACTGGTGTTCCGTCTTCACGATTCTTGTTTGCAAATACCAAGGAATTATTCGGTTGTTGACCACCAAATGCTACCGATCTAATATTAGGCCAGCTATGATACACTCGTAGTTTTGCTAGTGCGATCTCGCTCACGGGAACAGGAATTGGAAAATTAACACTAAATTCGGGACGTGTTGAGGTTATTGATATCGTGCTTGTTTTCACTGGTGTTGTATTTGTTACTGTTTGTTGAAGTAGTTCTTGCGACAACATTATTATTATTATTCTGCTCTAATTTCAGCATTGTTGATTTATACAATTGAGCCATAGTTGAAAATTCGCTATCTGATATTGTTGTGTCATCCAACGACGATGATATCAACGAGGATAATTGCGAGTAACCGGCAGATGCAATATGATATTTAATTAAATAATCATGTAGTTTACTCTGGCTACACGATGATAGTTTTTTTGTGATCCCAGTTAATATACCAGCAATTGTAGCCACTGCGGAAATAGCGATTGGAACTACGACCGGAGCAATCATTGTAACCGAAGATAGTATTATTCCAGCAGCAGTGATTACTCCTGACACCGAGTACACGGTGATATCAACTGTGGTTATTCTTCGTTTGTATTTTTTGATTTTTATTTGATATTCTTCACAGAGAGAACTGAGTTTAGTTTGAAACTCTTTGACTTGATCATAGCGATACTGATTCGATGATGGAGTCATTTTATTTTAAAAGTGTTAGCATTTTCAATTACGAAATTCTGAAAGAATTTTTAAATCAATTTAATTGTTTACTTAAATCCACTACGAATTCTACGTACCACGTTACTGAAACCTTGGCTAGATTTCCATCTGTATTTGTTATCGTGAATTGTTCAGTTGTATCCTTGTCGATGATCGTTGATATCGTATTATTGACTCCAGATGAACTACTTGATGATATTTCAAACTGAGTCGGTGATACTATTATTAATCGATAAATACCCTTGACTGCTGCGGTTACGGTTAAAATATTGTTTGTGGGAGTCCACATAAATGATCCGTATTGAATCGTGTATACTACGTTGTTGACGATAGATTTATTATGAGGAATTTTTACTTTTTCAACAACGCTTATCATTCTCATTGCATCATCCCTTATTGCGTTGTTGAATGTTTTAAGTTCATCGATGGATTTTTTAATATCGGGAAGTGTTATTTCAATTTTATCAAATGGGCTCCCAATAAACTTGTCCATGAGGTTTTTACGAAACGTCATAAATAGTTTCGTGTGTTTTTCATATTCGGATTGAAGAGTTGCTAGTTCCAATATAGAATCTTTTATTGTGGTGAGTTTTGGTGTGGTCACTGGTGGATTTCCAAAAAATTCTAGTATGGGTTTGTCAATTTTGTCAACTATATTTCTTTGTAATGCAGTAAACTGATCAAATGCAACTATATGATCGTCATACTTATCATTAAGCGATTTTAATGAATTCACCGTGTTATCGTATGCTGCTAATTTATCCGTAATCGTTGAAACAAGTACACCTGGTTTGAGTTTACCCCCATCAGAAAATAACGCGATAGTATCCTCTGCTGCGTCTCGTTGTTTAACCAAAATATCATTAAGAGAGATATTACTACTTTTCAATTTACCCTGACGATCTTGAAATACAACTATTTCACCAGGATCAACATTTGCTAGGTTTAATATTTCAGCTATTTCATCTTCGATTAGTTTTTTAATATCCTTGTTATCAACGGTTTCAACTCCACTATCAGGTTTCTTCAGCGATGATAAAGATCGTCCCCAAATATCAATCATTATTATAGAAATATTTTCATCGTTTAAATCCGATGGATTTTCAATCTAAAGATTTTTAATCTAAAATTCTTTCAGAATTTTTTAAAGAGATTTGCCGCTAGTATACTCATTTACTACTATATGAGGTGGTTTCGAAAATCTTTTGGATATAGCATCAAGTACGTTTAATACTTCATTACCACATATTGGTGGATCAAGCATTGTTTGTGTTGGTAACGTAGAATACCAAGTCTTCATTGGAAAATCTTTTATATAACGCATAAATTCTTTCGGCGGCGCTAATCCATACGAGTCAAAATAAATAATCCCACGTGGATCAATCGCGTATGCAACCCAGTGAGTTCCAGGTCCGGAGCTGTTATCTAAATTAATAATACCGGTTTCAACATCATTTGGTTGTGCCGGTAACTGATCTCTCATAAAAACCCCTCTGAAATTTTTTATTTTTAATTTTTTAGCGGTATCAATTAAATCAAAATTGGACATAGGAACTATATCGTTCCTGGAATTCGAAGACCCTTTCCGCTGTACCATGAACTCGGGGTTCCTGGTAGTCTTAGACCCTTTCCTTTTTTTTTATACCCTTTTCCAGTTGCCTTTTTCAATGCCATTCCTGCTGCGGTACCAATAGCTCCTAATGCTGCTGCCTTCGCTACCGCTGGGGCTGCTGCGGCAATCAACCCTGGAATCAACCCTAACAACGGGAATATACCACCAGTCTTTTCCATATTTTTAATCGCGCTCGTAGAAAGAGTAACCTGAACTCCTTTTTTTTCTTTAAACGCTTTATTGAAGTGATTAACCTGAGTTTTTGTCAGCGATAGTTTATTCCCTCCGCCATTCATTTGATTAAATTTCAGCGTTATTGTGGTTCCACATTGCTTAGCTGATTTGGATTGTAATTTTTTTAGCTGACCAGGTGTCAACGTAACATTGATATTACTATACGACATTATACAAAATAGATTGATTCTAAATTCAAATTGCTTTGCAATTTTCAATGTAAGTATTTCTAAATTCAATTAAAGATTTTCCACTGGTGCATCTACCAGTCTCATTCGTCCACCAACACCTTCAAGTATCATTGATTTATCACTAAGAATAACAGCAACCGCTCTATAATTAGCGATACCAGCAGGAAGGGTTACACGAGCTCGGAAGTGTATATCAACTACGGACTGTTTCATCAAGTCAAGATGTTCCAACGAAAAGTAATAAATCGGATACAGACCTTTAAAATCCAATTGTGATATTTGTAGACCAGTATCTACATTTTGATCACGTCCCATAAATGATAGCAATCGATGATAAACTCGTGCAATGTGGTTGTTTTCATAGTTAAGTTGTATATCCTCGGATGGTTCTTGCTGTCCGTTTATTTTCAACGAGACTTCATTAACACCTATCTGATCAAATATCATGTGGGAATGTTCTTGATTATTTAATCGCGCTCTATTCTGTAGCGCAATAAAAATATGCCGTGGAGCTGAAACACCCTGTCGTGCTGCCAAATGCCATGTAAGTGTACCATCAATATTAGAATCCATGGTATCTGTGGACGTTGTCAACCAGCTTAATAATCTCTTCCCCCCTTGATCCATAAATGATAGCAACCGCGGTTCTACTGACAATGATGGAGTCAACACTGGCATCCACAGTGATAGTTTTGATAAAATTACTTTACCAGCGGCAACGCCAGCAGCGCGCCAGATTGCATTATTATCATCACCCTTTCTCACTAGTGCTACAGTATGCTTTACTCCATAAATAACTTTTCTGACGTTTCTACAAAATCCAAATATGTGATGGAGCGGAATCGCACATGAAAAATGTCGATGTTGTCCCTGCAATGTTCCTTTTCGTGTTGCAAACCCTAAATTGAAATTATTATTAACGCTTCCGAGAATATCAAAGGCAGCAGCTGGTCTGTCTCTATGTTCAGGGGTATCAGGTTGTACAGCTGCAGTACCTGCTGGAGTATTTATTTTAATATACGGAATGTGCTCAGCGTGATCAGTAATATCCTTAGAGAACATCATAGATGGACCGGCCGATCTTGTATAATCGTCAGAGTATCTTGCTAGCCCTAGTATTGTTGTTGCTACATCAACTTCACGTTCAATAGATTCGATTTCTTTTCCATCAATGAGATATCTTGCGCTTTCAAATAAAGCCATGATGCCATTGTTAACAAAACCAACTCGGATAGTTGGGTCATTTGCATATGGTGTATCATTATACTGTAAAAGTTCACCTTCGACTTCAATAAAAGCTTCAGCGGGTAAAAAGTATTTACTGGTATCATGAACTTGAAGTTCAATTCTTCCACGAAGATCAGGTTGTACTGCGTGATAAGCAAAAAATTGATAATCACGTACAGAAGTATCTTTAAGCACTGGGGCTTCCATGTCAAATGCAACATCAGGGTTTTGTTTGAACATTTTTATTATATATCCGATGGTCTAAATCAAAAATTCTGAAAGAATTCTGAAGGAATTTTGAATTGAAAACCCCAGGAATTCATTTAGAGAAAATCGATTTTCATGAAATTATGTCGACGGATTAGCCAAAAAACAATACAAAATCAATAAAAAAAACATCGAAAATTCGATGAAACAACATATTTTTAGCCTCACAGGATAAAAAATCTGATCAAAATCGATTTTCTCTAAATGAATTCCTTGGGTTTTCATCCTCGATTTTCATGAAATTTTGTCGATGAATTGCATAAAAACACTAGAAAAATGAGTAAAAACACTAGAAAAATGAGTAAAAAAAGTAAAAAATCTAACAAAATTAGCAAAAAATAAATATTTTATAATATAAAAATAATTTTCAAAATTCTAAAGAATTTTTAAACTAATTATTTAGTTGGGTGTATTTTAATAATGATGATGAAAATATCTGATAATGAAGATAACGTAAGTAGAATCACAAGTGATTCTGATACAAGTGATTCTGACACAAATATTTCTAATGCTAGCATTTCTACAATAACCATAACAACTGAGCATCCTATTCAAATAAATAGAATCACAAGTGATTCTGACACAAATATTTCTAATGCAGCTGTACAACCTGATACCCCTGAACATAGAGACAGACCAGCTGCTGCCTTTGATATTCTCGGAAGCGTTAATAATAATTTCAATTTAGGGTTTGCAACACGAAAAGGAACATTGCAGGGACAACATCGACATTTTTCATGTGCGATTCCGCTCCATCACATATTTGGATTTTGTAGAAACGTCAGAAAAGTTATTTATGGAGTAAAGCATACTGTAGCACTAGTGAGAAAGGGTGATGATAATAATGCAATCTGGCGCGCTGCTGGCGTTGCCGCTGGTAAAGTAATTTTATCAAAACTATCACTGTGGATGCCAGTGTTGACTCCATCATTGTCAGTAGAACCGCGGTTGCTATCATTTATGGATCAAGGGGGGAAGAGATTATTAAGCTGGTTGACAACGTCCACAGATACCATGGATTCTAATATTGATGGTACACTTACATGGCATTTGGCAGCACGACAGGGTGTTTCAGCTCCACGGCATATTTTTATTGCGCTACAGAATAGAGCGCGATTAAATAATCAAGAACATTCCCACATGATATTTGATCAGATAGGTGTTAATGAAGTCTCGTTGAAAATAAACGGACAGCAAGAACCATCCGAGGATATACAACTTAACTATGAAAACAACCACATTGCACGAGTTTATCATCGATTGCTATCATTTATGGGACGTGATCAAAATGTAGATACTGGTCTACAAATATCACAATTGGATTTTAAAGGTCTGTATCCGATTTATTACTTTTCGTTGGAACATCTTGACTTGATGAAACAGTCCGTAGTTGATATACACTTCCGAGCTCGTGTAACCCTTCCTGCTGGTATCGCTAATTATAGAGCGGTTGCTGTTATTCTTAGTGATAAATCAATGATACTTGAAGGTGTTGGTGGACGAATGAGACTGGTAGATGCACCAGTGGAAAATCTTTAATTGAATTTAGAAATACTTACATTGAAAATTGCAAAGCAATTTGAATTTAGAATCAATCTATTTTGTATAATGTCGTATAGTAATATCAATGTTACGTTGACACCTGGTCAGCTAAAAAAATTACAATCCAAATCAGCTAAGCAATGTGGAACCACAATAACGCTGAAATTTAATCAAATGAATGGCGGAGGGAATAAACTATCGCTGACAAAAACTCAGGTTAATCACTTCAATAAAGCGTTTAAAGAAAAAAAAGGAGTTCAGGTTACTCTTTCTACGAGCGCGATTAAAAATATGGAAAAGACTGGTGGTATATTCCCGTTGTTAGGGTTGATTCCAGGGTTGATTGCCGCAGCAGCCCCAGCGGTAGCGAAGGCAGCAGCATTAGGAGCTATTGGTACCGCAGCAGGAATGGCATTGAAAAAGGCAACTGGAAAAGGGTATAAAAAAAAAGGAAAGGGTCTAAGACTACCAGGAACCCCGAGTTCATGGTACAGCGGAAAGGGTCTTCGAATTCCAGGAACGATATAGTTCCTATGTCCAATTTTGATTTAATTGATACCGCTAAAAAATTAAAAATAAAAAATTTCAGAGGGGTTTTTATGAGAGATCAGTTACCGGCACAACCAAATGATGTTGAAACCGGTATTATTAATTTAGATAACAGCTCCGGACCTGGAACTCACTGGGTTGCATACGCGATTGATCCACGTGGGATTATTTATTTTGACTCATATGGATTAGCGCCGCCGAAAGAATTTATGCGTTATATAAAAGATTTTCCAATGAAGACTTGGTATTCTACGTTACCAACACAAACAATGCTTGATCCACCAATATGTGGTAATGAAGTATTAAACGTACTTGATGCTATATCCAAAAGATTTTCGAAACCACCTCATATAGTAGTAAATGAGTATACTAGCAGCAAATCTCTTTAAAAAATTCTGAAAGAATTTTAGATTAAAAATCTTTAGATTGAAAATCCATCGGATTTAAACGATGAAAATATTTCTATAATAATGATTGATATTTGGGGACGATCTTTATCATCGCTGAAGAAACCTGATAGTGGAGTTGAAACCGTTGATAACAAGGATATTAAAAAACTAATCGAAGATGAAATAGCTGAAATATTAAACCTAGCAAATGTTGATCCTGGTGAAATAGTTGTATTTCAAGATCGTCAGGGTAAATTGAAAAGTAGTAATATCTCTCTTAATGATATTTTGGTTAAACAACGAGACGCAGCAGAGGATACTATCGCGTTATTTTCTGATGGGGGTAAACTCAAACCAGGTGTACTTGTTTCAACGATTACGGATAAATTAGCAACATACGATAACACGGTGAATTCATTAAAATCGCTTAATGATAAGTATGACGATCATATAGTTGCATTTGATCAGTTTACTGCATTACAAAGAAATATAGTTGACAAAATTGACAAACCCATACTAGAATTTTTTGGAAATCCACCAGTGACCACACCAAAACTCACCACAATAAAAGATTCTATATTGGAACTAGCAACTCTTCAATCCGAATATGAAAAACACACGAAACTATTTATGACGTTTCGTAAAAACCTCATGGACAAGTTTATTGGGAGCCCATTTGATAAAATTGAAATAACACTTCCCGATATTAAAAAATCCATCGATGAACTTAAAACATTCAACAACGCAATAAGGGATGATGCAATGAGAATGATAAGCGTTGTTGAAAAAGTAAAAATTCCTCATAATAAATCTATCGTCAACAACGTAGTATACACGATTCAATACGGATCATTTATGTGGACTCCCACAAACAATATTTTAACCGTAACCGCAGCAGTCAAGGGTATTTATCGATTAATAATAGTATCACCGACTCAGTTTGAAATATCATCAAGTAGTTCATCTGGAGTCAATAATACGATATCAACGATCATCGACAAGGATACAACTGAACAATTCACGATAACAAATACAGATGGAAATCTAGCCAAGGTTTCAGTAACGTGGTACGTAGAATTCGTAGTGGATTTAAGTAAACAATTAAATTGATTTAAAAATTCTTTCAGAATTTCGTAATTGAAAATGCTAACACTTTTAAAATAAAATGACTCCATCATCGAATCAGTATCGCTATGATCAAGTCAAAGAGTTTCAAACTAAACTCAGTTCTCTCTGTGAAGAATATCAAATAAAAATCAAAAAATACAAACGAAGAATAACCACAGTTGATATCACCGTGTACTCGGTGTCAGGAGTAATCACTGCTGCTGGAATAATACTATCTTCGGTTACAATGATTGCTCCGGTCGTAGTTCCAATCGCTATTTCCGCAGTGGCTACAATTGCTGGTATATTAACTGGGATCACAAAAAAACTATCATCGTGTAGCCAGAGTAAACTACATGATTATTTAATTAAATATCATATTGCATCTGCCGGTTACTCGCAATTATCCTCGTTGATATCATCGTCGTTGGATGACACAACAATATCAGATAGCGAATTTTCAACTATGGCTCAATTGTATAAATCAACAATGCTGAAATTAGAGCAGAATAATAATAATAATGTTGTCGCAAGAACTACTTCAACAAATAGTAACAAATACAACACCAGTGAAAACAAGCACGATATCAATAACCTCAACACGTCCCGAATTTAGTGTTAATTTTCCAATTCCTGTTCCCGTGAGCGAGATCGCACTAGCAAAACTACGAGTGTATCATAGCTGGCCTAATATTAGATCGGTAGCATTTGGTGGTCAACAACCGAATAATTCCTTGGTATTTGCAAACAAGAATCGTGAAGACGGAACACCAGATTGGCAGGTTGTTTCTATACCAACTGGGTCATATCAAATCGAACAGATCAACGCTGAATTTCAACGAAGAATAAAATCTCTCACTGGAAAAGAATCAAAAATCGCTATAACAGTTCATGAACCAACACTATCATCTGCTATCGAGATAAATACAGAAGGATACGTTGTAGATATTTATCAGAGTTCTATAAGATCAGTGTTAGGATGGCCTGAATTACCACCGGATAACTCGCGAGAAAATTCGAAGGATTTTCCACCCGAACCTAAAAAATCCGATTATATCACCAACAAAATAAAACCCGTCAATGAAGTCAAAAGTTATCAAGATTATACCCCCGATAAGTTCATAAATAAAAAAGTTTTTCATTCAATCTACCTCCCTCTCATCAACGGAAATTTCACAGTAATGAATAATGATTTTTCACTACTGCTAATATCTCTTAAATCCGGCTCTCTCACTAAAGACGAGTTTATCAGCATCGTAGAAACGGGTAATAAAATCATCTATGATATGAAAATATTTCACTCGATAATTATTCAAGAAGTATTAAATGAAGAGATATTACATGATAAGTTTGCGGATCTATACAATATTAATAAAACGGAGATTAAAGATTTTAAAATCCCTGGATATAACCCGGATAAACTAAAGAAACAACTTGACGATGCTATTGATATTGGGTTCAAAAGAATCCACGATAATTGGAAAAAATTGAAGAATCCTACAGCAAATATTCTGAAATATAATAATGATCCAGAAGGCGGCGGTAGACATATTGCTCCGAACAATGTGAATATTTCAACGGTGATTGCGCTCAATTTAGTATGTGACGTTATCGAAGGAAATTATCAAATAAATCTCGAACAATCAAATCAAGCTCAGCAAGGATATATTTTATACTCATTTGCACCAACGGCTCCTCCAGGATTTCTAATTATTGAAGACCCAACTAATCTAGTCTATATGCGATGTCATAATAATTTGTTAACGAGAATTAATTTCAAACTCACTGACCAATCTAATAATCTGATTGATTTACGAGGTGAGGTTTTACAAATTAGTTTGTTTGTGAAATCTTAAGGACTTGATCAAATATTTAGTTAGCGCATTAGCAGCCGAGGAGGTGAACGTCAACTAAATGGCGTCTTTTTTTTTTACCCGAAAACTCCACGAATTTTCCAAGCATCGTTAACTCAGAACTGAAAGTTCCAAGCAGCAAAGGGGATGGTGACAACAAAAATGGCGTCGTTTTTTTTTTCAATTTTATTTTGATGAATGGAGGCTTATATTAAGCATTTTCGAGAAAGCCTCAGTTTGCTAAATCGACGCCTGTAAAAGTTGGTCTGTTCACCCTCTCTGCTGCTAAAATACAAAAACCTTTCTACAGCTTCTAAAATAACCGCATGACAAAATTTGAACAATTTTGACAGAAAGCAGCTTGGCATAAAGGGCTTTAAAGTTTTTTAAACTGATGCTGATCAGATATATGGCTATCATTACTGAAATTGAAAAACCTATAAAAGATCAGAATTTGACCAATTTTGACACAGTGTCCTGGCTCATGGGGTCTTTGAAATGGCGGTGATATGCCATCGGATGTGGATAATGATACAGAAGCTTGAGATACCTTTAAACAATTGATATTAATTAATTATGTAATACTTATCTGCTACTAATGCAGGATTCCCCTTCCCACCTGGCTTTCCTTTAGTCTCTGTCCAAGTCAAAAGAGGAAGATATTCCTTGTGTGAGATAGGACTTAGGAATAAGATTTGGATTATGTTATTTTATCTTTCTGGTTTTTATTTGTATAATGTGGTCAATAGTACTGGAAGACATTTCAAGTAAATGCTTCATACTGATGTAGATTTCTTGGCCATCTGCTCTTTTATTTATCTGTTATATGTCAACCAGATGAGCAATCTCAAACCACCTTGGAACTCTTGTTTCAGACACTATAAGTATAGAGCAAAGCATTGCCACTGCATTCAAGTTTCACTGCTTCAAAGATGTCATCGTCAACAAAGTGGATCCAAAGGTAGGTGTTCATGATAATTCCACAGAAGAATATTACTATAAATGTATTCAAATATGCTGATGTTTGGAGTCAAGAAATGCATGGATGTGAATGCCATCAGCATGACAACTGAGGATGTTTCATTTGCCAGCTTTATAATGTCTCAGTCACTTGAGACAGAAAGATTGCCAGTTTGAAATAAGGCCCAATCTTTATTATATTTGGCCTCGCTCACAGTTTTAACGGCAAGCTGTTGACTGCGATGCCACAGCCAGATGATACCAGTACTGAAACTTGAAATTCACATTCACTTTGCCCACTACACCAAATAATTTAAGTTTTGGACCACCTGAGGTTCCCATCACAGTGAACAAAAGGCATTCCTCAACCATCAGAAATCAGTATCTGCATGAATATCATCATGAATAGCTTGTATTCATGTACAATCTGTGCCCATTGGGTTCTATCTCTTCTGGACCTCTTTGTGATAAGGTTAAGCCAAGTTCCTTTGCTTTTGTCTCTCACCTGTCCAGTATCCAAAATGTTAGTGTCTTTGGACTGAACTGGATTGGTCATGATTAATATGACTCTCACCCAACCTGTCTGCTTCCCGAGGTCATTCAGAAAGTGGATAAGTTTGCAGACTAATCTGATTGTACCTCATAAGTGGGAAAATTCATGAATCCTCATTCTCTTGAGAGATTCCTTGGAAAAGCCTGCCTTTTTCTTTCCTTTTGAATAACTGCACATAGTTTTTCTGTCCCAACTCTGAAATATTCAGAATGCTCAAACTGTATGCCTGACTTAATATTAAACAAGAATTCAGAAAGAAATAGACTGAAAGCTGTGAATGGAAATTGAATTTTCTTTCAGTGGTTTAGATAAACACCTTTCCATTGAAAGCCTCAGCACCACAAATAGCTAACTTTCTCCATAGGCTTTTCAAGAAGTTAGAACCAGTCACAAAAGTAAGGTTATCATTCCACAATTTCAATTACATTTCACTATCATGTGTTACGTGCTTAGGCTCGAATAAGCAGCAACACAGAAAGAGTGAAAACTAACAAGCTTGTATAACTTGAACAATGAATTTATTAAGTACAATTATTTTCATAAAATAAATAAACTTACGGTTTTAGAGAATCAAATCCAACAAATATAGAATTCACAAAATAATCCACTAATGGAATTGCAAGTCCTGATAAATAAATGTTCTAATAGTTCCAGGTTCGAATCTTGACGATGTAATCCAAAATGGCTGACAATGTCATGTGATGCAGTTCTTGCATATAATTTAATATCTTCCAAATGAAAATCATAAACACATGTCCTTTTCCAGATAATTCTTTCTTCAATGAATTGACACAAAGTCCAGAACAAGATAATTAAAATTACAACTCAAACATGAATACACAACTAATAACTTAAAGCCCAGAGATTCTACTGAACTCTTCTATCCAAAACAACAGTCTATATAACTGTTTTTTCTTAAGTAAACAAGTGATCACGTGATTTTCTAGAAATTCATGGAAGGTCACTACCTTCAGCAAGTCACGTATTCTAGATATTTCTTACACCCCAAGAACTAAAAATAAAAGTTATCCTTGAAATTAACCAATAGTTTAAAAAACCTGTTTATCAATCTGAAGCAAGGTCAGATAAAGAGGTAACCAAGCCAAGGTCAAAAACTTGTTTACAGTTAGAATGGTCAACCTGAATTTTCTAGAAAAAATCTCCCAATTAATGAATATTAAACCCTAAATGACAAATTTGGATTTAACAATAAAAAATAAATAAATTAAATCCAATAGCCGTAACACATGGAAGAGAGGGCACATGACAGTACATAGACCTCTAAGACCTAGCCAGTTTCACCTTGTCTCAGCGAAATGCCTTGGCTCTTTGTCAGAAATGGAGCTACCATGGGTTCTGATGTGGCTGAACAAAGCACCGTTCAAACCACTGTGTAGAGCGACAGTGACTCATTTTTTTCTTTGAAGAGTATACAATTTTTGTTTATTAATGGATACCCAGTCATTATTTAATCCAAAGAAGATCATATATTCTGCTCTACCATATCTGCAAGATCACTGTATATGACATTTTTTGGTATTACATCTAGCATAAGGATTTGGTTTACATCTTTTTATATGCTTGTGTAAGGCAGGTGTTAAAAAGATTTTGTTGTACATTGTTTCATCTGCCTATCAGTTAGCAATTTCTGCACACTGTCTTCAGTTACAAAACATTGTGATAGCTAGAAGATCAATAGTCAAGGACACTGTGACTGAGAGAAGAAAATTTTTTTTCAACTTAAAGTAGTTCTATGTTACATCTTGGGATCAAATGTGTTTTCTTGTCATTCGTTTGATAGAGCGATTAAAATGCAATGGTTTTGTTTGGTCATTTTGTCCATATTGGTACCACATTACATCCAGAGTTGTGTTAAAAGTGCAGCATCATAACATGAGAAATCTGTGCACTCTTTGCCCTCAGCATTTTGCTTTTCATAATAATAATGCCACATTAAAAGAGAAGATCTTTTACTTTCCATTGAGAATTTAAAGTGTGCTAAATTGAGAATTTTGATTTAGCACACTTAGCACACTTTAAATGATTTGTGAGCAAGCTAGGTTTACCATAGAAGATAATTTTTTCCCCATTCTCTTTGACTTCAGAGTGTTGCCCTGGATCTGGTGGAACTGTTGTTTAGAGATCAGTACTTCAGTCGCAGTGACATGTGGAGGATGGGAAATAGTATGGTATGAAGTTAATGCTTTTTCCAATTTCAGAAATATGAAAATCAGTATCTACATTGAATTATTCACAAAGGTGTACTTAAGACTTATTAATGTTTCAATGATGCTTCCAGGGCATGCGAGTGCATTGATCTTGCAAAATTTTACAGATTTGTGCATTTCGAGAGCAGTCATGTGTGATAATGAGTAAACTAATTTAAAGTTGCAGATTTAACTGTTAATCCTTAAAGTGCTTGTCACAACATTATTCACAGATAAAGATCCTATAGCACTTGTTGTGACATTTTTTTCTTCTGGGGTCGATGGGAATTTTTTTACTCATCTGGGTACTTCTGAATGGTTATTAGACTAAATTTAATTGGCAGATTGGGCATTCAAGCATTCAGTCACAATTTGGACCATCCATTTATCAAGGAAATTTACACGTGCTTGTTTAAAAACACATACAGGCTATTTAGAAAACTCTAAATTATTCATTTTCAATATGGTCCATCTTTTTATGACAATGATCTTTTCATTTGGCAAATAATGCTAATGATGATGACAATGATTTAAAAGTTTTGAGGTATCAGGTTATTGGAGCTTGAAATACATACCATTGAGTGATTTTCGACAAATGCTGCCTGATAAAAGTGATGATGAAGTTTTGAAGTATATGAGAGTATTGGAGCTGGGAAAGTGTTACAGGAAATAACTGCAAGTAATTTTTGAACCCAATGATTTTGAATATGATTCCACTATAAATGCTAAATGAATAAAAACAGACAGCATGCCAGTTCACCTCCTATTCCACCGTATTTTTAAATAAGTGTAGAAATCATGCAGACATAATTTTTCTCCATTTTAAAATGGAATTCCACTTTTCTCATGACTTTAATCTGATTTTTCTTGATATAGTCCATTTTTTAAAAATAATGTCCGATTCGTTTTTTCCCAGTTTTTAACCGTTCTTTTTAGTCCCATTCCGCAACAACCCTTGTAACGTATTCGCTCCTTATTAGTTAGCCCAATACTCTCATAAAGAGTATTCTGTTTGGTCAAAGTTTAAATTCATCCAGTGAATCTTCGTTTAAAGGAAACTGATGGCAATGGAAAGAAGAAGCATGTTTGCAAAAAATGGCTTCCATTGTAGAGAGAGACGTTGACATGAAAAGTTCAGATAAAGGTTTTAAAAAAACGGAAGGGAATGGCTGGAACGAATTGTCAACAGAAATTTAGTTGGTCAGTTTATAAGAAAACTGAATGCTCAAGGACTGGCATTTTGTGCCCTCTGCAATATATACATTACAGAAGTCGTTGTTGAAAGAGTCTGGAACCACACCTACAAATGAAGCTGCGTACAGAAAAAATGAAGCCCTCTGTCAGAATATGTGCACTGCATGTCGCCAATACAAGCTGGAGCTTGAAAGGAAAAAGGCTCTTGTTGAGAAGGAAAAGACACGATTGCACATTGAGCAAGTAATATCATTGGTGACAAAAAAGAAGACTAAAGAAATATGACAATAAATATTGTAAAATTATTCAAATTTTTGATAAGTTTGTTAGTTTTTCAAATGATTTTTTTGTTACATATTGTGGTCACAGTTTGCACCAGGATCAGATTTTCATCAGGATCAGATTTTCATGCGTGTAAAATGCATTTTTAGTCATGGGGTCTTTGACCCCTGAAACCCTCTGATCAGGGGCGCTGCCCCTACAGACCCTGCTGGGGGAGTACCCCTAAACCCCCCATTCACATTTTCAGTTGGGTTTTTTTACGATCAAAATCATGTTTGAGAAATAGCAGAATACCAAGCCTAATTAAAATACAGGCATTTAAAAAATAAAGTGGTTTGCTTTTCTTTTATTAATAATTCAGTCCAGAAAGCAGCAGAGAGTGTGAACAGACCAACTTTTTAAGCAAAATATTTCGTAAGCGTTTCGTTACAAAACCGAAACAAAAAAAAATCTTACGATGATAGTTGCCAATTTAGTTGTCACAACACAACGGCTGCGACACTGCAACGTCCCAAGGCAACGTTGTAGCGGTCGTCGTGAAAATTCTTCGAATTTCAACAATGAAAAAAAAATATCTTACAATTTAGTTGGCGTTCACACTCTCTGCTGCTATGCGCTAACAATTTTTTTACGATGAAAGTCCTAGGACGAAAATCCTTTGTTGAAATTCGAAGAATTTTCACGATTTCACAAACAGACTAATTTGCAAAACTTCACCTCGCAGATCAATTAGATTATTAGATTGGTCAGTGAGTTTGAAATTAATTCTCGTTAAAGAATTATTATGACATCGCATATAGACTGGATTAGTTGGGTCTTCAATAATTAGAAATCCTGGAGGAGCCGTTGGTGCAAATGAATATAGAATATATCCTTGCTGAGCTTGATTTGATTGCTCGAGATTTATTTGATAGCTTCCTTCGATAACGTCACATACTAAATTCAATGATATCACCGAGGATATATTTACGTTCGGAGCGATATGTCTACCGCCGCCTTCTGGATCATTATTGTGTTTAAGGGTTTTTATTTCCGGTGATGTTGTTTTTTTCCATTCATCGTTAATTTTCTTAAACCCGATATCGATGGCATAACTGAGATATTTTTTTAATTCGTCGGGGTTATATCCTGGAAGCTTAAACGTGGAAATATCTTCATGGATCTTATACTTCCCTCTGAACATTTCCATAAATTTTTCATCTGATAACACCTCTTGAATAATTTTCGCATGAAATATTTCCATATCGTTGATGATTTTATTACATGTTTCTACGACGCTGATAAATTCATCTCTGGTGAGAAAGCCAGATTTGAGAGATATTAATAGCAGTGATAGATCGTTATTAAACGCTGTTAAATTTTTTTCGATAGACCCAAAGTGTATAGTTGGTAACAAATCTGGGCGTTATTCATGAATTTGTTAGGGGAATGATCTTCATAAGTTTTTATTACACTATCAGGTTTTATCCTGTCGGATACATAATCAGATTTTTTTGGTTCTGGTATATCAACGGTTTTTTCTTCTCGTCGAGGTGGTAGTTCAGGCCATCCCAATACTGATCTTATCGAACTCTGATAAATATCTACAACATACCCAGGGGAATTAATCTCGATCGCAGATGATACCGTCGGCTCGTGAACCGTTATAGCGATTTTTGATTCTTTTCCAGTGATAGATTTTATTCTTCGTTGTAATTCGTTATTGATTTGTTCGATTTGATATGACCCTGTTGGTAACGAGACAACGTTCCAATCTGGGGTTCCATCTTCACAATTTTTCCACGCGAATACCAAGGAATTATTTGGTTGTTGACCACCAAATGCTACCGATCTGATATTGGGCCAGCTATGATACACTCGTAGTTTTGCTAGCGCGATCTCGCTCACGGGAACGGGAATCGGAAAATTCACACTGAATTCAGGACGCGTTGAGGTTACTGATATCATGCTTGTTTTCACCGGTGTTGTATTTGTTACTATTTGTTGAAGTAGTTCTTGCGACGACATTGTTATTATTATTATTCTGCTCAAATTTTAGCATTGTCTGTTTATACAATTGAGCCATCATTGAAAATTCGCTATCTGATATTGTTGTGTCGTCGAGTGACGATGATATCAACGAGGATAATTGCGAGTAACCGGCAGATGCAATGTGAAATTTAATTACATAATCGTTTAGTTTACTCTGGCTACACGATGATAGTTTTTTTGTGATCCCGGTTAATATACCCGCAATTGTAGCCACCGCGGAAATAGCGATTGGAACTACGACCGGAGCAATCATTGTAACTGAAGATAGTATTATCCCAGCAGCAGTGATTATTCCCGACACCGAGTACACGGTGATATCAACTGCGGTTATTCTTCGTTGGTATTTTTTGATTTTTATTTGATACTCCTCACAGAGAGAACTGAGTTTAGTTTGAAATTCTCTGACTTGATCATAGCGATACTGATACACTGAAGGGATCGTCATTTTATTTTAAAAGCGCTAGCATTTTCAATTGTGATTTCCCTTTCAGTTTAATTGTTTACTTAAATCCTCTACGAATTCTACGTACCACGTTACTGAAGCCCTGACTAGATTTCTATCTGTGGTCGTTATCGTGAATTGTTCAGATACATCCTTGTCGATGATCGTTGATATCGTATTATTGACTCCAGATGAACTACTTGATGATATATTAAACTGATTCGGTGATACTATTGTTAATCGATAAATACCCTTGACCGCTGCGGTTGCGTGTAAAATGTTGTTTGTGGGAGTCCACGCAAATGATCCGTAATGGATTGTGTATACGTTGTTGACAATGATTTTTTTTATCATGAGGAAGTTTTATTTTTTCAGCAACGCTTATCATCCTCGTTGCATCATCTTTCATTGCATTGTTGAATGTTTTAAGCTCATCGATGGATTTTTTAATATCAGGAAGGGTTATTTCAATTTTATCAAATGGGGTTCCAATAAACTTATCAATGATGTTTTTACGAAACATTGAAAACTGTTTCACGTGTTTATCATATTCGGATTGAAGAGTTGCTAGTTCCAACATAGAATCTTTTATCGAGGCGAGTTTTGGTGTGGTCACTGGTTGATTTCCAAAAAATTCTAGCAGGGGTATATCAATTTTGTCAATTGTATTTCTTTGTAATTCAGAAAACTGATCAAATACAACTATATGATCGTCATACTTATCATTGAGTGATTTCAATGAATTCGCCGTGTTATCGAATGTTGCTAATTTATCCGTAATTGTTGAAACAACTACACCTGGTTTGAGTTTACCCTGATCGGAAAATAACGCGATAGTATCCTCTGCTGCATCTCGTCGTTTAACCAAAATATCATCGAGGGAGACATTACTAGTTTTCAATTTACCCTGACGATCTTGAAATACAACTATTTCACCAGGATCAACACTTGCTAGGTTTAACGTTTCGGCTATTTCATCTTCGATTAGTTTTTTAATACCCTTGATTTTATCAAGGATTTCAACTCCACCAGGTTCGGGTTTCTTCAGCGTTGATAAAGGTCGTCCCCAAATATCAATCATTATTATCATAAAAATCTTTTCTCTGTTTAAAATCAAAGATTTCATCAAAGATTTTCAATCCAACGACCGCTAGTATACTCATTCACTACTACATGGGGTGGTTTTGATTGTAAATTGCTTTGCAATTTCATCTTTGATTCCTTTGAAATAGCATCAAGTACGTTTAATACTTCATTGCCACATATGGGGGGGTCAAGCATTGTTTGTGTTGGTAACGTGGAATACCAACGGGGTATTTTTAATTTACTTACATAGCGGTTAAATTCCTTCGGAGGCGCTAATCCATATGAGTCAAAATAAATAACCCCGCGTGGATCAATCGCGTATGCAACCCAGTGAGTTCCAGGTCCATCGCTGTTATCTAGATTAATAATACCGGTTTCAACATCATTTGGTTGTGCCGGTAACTGATCTTTCATAAAAACATCTCTGAAGTTTTTAATCGCGAGTTTTTTAGTGGCATCAATTAAATCAAAATTGGACATTGGAACCATCAGTTTGGAAATCGAAGATTTCTGAGTTAGTAAACCGGTCCTAGTCTCAGGCCGCTTCCGCTGTACCATGAATACGGGGTTCCTGGTAGTCTTAGACCCTTTCCCTTTTTTTTATAACCCTGCCCAGTTGCTTTCTTTAGTGCCATTCCTGCCGCGGTACCAACAGCCCCTAACACTGCCGCTTTAGCCACTGCTGGGGCCGCTGCGGCAATCAACCCTGGAATCAACCCTAACAGCGGGAATATACCACCAGTCTTTTCCATGTTTTTAATCGCGCTCGCAGAAAGAGTAACCTGAACTCCCTTTTTTTCTTTAAACGCTTTATTAAAATGATTAATCTGAGTTTTCGTCAGCGATAGTTTATTCCCTCCGCCATTCATTTGATTAGGTTTCAGCGTTATTGTGGTCCCACATTGCTTAGCTGATTTGGATTGTAATTTTTTTAACTGACCAGGTGTCAACGTAACATTGATATTACTATACGACATTATACAAAACAGATTGATTCTAAATCGCAAGCGATTTTCATTGCACAGCAATTTTCAATCAAATATTTTCCACTGGTGCATCTACCAGTCTCATTCGTCCACCAACACCCTCGAGTATCATTGATTTATCACTGAGAATGACAGCAACCGCTCTATAATTAACAATACCACCAGGACGGGTTACACGAGCTCGGAAGTGTATATCAACGACGGATTGTCTCATCAAGTCAAGATGTTCCAACGAAAAGTAGTAAATCGGATTTAGATTTTTAAAATCCAACTGTGATATTTGTAGACCAGTATCGACATTTTGATCGCGTCCCATATACGACAGCAACCGATGATAAACTCGTGCAATATGGTTTTGACCGTAATTAAGTTGTATATCCTCTGATGGTTCTTGCTGTCCGTTTATTCTCAGCGAGACTTCACTACACCCAATTTGATCAAATATCATGTGGGAACGTTCTTGATCGTTTAATCGCGCAGTATTCTGTAGCGCAACAAATATGTGACGTGGAGCTGAAATACCCTGTTTTGATGCTAGATGCCATGTAAGTGTACCATCAATATTAGAATCCATGGTATCTGTGGACGTTGACAACCAACTTAATAATCTCTTCCCCCCTTGATCCATAAATGATAGTAACCGCGGTTCTGTTGACAACGACGGAGTCAACACTGGCATCCACAGCGTTAGTTTTGATAAAACGACTTTACCCGCAGCGGCGCCAGTGCGCCAGATTGCATAATTATCAGTACCCCTTCTCATTAGCGTTATAGTATGCTTTACTCCATAGATAACTTTTCTGACGTTTCTACAAAATCCAAATATGTGATGGAGCGGAATCGCGCATGAAAACCGTCGATTCTGTCCATGCAACGTTGCTACTCGTGTTGCAAATCCTAGGTTGTAACTGGTAATATTATTTATGACATCAAATTCAGCAGCTGGTCTTACATATCCGGCTGGTGCTGGATCAACTGCAGTAGCTCGTGTTACTTTTACTCTAGAATACTGGACGTGTTCGGCGTTATCAGTAATATCCTTCGCGAACATCATAGACGGACCCGCTGATCTAGTATAGTCATCAGAGTATCTCGCTAACCCGATTATTCCCGTAGCAATATCAACCTCGCGTTCAATAGATTCGATTTCTCTTCCATCAATGAGATATCTAGCACTTTCAAATAAAGCCATGATGCCATTGTTAACAAAACCAACTCGGATAGTTGGGTCATTTGCATATGGTGGATCATTATGAGCTGCATCATCTGTTACGAGTTCACCTTCGACTTCAATAAAGGCTTCAGCGGGTAAAAAGTATTTACTGGTATCATGAACTTGAAGTTCAATTCTCCCCCGAAGATCAGGTTGTACTGCGTGATAGGCAAAAAATTGATAATCACGTACAGAATCATCTTTAAGTACTGGGGCGTCCATGTCAAATGCACTATCAGGGTTTTGTTTGAACATTTTTTATTATATACCCGTTGGTCTAAATTGGAGGCGAAAATTATTTTAAAATAATTCCTAACAGCTTTAAAAAGTTCTGAAAGAACTTTTCCCTTTGGGAAATCCCATGCAAAATCGACCATTTTACCCTAGGAATTTCTTCATAATTCTCAAGGAAATCATCAATAAAATCACAAAAAATGTGATTTCACGATGAAAAATCACCCATAAAATCACAAAAATGTGATTTCACAGTAAAAAAAATCATCAAAAATCACCCAAAATTCAGTGAAACCCAGTGAAAAATACAGAATTGAAAATCAAAGATTTTTCATTTATTATAATAAACATTTTTTTATAATAATTTGCAAAGCAATTTCACCGATGTCTTCGACGTTTGTTTAAGCCGCTTCCCGCTATCATATTTGCTGTTATATTATCTTGGGCGTTAGTGTATGACGGAGTCATTAACGATGATGAAATCATTGACTGTAGTTTTTCATCTACTGCGTTATTTATTATTTTACTAACCCGCGCAGGCATAACCTCAGTAGATGGCAGTGAAGTCATTCCTGGTTTTGAAAATCCTTTGGATTTTCTCCGTCGAACTAACGCTGTTATTTTATCCTTCGCGGCTGAAAACGCCTTCCCGGCAAGATCACCAACAGCGTTAATACCCTTATCCCTGATAACATCAATTGCTTTCATCGATAATTGTTTTACTAGCGGCGCTACTTTTGGAGCCATTCTTGAAAATAATCCCATTATAGTGTTACCGAGACCATCTCCATAGTATGCTCGGTATTTTGGCAATCGTGAGTTTACCACGTAGACGTTAGTTGGTTTATCATGGTTGTAGTGTATGATCATTCTCTATTCAATTGATATTTATCTAATGTGATGACATTAGTCACTATGATAACCGTGAAAATTCGTAGAATTTTCTACTAACTCTTCAATGAAATCTCGATATGTTGCAATATCCATGATACCACCTTGAAATAATCGCCTACAGATATCAGCAGCTTCATTGATTATTTCTGGTGAGTTATTTCCGGCTCGTTTTCCTCCTACGAGTACTTCTAATCGTGCTATATCACCGAGAATATTGCCAGGACATGTTACGCTAGAGTTTCCAACTAAACCACTGCCTGTTTTTGAAAATCCTTTGGATTTTTCAGTGATACCAGTTGCACCTTGAGAAGAGGGTTGTGTTATTTCAAAAAGTTTTGATTGTTCTGGTAATTTAAGAAATCCAGGGCCTGATTGCGTTGTTGTAGATAATTCAGCTTTTTTTACTGCTTCCATAAATTCTTTATACGTTTTATCATCTTCTCTTGCCTGAGATGTTTTTGCAAGTATACGATATAACCCCTTATACCATTCTTTTTTACCGGGGGGTTTATAATTATCGAGGATATAATTTCCTCTCTGATTAAGACTCCTAACAACGAAATCGGCTAATTCTTCCATAGAATTAAATTGTTTCTTTCTTAATTCATCTCATTTATCCGGACGGAATTTATCATTGAATGCAACTCTTTTACTAGTAGTATCACCCTCTTCTTCTTGTTGTTCTTGAAATTCTTCTTGAAATTCTTCAGATTCAGGTGGTGGTGAGGAAATATCAATATCACCTAATCGTTCAATTTCTTCCTGAAGTTCTCGTTGTTGTTCTTCTTGTCGTCTTGCAGTAGTTATTATATCACCAGGAAGTGTTTTTAATGATTTTTTTGTTTGTTTAGTTCGTTTTGCTATTTTCTCTAACACAGGGAGAAAGGACTCTTTCTGCGCGCTTTCTTGTTTAGAAATTGCTGTTTTCACATCTGTAGTTGCAGTAACAATTGGCTTAAAGAGTTGTTGTGTATCATCAGAAAAATCAGTCTGAAGTAATTGCCGCTGTTGAAGTTTTTCACGTATACGATCACGAAGGGGTAATATTTTCTTAAGAGCGCTAAGTCGCTCCTTTACGTTCCGTGTGGTTAATGATTGTCCTACCATTATTGAAAGAGTATCACTATTGTCAAATTGTGAAATCCTTTGAGTTTCCATCACCAAGTAAAAAAAAAATCACTAGATTATACTTCCCTGTTGTCACACACACAATTTTACTTCCTCGTTTGCACAGGTAGTGATTATACATGTCATATACCGTACTGGTTATATACAAACAAAGGAGGCTCTCTACGCGTGGGGCTCATCTTGCTCCATTAACATTTTTAATTGTCTCGCCTTATAATTAATAAGCTTCCTTTGTTCATAATCTAAGCCTAATTGCTTTCGTACACGTTCAACGATGCTACATAATGGTACAAAAACATTAACGTCTTCGGTATTGACTAAACTTTCACGTATAAGTTTTTGTATCCGCTTAGTTAAAAAATATTTCTTAGCGAGGACGTATTTTCCATTTTGTTCTGCAAATTGTATGTCCTCGAAATCGGTCATAATTTGATCACAATCTAACCCTGAACATAGTTTAACATTTTGATCTTTAAGCTTGTTGACTTCAGTAATAATCAATTTGAGATTTTCAATATTCATATTATATAAAAATATATTTGTTGAATTGCTTGAATGAAAATTCTTTAGAATTTTTCACAAAATGAATTCTGGACACGCTAAGGTGTTGATCATCTTAGCAGCCCAGAAGCTTAGTGCGATTATAGGTGATTATGATTATAGATGACGACGGCACTTACAACCCCATTATCTAGTCATGTAGGCGGTTGTATTATACACATACGACGGTACAACAATAGATTATAGGTGATTATGGTATTTACAATGACAATGACGACGGTACAACAATAGATTATAGGCGATTATTTACAATGACAATGAATGACGACGGTACAACAATAGATTATAGGTGACACAATGAATTGATTTCAATGACAATGGATGACGCGGGCTATTCTACATTCAAGTGTAAAACCAAACCTGAAATCGAAACCTGGTTTGAATGTCAATAATAACATTCACGCCACGTGTGATTTCAGGTTTGGTTTTACACTTGAATTTCGGCTAAGCCCAATTATAACAAAGACGGATTTGTATATAACCACTCATTACAACAAAGTGACATAAAGAGGTGTAGTGCTTGTAATTGTTTGTTTTGTTTATTAGCGATCACTGATAACGTTGAAAACACGCATAATACTTGAAACAGACACTAAAAAAATGTTTAAATACGACGTGTCTATAAAACAGTTCTGTTAATACTTGGAAAAAAACGAAATTGATTATGCGTTGTTCAGATTCATAATAGCGAAACTAACCAATCAAAATCAATGACTGTGTTTAAGATCCGTAACTCTGTCATTGGTGATTTGTCGCACGCGCGTTACCTAGCGGAGTTATCTCCGCTAATTCACATAAACAAATTGAATATTATTTTTAAAACGTTTTGAAAAAGCCGTCTTGGTTTTATTCTCAGCATATAGTAACTATTTTAAACGATTTGGACATCCCACACATGAAATGACTCGTGTTGCGATTAATGGTCGTTTGCCTGATTTTGATTTAACCGGGTTCGCTCGTGTGATATCGTTTGAACTCGCTGCAGGGTTACATCCGTGTAGTTATGTTTGGCTTGGTAGACATATGTCTGAAAAACACTGGATGCCAATAGTGCTATTGAGATATATGATTGATTGTGGTATGCTAATATCGTTAATTGTCAGTGAAGCTATTATATCCTATCGAGCTCAGAAGGATGTTTGGCTACCAAAACCTGATCTAGATCGTATAATTGATGAAATACGAAAACAGTTTCCTAATTTCAGCGAGGAAGAAATCATGAAACTATCTAGGCAGTTATTTGAAATTAAAAACAAAGAAGCCAAAGATTTCGGACGAAAAATAATTGGTAAATTCACTCAAGGTGGAAGATTTGACAATGCAAAATACTCTTCGAGGTTGATCATAGACGTCGCTGAATACGATTTTATCATAGCGGATTTAACGAAACAGGAAAAACTTGTAAATCGTAGGGATGCTTTTCTATCCAATGGTGAGAAATTAGGTACGGTTGTTACCTATTGTGATGGATATAGTTGTCAGTACACACATTTGAGAAGTTCTATGCTCGGTTATTCTATTATTAATCTATTTTCGATGATAAATAGATTTCCAGATACCGCGGTTAGAGTAGCTACTGATTCGATGTATATCCACAACAAATACAAATCAGCTGTAGCGGCATTCACAGATCCCGAGGAAGCGTGGGGAAGTTGGCGATTTAAAAAGGAAAAACTTCATGAGTATTGTGAATCCGCAGATGTTACCATCGACGATAAATACTTGAAAAGCAACCATAATCTCTCAGAGATTCAATCAGAATTTTCTAATGCACCACCCGTATCTGATCCCGTATGTAGATACAAGACAGTTTATTTAAACGGTTGTGGTGGGTCAGGAAAGACAACTCGTGCAATTGAATTATTTCGTCGGTCAACCATGATTGTGCTAACACCAACTCACAGACTCACCAGAGAGATGATAGCGCGGGGAGTAAAAGCCTGTACTTATCACAGCTTCTTTCGATGGAAAGGCGATACATGGACTCCTGATCGAATGGGCGATAAATTCATTCCTGAAATCATAATCTGGGATGAAATATGCACGGTATCGTTGACAGTATTACATATTTCTTGAATGGTTGTTATTGAAAACTACAAAAGTCGTCATGTGCGGGGATCACGGCCAACCACTGCCATTTGTTGGTGGATCTCCACATGAATGGTTGAAGAATCATGTAGACTATTATGAAGAGATTAATACCGACCATAGATCACTTGATGAACAATTACGAGAATTCAAAGCGCTAATTACATTACAACCGGATAAAATCCAATGTGAAATAGCGCGTGAAATAATTTCAGAAACTCCCATGAATGATTTTTGGGAAACATGGAGACCAAATGATTTAATAATCGCGCGTAGAAAAATAGTCAGAGACGCACTTCAGATGAAATTATTTGAATTGCATAAATGTAAATTTGCAACACTTCCAGTACCACTCTGTTATAGACCTTCGAATACACGAAAGCAGAATATCGACGTTGACATTCCTGGACAACAACAAAAGCAGAATTTAGTATTAAATGATATTGTGCTGGTTGATATCAGCGTCGTCGAAGATGCATTGCGTGCTGATAAATCCCCATGGACGTTAGGTTACGCAGCAACAATACACTCTTCACAGGGATTAACTATCACAGACACAATTGTTTGGATAGTAGATAATCACATTCAGTGGTCAAATTTAGTTTATCTCGCAGTGTCCAGAGTACGGCGAATAAACCAACTTCGAAGAATTGTTTTCGATGATGAAATCATTGGTGACGATATTATCAGCGCCGATGATATCACTGGTGATATAATCAGAAAAAAACTCTCTGGTTATAAACAACAGGATAAAAAAAATAAACGAGAATTTGACATTGATGCTGAATTAATAATTACGCTAAAGCAACAACAGAATAATCACTGCGCGAGTTGCAATTGTATAATGCGTTGGCAGTATTCGGATAAAGATCCTCGCCAATTCACCGTAGACAGAAAAAATAACAATCTCGGTCATGTCAGAAACAATGTGAGGTTGACTTGTCTTGAGTGCAATATACGCAGAGGTGCTAGTTAAGACCACGCGGTGGCAATTGAGTATCCTCAGGAATCACTTGCAGTTGTTGTCGAGTAAATCCTCGCTGAGGAGCAGTTGAATCCAGTCTATAGATTGCTGGTCTACCCGTTGATCGTGTTATGCCGGATATTTTATGCGTAGTGACGCTCCAAATAGGATCAGTAGCTCTTTTTTTACCACCCTCAAGCTCTCCTGGTTCGTATAAGTACCTTACAATGACATTACTACCAAGAATTGGTTCGTTGAAATCTTTTTGTGGTTGTACGGGTATATACTTCTTTTTAATGGCGTTGACAGGTTTCATATTAATTGTTCTAGTAATCTCATTATTGATTGCGGTAACTACACCTGGTAATCTCTTGACCCATTCACGGGATCGTTTATCCTGGATGAATTCTTTCGCGTATTGATATCCAAATAACCGCTCAGCAAGTGTCCGATTAAACCGTTCAACAATTGCCTGATCGCGATGTAACGCAGTGTGTCCTCGTCTGATGGCGACATTATGATGTTTCATCGTTGTTAAAACAGCGCCTTGAAATTCCTTGCCAGGATCAACTTGTAACAGATTTGGCCAGCGCAGAGGACCTCGTCGATAAATTTTTTCAAATGCAGAAGCTACTTCAGTAGATGATTTTGTCCTTAGCGGTTCTGCTTGTTTGTATCGACTCGCAACATCAACTACGGTTAACGCGTATTTGTAACCGTTGTCATGCGGCAGAAATAGTATATCAGCTTGATGAACTTCATTAGGAACGGTCACATCAAAATGCGAGTAGTTAATTTGTTTAGGCGCTGGTAGATAAATTTGCCATATCGCCTGTTTGGATAACCAGTTTGCCGCAGTGGTTTTTTTCACCTTTGATGCGCTAGCGAGTTTATTGATTGCTGCGTAACCTCTCCAGTATCCTCTCGGAGAATAGTAAATAGATTCCATATTTTTAATTACCAGCACCTAACATCAATTTACCCTTCATAGCAGATTTTACCAACCACGAAGCCAATTTTTCTTTGAAGGATTTATCAGGAATAGCATTTAATGCATGAATTAATTTCACATCTGCTAGATGTCTATGCTGCAAATTGCTGCTTTTATAAGCGACATCATGAGCATGACACGCCTTATCAATAGCGTTTATTGGATACTCGCCGGGTCGGGGCTGATTTTGATCATCAAGTCTGATATCTAATCGTGTTCCCGGTCCACAGTAGCTATATCCTGGAAGGTGCTTTTCTCCTGGATACTTTGCTAACTTGGCTGCAATATCACCTCCTCGTTTGTTTTTAAAGGTTTCGTGGAAGTAAATCTAAATTTCTTTGTACTACATTGTACGCATTTACCAGAAAGCGCTGATCGATTATTTTTCGTTGTAATCGTCGTCAAGTCATTTGTGCCAGTACGCGTCCTACATTTCACACAATATAGATCCATAATTTATATATAACATCATGAATGTAATTGATTATTCAGCTACGAGACGACGGGAACCTATTAGACACCATGCAATGTTACCAAATTCTATTCGCGCGATTATCATCGGACCATCTGGATCCGGCAAGACACAATTGCTACTTAATTTGATAACGAGATGGATGGCGTGGGATAAGTTGTATATGATTGCTCCGAGTGTAGATGATCAGCGATGTTATGAAGTGTTAAAGGATTTTAACGAAGCCACGCGAGAAATTAACGGCGATGATATCATTGAGTTTATAACCGATATCGAAGAGGCGCCTAGCATTGACTCCATCGACGGAAGTATTAACAATTTAGTCGTATATGATGATATCATGTTAGATAATCAAAAAAATCCTGCCAGGATATTTTCCCGAGGCAGACATAAAAACACCGACGTGATATATATCACTCAACGTTACACTCAAATACCAAAAGTGATCAGAGATAACTGCAATATGCTGTGTGTATTTAACGGAGTTGATACTCATACTCTTAGAAATATTTGGCAAACTTGGTGCGGTGGCGATATGGATCATAATCAATTTAAAAATTTCTTTAGCCGCGCTCAGACAATCCCACACGGATTTGTGACGATAAATTTATCAGACCCTCGGACAAGATATCGTGTCGGACTTGATCAAATATTTAGTTAGTAAAAAAATTGTTAACGCATAGCAGCAGAGAGTGTGAACGCCAACTAAATTGTAAGATATTTTTTTTCATTGTTGAAATTCGAAGAATTTTCACGACGACCGCTACAACGTTGCCTTGGGACGTTGCAGTGTCGCAGCCGTTGTGTTGTGACAACTAAATTGGCAACTATCATCGTAAGATTTTTTTTTGTTTCGGTTTTGTAACGAAACGCTTATGAAATATTTTGCTTAAAAAGTTGGTCTGTTCACACTCTCTGTTGCTCAGAATGATCTTTTGTTAAAACACTAGACAGTGCTTTTGGGGGTTTAGATAAATTAAAGAAGAATCTAAAAAGAAATTAAACAGCAAGGATACTTGTTTTGATTAAAATTTAACAGTCAGAATAAGCAGAATGGCATTGATGGACCTAAAAACCATAATAAAAAAATCTGGCATACTAGGCAGCAAAGTACTGATTCAAGAATGTTAAACTGTGATGGAGTTTGGACAGTGAAGGTGGTTCTCAGTATCGAACAATATTCATAGGATTGTTATTTTTGAAGGGTTTAATGCCATTTTTCAGCACACAATAGGCTATACATGGCAGCAAGTATTAATGATGGAGGAAGAACCCTCAATGAGTATTCATTTCATCATGGATTAGGTGATGCAATGATTCACTTATCTAGTATCTTGAAGTTCTTTGATTCAGTTCTAGATGCTGTAATGTGTATTGACTATTGGTTGCCTTTCCATGGTCAGATGTATTACAAGTGTATTTTTCTAATGATGAATGTTAATTTAAATGTATTTTATTGAAAATAAAAGGCAATGAAAGAGTATTGTGTACTGTTCAAGAAAATGTATTTAATTAGAAATAATAATTCCTCAACTGTGATGTTATCAAAATCAAATAAAGACAATATGTGATGAGTAAACTCCCTTGAAATTTTTTAGTATGCTCACCACTTTAAAAGAACTTGACAGATTTTGATTTAATAAAAGCATGAAACAGTCATCTCTATATTTATTTTCCTCTCTAAGTCTTTTAATGTTTAAAAAAGAATTAAAGTTACACTGATCTTCCCAAGTTTGAAAGAATTGATATACATGCTTTTTAACTTAGTTCCCCTCCCTTTGTTGATTGTTTTGATTCCAGTCTGATATCAAAATGGTTGTTACTCTATTGTCTAATCTCTCATTTCTCTTTCAGAAAAACTCCAGTGTTTATTTGAATAAGTTAATTACATACAGTGTAATGAGGTATGACTTGGTTTGTTTTGTTAGTTTTTAAATTCATTTTCAATATTTGTAATCTTCTCATTTTCAATATTTGTAATCTTTTTATGTGCTCATAATTAGAAGTGAGGAATATGGAATAGAATTGACTATGGGTTTGTGCGTACCCTAGAATTTAGAAAAGATCTGTAGAAAGCATCCTTGTAACATGTTTCATTGATAATATTATAGTTCCCCTGTTAGTAATGTCAGCATATGCACAGATCAAAGCATATACATATATTCCTACATACTTATGTATGTACATGCACACACACAGACACACACACACACACACAGGTTCTAGGCAACAATTTGAAATGTGTTTGGCATTGAATTCATGACCAAATAGGTTTCTGCATCAAGTATATGTACTGTTATGACCAGAAGTATAAGCTTTGGTGGAGGGATGCAATCTGATGAATAATATCCCTCGTCATAAACGTAGTTCATTTTGACTCATTTGTTTATACTTCCCTGACTTCAATTCAATCTCATTGCTCATCAAACATGTACACATCTCTATTAGTACTACACCCTTTTTATGAAAGAAGCTCGGTGATATACATTTCTTATTTTACTGATAAATTTTTTAAAATAGATTTTTATTTGTTTTTTATTTAATCAATATTGAAAGTTGAAATGTAAGGAGCCAATATTTCCTTGTCAAGATGATTGTATTGTGTACCTGTATTCTGCTTGGTAATTAATGTTTACAATGGCTGCTTTTTAGACTATTAAAAATTTCAAGCAGGTGAGCTTTGATTATCATTGATTATATTCTGATTTTAGAACCATTTGATATGAAGAATCAATCTTTGTCTAATTATATATTAATGATTAAAGCAGATCAGCACATCTGCTGTTTAAATTGACATCTGCTGTTTAAATTGACATCTGCTGTTTTAGATAAATATATGAAGCCTGGTATATTTGTATATTGTCACCAGAAGATATGTTACGTGGCACATTTAAAGTCATATATATATATAAATTTAAATGTAAATTTTGTAAGGTTTCTTTTTTCTTCTTTATATTGTACAAATTGTTTAAGGTACAGGGATCAATGCAGTACTCTTATCACAATCAAGGTTTTATCTCCAAGTCATTAATCACCTTTAGTTGTACTAGTCATTGACCATTAGAGCTGTATGTAGTGTCATATTTTCCATCAATTTTCTGTCCATTAGCACCAGTTGTTTTTATCACTGCTTCTGCTAAACGTTTTGCAGGATTGCCACATAATTGATCCCAAGGTATAGCTGTCCCTAAATGAAAGTAATTTTGCTTGGACATCCAAAGTCATCTAATGGTGTCTAGTTGTTCCTACATGAAAATGGTGCTGATAGCACATTCAGTATTGTCCCACATAAGTTAATTAATATTGTCCTACATAAGTTAATTTCAAAATATTGTTATTGATAAGAAATATCAGATGGATCGAACAGGCAGCAGTCAAAAAGAAAAAATGGTCTTCAATTCCTGGCGAAAAAAAATTCAGCCTGGAGAGTCAATCTTTTCAAAGACTTGTTTTAAAGCCCATTTAATCATTTTTCCTTTAATGTCTTGAAAATGTGGATTTTAAATGTGGCTTCTTTCCATGTTAACCTAGTAACTATAAATTTCTGTCAGTTATGTCTACTTCCATGTCAGTTTGGTTATTATCTGTCAATTTGTACATGACAGTTATGTCTACTAGGGCATAACTGACTTTTGATCCGGAAATCGGATTCCACCGGATAGTATGAACTTCCAATTAATCGGAGTCGGACAAGTCAGGAACGACCGATTCGGATAATAAAATAATAAAGTTGAATTTCTATAGCACCGTGTCTAACACTGTGTGTCATTCGATAGTGCGTTAATAAAGTTAAATAAGAAGTCAGAAAAGTCCAATATGGTCAACACAACCACGCTGTGAGACGATCTATTTGAACTGGCGGGTGAAAACCGGAAATGAAGCCGGATATGGTAAAGTACTAAGTAACATGCTAGACACAGCAAAACCAGATACCAGAAACCCGGAAACGGAAGAAATTTTTTAGAAAAAAAATTTGGATTTAGCATTTTCGATTAATTGAATCGTATCCGGAATTGGAAAAATTTCATGCCCAAAATCCGGAATCGGAAATCAATAGAAAAATGCTAATCGGTTATGCCCTAATGTCTACTTCCATGTCAGTTTGGTTATTATCTAAGTAACATGCTAGACACAGCAAAACCAGATACCAGAAACCCGGAAACGGAAGAAATTTTTTAGAAAAAAAATTTGGATTTAGCATTTTCGATTAATTGAATCGTATCCGGAATCGGAAAAATTTCATGCCCAAAATCCGGAATCGGAAATCAATAGAGAAATGCTAATCGGTTATGCCCTAATGTCTACTTCCATGTCATTTTGGTTATTATCTATGTCAATTTGTACATGTCAGTTATGTCTACTTCCATGTCAGTTTGGTTATTATCTATGTCAGTTTGTACATATCAGTTATTGTATATTTCTTTAAATTTGATTATTCTCTGATTTGCTTTGTTCCACACAAAGTTTTTTCTTTGTATTCCAGGGTACATGTGAATGAGTTATGGGCTAAAGGAGAGCGAGTTACATGTGGAGTCATCACTGGTGATACAAGGGTAACCTCAAAAAATTATTATTGTTATTAACAATGAGTAATTCATTGTTGGTTTATTTCAGTAAGTGAAGTGTTTCCATGACAGCATATGCTGGGCATAATATACAAAACATCTTGAATGCCATGTGTGAGCAAGTTGTGGTAAAGTTTCTCCTTTTGAATATGTTCCCCAGTCTCATTACATTTCGAATATTAGCATGCTACCTGGTGAATTCAGACCCACTTAAAGATGAAGATTCATCTTTCCCATTATATTTCAATAGACAAAGGGAAAAAATACTTGCCTGTACATTCCCTTGATTGCCTGTACATTCCCTTGATTGCACCAGGTGTTGCCAGTTTTCAGCTTTAACAGCTGTACAGACTACACATTGTATAAATTATCCTCTGACAATCCAGCCATTGTTGTGTTCTTATTGACCCGTCAAATGTTCATTTTGGATTTATTGTGCGGATTTATTGATCAGCTGCAGTCTGTATGCATTATTTTATGATTTCTGCTAACTTTTTAGTGATTAGTCTTAACTTTTGTCTTCGAAGAACACTGTCCCACTGCTATTGTTGACCTTATACAAGGTCATTGCGAATTAGCATAACTTTTAATTTTTTCGCTTACTCCATCCATGATGGAACTCTTATGAGCAAAATTCTGAAGTGCTGCTTCACAATTATGCTTTATTTATATTTTATGCTGTTTTGATAGAATTGTGGTTTAATTATTAACTAAGCATTGTGCATAAGTTTATAACTGGGCCATCAGTTTCTTATATGACACTTTCACTGATCTGTATAGACTAACAGTATTTAGTAATTCAATACATTACTAGTTCTGCTGAATTTGTGCTTTTTTGTGTCATTTAAATTATATATATGCAACTTAAGAAAATGGAAGTCTACCATGAATCTTGTTTTGTTTATGCTATACCCTGTTTCTAATTTGCAGGATCTATTACATGTAGTCAGTGGAAGTCTGGGCTTTTGCTTTAGGCATTTAGTCATATACTGATTAACAATTTATGCTAGTTATTTAAATACTAATTTGCTAATCAATACTTTGTTTTCTCTTGTTTTGTTCCAGGTGGAATGTTTAATATATGCATGAAATGTACATTCTCAGTGATTGTCTTTTAGGTGTTGATGGGAAGCAAAGACAGATTAAAGGAAGACAACTTACAGTTCGTTGATGGTGATACTTCTCATTGGGGAGTATTCCCTAATTTTAGGCAGCCCACAAGGCATAAGTCCTCCAGCATGTGTTTCATCTTGGATTCAACTTTTAATACAACCAATTTGTAGTAATTCGTTATCAACCATCCAGCAGTCACCATCCGTCCTGACAGAGCCAACATCCAGCTGACACCGGAAGTCCAGGTGACGCCTGCAGCCCAGCTGACACCGGCAGTCCGGCCATTGTAGCATGCGCATCTTTTCATTGAAATGGTCCAGCTAGATAGTTCATGCGGGGATCTTAGTAATAGATCCAGCCATATAGCCATGCTGTCTGCATGTTATCATTACTATACTGGCAAATTCAAGGAGAAATCTGTTCAGTTGGGTGTGATTGCCAGATTGTCTTATGTACCACCAGCATCCAGGTTGACCACATGCTGTTTACTCCCGGTCCATTGGATATTAGATATTAAAACCATACCATTGCCAACTGTCCAGCCGTTCCAACATGGGGACCATTAATTCTAATCGGTCCAGTCAGCTATGATTTATGTGGATCTTTGTGACAGATCTGTCCATCCAACCATACTGTCAGAGACATGCCTTTTCTATGATGGAGATTTCAGTGAGAAATTGATCTGTCCAGTCAGGCCTTTGGAGGGGTCGGCACCAGTGATATCCAAACTGTATTCTATACTGGCAGCTTACAGGCTGACCATTCACTGGGCAAACCAGCTGACAGTTCTGGTCTTCCGTATGTTCACTGTTTACCCACATGGGAGGGATAATGACATTTTACTTGGGATGGAAAAGAGTCTTCATAACACCTGGTGTTTTCTAGAGCACTGCAAGTTGACCCAATTAGGCCTCAATGTACAGTGTGTGCAACAGAATTCTTTCAGATCCACCATCTTTTACATCTTACTCAGATCTGACCATGGAATAGAATGAAGTAAGCTTTCAAGCCGCCATCAAGGACAGATATTTTCTCTCATTTGTTGGCTACTTCAGAAGGCCCCCACCCATACTGCTGCTCTTAAGATTTGGTAGATCTCATTCAGAACTGAACTCAGGGCACTTGACAGGAATGAAGTAGCTGTTCATATATACGCTTTTCTGTTTCTTAGGGCAAACAAATGTACTCCATGCCCATCAGAGCTGGTTTGGGATGTCATTGCAGACACCTGGCGATAGCCGCACTTGAGAGGTGATGGCCAGGATTGCTATGTTTAATGACCTGGGCTACTCAGCATACTACAGATGATTCTTTGACAGATTCAGCCAATCAGTTCTTGATACGATGTGTTGTCCATGTCTATCTTAACTTATCATATCATTCCTTTTCAGGCAGCATTGTTTAGGTTACTGTTGCTTTGTTTTAAGAATAGAGGAAGTTCAGAGGCAGGCAGCTTAGGAACTGCCCCTCCACCGTGTTGCTTAACTGACACAGGCATTTGGAACCACTGTCTCCATCATTGTGAAGGGATATTAAGCGGCCTCAAGACAGGAGATCTTCTCAGTCACATGAGTGCCAACATTGATCACTAGGATGCAGCTGTACAGTGGCAATAATATACCGAATTCAACTGGACCTTCCTAGTCCCTCAGAATCTCAGGTTTCATTCATCAACAATTCCCTCTCCCTCTTGACAAATATGCTGTCAGATTAGAAGACAGATGCCTTTCTGCAGCAGGAGATAATGGTTGTTCATATAAATATACAATACCGCAGGAGCTTGTGCAGAGGTCACAATCCCTATCATTTTACTCATGGCTGTTTTTATTTTGGAAAGCAAACAGCAAGTTGAGGCCCACCATCGACTGGAGTTGCCTTAATCTGCCTCCGTTGGACATTTAAAAAATGCTATTAGTCTCGATCTAACAGATGTATACTTTCACGCATGTTTCTCCATTACACTTACCACCACGCCATCTGTCAATTCACCATTCTTCCCTTTGGCCTCAACATCAGCATATGGGCTTTCACTCAGATTATGGATTGTATCTTCTCCCTGTTCTGGTCAACATCAAAAACATCGATGGCAGCATACCTATTGACAACCCCCAGATACACATGGTACGTTCTATTCTGCTCCAATGCAGGAACAATCCTCTATCTCTTTTGGCTCATCTCCGCCTTCTAGTGAACTGAGAAAAGTCCAACCTCTGTCCGGCTTAGAACTTTGTCCATCTGGGTATGGAGTTCTTAACCAGCTGGAATCTGTCATGGCTTCCTTGTATTTGCATCAACAGAATAGTTTGAACTGGTCGAGTCTGTTTCCAGCAAAACTTCCAGCTTGTGACTCCTCTGTTCATTCAGTGTGGCGGCAGACCTACTCTGCTCTGCTGCCTTTAGTATGCTAAATTTTGTGAGGTAGCAGGATAATATTTCTGATGTAATGTGATTGGGCAAGTATTCTCAGAGGAAGATAACTTACTTAAAAATGACTCTGCAGATCATTCTTCCATTTCATTTGTGCTGAGTAATCTGATGGTTGATGTTTTTGAGACCAGGTGGAACCACAAGTACCAGATCTAGAAGCTTAGGCACTTGAATATCTTTGGTTCCACTGGCATGAGACTTGAATGCCATCCTTCCTGCTCCATATGCTTATTTGAAGAGTACATTCGAAAATAAGGGATCATAACTGCAAAGTAATTCTGGTCACCTTTCTCAGCTTGGACAACTGCTGGGTCAACAACTTAGTGATAAATATGCCTTGAAAGTTCTGGAGGTCTCCCAAAAGTGCTCAAAGAGCTGAGATCTTGGGTCTTCTATCATTGCTCAGACACACTTGCACGCTTGGTATTTGTCAGGAAAGCTCTGCACAGAAAGGAGTTCACTTACTTTGACAGCTTAAAAAGAGAGTAGCATTTTTTTCAACCATAGAATTCAATTTATCTTTGTATATTTCCCTTTCTTCTTGTTACTTTATTTTCGTGAAAGAGAGACTCATGGTAGAATAGTTGTGGTACTTAACTAGTTACTCTCTATCAATGAAGGAAATAATATTGTTTCTATTATTATTGTTATTAACCCTTTACTCCCCATATGAAAATCGAACCATATTACCTGTGCCTCCCATATGACGTTCATGACGTCATACCCTTGCTCCCCATAAAAAAAACACGTAAACTGAAAAGCAACGTCATCTTCCAAAAATTATATTCTCCCATTGCTCGAATAGCCTCAAAATAACCTAATCATTTCCACCACAAGTTAGTATTTGTTATAAATGACAGATTACCGTAAGTTATTATTTGTTATCATTTCGTGATAAAAACAACTACCGATGCACAAGTTGCTTTGTTTTAATCACATCAACCTGTGCTTCGAAACTTTAAACATCAATATGTAAATGTCAGTATGTACTTAATTAGCATATTTGGTAACATTATTTTGTAAAATATATAATTGAAAATTTTCACAGCCATGTTCATGTTATATTCTTTGTAATATCAGATAAAAGTCACAAGTGAACCTGACAAGAGGCAGAAAAGTAATAATGGCGGACATCGCGATATCTAGTCAGTGCTTGTTCATTAGAAAGGCCATAATTTTAATTCATTTGGCACATAAATGAAGGAATATTTGAAATCCATAAGAAACATGATATAAACATTATGTGATTAAATATTTAGCTATTTAACAAAAATAATAGTCCTTAATATATTACACAATGCGATGTTGGATAATTCAGTGTGCTATATTTGGTCATGGTTGTTTTCTTATATCACTTTTTTGTAATGATATAATTACAATACATAAGCCATAAAAACTCAGATCGAAAAAAAACAGAAAAGGAAAGTACCAGTACATGCTAATCAATATAACCTATCATTATCAATAATTTCTTTTCAACATAATTTAAACGTGTATGGTCATATTATGAAAATCCCTGTTTCTAAAAATAGATGCACCCACATGGTATGTGTGGTGCCATTTTACTCTTGGTCGTAGTGTGATTCAGTTGGATATATGACTTTAGTTCATGCAAGGATGGACTTGAATGATTCATTTCATCGTCGATGAATAACTCGGGTACTGTTCTGTCAGCACTAATGAAGTTAAGCATCAAAATTTTGATGCTATTAAAACTTAGTAGCTTGAAATTATTCGTACTTTTATGCATGACTAATCTAGATTTTTCAATCAGAATTTAAAAAAATTAAAAACTATTTCATAACGAGTTCTTGTTATTCGTCATTAGTGATGTGGTTAAGGATATGTAAATCTAGTAGGCCTATGGCTATGCATGTATATATTTAAGAGAAAAATAATGATCTTACCTAATAAGTTTTCATGTCATTGAAGAGCTGATCTTGAATATAAATATCAGCTATTTTGAAAATCACTTCTTCTCTGAGTTTCATGTTAAGGAACAAAATAAACAAATATGACAATATGAAAAAACGACAGTTGTAGAGCACATTACAGCTACTCCTCAACTAGACCAGCAAGTTGGTCTCTAAGCCTTGTTTTTTATTTTGTCATAGCCGCTATGTCAAAATAATTAAAAAAATGGCTTAGAGACCAACATGCTGGTCTACTCCTCTACAATCATGCTTTGATGAAACATGCTGTGACATTCTATGCAGCATAGATGGACATTGCAAATGACACAGCCAATTTTGGTTTCTTTACGTCTCTTTTCTCCATTCTTGGTACAGTATTTGCAGGTGGATTTTTTCCTTTTAAGTGTCTGCAGTCTGTGTGTCTCAATATTAGCCTGTGTCACTGGGGCTACAGATGTTCGATGCATGGCAACCTTAAGGCTCTTGAAACTTCCTATGAGCTGTTTTGCCAAATTAATTTGAAAGTCTAACTGTCTGAATCTTTTTCTTCTTTCCTGACTCTCAGGATGACTTTCCATCATTGTTATAAAACCATTTATTATACAAATATTTATAATAAAATGAAACATATATCGCCACCATTTCTTTGATGATTGTCCAACTGGATATTTGGCCCTGAGTTGGTCACATATGTCAACCCCTCTGTAGTATTGTTGGTAATTTGTGGCCACCTTTGGACAGTTTACCTGTTGCACGTAATTAAAATCAAATTTTAGTAAAGATTATTTAATTTTTTTATCAACATTTGGTTACTGCGCGGCGAATCAACATTTAAATGGAAGATAAATCATATTTATTGGTCGATACTGTGTAAGGCATAGAAAAGCATAGATGGGGGGCAAAGGTATAGGCATAGAAATGCGTAGACGGGGTGCAAAGGTAAAGGCATAGAAAAGCATAGCTGGGGAGTAAAGGGTTAATATTATTATTATTATTATTATTATTATTATTATTATTATTATTATTATTATGTGCTAGAGCAAAAACAATGATCTCATTTCTACATGGGCTTCCATTCCACAGCTGGTTAATTTCTTTCTTTGACTTTCTAATGAGAATAAATTTAGCACCAGCAACTATTAAAGGCTACTGTTGCATAATTCCCATAATAACTTTAGATGTCATAGGAGAGCAGATATATCCCATGACAAGGAGCTATTTGATTTGTTGGTAAGTTTTGATCTGAGCTGGCCCTAGATATTCACATTTATTCTCAGATGTAATCTCTCCATGATTCTTACATTGCTCAGTTCATTTAAGTTTGTGCAGTTTCATTAAAAATGATTCTGTTGTTTTAATGACACACCCAGGTTTGTGGCCAGCAACCAGTTGCCATCAGTGGGTAGTCGTTCACTTTTTCTTTTCATTTGATGCTTCTAAAGCTGCAAAACTCCAGGACTCCATTCTTGCTTTGAAGTGCTGCTCCTAAATGCATTGAAATGTTAGGGACTATACATTCCAATAAAGGTGGGATATTGCTCCCTCTTTGGTCTCTTGGTTCACTTGGCATTTTATTTGGTGTATTTGGAGATCTTATAGATCATATATACCTCTGAAGATATGAGAACATTAGATTAGAGCTGTATGTTTAATCTTCACATCCTAATTCGTTTTGACTTATTATTGAGGTTACTGACTGGCACACAGTTTTGCTTTTGAGATTTGACTTGGAAGAAAAGAGAACTGAATCTGGTGGGCCCGATGGCTGTTGGTTAGATGCCGCAACAGACCTTGTTAATGCTAGTTCACAGGCAATGGTTTAAAACATGAATTTGCCCTGAAATTTGAATTGAATTTGCCCTGAAATTTCCATTGATAAGGAAAGCATATTTGTTTCTCTTTACCATCTGGTGAAAACTTTATGGTGATTACAAGTTGCATGATCATAGTTATTCCTTGGTTGTGTTGCCTTTGTTAGGAAGTCAGTCTTGCTTATTCCTTGGTTGTGTTGCCTCTTTGTTAGGAAGATGGTCTTGACCATTATCTGTGACCTCCTAATAGATTACTGGGATGGATCATTCTTTTGCTTTTCCTCCTCCCTTTTTCTATTCCCCTGATGTTACTAGGATCCAGTAATGTATTTGATGGGTAAAAGAAATTTGTAAATTATGTTTTGTGAGTATATTAACCTGAATACATTATGAATAAGTCCTCCCACACCTGCCTGCAATTCAAGCATCCATATTGATGTATTACTCAAGCTTAAACTGATGGACATCTGGTTTCCAGGCTGGGGTGCTGTTATAATGGTATCAGAAGTTTATTCCATTAGACACTATATATCATAAACTGTATGATACATATAGATTAGAAAGACACATTTGTTTGGAGGGCTTTATTTGCTGGAGTCTATTTCCTAGCGTTATAGTTATCAGGTAAGTAATCATTGAGAAACATAATTTATTATGAAATTTTCTTTTATATCTCAGCAATAATTTGAAGTTAGTTTTAGGAATTCTCTCCTATAAACCAGTATCCATTATTTGAAAATAAATGTTTGTAGAGTTCTTAATTTATGGAAAAGATTATAGTAATTACAGATACTGTTTTAATCAGTTAATTGAATATCTTATAGATTGTGTACCGATCCCCCACAGCTGTTGTACAAATCTCCATTCAGATGAGTTCAGAAATGTGGGACTTTGATGTCAATGGAGACCTATACTTTGAGAAGGCAGTCAATGGATTTCTCACTGATCTCTTTGCAAAATGGAAGGTAATGTCCTTGTAAATAGCTTGTACAACATTTTACATTTTAACTCTTGTACTTCATCATTCCATGTAGTGAATATCTACATTGAATTTCTTAGAATTAAAATTTATTTGCTTGTTCCAAATAGTAAATATTTTTTCCAACATTCAAGCATAATTTCAGTTGAGTCATTTAAACAACAACTTGCAATGTTTAATAATTCAGCTTACTATATTTAATAATTCCTTCTTAAAGTTGGTCGTAAATAATCCACGTTTTTCCATGATAATTATCCTTTTTATATATCTACCAGTTTTCTACTCAGATATGTACCAGATTTTTTCCCCCATCAAATCACAAAAGTTGGAAACAGATCCTGTATTTAATACCATCCTCGCAACCACTTCGGTGGCCTAGTGGTTAGAGCATCTGCCTCAGATGCGGGAGTTGCGAGTTTGAACCCGGGCCGAGTCTTACCAAAGACTTATAAAAATGGTACTAAAAGCTGCCTCACTAGATGCTTAGCATTAAGAGGTTAGTGTTGGGACTGGTTGGCCTGGTGTCAAGATAATGTAACTGCAGTATGATGCCCCACTGCTAGACATCACTATAAACTGCTCCACTGCAGAAATCATAGCTGTATGACTGAAAAACTATGTTAAAAGTTCAGATAACACATTCAAACACTCACCATTATCTCAAATTAGGCCAGAACTAGTTTTTTCTCAAGGTTTCCTAGTTGCAACAGAGCAAACATGAATAACTTTGCTTCATTTGATATACAAATAGAAATGAGTAGCATTCTCTTTATCAAATCTGTATGATCAAGTTCGAACAATTTGTCAAATGCTGCTGTCAAAATAATGCCATTATTCTGATGATGGAACCTCTCACAATGTCTTACCAGAAACAATTCAGACCCTATCAGCAAGGCCTTGTATAGCAGCATTCACAATTATTCAACTTGTGAAATCATCCTTGATGCAAAATTTGACAAAGGCATGATGTCTGTAAATCATATATAGGACTTTGCTGCCCACATGCATCAAAGAATCATAAATGCCAACCATTATACTTTTGGCTTAATCATTATTTTTCTCCTGCCAAATTACATTTTACACTTGCTTGTCTATGGATTATGTTTTTTGTAATATAGTGAAAAACAAAAATAAAGCAATAAAAAGTTTTTGTCATTTATATTATCACCTCTTTAATTCCACTCCTATAAATATGAGAATATTTTAAAAGAGTGACCCATTTTCAAGAAAAGAAGTATGTTTCTTCAAATTTAAACTTTGCCTCATGGATTAATTATACTGATAAACTAGCTAGTTAGTAGACCAGTCTGTACTTTTAAAGAAACTGGTGCCACATGTTAAGTGAAATGCTTTACAGTGTAAGTTGTGATGTTATAATGGATGGATCTTTTCAAACTTCAAAATATATCAGATCAGGAGAAAGGACAAGTTAGCATGTTTTACAAGCTTTATATAAGAAGAATGTGAGAGTAATGCAGCACATGAAAAGGCTCATTCTAACATTCTAGTTCATGATCATTCAACGAAAGTTGCACATGTTGTCTTATTAAATTGAGTGCTGAATATAAATAATTTTTCAGCAGATTTTGTGTTTGTATTCTGGTTGCAATCCATATTAATATTTTCCCATTGCGACATAAAGTTGTTTGCCACTTGTAATAGCAATAATTAAGTTTATTCCTTGCGGGGTGGGGGTGAGTGGCATGTATGAAGAATTAGCATTATGCTTCATTCATAAAACTTGTATTTGTGCACATGTTGTCTGTTCAAAAAGATGAAAATCTTTTTAAGACTTAATATGAAGTTTTTATCAGAAAGGTTGAAATGTTAAGCAATTTCTTATTTTGTTCAATGACATTTTGGTATTATTTTAAATATCTGAAAATTGACAGATGTAAAGCAAAAGTATTATTACTGATGTAATTTGATTTTGTTTGCTAGGTCACATCTTGTTGTCGCAATCAGAAAAATTGCATTAAGACTTGATGCTTCATGTCTTGTAATGATCCCGCTTTTATGGTGCTGACAAATCTGATGTGATCAGCAATGAATATTGCATTTTTGCAATAATAATATGTATTTATAAGCTATTTGTTTTAGTAATGTGCTATAATATGTTTCTCCTTTGAATACGTTCCCCGATTACATTACTTTAGGGATATTAGCCTGCTACCTCGTGAATCCAGCCCTACCAAAAGACGAAAATTCGTCTTTCCTATGTCATATGGACAAAGGGCAATAACTCTTGCCCCTTACCTCCCCTTGCTACCCGCTAGGTGTCGCTTCTTTAGTTTTTTAGCTTCGCTGTACGCGAAAACACGTACAATTAGACCTCCAATGAATCCAAGCCATCTTAGTGTAAATTCTGACCATCCGAAGTTAAATTTGGAATTACTGTGTTGGATAATCATTCCTCTACAGGTTGTATACATTATTTTACAATATTTTCCAATTTGAGTGACTTTGTCACCTTTTCTAGACTTCGGACCAGGTTGCAACGTGGTCAAAAAGCACGCTTATGGCGGTACTAGCATGTAATACATGTATCACTCAATAATTTCGCTTATTCCGTATGTAACGTTTACGGTATTAGCGACTAATAACGTGCTGCATTGATAATTTGTGCTTTATTTATCTTCTTTGACGTTTCAGTAGACTTCAAAAAAGTCTTTGAACGACCAATTTGCGACTATTTAATGGCGGACTTCGTGTTGTAGTCACGAATTCACGCGACACTTAATCATTTCGCTTCCTCCGTTAGTTACGGTTATGGAATAGTGACTTAATAGCTTACTGAATTGTTAATTTGTGCTTTGTTTATCTTCTTTTCCATTTCAGTAGACTTCGTCTCTGAACGACCAGTTGCGACTATTTAATGGCGGAATTTCGTGTTGTAGTCACGAGTTCACGCGACACTAAATCATTTCGCTTCCTCCGTTAGTTACGGTTATGGTAATAGCGACTTAATAGCGTGTTGAATTGCTAAATGTGCTTTGTTTATCATCTTTTTCGTTTCAGTAGACTTCGTCTTGAACGACCTATTGCAATACGCTCACGGCGATAACTAGTGTGGTCATTAAGAGTTAACATGGCACGGAATAATTTGACTACTCCGTTAATAATGGTTATAGTATTATCGAATTAATAATATGCTGAATTTTTTAATTTGTGCTTTGTTCTCTTCTTTTGTCGTTTCAGTAGCAAAGTCGACAATGAAGGCATGAATGGCAAAATGGGTGTTGGCAATGTGGAAATGGAGGAAATTATGTTGACATGGTTTAGGCTGCCCAGTGGATGTAAATTTCACCGCAGGTCCGTGCATGGCTTTCGGGCCTGTAAGTCCGGACACATGGAGTCTAGGCTGGATCAATTGGATCCATTTTATTATGCACTTTCGCCGGCCGTCCAGCCGGCCGTCCAGCCGACACCGTCAGTTCAGCAGGCACTTCAGCAGGCATCAACCGGCACTAGCCGTCCATCCGGCACCGTCCGTTCAGCCCAAATGGCACCGGACGGCCAGCCGACCTTCCAGCTTGCATCAACAGGCACCGGCCGTTCAGCCCAAATGGCACCGGCCGGCCAGCCAACCTTCCAGCCTTCATCAACAGGCACCGGACGGCCACCCGGCAACGACCGTTCAGCCCAAATGGCACCGGTCGTCCAGCCGACCTTCCAGCCGGCATCAACCGGCACCGGCCGTCCATCCTTCAACGACCGCTCAGCCCAAATGGCACCGGTCGTCCAGCCGACCTTCCAGCCGGCATCAACCTGCACCGGACGTCCATCCGGCAACGACCGTTCAGCCCAAATGGCACCGGTCGTCCAGCCGGCATCAACCGGCACCGGCCGTCCATCCGGCAACGACCGTTCAGCCCAAATGGCACCTGTCTTCCAGCCGGCATCAACCTGCACCGGCTGTACATCGGATTTACGGAGATTATAGTGATGTACCCGTCAGTCAATCTGTACTACTGGTTACATATCACTACCATGAGAGAGATGTTATAGATGTATCTCCGTCCAATCAGACCATTCGAGAGGCAGGTGCCGGTCATAGCCGGACCTTCGCCGACATTCCGGCCGACCATATACCAGACAAATCAGTCGGTATTGCCGGTGTACACCTCCCGTCACGTCAAATACGTGACGGTGTGATTTTAAAACAAGGGAGAATTAGGGACATTATCAGAGATGACGGAATTGAGTTATCTATGCCACTTGGTATGCGCTACCCAGATATGGCAGCTTTACCAGAACAGGACTTTCAGGCCGACCATTCGCCAGTTCAATCAGCCGTTAGTGCCGGCCGTCCATATGTTCATGGCTTCTCCACATGGGAGATTTAGTGAAAGTGTCAATTATGACAGAATTGCGTCATCTGGGTCACCTGGTATGCTGTACAGATATGCAAGCTGTACCAGAACCAACATTCCCTCTGAGCAAATGGTAGATGGGTGCACAGTGCTGGCCGCACTACATAAGCATTATGTAATTATTATTACCTTCCAGCCGGCACCAACCGGCAACGGGCGTCCATCCGGCAATGACCGTTCAGCCCATATGGCATTGGTCATCCAGCCGACCTTCCAGCCGGCACTAACCGGCACCGGGCGTCGATCCGGCAATGACCGTTCAACCCAAATGGCACCGGTCGTCCAGCCAAGCTTCCAGCCGACACTTGCCGGCACTGACAGTTCATCCGGCTCCGGCCGTCCAGCCCAACAGGCACCGGTCGTCCAACCGTATGGAAATTTTAGTCATATACCAGTCTGTCCGACTGTACCGCTGTACCAGCACGGGGACTTTTATCATACCGCAATCCGCACAAATCGGATTGACGATGATTCTAGTGATGTTTCTGTCTGTCAATCCGTACTACCGGTTACATATCACTACCATGACACAGATGTTGGCGATGAATCTCTCGATCCAACCCGACCATTCGAGCGGTCGGTGCCGGTCATAGCCGGCCCGTCGCAGACGTTCAGGCCAAACATATGCCAATCAATTCATTCGGCATTGCCGGCCGTCCATAGGCTAACAGCTCATCCACAAGGGAGAGTGAATGCCTTTATCAGAGATGACGGAATCGAGTCATCTATGCCACCTGGTATGCATTACCCCAATATGGATGCTTTACCAGAGCAAGATTATGCACATAGTGAGTGCGATGAATCGCAGGCAAATCAGCTGTATGCAGATCCAACTATGGAACGGACTGAGTTCAGCTTCAAAGCCGCAGTGGAGGAAATTTATAGGGTGTTAAGGCCCCTTCAGAATGCCCTCCACCTCCTGCTGCCATTACCGACTATAGGTTAGAGCGTCGGTCGATCTGGATGAGGGGGAAGAGACTCTATCCTTCCGCCTCCTTCCCCAGTCGACAAAAATTAAGGAAATTAATGACCGTCTGTCGACACGTATAGGGGATCCAGGAAATGCTAAGGCGTTCTTTTCTGAAAGCCAAGTACCAGCGTCGTTTTCAGGTCGATGGTACAAAACTCACTCTGATGCGTTCAGTACTGAGGTCCTGGCTCGGGATAAAATATGGCAGCAGTCCATATGTCTGCGGCATTGTCTTATAAAGTGGACAAAACTGTGTTCAATGCCACGTCCAAGCTGGTTCCAAATGTAGTCGCTACGTCTTCACTGTTAGACCTAGCCTCCCTAGCCATTTTCAGGATCGCTGAAAAATCTGGCAATGAACATGCTTGGGAATCGACGGCCCGGTTAGCTAGGGTTCTTAACAGGGCAGCTGACCATTCCATGGCCAATGCGCTGACTGCTTCTGCCAACCTAGACCTGATACGTCGTGACGCATGTCTGAAGGGCACGTCGCTTAAACCCCATCATAAGCTGGCTAGATATGACTGACGCACATTTCACGTCCCTATCCCACGTGTAGCGGACATTTCTCCGTTGTGCTTGTCGGGACTCGGCTTATCAGTTCCATGTCATACCTTTTGGCCTAAATTTAAGCCCTTGGGCTATAGTACCAAGGTTATGGATTACGTCGTCACCCTGTTCCGCTCGACTTCATCTATTGCGTCGGCAGTATATTTGGACGACATCCTCCAGAAACATCTGTCAAGTTCTACTCTGCTCAAAGGCAGAAACGATCTTATATCACTTTACATCATATAGGCTTTCTCGTGAACTGGATAAAGTCTGATCTCTGTCCAATCCGGATTTTGGTCCATCTGGGTGTTGAGTTTCTCCCGATCTGAATCTGGTAAGGCTTCCTCGAGTTTGCGATCATCCAGATAATTGCACTCGTAGAGTCCGTTTCCGACAGGATGCGCATTTTAGCGAGAGAGTTGCAGATCCTCGGATTATTCAATGCGGTAGCAGACTTGATCTCGCTCAGCCGTCCTTTTATGCGCCCTTTACAAAGGACGTTGCTAGCGTAATTGCGCCCTTTTCAAGTCCCTTCTATCCCAGAAAACAGTCATGCTCACGCCAGAGATACGATCATTCTTGAGTCAATGGCACAACCCCTGTAGGCTGTCCACAGGGATTACTCTGGAGATACCCCAAGCGGGGATAACGGTATGTTCCGCCACTAATACCTACGGTTGGGGTGCCCACCTGTTGCCGGATTTCGATACTGTCAGCGGCACGTGGGTGCCAGGGGCGAGCCCCTTTCCACATCAACCTTTCAGAAATAACGGCTGTCATCAATGCCTTTCATTTTGGGCAGGATCAACTCTTATTACAAACTGCCCTCATTATGTCAGACAACATTGTGGTGGTGCCTTGCCTCAAAACAAGGGGACACCAATCAACAAGACCTGTGCAATCTGAACTGGCAGTTTCTACATTGGTTCGACAATCTCCACCTCAATGTACAATTCAGACACATTCTTGGCAGACTCAATGTCATGGCTGACACTCTATCTAGTCATTCACACAGAATGGTCACTCCATCAATCGGACTTTCTTCCAATTGACACACTTTGGGGACGTCAGATGATTGATCTTTTGCAACAAGGTGGAATCGCAAGTTCTTCACCTTTCATCTCACAGGTTCCAGACCCAGAAGCTTGGGTCGTGGATGCTCGATCAATCACCTGGGAAGGGTTGTGGTCATTCTCCTACCCTCCCACGGTCTTGGTACTGAAATTAATCCAGAAGTTAAGGGGTCAGAACTGTCAGATGGTTCTGATTGCCCCTCTCAGATGGAACAACTCCTGGGTCTCCGATCTACTCAATCTAGGCGATAGATCTACCCAGGAAGATTACAGTCAGCACAAGTATTCACAAGCAACCGCGGCCAGGGGTGTTCCACCCCTGTCCGGACCGTCTTTATGTTCAAGCTTGGCCTTGCAAGACAAACAATTTAAATCTTTGATTGCGGAGAGAATCTCGAGAGCAAGAAGGCCCTCTACTCTGAAGGTTTACGAGGGCAAGTGGCATGTTTTCAGGGACTGGTACCATATCATTCACATTGCTCCTCTGAGTGTCACAATCCCTCAACTGGCCAACTTTTCTCTGGCTTTTCGAGGAGAAACAGCTGGCTCCAGTTATTCTCAAATACTACCGCTCCATGATATCAGACACATTCCGCCATTCTGGTACATGTGCTATCAGCCATGACAAAGATTTGTCAGATCTTTTAGACATTTTAAAAATTCAATCGACTTATATCCCTCACCCTGTTTCCAAATGGAATCTGTCCTGGGTTTTAACATGACTCAATTCAGACAGTATTGAGTCTTTAACCCACGATTAGTTAAAGCTACTATCATACAAATTGGGTTTCTTGATAGTCTTAGCTTCAGCATGCAGGGTGAGCGAGTTACATGTCCTTTCTAGTGACCCGAACTCTCTTCCGTTCCGATCAGAGGGTTTGATGGTCCTCTTGACGCAGCCAGGCTTCGTAGTCCAAAATAGATTACCATACATTGGTGATCAACGAGTCGTCATTAGCTCGCTTTCTTTATGGATAAGTCAGGATCAACAGCCATGTAAGATCCTGTTTGTGCACTCTAGCACCATTTCAATGCATAGAGGTGAGTCAGGTCACATACAAGCACCTCTTTCTTCTGGTGATAGCTGGGACATGAGATATCACCATTCAAGCCCTTACTTCATGGCTGTAGTGGGTTATACGCTCGGCGTACTCTGAGAATTCGCAAATCAGTCACTTTATAGAAGCTGTTGGCTGACATGCAGAGTCAACCTTCTACAGTTTTATCTTCAAGTTTGTACTCGCAGAGGCAAACATTGATTCTAGTAGGTCCGGTGTGGGCAGCCCAGACGCCCACCAGACCCATGTGCAACAATCAGCACAGCCTATTAGCTTCGCTGGATTCGCCAGATAAATTTTCGTAGGTAAGAAGATTTCAATAACTATCTTCTTAACCGTATAAAGGGGTCACATATCACGTGACCCTGGGCTGTGTTGCTGATTGAAAATTAGGAGACCGGGTTATCATTCACATGGGGAATCCAGCAATCATTCCCTAGAGGATACCCGGGGTGGAGGTCGGATGCTCCGCATTCCCTCCTCCTATTACTTATTCTCCTAAAGTAATGTGATCGGGGAATGTATTCAAAGGAGAAAGCAAATTTTGTAGTAAATTATGTTTCTCCGAGAATACTTACCCGATCACATTACTAAGAAACCCTCCCAACCACCCCGCCATGCGAGCATCCTCGTGTTTTATATACCGCTCAGCTTAAAAACTAAAGAAGCGACACCTAGCGGGTAGCAAGGGGAGGTAAGGGGCAAGAGTTATTGCCCTTTGTCTATATGACATAGACAGGAAAGACGAATTTTCGTCTTTTGGTAGGGCTGGATTCGCGAGGTAGCAGGCTAATATCCCTAAAGTAATGTGATCGGGTAAGTATTCTCGGAGAAACATAATTTACTAAAAAATTTGCTATTTATAAGCTATTTGTTTTAGTAATGTGCTATAATAATATGTATTTATAAGCTATTTGTTTTAGTAATGTGCTATAATAATATGTATTTATAAGCTATTTGTTTTAGTAATGTGCTATAATAATATGTATTTATAAGCCATTTGTTTTAGTAATGTGCTATAATAATATGTATTTATAAGCCATTTGTTTTAGTAATGTGCTATAATAATATGTATTTATAAGCTATTTGTTTTAGTAATGTGCTATAATAATATGTATTTATAAGCTATTTGTTTTAGTAATGTGCTATAATAATATGTATTTATAAGCTATTTGTTTTAGTAATGTGCTATAATAATATGTATTTATAAGCTATTTGTTTTAGTAATGTGCTATAATAATATGTATTTATAAGCTATTTGTTTTAGTAATGTGCTATAATAATATGTATTTATAAGCTATTTGTTTTAGTAATGTGCTATAATAATATGTATTTATAAGCTATTTGTTTTAGTAATGTGCTATAATAATATGTATTTATAAGCTATTTGTTTTAGTAATGTGCTATAATAATATGTATTTATAAGCTATTTGTTTTAGTAATGTGCTATAATAATATGTATTTATAAGCTATTTGTTTTAGTAATGTGCTATAATAATATGTATTTATAAGCTATTTGTTTTAGTAATGTGCTATAATAATATGTATTTATAAGCTATTTGTTTTAGTAATGTGCTATAATAATATGTATTTATAAGCTATTTGTTTTAGTAATGTGCTATAATAATATGTATTTATAAGCTATTTGTTTTAGTAATGTGCTATAATAATATGTATTTATAAGCTATTTGTTTTAGTAATGTGCTATAATAATATGTATTTATAAGCTATTTGTTTTAGTAATGTGCTATAATAATATGTATTTATAAGCTATTTGTTTTAGTAATGTGCTATAATAATATGTATTTATAAGCTATTTGTTTTAGTAATGTGCTATAATAATATGTATTTATAAGCTATTTGTTTTAGTAATGTGCTATAATAATATGTATTTATAAGCTATTTGTTTTAGTAATGTGCTATAATAATATGTATTTATAAGCTATTTGTTTTAGTAATGTGCTATAATAATATGTATTTATAAGCTATTTGTTTTAGTAATGTGCTATAATAATATGTATTTATAAGCTATTTGTTTTAGTAATGTGCTATAATAATATGTATTTATAAGCTATTTGTTTTAGTAATGTGCTATAATAATATGTATTTATAAGCTATTTGTTTTAGTAATGTGCTATAATAATATGTATTTATAAGCTATTTGTTTTAGTAATGTGCTATAATAATATGTATTTATAAGCTATTTGTTTTAGTAATGTGCTATAATAATATGTATTTATAAGCTATTTGTTTTAGTAATGTGCTATAATAATATGTATTTATAAGCTATTTGTTTTAGTAATGTGCTATAATAATATGTATTTATAAGCTATTTGTTTTAGTAATGTGCTATAATAATATGTATTTATAAGCTATTTGTTTTAGTAATGTGCTATAATAATATGTATTTATAAGCTATTTGTTTTAGTAATGTGCTATAATAATATGTATTTATAAGCTATTTGTTTTAGTAATGTGCTATAATAATATGTATTTATAAGCTATTTGTTTTAGTAATGTGCTATAATAATATGTATTTATAAGCTATTTGTTTTAGTAATGTGCTATAATAATATGTATTTATAAGCTATTTGTTTTAGTAATGTGCTATAATAATATGTATTTATAAGCTATTTGTTTTAGTAATGTGCTATAATAATATGTATTTATAAGCTATTTGTTTTAGTAATGTGCTATAATAATATGTATTTATAAGCTATTTGTTTTAGTAATGTGCTATAATAATATGTATTTATAAGCTATTTGTTTTAGTAATGTGCTATAATAATATGTATTTATAAGCTATTTGTTTTAGTAATGTGCTATAATAATATGTATTTATAAGCTATTTGTTTTAGTAATGTGCTATAATAATATGTATTTATAAGCTATTTGTTTTAGTAATGTGCTATAATAATATGTATTTATAAGCTATTTGTTTTAGTAATGTGCTATAATAATATGTATTTATAAGCTATTTGTTTTAGTAATGTGCTATAATAATATGTATTTATAAGCTATTTGTTTTAGTAATGTGCTATAATAATATGTATTTATAAGCTATTTGTTTTAGTAATGTGCTATAATAATATGTATTTATAAGCTATTTGTTTTAGTAATGTGCTATAATAATATGTATTTATAAGCTATTTGTTTTAGTAATGTGCTATAATAATATGTATTTATAAGCTATTTGTTTTAGTAATGTGCTATAATAATATGTATTTATAAGCTATTTGTTTTAGTAATGTGCTATAATAATATGTATTTATAAGCTATTTGTTTTAGTAATGTGCTATAATAATATGTATTTATAAGCTATTTGTTTTAGTAATGTGCTATAATAATATGTATTTATAAGCTATTTGTTTTAGTAATGTGCTATAATAATATGTATTTATAAGCTATTTGTTTTAGTAATGTGCTATAATAATATGTATTTATAAGCTATTTGTTTTAGTAATGTGCTATAATAATATGTATTTATAAGCTATTTGTTTTAGTAATGTGCTATAATAATATGTATTTATAAGCTATTTGTTTTAGTAATGTGCTATAATAATATGTATTTATAAGCTATTTGTTTTAGTAATGTGCTATAATAATATGTATTTATAAGCTATTTGTTTTAGTAATGTGCTATAATAATATGTATTTATAAGCTATTTGTTTTAGTAATGTGCTATAATAATATGTATTTATAAGCTATTTGTTTTAGTAATGTGCTATAATAATATGTATTTATAAGCTATTTGTTTTAGTAATGTGCTATAATAATATGTATTTATAAGCTATTTGTTTTAGTAATGTGCTATAATAATATGTATTTATAAGCTATTTGTTTTAGTAATGTGCTATAATAATATGTATTTATAAGCTATTTGTTTTAGTAATGTGCTATAATAATATGTATTTATAAGCTATTTGTTTTAGTAATGTGCTATAATAATATGTATTTATAAGCTATTTGTTTTAGTAATGTGCTATAATAATATGTATTTATAAGCTATTTGTTTTAGTAATGTGCTATAATAATATGTATTTATAAGCTATTTGTTTTAGTAATGTGCTATAATAATATGTATTTATAAGCTATTTGTTTTAGTAATGTGCTATAATAATATGTATTTATAAGCTATTTGTTTTAGTAATGTGCTATAATAATATGTATTTATAAGCTATTTGTTTTAGTAATGTGCTATAATAATATGTATTTATAAGCTATTTGTTTTAGTAATGTGCTATAATAATATGTATTTATAAGCTATTTGTTTTAGTAATGTGCTATAATAATATGTATTTATAAGCTATTTGTTTTAGTAATGTGCTATAATAATATGTATTTATAAGCTATTTGTTTTAGTAATGTGCTATAATAATATGTATTTATAAGCTATTTGTTTTAGTAATGTGCTATAATAATATGTATTTATAAGCTATTTGTTTTAGTAATGTGCTATAATAATATGTATTTATAAGCTATTTGTTTTAGTAATGTGCTATAATAATATGTATTTATAAGCTATTTGTTTTAGTAATGTGCTATAATAATATGTATTTATAAGCTATTTGTTTTAGTAATGTGCTATAATAATATGTATTTATAAGCTATTTGTTTTAGTAATGTGCTATAATAATATGTATTTATAAGCTATTTGTTTTAGTAATGTGCTATAATAATATGTATTTATAAGCTATTTGTTTTAGTAATGTGCTATAATAATATGTATTTATAAGCTATTTGTTTTAGTAATGTGCTATAATAATATGTATTTATAAGCTATTTGTTTTAGTAATGTGCTATAATAATATGTATTTATAAGCTATTTGTTTTAGTAATGTGCTATAATAATATGTATTTATAAGCTATTTGTTTTAGTAATGTGCTATAATAATATGTATTTATAAGCTATTTGTTTTAGTAATGTGCTATAATAATATGTATTTATAAGCTATTTGTTTTAGTAATGTGCTATAATAATATGTATTTATAAGCTATTTGTTTTAGTAATGTGCATGACATTCCTGAATAAACTCAGCTGTACAACATATTCTCAAAGTTATAATTTGGAAACGCTAAACTTGTTGGGACAATCCATGTTTCAATAGTCTATGAGAGAAAAAATCATGAAAGCTCATGTCCATGTTGGATGAGTGGATAAATTGTGTTTTCATTACAACAAGCATGTCAAGGTTACTCTCAGAAGTGGCTTACATTTTCATGCCTGAACAGTTTGTGCCAGAATCCACTGAAAATCTTTACTGTATTTTCGCACATATAATGTGCACATTATATGAATTTTTATAATCAGCGCAACCCACTGGCACGGTATATGCGTGTATTATCCCATTTTTTTTACAGCCAAAAGCACATCAAAGAATTTTGAGCAACCACCTTAATAAACCGGTGACAATTAATACAAGATTTCTTTCATACACATACAGTATAAATGAGGTTTATTCAAATCTTTAAGTAGAAAATAAACAATTCGATGTTGACACTGTGTTGCACATCTTGCATGTCTGTACGTTATGGTATGTAATGAATATCTTTTATTTGCATGAGGCATACACTAACTTGCTTTATAAGAATATATTTCTTGTAATTTCTGTGTAGGACAAAAACCAATAATCGGTTTGAAATCGGATTTCTACAAATGATAATTGGTTTTGAAAAAATAACGATATTAACATCCCTATTCCGGCATGCATGCATTCCAGCTGGAAATTAGCGGAAACCAGTAAATACACATAGTTTTATAGCAGATGCTATTTTGCCTCTGTTTACGCGAAAAATATTACGACTTGGCATTTACGATTACTGTATTTATTACGAGCAGAAAGGGATAAAGGAAAGGCGCCAGCGTTAAATTGCTGGATGGTGAGCGAGAGATGATAAACAGTCTTGTAATGCATATCAGATGAGGCACCTCTGGCAGGCCTGTGTTGGTTACCATGCTGTACATGCATGGGCGTGCAATCCAAGATATTTTTTACACAAAGATAGAATTTCCATGCGTGTGCACGTTATACATGTAGGCGCATTATATGCGTGAAAATACGGTATACACCCCAACCATTTTGTAGAATGGAAGTATTATACATTTAATTTTGGATATACACTCTTATATCAACCAGTACATTGGAAAATCATAAAAGTGAGCTTTGTACAATGCATTTTTCAATTTCAGTTTTATCTTTCAAGAAAAAAAATAGAAAAATAATGTAAGTGTAAGCATAATGATCAGTAATGTTAACAAAATCCATATTTACATTCATTTCATTGCATTTTCAGGAACAGAACTGCCTTCATGATGTAACCATAGTCCTGTTTTCTAGGACATTTTATGATGCACAGTCCAGAGGTATGTGACAGACTTAACATGACACATGTAAATACTTCATCTACTCATGTATGTGATGATAGTGTTTTATTTAGTTAAGATTTTGTATAATGTTGACTCCAGAAGTAATGTACTTACACAATTAAACAATAATCATACTTTGTATAATGTTAATTTCAGAAGTATTGTACTTATGCAGTGTTTAGTGGTAATCATACTTTATATCACATTGATTCCAGAAGTAATGTACTTACACAGTGTTCAATATTAATCTTACTTTGTATCACATTGATTCCAAAAGTATTGTACTTATAAAAATCATACTTTGTGTCACATTGATTCCAAAAGTATTGTACTTACGCTGTGTTCAATATTAATCTTACTTTGTATCACATTGATTCCAAAAGTATTGTACTTACACAGTGTTCAATGTTAATCTTACTTTGTATCACATTGATTCCAAAAGTATTGTATTTATAAAAATCATACTTTGTGTCACATTGATTCCAAAAGTATTGTACTTACACAGTGTTTATTGGTAATCATGCTTTATATCACATTGATTCCAGAAGTAATGTACTTACACAGTTCAACAATAATTATACTTTGTATCACATTGATTCCAAAAGTATTGTACTTATAAAAATCATACTTTGTGTCACATTGATTCCAAAAGTATTGTACTTATAAAAATCATACTTTGTGTCACATTGATTCCAAAAGTATTGTACTTATAAAAATCATACTTTGTGTCACATTGATTCCAAAAGTATTGTACTTACACAGTGTTTATTGGTAATCATGCTTTATATCACATTGATTCCAGAAGTAATGTACTTACACAGTTCAACAATAATTATACTTTGTATCACATTGATTCCAAAAGTATTGTACTTGCACAGTGTTCAATGCTATTCTTACTTTGTATCACATTGATTCCAAAAGTATTGTACTTATAAAAATCATACTTTGTGTCACATTGATTCCAAAAGTATTGTACTTACACAGTATTCAATGTTAATCTTACTTTGTATCACATTGATTCCAGAAGTAATGTACTTATAAAAATCATGCTTTGTATCACATTGATTCCAAAAGTATTGTACTTACACAGTGTTCAATGTTAATCTTACTTTGTATCACATTGATTCCAAAAGTATTGAACTTACACAGTGTTCAATGTTAATCTTATTTTGTATCACATTGATTCCAAAAGTATTGTACTTATAAAAATCATACTTTGTGTCACATTGATTCCAAAAGTATTGTACTTATAAAAATCATACTTTGTGTCACATTGATTCCAAAAGTATTGTACTTATAAAAATTATACTTTGTATCACATTGATTCCAAAAGTATTGTACTTATAAAAATTATACTTTGTATCACATTGATTCCAAAAGTATTGTACTTACACAGTGTTCAATGTTAATCATACATTGTATCACATTGATTCCAAAAGTATTGTACTTACACAGTGTTCAATGTTAATCATACATTGTATCACATTGATTCCAAAAGTATTATACTTGCACATTGTTCAGTGGTAATCATACATTGTTGCTTCTTTTTAGGATATGATGTTTTTAATTGTACAGGTTCAAGTTGGATGGTTGAAAGAAATTAGTAGAACATTGTGTACATTTAATCTAAATAATCATGGTTCAGTTTTCATGGGAACTTTTATAAGTGCTTGTTTAAATATTAAAACTTTCATTTTGTTCATTCGTAAATGAAACAGACATTATCTATTTGATTCTTTCTGTATTTGATTGAAAAGTACAGTAGAATATTAGAAAATATGACAGACTTTTACATCTCTTGGACAGAATTCCCATTTTCTTGAACAAACTATTGGGTTTCATAGATATTTAACAGTTTATTTATTGCAGGTAGATATATATGAATGTAGATAAAGATGAAACATGAAGTACTCTTTCTTGGCCTGAATGTAAAGATAGTTTCATGCGTTTATTGAATAAGAATGGTCATCATCATAAAAGATGTCAGTAGATGTGATTTTCTATTGTTTGTATTATTACGATACAATAACCCAAGTTTTATTTGATACAGAATTAATTTTATTGTTTCCTTTTTATCCTCTTGAATGCTGATATTTGCACATCTGATTAAACTCTTTTTAATAGATGTTGATGCTTAAGTTTTGTTTATTGTTTCAGACGAGTTTCCACCTCATATGTTATACTGTCTCCAGCAGGATTATCTTGGGCGCTTTTATGAAGATTTCTACAGGTTATTAAATGACTATTAATTTGTCAAAATTTTATTTTCAAATGTCTGTGTGATTGAGATCAAGATGGAGAGATGGTGGGCTTTTTTGTAGTGAATATCAGGAACTCAGTAGTCCAAATTTTAAATCAAGATAAATTTTGTCACATATGAGCAGTATTGTCCTAGATGTGGATTTTTGGTTAGAATATTTCAGGAGAATAAAATTTACAGTTACAGTTAGATGAACTAGGCCACTAGCTTTGTTTCTTTGGCACACTGATACTTTAAATGTTGAATTGGAGAATTCCCATCTCAGTTACTCAGTTTAACTTTAACTACACTACATGATAGTGCAAAAGTAAAGGGCTCTTTTTCACCTTTTTTTCCTAAAATGTGTTCAGCTGGGACTCGGCTATATAGGATTGATTTTACCTAAATTTAAATAAATCCAGAGATGATTGTATCATTTATCTGAGAGTTGGCATGTATTATGAGCGACCCAGTTGTCAGTGCATATCAGATGTACATCATAGTATGAGGCCATGGGTCTTTTACATGGTTATAACATAGAAACTATTGAGATCCCCACCATGAAATCATCGATGAAATTATTGAATATGAAAATAAAAATGTATATATACAACTGAAATTGACTCCCTGGGCCTATCCTAACCCAAAGGCTCTAACTTGTGCCATAACTTGAAAACTTTTGAGATACCCACGCTTTAATCATTCTTGCTTGTTATGTAATGACAAAGGCACATATTAAATTCCCATGTCCCCACCCCACCCCACCCCAAGTGCTTACTCTCAAGGATCTATCCAAGAGGTACAAATGTCTGGGTAGATGTCAAAAGGATGAAGTGTGTGGGGATATGAACTTAACAATATAAACAGAATGTTAGTAGTAATGTATGCCTGAAGCTTCGATATACTCAAGTTCAATTCTTACAAGCTGAAGCAAAAAATAACATAATGATGTTCGCAGTCAAGATACCATGTTTATCGCTGAGCTCTTTTTATATTATTATTCACAGTCCTCTTTGACAGAACCGATCAGTCAAGTTTATATGTACATGTTAGCATTTCAAATTATACCCAATGGTTGATGTGATGATTAGCAATTAAAAAAAAGTTCTGCAAATCATTTCAGAACAAAGAGATCAGTAAAAAGAAATAATTCTTTAACAGAGTGTAGAATCTAATGTACTTTATTTTTAGGGTTGTTGTACAGAATGAGCGTTATGAGGATTGGACAGGGACCATGAAGCAGCTGAAGAAACTGTTCAATGAATACCTGCAGCAAGTTCTTCATCACCACGAGAACCAAGGCTGTACTGTGCCTAAAGCCAGGAATTCCACAGCTGCACAGGGCAACTTCTTAGAAACACTCAATATGTCACTTAATTGTAAGTAGTAGAAAAAATGCTTTTCTAACTGGGGCCAATGTAGCAGAGTAGTCTAATAATATCAATCATTGCCATGTCACAACTGTCTTTGTGGGATCAAGTCTCGGGCTCAAAGTCTGTATGTGGGAAAGCTTCCCATGGGTTTGTGGCTCTTCTTGGGTCTTTTCTTGGGTTCTTCCTCAACAAGTTATTCTGACCATCTTGTGCTGAAAAATGTTGTTAAGCCCACTAATGACTGCCACTTTTCTTGCTTTGCTTTGTTTCACTTTTGTTGACAGGTTTTTTTTTGGTTCAAGTGGTTTTTAAAATTATATGCGTAATCCTGATAATTATCTCCCTTGGATATTGTTCCACTGATGGTAGTACATCACAATCATTTCTGAAATTTTTTTAAAAATTATTAATATAACTTTGGTGCCAATCCGCGGTCGAGTCATACCAAAGACTTACTAAAATTTTACTAACAGCGGCCTCACTTGGCGCTCAGCATTAACTCATTCGGCCTCGATGCCGTGTTTACACATAATCCAGTTTCTGCATTCAACGGCCGATACCGTATTTTCGTGTCGATTTTCGACTGCATTCAATGGCCGGTACCGCTTTTCTACGGTCCGAATGTATGGTCGAGAGAAAGTCTCTGATTGGTTACAAATGGGGCTTTTCCTAGCATCAGGCCCACTTGTAGTCAATCAGAAATGAATTTACGTTCTTTTGGGCAAACTATAAATGTTCGGAAAGCAAGGATTACTACTTGGGATCCTTTTCAATACATGTGTTTTTTTTCTTAAAAAATCGTAAAATGATGGCGGAAGCACGAGTGGTTTTTTAATGGCGGTGAGGGCGAGAATGAGGAGTTTCTCGGGTTTGATCTCGAAAATATTGAGTAATTAGAGGAGAGATATGTTCGACAGTTGGATAATTTGCGAGATTTCGAATGGGACATTGAAGATTCTTGAGATTGAATAGTTAGAAAAAGCGGATGCTGATAGCGAAAATGAAAGAGTTTCTGCCAATCTAGCAGATTGGAACGATCGTCTTCTGTCTATCCAAATCAGTGATTTAGTGGAATGAATCCTGGAACTACAACATACAATGACAAATTGACAAGGAAACAAGAGAAATCTTATCTTTTTTCACTTATAATTATTTCTGGAGAAACTGTACACAGACATCGCAACTGAAACCAATCCATATGCCTAAAAATGCATATTGGTATCACCAAACAAACGTAGTATCCAACATGCAAAATGTGTTTATTGAACAAAGTTCTATCTTTACCAAAAACTGGATGTGAACATTGCCAAGTAATGTATGTACAAATTGTTTCAAACCATATCACATATTAAATTTTCCTGGTTTATTTTAATGGAATTAAGTGCTGCTGATGTGATATTCCTAACAATGTTGCACATAATTTTGTAAAAAAATTTATAAATAAATTGTGAAAGACTTGGTAAAATAGAAAAAAAAATACATCACTGTGTAGACAAATTAATTTGGATTAATTGGTGAAATTTTCATGGATTAATATTGGATACAAGAAGAGAAATTAAAGTAAATGTGAAGGCATGCGCATGATTTCTACAAAATTTTCCAAACAGGTAAAACACTCTGGGGCACAAGCAGCTAGTCACAGCTTAGCGTGGCTGGGTCACAGTAACAGTGTTACTGACAAGTTTCATGGGGCTGAAAGAGTTAAGAGGTTAATGTTAGGACTGGTCAGCATGGTGTCAGGATAATGTGACTGGGTGGGACATTATGCTTCATGTCTGTGGCATGATGCCCCAGTGCTAGACATCACTATAAACTGCCTCACTGCAGACATCGTAGTGATATGACTGAGTTTTTTTTTAAAGCTACATTAAAAATCCTAATCAAAACAAAAACAAGAAACCAATCTTCAACAAGGAAAAATTCAACTTGGTAGAATCATAATGATTCATTCACCTAGATACTAGTGATTTTGTATACTTGGCAAGTATGTAGATTTCGACTTTGCAAACAAGCTTTGGAATGTCAAAATTACAGAGTTTAGGCATTAGTATGCTGCCTGCATATATATATATATATATATATATATATATATATATATATATATATATATATATATATATATATATATATATACACACATACATTTCTATCACTTTTAATTGACACTATGTAGCCTAGATTGTGCTGATATTATTAACAACCACCCACCTGAGTTATGTATATTTAATTTGCATTGTTTTGTTTGTTAGTTTGTTTTTAAATTTATTTTTTCTTTACATTATATGCTATGGATAATTGTATTTTGGACTTGTCCAAAAAAAGTTCATTTTCTACCAGGCCAGAATCATTGATTTTATATTATTATTATTTTGTAAATGACTAAGACTGAGTCAATATTTTCTTTTTGAGGATGGGTTTAAAATTAGAGTCATTATAGAATTAAAAATATTGGTCTTGGGTCAGATTCAAAGACATTGTGTTTTCCCTGTCCTTTATCATAATTTTGGCAACAGACCTAATACATTTTTTTATATCTCGTAAACATTTGGAACCTCTTTGAATTAAATTTTCTATTAGTTAATAGTTTTTCTTTAGAAAATGCTAATTGTCACCTGAAGTCAGGTAGACAAATATATAATCTTGTTACTGCAAAAATTAATGTACACATGCTGTAAGATCTGAGCAGAATCAGTTGTATTATTGTTGTGTCCAGTAATTCATTTGGGCTGGAATTTATTTCAGATTATTTACTCACTGAAAATACAAAGTGCTCATCTCAAAATAACATTCTTGGACATATGGACATGGATTTAAAGTGAAATTTAAAAAAAGAATATGTTCTTAGTGTTAATATATTTCAATGAAAGACAGTTGATACACGACCATTTCACAGACCACCAAGCACATCAACACTTTCAGCGTTGGATTGATTACAGAATATTATTAAATCTCATTAAATATCATTAAAGTTTTTTCAGAACTTTAATATTTGTGCCAGTAATTCTAGGAATTTTTTAACTTAATTTGCAATGCCATAAGTTCTGTTTTCATTATTCATTATATATTCTAGAGAAACAAATTATTTTGTGAATTTTACAAAACGTTTTGGTTAACAGTTTTTACTTTAAATCATTCAATTTTTCATATGTGGATGGCCAAAAGATCATACACAGTGATTTCAGGATAATTAATCATTAAAGCCAATGATTATCCAGACAGCTATCTATAATATTAGTACATAATGACTTTTAATTGATTGAAAGTTCATGTATTTGGCAAAATTGTAGTGTTTGAAAAGCCATACATAGACCGCAACTTTGATAGGACAGGAAAGGTATCCATTGTCATCACTCCAGGAGCTGGTGTGTTTGAGGTGGATAGAGAACTTACTAACATCACCAAACAGCGCACTATTGATTGTGGTAAGTACTTTTGTAGTGGTATTTACTGAAATTTAGAAAAGTATTTTTTTAAAGAAGAAAGTATACCAACATTTAAATTACAAAATTGTCATGGTGATGCATTTGTTTTGACATGTAAAACATATTCTACATATTCCAAAATTGGCAGATTAATCCACTTAAATCAGGCATCAGTATAAGTTAATGTTCTGTTAGAATTTAGAAATTTATTTTTGGTAATGTATCAGAGTAAGCATTGCTTTTTCATGTTAGGGAAAATATCGTTAGAAATTATATGAGAAGCTTTTTATGTTTGTGAAAACTTTACTTTGTTTGGTGAATAGAAAACTCAACAGAGCATTGATGTCTGTCAGATCTCTGTGTTTAGATAGAGCTTTTCATTTTAATCTGATTGAATGACATGCACTTTTCACCAGAGGTTGGACATTTTAGGCAAGAATGTAAGCATCTCACACAAATCATCAGCATACACATAATAAAGATTGAAGTTTCTTTTTAAACTCAATTATTAGATGTTGTACAACATTCATTTTTTTCTTTACTAATCATAGACCAGAAGAGATTATAAGATGATCTGTTGTCCATTCTCTGTTAATTTGTACATCAGGACAAGATAGTTACCATTTATTCTTCTTAACTACTTGAAGGAATGTCATGAACATTTACGCACACATTCATTCCATGGTCTTGTTGGTTCTAAATGAATTTTATGCACACATTTATTTCATGGTCTTGTTGGTTCTTAATGAAAGTTTATACACATTTTTATCCCATGGTCTTGTTGGTACTAAATTACTAAATGAAAGTTTACGCATACATTCATCATATGGTCTTGTTGGTCTTTAATGAAAGTTTATGCACATATTCATCCCATAGTCTTTTTGGTCCTAAATGAAAGTTTATGCACACATTCATCCCATGGTCTTGTTGGTCCTAAATGGAAGTTTATGCACAAATTCATCCCATGGTCTTTGTTGGTCCTAAATGAAATTTTACACACATTCATCATGTGGTTTTGTTTTTTCTAAATGAAAATTTATGCACATATTCATCCCATGGTCTTGTTTTTTCTAAATGAAAGTTTATGCACATATTCATCCCATGGTCTTGTTGGTCCTAAATGAAAGTTTATGCATACATTCATCCCATGGTCTTGTTGTTGGTCCTAAATGAAAGTTAACACACACTACACACACTACACACTACTCCTCCAGGGTGGAAAATCATGCTGACTGAGGTTTTCATTAGAAGACTTCTTAATAATGTCTAATAATAATAATGGATCAGAAATTCTTATGTCCAGTCTGGTCTCCACAGTTACACCTCCTGAACACAAACTAATTTTGATAAGGGCTTTTCACCAGAAGATATCTTATGATGCCATGTTGGTCCTAAACAAAATTGGTGCTGCATGCACATCCAATATGACTACCATAATGACCACCTTGAAAATCTTGTTATTGCTATTCTACTGTTATATCAGCATGGGAATTTTACTAAATGACTTATGATGTCTACTTTGTTCTAAATGAAAAAAGTGTTGCTCAAACATCCAATATGACCTAGCTAAGTGACTACTTGAAAATCTTTTGTTATCACTACTCTTGAAGTAAAGGTCAAATCAGCATTAGGGTTATTCTGAAAGGCTTCTTATGATGTCTAATTCATCATAAATGAAAAATGGGCCTGATATGACTTTGAAAATTTTGTTATTGCTGAAGAAAATCAGAGATGGTTTCAGCATTTAGTAGTAAAACAGAATAAATATTCTTATTTTAAAGTCTTGGTAATTCTAATTGGCCAGTACATTCACAGTTGATGGATTCTGGTTATTCACATACATCGGCAATAAAGTGATAAAATGAACTTGTTAATATTTTTATATCAGTAACTCAGGTGGTAGAGACTTGATGTGTTATGGGTTTCATGCCTGCTCAGGTTAGGCCAGGTCTGATGGCTTCCTCATTGTGTATTTAGGAAAAGCAATTAGCTCCCATTTCCTTGGCATGACATAGCAAATAAGCTGAAAATTGTTCATTAAAAACTATAATTTATATTAGTGACCTTTATATTTTATTGCTACATGAATGACAGATTGATAATAGGTGAGAGAATGAATTTTAAATTTTTTGAAATTGTGCCTTAGTTGTTGATTATAGTTGTGTATTTTTATTAATAATTGTATATTTACAGTTAAAGATGTACAATTTTTTGACATATACATGATACTAAAAATGAAATCATATGCCTGAACAGGTGTTGGAAGTGACTTAGTTTGTATGGGAGAACAACCTCTACATGCTGCGCCTCTCTTTAAGGTTAGTTACTTAACAGTTGACCTGTTAGAATGCTCAACCCACTAATTAGCATAGTTGTTGTTTTTTTAAATCAGAGCTTTTTCTCCTTTAAAATGTCATGCTGATTTACTTTGGACTTTTAGTATATGGTAACAGTTTCATGAAGTTACATGAATTTGAAATTGTTTTTTATATATTAAATTTTTCAAAACACTTAACTTTATATATGGGTGACCCACAGGATTTCTGATTGACCTTTTGACCAACTAAAAACACAGCAGAAAACCTGGTAAGGTTAATATTCACATCTAATTGATAATTAGATTGATAAGTGGATCCACTGAATTTCCGTTATACTGTAATTGATTGCCTATCATGGTAAAACACTGATAGGTCACTTGATTTAATATGCAGGATATAGCTGTATTCATATCTAACCATGATAAATAACTGGGTACTAGGGTCTTCTAATTGGATCTTTTAGCTATTATATTCATGTCAACAATTTCTCTGCATTATTGACAGTGCCATTCAGATGTTTTTTGTCATAATTAGTACGGGCTTTCCTATTTTTTCCAATAGCATCCATCCATGGGAATAGGCCAAACTGGCCATTGTGCACAGGTGCCCTTTGTATGTAGATTAACTTTTCAAGCTTGCTTTTAGAACCAATTCTATGCACTGAATTTCCATTATTATTATTATTATTATTATTATTATTATTATTATTATTATTATGATTATTATTATTATTATTATTATTATTATTATTATTATTATTATGCTTATTATGATTATTATTATTATTATTATTATTATTATTATTATTATTATTATTATTATTATTATCAGCAGATTTAGTTTAGAGCACTATTGAAAATAACCATTCAGTGTTATTCTATCCCAGACTTGTATGTATGCTGGGTTTGTGTATCTTACTTTAATCTATTTTGTAAATTAAATCATCACTGACTCGTTTGAAAATCTTTGATCTTTGTTTTGTGCACCATGACAAAGACGTTTGGCTACTTATTAACATGTGACTTTGTAACTTTAGAAATGATTCTTTGTTTAGGCTGATTTATAATTTGGTGTAGAACTGCTTGTACTTAAAACAATGTCTGGATTAATCAGTTGCTCAACTCTTCAAGATCAAAAGACACTTGGCATTTGCATGAGGCATGTGATTAATATTGAATGAAAAGCCTTTCTTGGCTGTGGTTGGTAACACATGAACCAAAGCTTTGCCTGCCTTTACATTCTAATTTTTAAATAAATATTGAAAAACCCTTTGACATAATGACAAGGGATATAACTCATATCTCTCCTCAAAGGATGAATTGTTTTCAGTCAAGAGAGCTTCATTTCATAGCAAAGAGAAAAATATACACTGGCACAAAAGTGGATCTCATTTTTGCTATGACAACATGGATGTTTTTCCCACCATCCAGCAAGTTTATTGCTTTGACTGTTACCAATGATGAAAATGAAATACCTCACTTATGACTATGACAAATTGACAACTTAAGAGTTACATCGATTCATTGGAGATGTCTTCATTTAAAAAATGTCTCCCTTATGAAGCAAATCATGGTCACTGTTGTTGCACTTCATATACTGCATAATGCAGTGAGAAGCAATTATTTGGTTAGGTCTACTGAAAGCATGTGACTGCTAAATGCATTACTTTTATTTAGGAACTTTACTAAGGGGGAGGAGTTAGAATAGCCAATGAGACCAGGTGACAATAATATATAGGTTTGACTGTATTAACTGAAAAGGAGTACTTTAGCACATTTGGAATTTATTAAATCTGAGTTCATTTTAAGCATATTCTAGCATACTCTTGATTAAACAGTCACCTGTCTAAATCAGATACTTGTCTGAATCATACATTACAGTCAGTAACCTTTCTAAATAAGACACATGCATTAATTAGTTTCCTGTTTAAATCAGCCTAATGTATAAATCAGTTAACTGTCTACATCAACTACCTGTAATCAAGACTGGTTTGATTGTATTATTTTACACATACATTAGTTTTCAATTAATTTCATTGTATTTTGTTCTAGTTTCACAGCAAAACTGCCCAGTCCAGTTTAGAGGTTGGAGATGACTACAACATTCCTCACTGGATGAACCACAGGTTAGGAAATGGTTGGATACTATAGCTTTCTTATCCTGGAACTCCTTTACTTATGCAATTTTCATATCCCATAAACACATGTACCGATACCTTTTTGACATTTTGAAATGCATTGGATGGTCAAGTAGCAAAGGTTCTTGCATGATCTTTCCTTTAAGGAATTGACAGTTCTTGTGGATGTAATTATTGTTTTTTTTGTGTTTAAAAATGAAAAATAATTTTTTTTATTTAAATACGTTCTCTGATCACATTAACATTAGAGATATAATCATACTACCTTCTGAATCCAGTCCTTCTATAAATATGGAAATTTCTTCTTCTGTATCATATAGAAGGGCAATATCTCTTGTCCATTGCCACCACCAGGTGTCACTAGTTTGTAAACTTAGCTTCCGTACAACAGCATTGTACAAAACATCTCCCATCAGTCCTAACCAAATTTGTATTGCTGTTCAGACTTCAGTATTATGCCAGCAGACAACAGCTGAACCAGTCTAGGAGATACCCTTACAGTTGGGGTAGTAAACCAACTTTATCCACCCCTTGGCTCCTCTCTCTTTCACCGCTGACATAACACTTCATTGCTCGCATCAGACTTCTGCAGTTTTGATCATGTTGAATCAACCGATTGCTGCAAAATAAATGAGTTATCCAAGTCATTTCAGAGAGGCTTCAGAATTAATGTTTCCAACCCTCTCTTTCTTCCTCATCCTTTCTGACAGATGAGTTATCAGATTGGGAAAAGGCTGAAATTCTTCAGCTGGAGATCAGTTGCTCAATGATAAACAGGGAATGGAGATTGTATGATTACCACAATTTCTGGGGTTTTTTTCACTTCTGTTCTGTACAAAATTGCTAATGGCAAGTTGATGCAGACCATAATCATATCGACATATTCATTCTTCTGCTGAGGCAAAGATGGTGGAGACGGCAAGATCTTTAAATACAGTGCATCATCTGAAGGGACAAGTATGCCATCAGTCTATATCTTACAATTGTCTACTTTCATGTCACTAATCACAAGGCATTGTGAAAATTTCTTTGGTTTGCTTACTGCGAGAAAGTTAACCAATTTTGGATTGCATCGTCACCCTGTATTGGTCGACTTCCTCCGTGGCATCAGTGGCATATTTGGATGATCACCAAATACATGGTAAGTTCTATTCTCCCCAAGGGCAGAAGTGAACCCTTATTTCTTTAGAATCATCTTGGTTTTCTCATTAAGTGGAAAATGTTTTGAACTTCACCCATGCCAGTCTTTTGTCCAATTGGGGCATGGAGTTTATAACCATCTCAATTCTAGTCTCCCTCATGACCATGTCATACAGACAGTCAAACTCTTAGATGGGAATTTCTGCAAGAGAGTTCTTGCAACTCCTCTGCTTATTTGATGTCCCAGCAGATTCGATCCCACTGGACCACCTTAATGTGTGCCTATTTGCTGGGCCCTTTTTTTAAGCCCACACAATGACAAATGTAAATATGAAAAATGAGGTATGATGATTCCTATGTCAGTGCTACGACCACAGTAGGCTCATTATGAGAATTCTACCGGGGAATTCCAACTGGAGGTAATGGTATGTACAGATGCCAGTAAGTATGGTTGGTGAGTCCACTTGTTGACCAACTTTAAATATGGTCAGTAGTATATGGGGACTAAGGGAACTCTTTACATCAACCTCCATATGAAAGTTATCATTAAAGCCTTTTAGTTCTAGAAGTACTGACACTTCAAGAAGTCAGTCCTGATTATATTGGACAACTTCGTAGTGGTGACTTAATGCCTCAAATACCAGGGCACCAAATCACCTAACCTATGCATATTGGTTCGGAAGATTCTTCATCATTGCTGCCAGCTTTAGATAAACATACAAATGAGACACATTCCAGGTAGACTCATCCTGGATGACACTCTCCTCTTCCTTTTACGGCTTTTCATCAAACTTTTGTGCTGTGGGGGTGGCCAGTGATAACCCTCCCTATGATTTTAATATGGAAAATAGTTTATCCAAGAATACTTACCTAATCTCATTACTTGAAATCTCTCCCAACAACCCCACCATGTGACCATCAGTATTGGTATATTTCTGTGCTTAAAAAAGAGCAACATTTGGATGTGACAAGGAGTCTTAATGGGCGAGAGTTATTGCCCTATATCTATCTGAGATATGATAAAGTTTGGTCTTTTTAGTAGGGATGGAATTGGGAGGTAGCAGATTTATATCCTTAGCATTACTGTGATAGGTAAGGATTTGCAAAAAGAAACACAATTTACTTAAAATGTGGCTCTCTGTCTATCTTGAACCCAGTTTCATCAAACCAAACTTTGTGGGTGGCTAGTATTTGAGACAAGGCAGATACTAATTCAGTTTAGATCAAAGGTCAAACTTATAGGGACTGAAAGAAGGAACTACTTAAGTTTATGTAGCCACAGTGGGTGAGTGTTTACAGTGCCAGACCTGCAACAAAAGGGTGAAGTTTTAGGTTTGAATCTTTCTAGTGGAGTGTCCTTGGGTAAGCTACTTGAATCTAGTTGCCATTGCACTAAGTAACCTGCTTGTCAAGCTGTGTCTTTAAACCACACCAAACTTAACTGTAAATCATGCATTGACTAAAGGTTTTAGATGGATTGAGTTTGGGACAAGAGAAGACACCTGTTGATTTTGAGGTTCATGGTCCATAGGTCAAGGTCAGAAGGGCTTCAAGATAAAAAAATATTTATTTGAAAATAATTAAAGTCTTGTGCCATGCATTTGATACAGGAAAGGCACATATCAGTTTTTGGGTCACTAGGTCAAAAACGGAAGGACACCAAGACTTAAGGGAAGAAAAAGGTTTTTGCAAGATAACTTGATATGGCAGGCCTTAAAGATAGTTTTTATGGTATGCTTATTGTTAATTTTACAAGTTGTAGATCAGAAGAGCTTATGGGCTGGACTGTTGTCTATCATCAATCCATCCATTAGCACTTATTTGTTATTACAACTTCTCCTAAACAACTTGGAGGATTGCCATGAAACTTTACATATACGTGCATTCATCCTGCCTGTTCCTAAATGAAAATAGTGAGCTTGGACATGCAGTAACGGTCATCTTTAAATTCCTCTTGCCACTATTCCTTCTTAATGGATGGTCATATCAAATTGATGTTTTTTTTCAAACTTTTTTATGTCTGGTTGGTCCTAAATGAAAATGGGGCTGATCTGATGTCCTATATGGCCAACACAATTAAAATCTTGTTATCACTACTCCCCTGAAAAGAAAGTCATATGGCAAGGGTTTTTTCACTAGAAGACTTTTTATGATGTCCTAAATGTAGATTCTGCTGGTACCACCATTTTTAAACTCATGTTGTTTCTACTTCTCTTGGGCAGAAAGTTTATTGACATGAAAATGGACATCCAATATGGTCCCCACAGTGGCCATCTTGAAAATCTCTTTATTGCTAATCCTCCTGAATGAAAAGTAATATTACCATGGGGTTTTGTCAGAAGACTTCTTGTGCAGTATAGTTGGTCCAAAATGAAGATGGTATTGATCTGATGTCCAACATGGCCAAAACAGTGGCTATCCTGAAAATATTGTTATCAATAGTTCTCTTAAATGGATGGTCATTTCAACATGGGAGTTTTACAAAACAACTACTTATGATGTCTAGTTGGTCCTCAATGTGCCATTTGGACATTTAGTATGACTGCCACAGTGGTCGTCTTGAAAATCTTATCACTATTTCTTCTCAATGAATGGTTATATCAGCATGGGATTTCCTCTGAAAGACTTCTTATAATTGTCAAGTGGGCTGCATGTGAAAATGTTGCCAATCTGATTTCTAATATGACTGCCACAATGGCTATCTTGAAAATCTTGTTATCAGTACTTTTCCTAGATGGCTGGTTATATTGGCATCATCCTTTCCCTAAAAAACTTCTTAAGATGTCTAGTTGGCACAGAATGGAAATAGTTCAAATTTGATGTCAAATATGGCCATCAAGGCATCCATCTTGAAAATCTCTTTACTGTTGCCCTTCCAAAATCGAAAGTCATATGAACATGGAGTTTCCACCAGAATGCCTCATTGGTCCTCTGTGAAAATGGTGCCAAGCTGAAATCATGTATGTCCACCACAGAAACTAATTAAAAATCTATTTATTGCTGCAGAAAATCAAAGATGCATTAAACTCTCATCAGTTAAAAAGAAGAACTGACATATTTTTTAATCCCTGGAAACTCTTTTAAGCCATTCGAGTGTCAGACCCTTTGAGAGGCTCGTGTTTTGACTAGACTAATTTCCATCATCTGGCAGAGGTGGGGCACAGGTGAGGCAGGATTATATATATATGTGAGCTAATTGCTGTATCTATATTAATATCTATATAGTTGTAACTCTTGGTACATGATTTTATTTAATTTTTTATAATTTTTGTTAATGGTTGTAAGTTGTATCTATGGTTGTAATAGTTGTAAGTTGTGTCTTTTGTTAGAATTTGCCTATGTGACCTGAGTTTGTTCAGAGCATAAAGTTACATAGGATTTATAAATAGATGCTGATATATGTATTGAAAGTTACTAATATTAATCTGAATAATAATGCCTTTGGCTTAATTTTTCATTGCCTAATGGGGTTTAGATGATTCTAGAAGAATTCAGTAACTTACCATTGGTTGGGCCAGGTCACATGATTTGGCAGGTTTGAGGCAAAATGAGTAGAAAAATCTTTCACATGAGGTATATTGTGAAATATAGTCACATTAGAAGGTGTATATAAGGAAAGAACTTAGCAATCAGATTCATTCTAATTTTGGAGTCATCCTCATTTCTTGTGTTCCAGTTACAAGTCTGCAGATGCGTTTTATGTTGTACGTATATATTATTTGAGGAATACCATTTTTTTTTTACTGTTCAATTGAAACAGAAAGTGCTCATTATTTGGACTATGCTATTTGGAACTGATATTAATTATTCAAAGGAGTTCTGGATGACACCATCTCGACAACATCATGATTTTGAGTGGTCCAGTACATTTCTGGGTTTGAAATTTATACAGAACTTTTCACTAATTTAGAACTTTTATAGAAGTTTATCAGGATTATTCTGGATTCACTTCATAAGTTCCTCTCACATTATCAGTTTTAACTTTGATAGTTAAATTCTTTGTTTTACAAAACATGGTTGTGCTTCTTTCTGTTACTTAGTTTTTGACCATAGAGTTGGTTTTTACTTTAGTTTCCACAATATAAGCAATACACAGCAGTGAAATAAATTGTTTGACCAACTACTTTACATTTGGCTATTAGGCAGATGTCATTAAGGTGAGCGTCTCTGGCCTCTTGTTTTTCAGTTTTGTTTTCAGCAGTTATATTGCTGTTTCTAAAAAGGAATATTTACTCCAATTTGGCCCTCCTCAGAACAGTTTTAAAAAAAGACTGTTATCCAGGCCATTAATACAGTATCTTGGGTTTATCCAGTTGTAAATTTTAAACAGTGATTGATAGACATCTGTAAATTAATTTGAAATATGCTAAGCACACAGTGAGAAGCCCCATCCTCATGAGCTTGTTAATTCTGTGAATTTGAGACTTTGAAGTTGAAGGACCAGTTGTGAAATGATGCAGACATAAATTAATTATAATGTGATTGATTTATATGACTACAATGACAATATTTTTGAAAAATATTATTTTCAGTTTTTACACATCTAAGAACCAGGCTCAATCTTACTGCAACAGAACTTTTGTACCCAGAATTAAACTGCCACCACAGATGGTAAGTTTTAAAAATATATGAGTAACTACTAGACAGTTATCAGATGAAATGATAATTAGAGCTATTTCTTGACTAAAACAGCCTGTATTTAAAATCATTAAGTGGAATATTAATTATGGCCTTGTAAAGATATGTTACTGTGTATATTTCTTGCTTGCATGGCATGAATAAGATGATAATTTTAGGGAGGAATAGACCTTAATTATTTAATGGAGCAGTTCTTAACCTTTTTGGGCAGTGACCTATATTAGGTTTGTGGTCTTAGCTTAGCCACCCATCAAATGTCAAAAACCACTTGTGTAGAGAATGTCAAATTATTAGGTTGATCTTGGTGACCCACTCAAAGCAGAAGGGTGGCCCAGTTTGGGGTCATGATTCTTGGGTTATGATGCACTGATTTAATGGAAAGTCAAATCCCCACATTACTAGTCAGCCAATATAATCTTAAGTGCTTCAAACTTTTCTTTTACCTAGCTGAGAATTACTGTTTTGCTAACATTATACACAAGCCAATCATTTCATGCATATTTTGTATTTTCTAAGGCTTCAAATTTCATGGTTTGGGTGAAAATTGCATATTCATTGTTACCTAATTACATGGATATTACTTTCTAAAAAGATCACATGATGTCCTTGTGTAAGTTTACTATAGTTTATTTGACTCAGCATTATCCATGTCTTTAACTCAGTGAATTTTCACATCAATAGTTTTAAATGAAGGTAAAATTACTAAAATTGTTTCGTACACAAACTATTTCAACACCATTTGTACCAACAAACAGCACAGCATTTGTCATTCATTAATGCTGAAACAGGCTGATCTGTGTACATCAAATTCTTCAATGCCACCATAACATGTGAAAGAATCTATTTGATTATTAAGGAGTGATCTGCTTTCCTATTTAGCCATTACATGGTTTCCTCCCTTTGATTTCTCTGCACAATCATAAACTGACTCTTCCAGAACTCAGGAAAAACATGGCAGATTTCATGTACACAGACCAGTCTTTTTCATCATGTATTGATTGAATTGTGTTGTACTGTATGTCAATATTAATTATGTTTAAATCATTGATACAAATTTGGTAATTTTACCTACCTCTTTTGAGATGCTAAAATAAATCATTTGGGACGCAATGAATGAATGAATTACAGTATACTGACGTTCATTTCTTGGTGCAAGCAAACAGGTTTAATCTGCACTGCAGTAATTTAGCAAAGTTAAATTATTCATTGCTAACATCTGAAAAAAATGTGGAGATCATAACAAAAATATTGGTGATATATTTTAACACATGTCTCAGCTAATTCATTTAATACCACTGTTCTTAAAGATCGCTATCAAAGCATTAGATTCTCAAAATTTAGGGATTAGGTGTTTGAACAAAGCCAATGACTGTAAACCTCTTTTGTTCAAAGCAATAATTGCCATATGTAAATAAGTTCAGCCAAAAGTGAATTTGACTGCAGAAATTGAAATCAAAATGACACATTGGTTAAAGACTTGCATCCACTTCCTTAGAATTATCAAAAGCTAATAGTAATCTTTCCAAAGCTCATCACTCATAAAGGCTGATGTCTCACTTCGAGAAGAATGGGATTATAAAATATTTGTGCCAGCAGCATACTCGGATAACTTGCAACCCATAGATATAATTCTTAACAACCTTTACAAGGAGGAAGTCAAATTCTGATTCCACAAGTGGTATTCAGTGAATAAACTGGAGGAGTGTCTAGATGTACATTCAAATCAGGTTCCAGTTGACCTGAAAAGATATACCCTTGAGCCAATTCACACAGAGTAGTTTGTCTGCATGCATGACAAAGTAGCACTTCAGAGAGACCTGATTCAAATGAGACAGCAGGATCAATCTGCTGCTGTTTATTATTTTTTATAGTTGTTAGTTGTGTGAACATCTATTCATAGATGGGAATATATTGGGAAATATAAAAGACAGTAAATCTGCTTTTATTACTATAAAGTACATCTGGTACATACATGCCAATCATTGCGAGTGCTTTAGACCACTCTGCCACATGGGGCCCCAGCTATATGGGTTAGTTAGGAGAGAACAGACTGGTCTTTAATCTCAATCTTTACGTACAGATTCTTTGAGGTATTCATATTTAGTGGAGAGAACCAGTCTAAAGGTATTTGTCACTAAAAGGTATATTTTATTTTAGTCAATGCGTATATGAAAGAAAAATATCTCCTTTCAAATAATTTAACAGATGGATTAGATAAAGGCAAAAATAAATTTCACAAAAAATAACAATCCTCCAAATATAGCATCACATGATGTCTTTTACAGGCCATGTGGAAAGAATTATAATATTTGGCGCTATAAGTCTTCAGATGGATTCTAGTTGATGTGTGTGTAAAGCTAAAAGTGCTATGTATGAAAACTTAAAGCAGTAAAGAAAGTTAAAAGATGAGAGGGGCAAATAAATCATTGTTCATTAAAATTTTAGCATGTTATATGTGGATTATGGTTTTTCTGCCTGGATTACACTTTTTGACCACTTGGATTACGCTTTTTCATCGTCAGGGGTTGGTATGTATGCTGGTAGAGTCATTGCAGTCTTAAATGCATTTTCATGTAATTTTGCATCCACATTAAACTGTAATCAATCAGTTTCAGTGTTCTTTGTCACGCATGTTTGTATCCCAGTGTATATTTATATTCTCAGCACTACAGATAGCTGTGGTATTAAAATAAAGAAAGAAACAGATTATGTTTTTCTATTGCTTATGATGGGGGGAGGACTGTTGGCTTGGTTGATATTTTGTTGTGACTTTACATTCATGGTATGGCTCACCTGTGAAAACTATGAAATTCAGAACCCCATGAATTTAAAGTGTTTCTCAGTAATTATATCATATTCTTGGCAAATAAATGTTAACTTGTCCTAACACACTACTTAGCTTGCCCCAGACTGTTCTATTGTTAAAAACTTTACTAGGTTAAAATTTCGAATATGATTGGGGTTTTTTAAAAGAAAAAAGAATAGCCATCTGAAAATGTTAGTTGTTGTAACATTACTTGGAGTTTGAATGCTTATAACTTAAAAAAGTGTGTTTTTTTAAAAACCACTTATAACAGCACTGAAAATATTTTCATTACTACCACAAACTACTGAAAACTAGACCTTCCATTATTGAAAACTACCTAGATTACTGAAAACTAGACCTTCCATTATTGAAAACTACCCAGATTACTGAAAACTAGACCTTCCATTATTGAAAACTACCCAGATTACTGAAAACTAGACCTTCCATTATTGAAAACTACCCAGATTACTGAAAACTAGACCCTCCACTATTGAATACTACTCAAACTACTGAAAATGAAAAGCTTGCACTAATAAAGACAACTCTAAACTACTGTAAACTTGAGTTTCCACTACTGGAAACTATCCAAAACTAACTATAGCTTCCACTACAGAAAACTATTCTAATAGCCTCCACTACTGAAAGGTATCCTAAACTAACTTCCACTACTGAAAAACCAAGCCAAACTACTGAAAACTTGGCTCTGAAAATTATGATAAACTAATTGTAGCTTCTACTACTGAAAATTATCCTCAAATAACTATAGCTTCCGCTACTAAAAACTGTGCCATACTACTGACAACTTGAGTTTCCACTTCTTAAAACTATCTTTAATTATAGCTTCCACTAGTGAAAACTTTATTAACTATAGCTTCCACTACTGAAAACTATGTCAGACTTCTAAAAGGTTATTTATTTTGTTACAATTGCTCTTCAGATGACCTTGAAAACAAGTTGGATGTTGAAAAAAAAACTGGAAAATTATTTTAAAAGATAGACTACTATGGTTAAAATAATATTTCATAACATTGAGAAAATTGGTTGTATCTGGCTTGGATTACAAAGTTAAAAAATTATATTTTAGAAGAAAAGAAACTAAAAGAAAAGAAACTAAAGCTAAACATACCAGCAGTTCAGGATTAGAAACAAAATGGAAACAGTTAAAAAGTTAATGAAAAGTTAAAAATTCACCTAGCAACTGATGATTAGGAACCTATCGTTAGATTCAAAATAATTTTGAAAATACATAACAGTCAAAAAGAAAGATTATCAGGTCATTTTTCCATTGAAGATAGATACCAAATTTGAAGAAACAGATGCAGAAAGGCTGAAACACTGAACACCCAATTCTGCAGTATTTTCTAATACCCCATTCTAGTGACATTGCTTCTCCACGTACATTTTCATAAGTACTAAAACAAATATTCTAATCAAAAGCTTGTCATTCTCATGACATACATCAAAAGTACTTAAGAAACCATCTTCAGAATTGGCACTAATACTTACACAGCTTTTTACATTCTTAGGACATTTTGCAACCACCAAAATAATTGCTGTTTGCCTTGTATATGCTTGCCCTTCAGAAAAGGTGAACATGCATTGGTCAGTAATTACCATCCATCTCATTGGTATTGTTTGTGTACTGCATTGGTCAGTAATTACCATCCAATCTCATTGGTATTGTTTGTATACTGCAGTGGTCAGTAATTACCATCCAATCTCATCGGTATTGTTTAATTACTGCATTGGTCTTTAATTACCATACAATCTCACTTGAACTAACATCATAAAGTGTTTGAATGATATTTCAGTTGTATCTGGCAAATGACATGCCTTCAGGAAATTTCACAGTTGTGAAATGCAACAATTTTGTTAATTGTGCTTGGGTTAAATATTTCAATAAGATTCCAGAGTTGTTATTTTTGTACTCGACTGTTGTAAAGCTATTGACATTATCCTCCATGCATTGTTGAAAAGTAAAGTATTCCATTATTAAGTTGCAAACAAAATTCTTGCTTGATAGACCTTTTTAAAAAAATGTTTCTGAGAACAATGCATGATGGTAAAATGTTCCAATCTGATTGATTGAGGGTAGCATCTGGAGTATGCCAGAGCACAATGCTTGGTCTGTTAGTTTTCATCTTGTACATCCTAAATACATCATGATTGATGTTCATTCAGGATAGTAAGACACTACAAAATCACTTTAATAAGCTTGGAGAGTGGGCGTGCAGATAAATCATTCAATTCCAGAACAAAAAAAATTCATTATAATGCAAATTACAAGAAAAAAATGCTCATTGGAAGGTACTTATTAGAAATTCACAAACAGATAAAATATTTATGAATCACAATACTATCTGAAATAAAATATTAGAAAATCACAACCAGATAAAACATGTATGAATCACAATTATTATCTGAAATGAAATATTAGAAAATCACAAACAGATAAAACATTTTTGAATCACAATTACTATCTGAAATGAAATATTAGAAAATCACAAACAGATAAAATATTTACGTATCACAATTACTATCTGAAATGAAATATTACAAAATTACAACCAGATAAAATATTTATGTATCACAATTACTATATGAAATGAAATATTCAGTTTCAGAAAGCATATACCAGAGCAAATTGTAGTTTTGACCTATTAAGATAAAGAATGCAAAAGAATTTGCTTTCAGGGGTTTAAGTTAATAAATAATAAGCATAAAAACAGGTCTGACATTTAGTTCTGCTAAGTTTATTTTTTATCAGTGTTAGCAATATTAATCCATGGATTGTTTCAGTACTTGGGACATTTGTATGTTATCATTTACTATGTATTTGTTTACTTTCTTTGCAGTTAGAGAAAAGAAATGGTGTCAAGAAACAAAAAGCAGAAACAGGTTTGATTATATCATTTTACTCCGATACAAAATCAGTCAGATCTTTTGTCAAATTATTCCTATTTTTTCTATGTGTCTTTGCAAAATCTGTTATTGTCAGTTATTTTCAAAAAGGCTTTTGACAGAGTGTGGCATGAGACATTGTGGGTCACAATGAAGAAGTATGACATGGGTCAAAAGTTGACCAATGCCATCAAGCAGTTGTATGCCAAGGCTACCAGTGCAGTAATTGCTGGTTCAAGACAACAGTTGGAGCACATCAAGCTGTCTCCTGTCACCCATGCTTTTCATCATCTACTTAGAGTGCATCATGAGTGAAGCCCTGGAAAACGACTGGGACAGTCAGCATTGGATGGCATAACATCACCCACCTCCACTTCGCAGATGACATTGATGGGCTGGCAGGCAGTGAAGACTAGCTAGCCACCTTAGTGAAGAACCTGGATGAAACATCTTCCAGATTTGACATGGAGATAAGTGCCGAGAAGACAAAGCTGATGACAAACAGTGGCAAACAAACCTCAACCAAGATTAAAGTCAGAGAATAGGAACTAGAAACAGTGGGCCAGTTCAAATATCTTGGTTCCATAATCACCGAAGATGGATCAAGAGCAGAAATTTTGTCACAAGCAGCACAAATAATGGAAGCTATGTCAAAGCTAAGAGCCACCTGGAGAGACAAGAATATCTGTTTGAAAACTAAAATCATATTATTGAGAGCACTAAAAGTCATCTCAATCTTTTTGTATTCATGTGAGGCTTGGACCCTGACAGCAGAATTACAACAAAGAATCCAGGCACTTGAAATGAGATGTTACAGAACCATCCTTGCCATCTCTTATATGGACCTCATCACAAATGAAGAAGTGAGTAACACCATCAAGCACATGGTAGGCCATTATGAAGACCTCTTCACCACTGTCAAAAAGAAAAAGTTGAAATGGTATGGCCATATCACTAGAGCCAACAATCTATCTACAACAGTACTGCAGAGCAGCTTCCAGGGTGGCAGAAGGAGAGGTAGACAGAGACAAAAGTGGACTGACATCACAGAATGGACTAGGAAAAGTTTTGCCAGAAATGGGTATTGGCACATGATCGAGGCAAGTGGAGAACAGTGCCTCGATGACCAAACTAGGTCAAGAGACTGATGGTGATAATGAATGTGTGCACAACTATGAGCTGACACAACAGTTTGGGGGCTCAACCAACTGTCTAATGGCTCAATGGACAGAATGGGTTTCAGCTGATCTAAGATGTAAACCTGGATGAATGTCAGGGTCATGGAGATGCAAGGGGACTTACTAACCAATCTAGATGAATCAGGCATTTTTGTTAGTGGTATATGCAACCAACCATGAGTTTGACAAACTGGATTTGATTCACAACAACAACCAAATTTTTGTATTCTTTCTTGAAACATCTCTCTTTTTCATGCTGTATGGCTTTCCATTTGTGTTTATCTTTTTGTCTCATCTGTTTTGTCTCTCTGATATTTCTCCATTGAATACATTTTCTGATCACATTAATTTTAGCAAACAAACTCTGCAACCTCTTGAATCCAACAATCTTGAAAATATAAAACTTTAGTCTTTTAAATGTATATGCCGTATAAATTATAGAGTCTCTTACCCATTACCTTCCCTAAATACCACCAGGTGACTATCAACCAGATGATTACAAGTTAACTTTTCTTGGTAAGATTAACATTGCATTATTTCAACCTATCCATCTGGAAAAGTGGTATAGTATTGTGTATTAATGTATTTACTGCATGGTACAACTGTTATTTATTATTTCAAGTCAAAATTTGTGTCAATATTTTTTCAGTTATGGGCATTTTGCTCCAGCACAGTATCTTTGGTGCTCATAAATTTTTATTTATTTGTGCAGACTTCCAGTATATTTTACTTGTTTAAGTAACAAGTGCTGTTATTGTTATATTTGAAAACTTTTGGCTTATTTTCTGTTTTTGTTGTTCTGGTCATTACAGCTTGAATGATGATGAACAAATGCACCAACCAAAGATATTTAAGCTAATGAGGACACATTAGATGTGTCTCATTGTACAAAGTATCCTTTCATTTCTACTGGCAATGTCTTTGCAGTGTGATGAGAAAGGATTTAATCCTTGATTTTGCAAAAAGGTTTAAATAACAAAGAGAGGTGAATGAAGTCTTGATGAATGGAATGCAGCATTGTGAGTCTTTAAATGGAGATGTCATTACAATCCAGCATGCCATAATTGTTTTCCCTGCCTCATTCAAAATTGATGGGTACAATGCCTGAAGTGACTGTTATGTCTGACCAAGCCTAAATGATGGAACAAAGGGTTTCAGAGATGACAGCCTTGAAGCAATGGGCAGATGCTTGAAGTCAATGCGCAAATGTCCTCCCATATTTTGGTAGACCAGTGGGCTTCAGTCCCCCAATATTCAGGCATTGTCTTTAGGCTATTTTGTTTACATTGATGGCTTTTCCTACCATCCCATATGCCACCACTGACTCAAGACCATCCAGTCCAGTCATCTAGCTGGACGTATTTTTTTAACCAGAGTTCCATTACTACAGCAAGATGTGCTGAATACTGGTCAGCTGTTTAGTGGTATGCAGAGTCTAACAGGGATCTGTAGAGTGGTACAACCAATTTGCTGCACATTTTGCCCAGGTGATCTCCAAGCTGACCAAATAGCTAGCTGCCAAGTCATCTGTCCAGCCAACCACAGAACTAATGGTCCAGTCGCCAGTCCAATACTCTTTCTGGCCATATTTTTCACCCAGATGCCAACGTCTAGTTATTTTTCATTGTGTATCTGTTGGGCAGATAATGTGCTGCATGCACGGATGACGACAAGACACCAAATAACCTTGATTAGTGAGCATTCTCAGACCCTGTTTGGAGCAATCCGAGTTTAGCTTTAAAATGGCCATGGAGTAAATTTACTGAGTTTTTCTGATTTCAGAGTGCCTGCTGCCACCATCTGTGAACCAAGGCACTATGGTTAATGCTTTTGTAGACTTGGATAATCTGTCTGACAAGACATGGGACCTGGGGAATTTGGATTTCTTTCAGAAAGTCAGCTACCAAGCAGTCTTTTTGGTCATGCTGGTGCTGCATGCTTTTTAAAATTTATAGTACTGTTTTATGAGGTAGATTTTAATGTTTTCTATGCCACTTTAATTTTGAGGAAAATATGTAGTTATTGTATGTGGTGCTTCCTATAGAATCACTAGTTGAAAATGTGGAAGTGATCATGTTAGGGAGTCCATGCAACATTTTTCCCAGTTACTTAACAGGAATAAGCACCAGTTGACTGCTAATGAAAAAGATCCAGTGTTGAAACAAATGTTCAGAAATTTTAATATTCCAATTTTGAGACAATGTATGAATTTATGCAGTAAAAAAAAAAAATTTCTCAGTTTACTTGCTTTAAACATTTCAAAATTGTACAGGTTCTACTGTAATACTTTCTCATATAGTCCTGTACCACGTCATCATGTGACACACTTTGACCAATAAGAATGCAAGAAATTAGTCAGAGGTGGGTTAAAATCTTTTTACATATCAATATATATTTCGGATATTAAATTGATATGCAAGAATTTGACATTTCAGGATTGCTGGCCACTTCATCATGCGAGTCGGATGATGATAACTTTACGTTTGTGGACTATGATGAATTTGATGCTCAGGTCTTCAAACAGCCAGCCAAAACCATACCAAGCTTTGGGTATGATGCCAGAAGACTTAATCTAAAGTTTATAATAATTTTGCCATTCAGTGTTATGTAATGTTTAGATAGAAGAAATTGCTGTAAAAGATGGTGAAACAGAATTCATTAATTTATTTATTTTGTTTTTGTTTCCTCAAAATGTAATCTTATTTTCTATGGTAGTTTCATTTTGGTTTGCTTCTGTTCTGATTCAGGAATTAAGTAATTTAACTCAAAAGAAAATTATATATGTTAAAGACACACACACACGCACAGTAAAACCTGCTATAAAGCGCTTCACTATAATAAATTTGGATATAGCATGGTTCTGGAATGGCACTTGAAAATGTTGCAAAGCTTTAGTGCAAAAATAAACAGTTTAATTTAGTAATTTGGTAAGATGTATTCTTGAAGGAGAAAAAACATCACTGCTTCTTGTCTTTTTGAAAGACATTAATTCCTTAAAAAGCTGATCATATATTTGCTCTTGTTTACCTTGGACTAAGCGATGGTTGTAAACAGTATGCACTGAAGACAATCAGATAAAACTATTTGGCATTATTGTTGCTGGTTCAGAAAAAAAAGCTAGAAGAAAAGTGTCATCATTGGCAAAGATGAAATTAATATTTACATAAACCTTTATTTATACAGTAATAGACACAGTTTCTTCTACAAGAATACAACATATCTTCCCATATTATTAAGTAAAACGGTTTACGACATTAAAACTTTTAAAGTAAATTGGTGAAATTTTGTGAGTCATGCCGTGATATTGTTACATACAAATTCATTTTGTAAGTGTGACATAAGAAAATTTCACATAAAATATCTATATTACATACTGTTGCATTATTAAAGCCAAAATCCAAGAATATATTCCTATTATATCCAATGGTCAGAAATCCTTCCATTTGTATCTGATATGCAGTCTGTGTGAATGTGTGTCTGAGTGTGTCTCCTTTACATTTGTTCTCTTTATTAATAAAAACTTGAACATTTCCAGAGCATGATTTATTTTCCAATTGACTTTCAATTTTGCTACTATATAAAGAGGAGGATTATTTTGTTTTGTTATTGGTTGTCAAACATGGCTGAAAAGTGCCACCTATTTGACAGTTTAGTAGCTAAATTATTTTGTCTGCCTTCGTTGTGTGAAATATAATTATAACTAAAACTGGTTGATTGTTTCTTGCAACCTTGCAAAAAAACTAGTGGTATTTAGTTAATAGTATGAAACTAGTGGTATTTAGTTAATAGTATGAAACAAAGATAAAAATTTTGCATATAACAAAGTTCACATTAATAATCATCGAAATCACAAAAACTTGAGAGATTATAATATTTTGTAGGTCTAATTTTACTCTTGGTCAGATTTTTTTCCAAAGGCTTATATGCCACTGTATAGGATTATAGATGTAAAATATGCTTGATGCATCCTCCTACATGTTGTAAGGGGTGACTTATGGAACCAGGAGCTGTAGTTGCTCAGCAATTAGCATGCAAGACTTGCAACTGAATCCTACCATCATATCAGTCAGGATCAGATACCATTGGTCACAGGACTTTGCTTCAAGTGCTTCAGCACTAAATAACCATTGTGATGATCTGCCTTACAGCACCAAACCATACCATAGCTTACATGCATGAAGTCGATTATGTGTAAAGATAACCACATGATGTTAGATAATTTTAAAAAGTTTCTCCCTCTCCATAACTTTACTGAATCAGAGATTTAAAATTGGTATTCTGTTTTTTTCAAAAAACAACAGATTTGCTCGAAGTACAAGCTTATATCAACATATACAACAGGGAGGAAAGAAACATCCCAGAACCCTTAAGGAGGCACGCTTGATGCATACACCCAGATCAAGGCATGTCTCGGATGACACAAGCACCTTTATGTTGGAAAAATCAGAAAGGAAGTCTGGTTTGGCAACCTCTCCAGCAATATCAATACCATCTCAGTCCAGTAGTGGTGATGATTTGTCCTCGTCTCTTGGCTGTTATCCTGTGTTAGGTAATTTTTATCAGTATTTTCACGATACAACACAAATTACATAAACAAGTTTAGAAAATATCATCTACTTTTCTGCAACATTTGTGTGCTGATATGAAGCTGTATTATTCTGTTGATGAAAAATAAAAATTATTTAAAACTGACAAACAAGCAATTAAATTAAAATATATAAATATGTATTAAGTCAGATTTATGTAACAATATTTATACCTTGACAATGTGGTTGTTGTTGCATGTTTTCACCCATTGTTCATGTACATATATTATAATCAGGAGACGGATTTGTTAGTTTTCTGAACTGAAACACTGTAGCATTCTTATTAGGCTTGAAGTTTTAATTAGAGCAATTCTGAATCAGTTTTTTTTGTGAGGTACCCTGTTTTTTATTGTTTTAATATTGGTATTGTCAGTATTTTCAACAATGTGAGTGATATAGAATCTGTGTTGGGGTTTGGACTGAGACAATGAAATTCCAGCCTCGGGGTTATATTATTTGTCTCCCCACGAGGCTTGTATGAGTGGGGAGACATATAATGTAACCCCGCGGCTGAGATTTCATTGTCTCGGTCCAAAACCCCAACATCGATTATTTTTCTCACCCAATATTATCCTTTAAAGTAAAAAGGATTCTTTAAAAGTGTGCACATCACAATGTTTACATGTGGCGCATGAATACAAATAAGCTAATGAGGGCTGTGGTGTGACCGTTGCGTCTGAAGAAAAATAACAACATAAAACATAGCATAGTAATGAGGTATTATCACATTTAATATATGGATGTTATATGAAATTAACAATAAATAGTTATAATTTATTAGAAAGAAACTGTTTCCTTTTATCATTTCCAATTTTGAGTACACCACTCGCCCATATAAAAGACCCTCGTCACCCTCCAAATATTGGGACTTTCAAGTTCACAGATTCTTTGAAAATTTATATTTCTATCTTGGAAATATGGCAAGTGATGCAGTGAAACTTGCTTATGGATTAGTGTGTTGAGGGATAAATGATTCCTTCTGGCTGGTAAGTGTATTGTTTTTCAATAAATATTGCAGGTATATTCATTTGGAGCACAATGGAGATGCTTAACAAAATAATAATAGAGCATATTTGACATTACACATTTCTAGCTGTTGCTAAGTTTTCCATTGTTGTTTAGAGAGTTGAGATGCTATGAAGTGTATAGGTACAGTATATAGTCTTATGTGCATGGATCAGTGTTTTCTGACATAGTTCATTTCAAACACCATTGATAATTTTGTCCTATCTGTAGCACAGTAAATTTTCAGGTCAGCTTCATTAAATGTAGCTAACAGTAGATACAATGTTTCACACAAAGTGTTTGCAACTAGTTCAGTTGCTTTAGCTATATTTAATGATCTGAAAATGTACTGAGCTAGTCCTGCATATAGGATAAACATGACCATGCTAGTTAGAACGAACTAATATAATATCAAAACCTCGAAATAGTACGCGTGTGTATTTGTCTCTATGAAATTTTTTTTTTTTTTTGGTGTGTTTTTAAGACAGATTGACCTTAAGTAACTATGTTTTAGTTATATATTATTTGTTGTTGTTGTTGTTGCTGTTGTTGTTGTTTTACTTGAGAACAACTATGGCACAGCAGAAGACAAGAAGGGTTTCTTTTGTTAAAGGTCAAGTACAATGAAAATAACTTTTGCTTAAAATAATTTTATTTGGTAGAAGACTATTTCAGACACTCACTGACCGAGTCTGACACAAAAATTGTCACCGGGTTGTCACGATTTACCTGTTTAAAAATAGCTTTTGTTGACATTTGAAAAAGGAGTTATTTCCCCTGATAGCTACGTCATCAGAGACAATCAACAAAATCGATAAGATAGCGTTCTTCATACAACGAATATAAATGTAAACATGTACAGTGTAATAAAACTATTTTGATTATTCACATCTTTAAAATAAAAACAAATAATACCTTTAGCTATATGCCAGCAGTCAAACCAGTGTGTTTTAAGATTTAAAGGATGTACGCCAATATGAAAATTAGCGTCAACAATCTTCTACGAATGTGCGGAAGGCTCTAAGGACCACGAAGTTGAAGAACTGAGTCGCGTTATTTTCATATCAGGTGTGTGTGTGTGTGTGTGTGTGTCAGAGAGAGAGAGAGAGAGAGAGAGAGAGAGAGAGAGAAATGCCGAGCATTTTGCCAGTTTAGTTGCTGCAACATCAACCTCGTACCAGTCAAGTTATGTTTTATTCAGTATCGTCAATCATAGTTCCTGCTTTACTCCAAACAAATTAGAAATGAATAAACTGATTAATAATCTTAATTATGGTACTCATTGTCTTTGTTCCCTTGTAAGCTGCTACATCTGAATGCGTACGTCCGTGTGTGCGACTCTCTCTCTCTCTCTCTCTCTCTCTCAAATGAAAAAGAAAATAATTACCTGAAAGTGATAAATTGAAACAAAGCAAAATACATCAGCCCGTATACATATGACTCACCAGCTTGAAGGCACATATATATCTGCACACACTCACGCACGCACGCACAAACATACATACATACATACATACATACATACATACATACATACATACATACGTACGTACGTACGTACATGCAGATATGTAATAATTTCATGCCATATTTTTATGATTAAAAGGGAAAACTGAGTGAAAGCGATTACATATTTAATGAACAGTCTTTTGTCGTATGTCTCTGATACATACGTTATATGTTTGGATTGACTAAAAAGGCGTACACGTTGTAAACTTTCGCGCTAATATTTTGAATCGGAAACTGTTATAATTAGAATGGTATTAATTTGACAACTTAAAATGTTTGTGGTGTTTTGAATATTCATTATCAAATTAAATGAAATTTAAAATACAAGAATTATTGGTAAAGATGCATCTTTCATTGTGCACATTTATCTGTCTTTTTCGTAAAATATAACAGGAAAACGGAATAATGTTCTGAATTAAATTTCTTAAATTATCGCAAAATAACTAATTATTCAGTTTTCAACCATTTTATCTGTATAAATTTATTTGTAACAAATACGTTCAAATACGAGAATATCTCATGTTTTGCTTGTGAATTAAGTTTTTGAGACCAAGCGTACAGCTCTACTATACTCCTTTCTTTCTCCGGTTTTTCCTAACCATTATAACTTCGGAAAACATTTATCTTGTTAACAAAATGTTCCAAATTTTATTATAAAACATTTTATATAAGAATTGTCAAAATATATGTTACAAATAAATACTTGTCAGTTGTATTTTAAAATTGGGTCTAATTTTCCTTAAAAGTTGGGCCGAATTGTCTTTGGTCCGAGTTGTCCAATAGCCCAAAATTGTCTCTTTTCAGTTTAACCGTCCAGATTTTGCGTAAGTGTGGCTCCTTAGGGAAAAGATACATACTCAAACCCTGTCCCGATTTCACAGTGCAGTTTAAGGCTGCACATTGAACCATGGTGAATTGATTTTAATGTTTTCTTCTATCGATTTGACTTTCTTCTCTTTGTTTTGTTTTCGTGTCTCTGATGACGTAGAACCTAAAGAAAGATAACTCGTGTCGGATTTTATTGATCGATCGCACAGGTAAATTTTAAATTCGCACTATTTGACATTACAGGTGACACGTGATGAAAAATCACAAAATATGTCTTTCCAAATACGTCGTTGGACAGTTTTATGCATAAATTTAAAATTTTTTAAAAATCATTGTACTTGACCTTTAAAAGTAGTTCTCAGCATGGGGACACCATGACTGAGACGATTGGTCTGAGATGACTAGACTGAGATAAGGAAAGTAAGGTTAGCAAAACAGCTAGATTTCTCTATCACTTGGGTGAGAAAATCTGATATCATTGCCTCCTTTTTAAATATTTTATTGTAAGTATAAGTAACGATTATTAATTCTCTATGGAGTCAAGACTCTCCTTAACTCAGTAATCTTTCTGTTGCTCACATTTCATTCCTACTGCAGTGGTATCATTTTTTTCAGTATGTTACCCAATCATAATTCCTTTGGAGAAGTAATACAACATCACAATTCCAGCCCTTCCAGGCTAAAACTTTTTTTTTTAAATGCTAAAGGTTATCTTTAGATAGATAGTGATCTCCCCTTGATAAAATGGATTGGAACTAAATTCCATGAATACATAAGGCTCTACTTGTGTTTGTGCAGAGTAGTCTGCTCATTAAAGACAGATGCTTTGCAATCTACATACAAGTTAGTTGAAGTTTTTGACCTTAAGGAAATTTGGAGGAGTAGCTAGTCAAAGTTTTTGACTATAAGGAAATTTGGAGGAGTTTTCTCTTTGAATGGAAATATATTCCATCTCTAAATTCATAGTTGCCAACCCTCATGATATTGGCATGTATTTCATGACTTTTTCATTCATGGATTCATGCAGCATACAAAAAATTCATGAATATCCCAATTCTCAATTAATTTAAATCTTTAATAAAATAACTGATTTTCTGTTAAGTGCTAGTTGTGATATCGGCAGTTGCCAAAATGATCCAGTATTGCTGGTTACAATATTAGTGGAACTATAGCTGATTGGTAGTTGGCCTGGTAGCAAGCATTTTATTGTATTTTAATCTGTATATATATTGGAATAGTTTTACAAATGCTTTGAAAGGAACTGGGAACAAACAAAAATTTTGCTCCACACATGCGCCACCAACACTGATTTAATTATCATTCGGCATGACGTTTTGAAAATGCCCTCACCTCCCAGGAAAAAAGAAATATATTGCACAAGGAGGTGAAGTTTAGTTTGGAATATACCAAACATTTGCCGTGCATTCAGCCATCAAACACCGATATACATCATGCTTTTTGCATGCAGTGTGCTACAAATATTAGCATTGAGCATGGTGGCAGCGACGATGTAAGGAAGCACATTGGTAGTAAAAAGAAGAAGTTGGGAAAACAGAACTTAGAGCAGCAGATTTCAGCTCTGGAATATTTTAAGCCATCAATGGAAGACCTGCAAGGTACCAGAACTGAAGTGAGTTTTCCTGTTGAACATAATCTACCTATATCAGCTGGAGACCATTCTAAACATTTGTTCCGATAAATATTTCCAGACTCAAAGATTGCTTTACGAACTCATGTCAAAAGTGACTAATTTGTATTCCCATTTTATCCCTATTTTCACTAATTGTGAGTCAGGAGGGTTGGCAGCTATGTAAATTTACAACTTTTCTTCATTCTATAATGAGAAAGTTTCTGGCTTTTCATTATCATCACTTTGCTATCCTCTCACACTTATATCCCATTTGTATGTACCTGCACAGGTCACTAGTGCATACCTCACATTGCTATAGCTGTATTTAAACATGTGCATGCTCTAGAAAGCATGCACTCTGCTATAACAGTAACTGAAGAATTAATGGAATTTAGCACCAGTTTCTATTTCAAGGGGAGGTCACTATCACCTATGTGGGCAGATAACATTGTAACAGAATTGTAACCGAGTGGGTATTGGATCAAATGAATAATTCAAACACAATGTGTAAAAAATAAAAATGTATTAACTTAATAAAGTAAAGAAAAATGTATGATGTAAAAATACAATGATACTCACACACGCTCAATATACACTTGATTCAATCACTATACTATCACACATTGATAATAAACCTTTAATATATATCTCTCTAATATACAGCTTAAGGAAACCTCAATTTCAAATAATAGTACACACTAAAATCATATAGTTTCATGTATAGACAAGGCTTGGGATTCAAACAATCTCAAGTTTTCAAATACGTTAAAAATGTTCTGCACTGTCAGTAAGTTTCACGAATCTCCTGGAATTCATCTAAGATTCAAAATAATCTTATGTACATACAAATATACCAATTTAAACAACAATTGGAATAAACATATGCTTCTTGACCCTTGTACAGTCGCATGATTCATCCACCGATAAACTGCACAGTTTCACCACATTTCTCGGGTTGAGACACTTTTGTATCGGCTGTTCACACCCTTCACGGATCCACTACATGTACAGTCAGTCATACATATACACGTACAGACAGCATACAGCACTATTGTATTAGCTACGTCTAAAGTCATGGCTTCACAACAAGTACAGACATACATACATACATACATACATACATACATACATACATACATACATACATACATACATACATATAGACATCTAGATAGCTCATTACATCACCTCATAACCATGTAACGTCATAACCACCTTGTAACCACCTTGCAATCTTGTAACCACCTCATAATCTTGTAACCACCTCGTAACCTTGTAATCTTATAAGCACCTCATAACCTTGTAATCTTGAAACCACCTCATAATCTTGTAACCTTGTGAAAATACGTGCTCTCTTCGCTAGATCCAAATGATCACTGTGTCGATTATAACTTAATCTTGCTTAATTCAAAGGACAGTGAGTAATATTCATGATAAAATACCCGTGCATATCGTGATAATGATGTTTGCAGCTGCAAGTAGTTTACGGCGGCACAAGACATGTTTGTTCCGTCACTCGTCTGGAAAAAAACACCTGTTCATTCCAGACGGCACTATAAGCGTGCACAACACAAATAATTAAATATTTTTCAGGCAAAACAAATTTTTTTTTTCCTGTGACAAACTTAAGCTTCTTAGCTAAAACGTTGTTGCATGCATGGGGTGGATTTGTGATGTACTAGTAGTCCTAAGGTATTATGCTATGGTAAGTATTATTGAAGAAACATATTTTACATGAGAAAATTGTTTAGTTGCCTATTTTAAAAACAAGCAATTCTATTCTTCAGAGAAAAAGAACTATAAAGACCTAGCTGATTCAGACAGTGAGGATTTTCTGCCAAAAAGATCTGTTGTAGGAAGTGCAGGGTCACCATTGGGTCATCACTCCAGAAGGCACCACATGATGCTCAAGAAACGCAGGGCACTTATCAATCCATTTGCTCCATCTCGGATGCAGTTCAAAATGACCTCCAATCGCAGAAGATGGGTACATGCATTTCCAAGAGGTAAATTCATTGAATGATTGGAATGTCAACAGATCACTTTTCTTCAACGAATTTTTGTTTGAGTTATTGACCTTTTTGTGTTTTAATACAATCTCACTATTGTTACTGGTCCTATTGATATACACACACCATATGGAATCATGTTTATTTTTGTCCATATGTCTTTACAAATAGTTCAGATTGTCTTCAGTTATCAAATGTTATGGAATGCTTGCAATTTAGGATTCCAGAGCTCATTGGTAACATTATTGTGACTGAAAGAAGAAAAATAATTCATGCACAAAATTATTATTCCTACCTGGACTTTATGGATGGCTAGTACTTTTTGTAAGGAAGAAACCTGTTCATTTTGGGGTCAGGTCAATGGGCAAGGCCAAGGTCACTGTGAATGAAGCAATAAAATAGCTTCTGTACATTGATATGGGCCAAATTTTGTGGATGACTTGCATCCGGAATAAAGAAGAAGCTTTGGGATCAAGAAGTCAAATGTCAAGGTCACTGACTGACGGAAGACATAGTGTTTACACACAAATTTCAGTTACCAACATAGTGAACCATTAAGCACATAGTGTGCATATAATGTGTCATTCATGGTAAACTGGTAGACTTATTGATGGAGCACCATAAAACTGAACATTTTATGCTTATCATTGAAACAGTTCATGTCAGATCGCAGTTTATGAAGTTTCTAAGAGTTATCACCCTTTTCAGCTTGCAGCGGAATGCAATTACTGCCAGAAATATATGAATGCAGCTAAGACGATTTTATTATGTCTAGACTGACCTAAATGAAAATGGTTCCTTTCTGATATCCAATATGGCCACCATAGCAGCTGTCTTGAAAACCTTGTTATTGCTGCTGCTTTTGAATAGAAAATATATCAATAAGGGGTTTTCATCAGAATCCTAATTTAAATAGCTACTTGGTTCTGAATGAAAATGGTTCCAATCTGTCTTCAGATATGGCCACCATTGCAGCCATTTCCTAAACGGAATGTCATATTGACAAGGTATGTTTCTGCTAGAAGATTTTTTTAGAGTATTTGATTGATCTTGAATAAAAATGATGACCATCCAATATGGCCACCATGTCAGCCAGCATGTAAATCTTATGGTTACTTGTCTATAATTGATGGTTGTATTGACAGAGGGTTATCACCCAAGGATTTCTAGTTGGTCCTAAATGAAAATGGTGCACCTTACATTCAATATGACTGCTACAATGAACATCTTGAAAATATTGTCCATAATTCACCTGAATCACCTGATCATGTTGGCATGGAGATTTCACTAAAAGTCTTCCACTGATGTCAAGTTTTTTAAAATCAAAAGGATGCTGATTGGACATTCATTATGGCTCTACTATGCCTGGTTTGAAAATCTTTTTTCTTCAGAATATCACATATGGTTTCAATACTTAAAATGAAGAATTGGTTTTATCTTGATTGCCTGGAAATTCTTTAGTTTTTTTAGAACATCAATCTCTGCGAGGACTATTTTTTTTGAGTAATTGACCATTGTTTCTGCAGCAAAATGCAGGGTATGACAAAATCTTGTGAGCCTAACTTGGCTTGCTGTTTTTATTTCTGCAGGTTATTGAACAGAGGAGCTTATGGGATGGCCTGTCGTTATTGTCAGTCATATAAAATTGCTATAAAACTTGTCTTGATAATCCAGAACAAATCTGTCCAAAAATAAGACAATTCGAAAAATCGTGTATATGAAAATACAGTCAGTCTGATAACACAGATTCACCTATGCAAATATGGAGGTGTTTCAATGTATAAATCTCATATTGGTCAATATCTAGTGGTATGTTAAAGTTATCAATTGATCACATGATCATGTGTGTGGAAAAACTAACATATAGTTAATAAATTGTGTCTTCAAGTCCCTTTGTTGTTTATCAATTGTATGTAACAATCAAAGTTTATTGATGGCTGTACAAACACAGTTGATTGATTTATGTTGTAGACAGTGTAGGACTTCTATTCAGAATAAAATTATCAGCTCATTAGCAGCTGTAAAATATGACTGATAAAAATGATTGCATTTTATTAGTTTGCCATAACACATTTAACTGCGAGATATCAGTTTGTATTCATTGTACTTTTTACATATATTATGGAAAAATCATCCAGCAAGCATAGATGAGTCGAGATACTAGCCAATATAAACAAAATTTGCCAACACAAAGAAAATCACCCAAAAGCTACCATTCAAGATATATGCCAGCATACCATATTGAATATACTGTACATTTACAGCTAGCATGCACATGTATACAGTATGATGACATCATACAATAAAAATGTGCATGATTCAAATATCCGGAAAAACTCGTAAATCTCGACATATTCATTGGGAATGAAGGAGTCCGGAATAACAAGGCTCCTCTGTATATTTTTTATGAACAAACAATATTCTTTGCATATGTCGCTGAGTGTGATGAAATTTGATCTCTTTAATTTGTTTTTAAAAATTTATTGTTGGAGAAATCAGAAACTGTAGGTACATACAAATGCATAAAAAATAATGAAAGCAAAATAATATAAAAACAGTCATGTTAATTTTTAACAATTTATTGAATTAGAATTGATAGAGTTATGTAAACTATTTTCAGTTTCAGTTACATTTCATTATCATAATATTAAAAGTACTTAAAATAATTTCATTGTCATATTTCATATACAAATCAGTTTGGTGTATAGGACAAAGCCCAGATTTCCAGGTAAACAGTTATTCACTTGTAGGTTAAAGAGTGTGGTACATCAGAATGATCTTTTTGACTTTAACTGTTGTGAATATATTTTTTTATGGGTATTAATTTGCATGATTTTGACACAGGGTTCGTACGGTCTTTGAAGGTCTTTGAAAGTTTGGGAAAAATGAGGTAGCGTTTTCAAGGCCTTGAAAGTTTGGGAAAATCGAGCATATTACCCTGAGGTCTTTGAAAGTCTTTGAAAATTGAAATAAACCCCCCAAAAAATAATTTCTTTCCAGAATCACAAATAAAATTATCCGAGGTTGTTAGATTCAGATGTAACCAAGGTATCCTGGTTTCTTTCTTTTTATGACCCGTTCAGTTTATTGCCGCCGCAATAACAAAAGAGGCTTTGTTTTGTTTGGCCATCCAAAGTATGCCGCGGCGGCGACTTCAATCACACATGCACTCTTCATCAAAGCAATACGTGCCGCTACACACTTCATCAAAGGAAGTCACCAATAAAATTGCCCAAGGTCGTTAGCTTCGGATGCAGCTGGTTTTCCTGGCTTCTTTCGTTTGACGAATAGTTCAATTTGACTGGACGAGTCCATCAGTTTTAGCCAATCAAAATGTTAATTACACTAATTCTACGTAGAAAGTTCGCGAAAGTTATACGCTCGAGAATTCAAAATTTCTTCATTCGATTTACATCGTCTGCAAGTTCAGTGTTTAAAAATGCCAGGTCTTTGCTGTTTCAACGATATCTGGCTTGAACAAGAGAAGTACAAGGAATGGCTGCAAAAGAATAAGTTATGCAAACGAAAGGCGTTTTGTACGCTGTGTAAAAAGACGATCAATTTGGCTTCAATGGGAGAAGGAGCCCTTACAAGTCATGCCAAAGGTAGGTTGCAAATTGGTAACTACATGTTCATTTAGTGGAACAAAGATGCAGAAGTATAAGCAATTGGTAGTTTTTGGAAAAATAATGGTAATTCATTACTCGTCGGGTATAAAATAAGATCGTTTAGTTTGATGATTTGGGAGATATAGCAAAAGAGGGCCTGTTTAAATTTACTTCTACCGTCGGTTTATTTAACACGTTTGAGGAACAAAAATCATTTTCGAAAAATTTGTTGTACATAACAATGTTCCTTGATTTAATACAAAAACATCCATTGTAATAAATTAAATTCACGGATAAACAGTTTCAAAGTGCGCATGCGTACACTATATTAGAGTTAAACAAGAGTTCTTGTTCTTGAATTGCGAGTAAAAAAAAAAAAAAAAAAAAAAAAAAATTATAAAAAAAAGCCTCAACGAAACAAACAGGTTGCTATATATAGAACCTGTTTTGTCCAGTACTTTGAAGTGCGTGAAATATTACTAAATTTAAAGATGTTTATTACAAATGGGGAAAAACATGTCCTGGGCTGACCCTGGACTTATGCAATCAGGATCAGACAAGGAAAAGGGAGAAACAAAACTTCGTAGGGTCCTAAAAATTATGTGTGAGGCAGGAAGAGAAGTAGAGTCCCGATGTGATTTAACATTAACTCAGTACGGAAAATTAGTGGATGAAGTTATCCAATCGGACAATCATCCATTGAAATGCTTCAGTAGAACAGATGACAGACTTGATGAAGTGTTTTATTCTGTCCTTTCCAAAAGAAATGAATATGTTGAACTTTGGAATGTTCTCCAGAAAATGTTGTTGTTATCACATGGGCAGGCAAGAGAGAGGATTTTCTATCAACAAACAGGTATCTGTTGAGAACCTCAGCAGAGAAAGCCTCAGAGCTCAAAGGTTAATCATTGACACAATGAGAAAAGCTGGTGGACCTTTGGAAATCATCATTAGCAATGAAATGATGACATATGCCTCCTCTGCAAGACATAAGTACCATGCCTATCTGGATAAGAAGAAAGCAGAGGAGAAGGATGAGAAGAAAAACCCAAAAGGAAAGAAACGGGAGTTGGCCTTGGATGAAGTGGAAGAACTTAAAGCCAAAAGGCTGCGTCTTGACGCTGACATTGCCAGCCTACATGCTTCCTCTGTACAGAAAGCAGAAGAAGCAGAATTAAAAGGACTCATTGTGCTTGTCACAGAGTCAAATGCTCTTAGGAGAAGAGCAGAGGAAAAGATGACAGTGGTGGCATCTCTTTCCAAAATGATTGAAGAGAAAAAAAAGCAAATAAAATAATGCATTTAAAGCAGTGCTGATGTCTTTTAAGAGAACAATTTATGTTGTATTAAATCTGACACGTATGTTACATATTTCTGGAGAAAAAAAACAACAAATGTTAACCTATTTTCTAGATCATTATAATGCAATTTTAGGCAATTAAGTATAGTTTGACTTTAATCAGTAAAAAATATTGTGGTATTTGGCATTCGTTGTTTTCTCTTATAACCTGTATACACAATGTTTGCAAAAATAGGTCTTGGAAATCTCTGTTTGTGGTCTTTGAAAGTTTGGGAAAAGTCTTTGAATTTATCAGTCATAGTTGAGTATGAACCCTGTGACAACATTGTATCATAATTGGATTTAAACAAAGTGGATCCTAGTGTCATCAGTGGTATATAATTTTTTACTGGTGAGTCCACGTCAGTGGGAAGAGAGACATAGTCACTTTTCCAATGGTAGCAGTGACAGCATGAAGAGTTTGTGCAAGTTTTAGCGTAAGTATTTTATTTGCAAATATTTCCAAAATCTTTTGATTAATTGTCTTCATGCTAGACATGAATCATTATGAAGCCAAGAAAATTCCTTCAAGAACTTGCATTCTCGCTTATTTAATCTTCAGGTCAGAGTAACAGTCATACAGATTTCATACATGTGTTGGATGATCCAATATTCTGAAATACACTAGCTCATTTGTTTTAACCTTGGGGTCAAGGGTATAATCTAAGAAATTCGCATAAAGTTTTGGTTTATGGCTTTTGTTTGCTTATATTTCCAAAACCACTTAATGAATATTTTTCATGATGTTAACAAATCATTAAGACACTAAAATAATTAATTAATTACATTTGATGCATTTTCTTCATGCTTTGGATAAATCATTTTAAAACTTAAGATAATTAATCACATATGATGGATTTTCTTCTTGATGTGAATGAATCATTACGAATCGAAGATAATTTGTTACACTTGATGACTTTTCTTCATGCTTTGGATACAAAACTGAAATAATTCACTACACATTTAACATTAGTGATTTAAATATGGGCCCAGCATGCAGATACTTGACATCATGTTGGCTCTTTGCTTTCTGGTTGGTAGTGAATACAAAATAATAATTGGTACCCAATGAAAAATTATATTGGAATCACAGAATATATATGACTAATTATTTTAGTTGCTTTTATTTGTTACAATAGACCCTCAAGGAGCTGCAGTACAGACTCATCATTTCCATAACTACAGTTACCAAGACAGCAGTGCATTTAACATGTCCTTTAGCTTTAAAGAGGTTGCAGAGGTAATTAATTTTTTTTATCTGTATTAACACATTGTAAAACATAAGTATTTTTTTTATCTGTATTAACACATTGTAAAACATAAGTATTTTTTTTATCTGTATTAACACATTGTAAAACATAAGTATTTTTTTTATCTGTATTAACACATTGTAAAACATAAGTATTTTTTTATAGTTCACTTGAGTTTCTGTTATTGTGATGTGTCTAGCATGTGCCATGTATCATCTGTCATGTCTTCATTGTCTGCATTTTGTCTGTCAACATTGTGATGTTATTGTGATGTGTCTAGCATGTGCCATGTATCATCTGTCATATGTCTTCATTGTCTGCATTTTGTCTGTCAACATTTGCTATTTATTAGTCAAATACATCACCCAATCACATTAAGCTCAAGAATTACTTCAGCTACCTCAAGAATCCAGTTCACCTATTGACTTGAAAAGTCAGTCTATACAGGTATCCCCCTACTTATGGGATTTTAGTTGATGTGAATTTTGTATTAAAGTGATTTTATATGAATTTTTCAAATAAATTTTTAATAAAGGCTGAAAACTTATGAAGCTACATTTCAAAAAGCAACTATCACCAAAATCACGTATTAGCTGTACTGTGAAGAAGATAAAGGGAAGTAACCTTTGCAGATTATTTTCGCTTATCTCACTAGATGGTACTCCATATACCAGATATTGTCAGTTTTAACTTTCACTGGAAACTGTCATAGTAAGTTTGAATTTTTGGTCAAATTTCAGATATTTTGTGCCAAACTGTTTTTTGATTTATGTGGCTTAACTCCATGTTACAGTTACATGGTACCACAATACAGCTTTTCCTGTTCATAGGTTCATCTATGAATATATATATATATATATATATATATATATATATATATATATATATATATATTAGTTTTTTATTCTGATGAATTAATAATATATTTATGTTTATAATATATTTATAATACTTTCAGTACATATTCAGTTATTTTAATTCTGTTAAATTCAGTTAGTTTTTTTATCCATTTGCAGACTACTAACGATTTAGGATGTCTAGTGGAATACTTTCATATTTTTTATATTCGATAGACATTATCACACATTTTATTACATCTAGTGTGTTTTGTTCCTGTTTTTTTTTTTTGATAATCTGCAACAATATGGCTATTTAATGTATATCTATGGTAAGACAGCTCAAGGGCAATAAAAAAAAAACCCACTGGGAATTAAAAAAAAGACTCAATCCAAGTCTTATGTTTACACCCTCCCTCTGACTCAATATCTAGTTTAGGCTGGATACAGGAATGCCTCCATGTTCATCTGATAAATTGCATTACATGTTACAGACGAGTGCCATCAGAGATAAAGAATTGAGTGTGATCAATATGGTTCATAATGTTTCTGTCAACAATAACAAGCAACTGTGTCATACAAATCTATGCAATCCATTGGGAATAAGTCTAGCTAACCTCCCGGACATAAAATTGATGATGAAGCCTGGTGTATGAGTGTTTTTAAAATATTTTGTTATCAACATGTGCAGCCAGCATCATTCTTGCAGTAATTTATTTTACCTCTCTGGCTTTTGAACAACCATTGAGCTGACAAGCTGACCACATTAATATATTTGATGTCCTGGCTGTCCAGTCATTCAGACACAGTGGATATGATACAGGTTCAGTTCTTAAACATCATTCATACCATTGGTGATGATCTCTTATGCTGACTTTAATGCCCGGACCAACAGCCATTGGTCGGTCCTTTTGGCCATACAGCTTTTCTTCCACACCCTTAATGCTGGTTCATTGCGCGCAAAAGCAGCCAACCCAGCCAACCTACCCCAGCCATCACTCCCAGCCAAGCCATGAACCTACCCCAGCCATCACTCCCAGCCAAGCCAGCCAAACTACCCCAGCCAACCTACCCCAGCCATCACTCTCAGCCAACCCAGCCAACCTACCCCAGCCATCATTCCCAGCCAACCCAGCCAGTTGTTTAAAACCATCAGTTGCATTATCCTAGTATTGGAGAGAACTTCTTCCCAAGAGAGAAAAATTTAATCACCATGGCTAGAATTCTTTCAGCTTTGCCACCTCTTCAATGCAAATTCATTAGCAACCACCAGCAGGGTGCATTTATTCAAAATAAATATCATATTCAACTATAACAGTGCTTTGCTATTTTAGTTCAATAGGCATTGTTGAAGAAAAAAATGATTATATAATTGTTTTGAAATCACCGATGGTTTTGTCATTCATGCCATCAGCTAGAGGCATCTTGGAAGATCCCCTTCCATAAAATGCTCACTCCCTGCCTTTCCTGGATCCAGGAAGATTCACCCCCCAGTAAAATCTTTTTTTCTGTATCCTGGTGATAATATAATATCTTCCTCATGTTTAATGAAATAGAAGAAGTTTGGAAAAATTTCAGTTGAACAAGCAGCAGAGAGGGTGAACCCTACAACGTTTTTAGACAAAATTTTGATTGAAATCTTAAAACGAGCCTTCCTACGATCTCATTTTAACCAAAAAAAATGTCTCAGGGGCAAACCCTACAACGTTTTTAGACAAAAAATTGATTGAAATTTTAACGAGCCTTCCCTACGAAATCTCATTTTAACTAAAAAAAATGAAAACGGAGACTTTTACGATTTTTTTAATTAATTTTGGTCGCAACTTGTTGTCATCCACCCTCTCTGCTGCTACAGGTTAACAAAAAATAATAAATGATTTCAACCGAATATTTGATCCAGTCTTTAGGACGAAAATCATTTATGATTTCACAAACAAACTAATCGCTAACACCTCTTCTTGTAAATCAATCAGATTATTTGACTGGTCGGTAAGTCGGAAATTAATTCTCGTTAACGAATTATTATGGCATCGCATGTAGACAGGATTAATTGGGTTTTCAATAATTAGGAATCCTGGAGGAGCTGTTGGTGCAAATGAATAAAGAATATATCCCTGCTGAGCTTGATTTGATTGCTCTAGATTAATCTGATAGCTTCCTTCGATAACATCACATACTAAATTGAGCGCAATCACCGATGAAATATTCACATTGAACGGAGCGATATGCCTACCGCCACCATCTGGATCATTATTATATTTGAGGAAGACAGTTGAATCTGATTTTTGTAGCGCTTTGATATCGGTTTTAACAATTCTTGCTAATTCATCAGCGTTGTATTTCGGAAACTTGAAATTACGCAGATTGTCTTCTGTGATATTGTAATCGGTTAGGAATCGTTGTTTATTGTCGCTGTTGTCATTAATTATTGTTTGAATAATTAGTTCATAGATATATTCCATGTCCGATATAAGTTGATTTATTATTTCAACGTGTTTTTGCGATCTTGTTTTCCGTAGTTGTTCTAGTTGTGTGTCATATAATTGTTTAATCTCATTAAAATAACCACGGACGTCAGTTAGCATAAATGAAATAGTAACAGATGAGTCGGTTGTTCTTTTAATGATAAAATCCCATTGCAATGTGTCTTTGTTGGTGAATATAAATCTATCGGCGATTTTTCCTTTTCTTATATCAGATAAATTATCTCGATAACTGGGATTGATTTCATGATATGATTCTACGTCCGTGGTTAAGTCGGTGGTGGATTTTTCCGGTGGTTTTTCAGGCCATCCTAGTACGGTTCTAATAGAACTCTGATAGATATCTACGACGTATCCTTCTGTGCTTATCTCAATTGCGGATGATAGCGTCGGCTCATGAACTGTTATAGCGATTTTCGACTCTGTTCCAGTAATCGATTTTATTCTACGCGCGAATTCATTATTGATTTGTTCGATTTGGTATGATCCGGTTGGTATGGAAACAACGTTCCAGTCTGGGGTTCCGTCGGGTTTATTCTTATTTGCAAACACTAAAGAATTATTGGGTTGTTGACCACCAAATGATTTTGATCTGATATTAGGCCAACTGTGATACACTCGTAGTTTTGCTAGCGCTATCTCCTTCACGGGGACTGGGCTAGGGAAATTCACACTAAACTCGGGTTCCGTTGATGTTATTGATATCATGCTTGTTTGTACTGGGTTCGTGTTCTCCACTATTTGTTGAAGTAATTCCATCGGTGTCGTCATTGTTATTATACTCATGTTGCATTTCTAATTTTGACACCGCGGAATCATAAATACTGACCATCACTGAGAACTCACAATTTGGTATGGTTGAGATTATTGAGATCATTTTGGTTTTTGGGTTCGTGTTTTCCAATTCCATCGGTGTTGTCATTGTTATTATATTCATGTTGTCGCTCTAATTTCGATATCGCGGAATCAAAAATACTGACCATCGCTGAGAATTCACTATCTGATATAATTGTATTCTCGAGTGACCACAATATCATCAGGGATAACTGCGAATATGCGTTTGATGCAATATGAAATTGAATTAAGTAATTCTGCAGTTTACTCTGGCTGCATGATGATATCTTTTTTGCTATCCCGGTTGATATACCCCCGATTGTAGCCACCGCAGAAATGCAAATTGGAACTACGACCGGGGCAATCATTGTAACCGATGCAAGTATTATTCCGGCGCCAGCGAGAACGCTTGACACGGAGTACATAGTAATATCAATTGCGGTGATTCTTCGTCGGTATTTTTTTATTTTTATTTGATACTCCTCAGTGAGGGTTTTGAGTCTAGTCTGAAATTCTCTGACCTGATCATAGCGACATTGCGTTGATGAAATCATTTTTATTTTAAAAATACTAGTGTTTTCAATTGTGTTTTCAAGTTCGCGGAAAGTAATTTCAAATTCACGGAAAACTCTTTCACGGTGTCGAATCGATATTACGACGATGATGGAATCATTGTTGTTATTTTAAACCAACTAGTGTTTTCAATTATCCCACCAACGAAGTGGTTTTAGGATCGGATGAGGGGACACCGGATACAAATTCTATTATCCAGGGTAGTGACTCCCTAATCACAGACTCGTCGGAATTGCTTATAACAATCGGAAATGGGACTGGTATAGAGGGTGGAGGTTTTGGTACTTTATCTAATATATATGTCAGCGTGTTAACACCTCTGATACCTGTGTTGCTGAATTCCAAATCAAATTTACGGTGATGTATTATTGTAAGTCGGTAGCAACCTGGTACACCAGTATGTCTGAGGCCAACATAAAGATAATTTCTGTTTCCTTGGATCCAATCAAAGGTTCCACTATCAACCGTGTACACGATGTTATTAACGGCGCTTACACTATGTGGAATTTTTACCTTATTGATAGCCGCGATAATTTCAACGAGAGACATACCCGCGTTGTGTGGAATTCCAAAGAACTTATCAACAATGTCATTGACTGGTTTTTGTACCCGCTCAAAATTCCCCTTTAGTTTAGAAATATCGTCAATGACGTCAGAATAGGTTTTATTGATTTCAGTATATTTCATCGACGTTTTATCGCGGCGTTTAAAAAATGAAATAAAAAATAAACTAAAGTCCATATCTACTCGGAGTTTATAATCACTAGCAAGGTCAAAATATGTCGTAGTGGTATCATGACCTTCAGGACCATCAAAGTAATTGTTAACTTTTTCATTGGTGGATTTTTGTTCGTCAATAGCTTTTTTAACTTCAGCGAGGGTTGGACCTGTCAATGATGTGGTTTCAGAACCAGGTGTTCTCCCCAAAAATCTATCCACAATGGTATTAAGTGTTGTTTGTCTCACCATAAACATATTAATATCTTTGAGAGTTATTGTAGATGTAGCCGGGATACCAAAGAAATTATTAGCGATGTAGGCATTGTGAGTGTGCTTGCCGATAAACTCACTGATTTCAGCAAGAGTCATGCCTGCCACAAGCGGGGTTCCAAAAAACTTAACAATGACGTCGTTAGTGGGTTTTTGATCTTCTATTAGTTTAGAAATATCGAGATAATTTGCCTTGATTTCATTTTCATTCATCATCCTTCCCGCGTCCTTGTTAAAAAAGAATAGCGATAGATAGTTTTTAATTTCAGCGAGAGTCATGCCAACCACAAGCGGGGTTCCAAAGAATTTATGTACGACATTTTTGCGAAAAGTACTATAATTTTGTATATAATCCTCCAGATTATGTTTGTGGGCGTCAATCGCGTCGGTGATTGTAGACACAAGTGCGCCTGGTTTAAGTTGTCCACTGTTGGAATATAGCGCAATAGAGTTTTCAGCGGCGTCGCGCTGCTGTATCAAAATGTCATTCAATGACACATCACTGCTTTTCAATTTACCCTGTTTGTCCTGAAATACAACTATTTCGTTCGGGTCAACACTTGCTAAATTTAACGTCTCAGCTATTTCATCTTTGATTAGTTTTTTTACATCACCGGTTGCAGTGTCATCGGGTTTGGGTTTCAAAGATCTCCCCCAAATATCAATCATGTTATTGTAAAACTCTTTCTCTCTCTAAAATCGTTTTTGACGACTTCGTTGAAAAATCTTCAGTTTTCTCCAGCGATTACTAGTGTATTCATTCACGACAACATGTGGTGGTTTTCCGCTTGGGTTACTCAAGGAGTTAGAAATAGCGTTAAGGACATTTAATACTTCGCTGCCACATATTGGTGGGTCATTCATCTGTTGTGTTGGTAGCGTAGAATACCAAGTCTTCATTGGAAGGGTTTTTATATAACGCATAAACTCTTTTGGTGGGGCTAATCCATATGAATCAAAATAGACAATCCCACGTGGATCAATAGCGTATGCAACCCAGTGAGTTCCGGGTCCGGTGCTGTTATCTAAATTAATGATTCCGGTTTCAACGCTGTTTGGTTGATGTGGTAATTGATCTTTCATAAAGACACCTCTGAAGTTTTTAATCGCGAGTTTTTTAGCAGCATCGAGTAAATCAAAATTGGACATGGGAACCATCATAGACTCTCCAATTAATAAACCGGTCCTAGTCTTAGACCCTTTCCGCTGTACCACGAATACGGGGTTCCTGGTAGTCTTAGACCCTTTCCCTTTTTTTATATCCTTTCCCAGTTGCCTTCTTTAGTGCCATTCCTGCTGCAGTACCAACGGCTCCTAACGCTGCCGCTTTAGCCACCGCTGGGGCTGCTGCTGCAATCAATGCTGGAATCGCAGCTAACAACGGAAATATACCGCCTGTTTTAATCATATTTTTGATAGCAGCCGCAGAGAGAGTAATCTGGACACCCTTTTTTGCTACTAGTGCATCATTGAAATGTTTCACCTGACGAGTTGTCAGCGATAATTTATTTGCACCACCAGTCATTTGGTTGGGTTTCAACGTGATTGTGGTTCCGCATTTTTTAGCTGATTCCAATTGCAATTTTTTTATTTGACCAGGAGTTAACGCAACACTAATATTACTATATGACATTATACATAATTGATTGATTCTAAATCGTTTACATGTTTTCCACTGGTGCATCTACCACTCTCATTCTTCCACCAACACCTTCAAGTAGCATTGATTTATCACTGAGAATGACAGCAACCGCTCTGTAATTAGCAATACCACCAGGACGGGTTACACGGGCTCTAAAGTGTATATCAACAACAGATTGTCTCATCAAATCAAGATGTTCCAATGAAAAGTAATAAATCGGATAGAGGCTTTTGAAATCCAATTGTGATATTTGCAAACCAGTATCCACATTTAGATCACGTGCCATAAATGACAACAGGTTATGATATACACGTGCAATATGATTCTGACCGTAATCGAGTTGTATATCCTCAGATGGTTCCTGTTGGCCGTTTATTCTCAGCGAGACTTCATTAACACCTAACTGATCAAATATCATATGGCTTCGTTCTTGATTACCAACTCGCGCAGTATTCTGTAACGCAATAAATATATGACGTGGAGCTGAAACACCTTGTTTTGATGCCAGATGCCAAGTAAATATATCATTAACATTGTCCTGTTTGATATCCGTAGTCACTGATAACCAACTCAACAACGACTTTCCTCCTTGATCCATAAATGATAGTAGTCGCTGTTCTTCTGTGATTGATGGAGTTAAAACTGGCATCCATAATGCTAGTTTTGATAAAATGACTTTACCATCAGCAACACCAACATCACGCCAGATTGCATCATTATCAGTACCCTTTCTCACGAGTGCTACTGTATGCTTCGCTCCATAAATAACTTTTCGGACATTTCTACAGAATCCAAATATATGATGCAGTGGGATCGCACATGAAAATTGTCGACGCTGTCCATGCAACGTTAATACGCGTGTTGCAAACCCTAGGTTGTAGTTAGTAATATTATTTATGACATCAAAAGTACCAGCTGGTCTTGTATATCCGGCTGGTGCTGGATCAACTGCGGTAGCTTGTGTTGCCTTGACTCTAGAATACTGGTTGTGTTCAGGGTGATCAGTAATATCCTTAGAAAACATCATAGATGGACCAGCTGATCTTGTATAATCATCAGAATATCTCGCTAACCCTATGATTGTTGTGGCCACATCAACATCACAATCAATGGAATCAATTTCTTTTCCATCAATGAGATATTTAGCGCTTTCAAATAACGCCATAATACCGTTATTGACAAAGCCAACTTTGATAGTTGGGCTAATGTCATATGGAGGATCATTATGAGCAGCATCATTTGTTACAAACTCTCCTTCTACTTCAATAAATGCTTCACACGGCAAAAAGTATTTACTGGTATCATGAACTTGAAGTTCAATTCGCGATCGGAGATCGGGTTGTATTGCATGATAAGAATAAAATTGAAAATCGCGTACAGAATCATTCTTGCCAACTGGGGCATCCATATCAAACGCTGGATCAGGTGACCTTTTGAACATTTTATTCTATTTATCAGAGTCTAAATCGCGATTTTCCATTTCATCGTCGTGTTTTTTTAAAGCCACTTCCTGCTATCATGTTTGCTATCATGTTATTTTGGTCCCCTTGATCTATCAAGGGAGTCACCATCGACGCTAATTTTTCATCTACTGCGTTATTTATAATTCTACTAACACTTGCAGGCATTTCCGCTGTAGACGGTAACGGTTTTGAAAATCCTTTGGATTTCATCCATGATTTCACTAATGATGTTAATTTATTCTTCGCAGTTGAAAACGCTTTTCCCGCAAGATCTCCAACAGCACCAATACCCTTATCACGAATAACATCAATGGCTTTCATTGATAATTGTTTAGCTAATGGCATCACTTTTGGAGCCATTCTCGCAAATAACCCTGCAATGGTATTACCTAAACCATCTCCGTAGTATGCTCTATAAACTGGAAACCGTGAATTAACTACATAGACGAGGGTTGGTTTATCATGATTGTAGTGTATGATCATTATGTGAAATCAGAAACAATTTTTCAATTGTTATTTATCTAATCAATTGACTTTTCAATTCAGTCACTATGATACCCACTTTCCACTAACTCGCCAATGAAATCTCGATATGTGCTGATATCCATGATACCACCCTGAAATAATCGTCTACAGATATCAGCTGCTTCATTAATTATTTCCGGTGAGTTATTTCCGGCTCGGAACCCTCCTACAAGAACCTCTAATCGTGATATATCACTGAGAACACTACCAGGACATGAAACGCTAGCGTTTCCAACTAGACCACTCCCCAGAAATTTCTTCTCATCATATGGCTGTCTTATTTGGAGTTGAAATTTTCTCTTGAAGTTTCTGTATTCCTTCATCCTTCTATCTAAACTCCCAGTATTTATTTCATACACTATATCAGCCCATTCATTATGTGACATTCTATAATCCGAATAATTGTCCGTGAAAAACTTCTCTTGTGAATCATAGCTGTTAGCAGCGAATTCACCTAAATTGTCTATATCCTCGTTGAGAATTTGTTGTTTAGCGCTCTCGGTAAATATAATTGATTTAGGTAGTCCACTAACTAGTTCTTCCTGAAATCCTTTAAATTTTCGTTTCGAAGCGGTTGATATATCCTGAGGAAGTGATTGCAAGGATTTTTTTGTTTGTTTAGTTCTTTTTGCTATTTTTTCTAACACAGGAATAAGACCCTCTTCTTTTCTTTTACCGTCAGGATCATCTCCCAGTATAGCACGCTCTATCTCCTTCGTTGCTGTGGTTACTGGTTTAAACAATTCTTCAGATCCCGCAGCAAAATCAGTCTGAAGACTCTGTCGTTGTTGTAGTTTATTCCGTACAGAGTCACGAATTGGTACAAATCTCCTGATTGCATCCAGTCGTTCACGAGCCAATCGGGTTGTTAATGCTTCATTGACCATTATTTGAAATCAGAAACAATTTTTTAATTGCAAAATAATTTTTCAATCCGACCTAACACCATCATGGAAGTGTTATTTCAGCGTGATACACCTTCGTTCATCGATGGGGAAAGTGTCCAAATTGTATATAAAATAATAATAATGTCACTTTCCCCACTTTCCATTGATCAATCTGAACCGTCCATCAATTTTTATTCAGTGTGAAATATTTTCACTGTTTTTGACATTGTCAATCAAAAAATGCTAAAAAAAATGAAAATCTCTATGAGGGACGGTCACAATCAAATAATGATAAATGGTCGGTCAATCAAATATTGATAAATGGTCGGTCAATCAAAATTGTTCATTTTCTTGAATTAATACCCGTAGGTTTCTAATTTTAGAATCAACCTCCTTTTTCAATTCGTATTCGTACCCCAATTCTTTTCGTATTCGTTCTACGATGGTATACAACGGAGCGAACACACTTACGTCACTGGAAAATGCGAGAGAGTCCCGAATAGAATTCTGAATTCTCTTGATGAGCGCATACTTCTTTGGTAGCATATACTTGTTAGTGCTAACTCCGTATTCTATATCCTGAAAATCAGACATGATTTGATCAGGATTTAACCCATCTGATAGTTCAATATCCCAACTTTTCAATTTTGAAATCTCGGATAAAATGCTATTCATGTTTTCAGAATTCATTATTCTATAATAATGATATATTTCTAAATGAAAAATATGATGCATTAGACATAACTAAATTGAACTTTTTGTCCCGTCCTTTTTGAAATAGCCGATCGATAAATCCCCTCTGCAACAAATCGTACTGAGGGTGAACAAATATCGAAATGCCTACCGGCGCTGGTTATTGATTGAAATATTTTTTCTTCGTTAGTTATCGTATTCAAAGATTTCACAGGTCTCTTCCCAACCGTTTTGCATTTTCCAGTCTTTCCTCGTTTGGTATTCTCACTTTGAGTAACAGCCTGCAGATTTGATAAAGAATTTTTTTTCGGATTAGAATCCTTGTGATCAATGACAGAATCATCCTCGATCAATCTATAAAAACATTCAAATGCGAAACGATGATTGAGATAAGTTTTCTTCCCAACAGTAAACATCAAGTACCCTTGATTATTCACAGCACCACCTGATTTCTTCAGTCTACAGTGTCTTACAACACCATCACTGGATGCTTCATAATTTGTAATCAAGGGATGGTGTCTGAATTCTTGGTTCATTCGTATACATAATACTATTGTTTGTCTAATTCATTGTTTGGTTTAATGATAAATCTTTCGATGTAGTCTTGAGGAGTTCTTATGATTTTGTCAGGGACGTTGTCAGTGTCAGGGACTTTTTCAGGGTCATAATTTCTGATTGATTGTCCATTTTTTATTCTTTTATCATAATAACGCTTCAACTCCCTGTATCGCTTTCCACCGCAATTCAAACACAACTGAGATTTTCCCCTAACCCCAACCCCACATCGTATGCAGGGTAACGGGCCAAGGCTTCCACGTCGAAAGCTTTGCATATGATACCCACAAAACTCATTTCTGCATGATTTGTTACACGGGGTTACTGATCCAATCATAAGCCACTTGCAGTGATTCATTATATATAAATTCTTCATTTAAATGCTTGTTTTAATTATAGCATGAGGAAATTAAGGAGAACGCCTTCGAAAAATGCTGAATTCAATGCTGATAAGGAGTTCAAAAGATTATTGAAAATTAATCCTAAATTTAATCTCGATAAACCAAAAAACGTCCAATAGACGGAAACATGAAAGAGTTTAAGAGATTATTGAAGATTAATCCTAAATTTAATCTCGATAAACCCAAAAAACGTAACAAGAGATTATTAAAAATTAATCCTAAAATTAATCTCAAACGTCCAAGAGACGGAAACATGAAAGAGTTTAAGAGATTATTAAAAATTAATCCTAAATTTAATCTAGATAAACCCAAAAAACGTAACAAAATTAATCCTAAAATTAATCTCAAACGTCCAAGAGACGGAAACATGAAAGAGTTTAAGAGATTATTAAAAATTAATCCTAAATTTAATCTCGATAAACCAAAAAAACGTAACAAAATTAATCCTAAATTTAATCTCGATAAACCAAAAAAACGTCCAAGAGACGGAAACATGAAAGAGTTTAAGAGATTATTAAAAATTAATCCTAAATTTAATCTTGATAAACCAAAAAAAACGTCCAAGAGCCTGGAAAGATGTTCAATTCAATCTCGATATAGTTTCTAATACACCAAAGAATACAATTCTTGATAAAGCCATGATTAGTAAAATCAGAGACTGTTTTAATGAATTCAAGCGTGATGGAGCATCTTATTGTTGGTCAACATTTCGAATTGATGGTGTTGTTGACGCTACCATGAATGATGAAAAAGCAGCAGTGATAATTTCACGTGTTGGGGAAAAAAGGTATTTTTTCCGAATAAAATTCATTATCGAAGTCGATGGCAAATGGATTATTAAGGATAAATTTGAACCAATCCTCAAGAATAAAAAAGCTGTCATTGTGAGTAGAGATTCCAAACCAGGAATTCTAACCGGCATTGACAAACCGTACTACGAAAGATCTTACCCCGTAACAGCAATGGTTTATGGGATATATCCGTTAAATGATAAACCCGATATCGCAAAACTAGCTCCTATGAAATATTCTAGTTCACTGAATTGCGTGGCAACACGGGTAATGGAACACTTCACAAATGCATCCCGAGGAAATAAACTAACTGATCTGCGACGTAGGAAAATAACCGAATGGGAACTGACAGTGAAACAGCATGGTGCAAAGATTTCTGATATAGCTAAATTAGAAACATCATTACGATTCCCAATAACCGTTATGACGATAACCGGAGAGGTTTTATACGAACCGAAATATAACAAAAATGGAGCGCCAATACAGATTATTGATCATAACAAACACGCGTGGACACCTGCGGTAACAGTATTTCCACGAGAACGAACCATGAAATATATCCCTAAGGAGTTCGTCGGGGATGTTTTCTATGAAGAGAAATTATTCAATGCTATTCATGCGTTGTGTAAAGATGATCCTGTGTCAGTGTGGTTACTTAGAAGTGATGAAGATCCCGAAATAGGATTTGATCAATTTGTAAGACCAAATGGCGAATTATATCGCGTTGAAGAATTAGATAACAGAATGAGAAAAATCGCTAGTGATTTTTCACCGGAGAATTCCCATGAAAAACTACTCACGGATAGTTTTACTATTCCATCAGTGGTAGCTTACTTCGCAAGAGAAAAAAACTCATGGCGTCCAACACGAAGTGATTTTCTCGAGGATGTTAAATTGAGTTGCGTCGAATTTGGTCATGGAGGACTGTGGAATACGAAATACTCACGTGATGGTATGATTTCAATTGATATATCCGCGTGTTATCCCGGAAGTTTTCTCGGATATGGGGAATGTGCTGAGTACTTCAAACGATTTGGACACCCCACGCATGAAATGACTCGTGTTGCGATTAATGGACCATTGCCTGATTTTGATTTAACCGGATTCGCTCGTGTGATATCATTCGAATTAGCTACAGGGTTACATCCGTGTAGTTATGTTTGGCTCGGTAGACACCTATCTGAAAAACACTGGATGCCAATAGTGCTATTGAGATATATGATTGATTGTGGTATGCTAATATCATTGATTGTTTCCGAGGCTATTATATGCTATCGAGCTCAGAAAGAAGTTTGGCTACCACAACCCGATCTAGATAGAATAATCAGCGAACAGCGAAAACAATTCCCTGATTTCAATGAAGAACAAATCATGAATCGGTCTAAGAAGTTATTTGAAATTAAAAAAGAACAAGCAAAAGATTTTGGACGAAGAATAATCGGTAAATTTACCCAGGGTGGAAGATACGACAATGCAAAATATTCTTCGCGGTTGATCATAGACGTCGCTGAATACGATTTTATTGTAACGGATTTAATGAAACAGGGAAAACTTGTATCCCGTAAGGATGCTTTTCTATCCAATGGTGAGAAATTAGGTACGGTTGTTACCTACTGTGATGGATATAATTCCCAGTATACACATTTAAGATCATCTATGCCTGCCTATGCTTCTATTAATCTATTTTCGATGATAAATAGATTTCCTAATACCGCGGTTAGAGTGGCCACTGATTCGATGTATATACACAATAAGTACAAATCAGCTGTAGCTAAATTCACAGATCCCGAAGAAAATTGGGGGCGTTGGCGATTTAAAAAGGAGATGCTACATGAGTATTGTGAATCCGCAGACGTTGCCATGGATGATAAATATCTTTGTTGTAACAGTATTGAAATTCAATCAGAATTTTCTAATGCACCACCGGTATCTGATCCAGTATGTAGATACAAGACAGTTTATTTAAACGGTTGTGGTGGGTCAGGAAAGACAACTCGTGCAATTGAATTATTTTGTCGGTCAACCATGATTGTGCTAACACCGACTCACAGACTCGCCAGAGAGATGATACAGCGAGGGGTAAATGCCTGTACTTACCATAGTTTCTTTCGATGGAAGGGTGACAAATGGACTCCTGAGCGTATGGGTGATAAATTCATTCCTGAAATCATAATTTGGGATGAAATATGCACAGTGTCATTAGATGTATTACAAACATTTCTCGAGTGGTTGTTAAACAAAAACACAAAAGTCGTCATGTGCGGTGATCACGGCCAACCACCACCATTTGTCGGTGCATCTCCACATGAATGGCTAAAGGGTTTTGTAGACTATTATGAAGAAATTACCACTGATTATAGATCACTTGATGAACGATTACGAGAATTCAAAGCGCTAATTAGATTACAACCGGATAGAATCCAATGCGAAATAGCGCGTGAAGTGATTTCAGAAACTCCAATGAATGATTTCTGGGAAACATGGAGACCAAATGATTTGATAATTGCAACTAGAAAAATAGTCAGGGACACACTTCAGATGAAGTTATTTGAATTGCATAAAGAAAAATTTGCAACGCTTCCAGTACCCCTTTGTTATAGGCCATCGGATACACGAAAACAGAACATTGAAGTTGATATTCCAGGACAGAGTGAAAAACAAATTCTCGTATTAAATGATATTGTGCTGGTTGATATCAGCGTCGTCGAAAATGCATTGCTTGCTAATAAATCCCCGTGGACGCTAGGATACGCAGCAACAATACACTCTTCACAGGGATTGACTATATCGGATACAATTGTTTGGATGGTGGATAATCACATCGAATGGTCGAATTTAGTCTATCTCGCAGTATCCAGAGTACGAAAAATAAATCAACTTTGAAGAGTTGTTTTCGATGATGAAATCATTGGTGACGATGATGACACCACAATAAATGATATTGATGTTAGCATCATTAATAAAAAAATCTCCGGTTACAAACAACAGGACAAAAAAAAACAATGAGAATTTGATATTGATGCTGAATTAATAATCACTTTGAAGAAACAACAGAATAATCACTGCGCGAGTTGCAATTGTATAATGCGTTGGCAGTATTCGGATAAAGATCCTCGCCAATTTACCATAGACAGAAAAAATAACAGTCTCGGTCATGTCAGAAACAATGTGATGTTGACTTGTCTTGAGTGCAATAGATGCAACGGTGCTAGTTAAGACCATGCGGTGGCAATTGAGTATCCTCGGGAATTACCTGTAGTTGTTGTCTAGTAAAACCCCGCTGAGGGGCAGTTGAATCCAGTTTATAGACTGGAGGTCTACCCGTAGATCGTGTTATACTAGATATCTTGTGTGCAGTAACACTCCAAATAGGATCAGTAGCCCTTTTTCTACCCCCTTCAAGCTCTCCTGGTTCGTATAAGTACCTCACAATGACATTACTACCAAGAATTGGTTCTTTGAAATCTTTTTGTGGTTTTTCAGGTATTGACTTCTTTTTAATCGCGTTGATAGGTTTTATGTTGATTGTTCTAGTAATCTCGTTATTCAGTGCAGTAATCACAGGTGGTAATCTTTTAACCCATTCACGGGATCTTTTTTCTTGGATGAATTCTTTTGCGTATTGATATCCAAATAACCGCTCAGCAATCGTCTGATTAAATCGTTCTACAATGGCCTGATCGCGATGTAGCGCAGTATGCCCTCGTCGTATGGTGACATTATGATGTTTCATTGTAGATAACACTGCACCCTGAAATTCCTTGCCAGGATCAATCTGCAATAGATTTCACCAGTGCAGAGGACCTCGTCGATAAATCCTTTCAAATGCAGAAGCGACTTCAGTGGCTGATTTTGTTTTTAACGGTTCTGCTTCTTTGTATCGACTTGCAATATCAACTACGGTTAAAGCGTATTTGTAACCACGATCATGTGGCAGAAATAATATATCAGCCTGATGAACTTCATTAGGAGCGGTCACATCAAAATGCGAGAAATTAATCTGTTTAGGCGGTGGTAGATAAATTTGCCATAGTGCCTGTTTGGATAACCAATTAGCCGCAGTGGTTTTTTTCACTTTTGCAGCGCTAGCGAGTTTATGGACTGCTGATTTACCCCTCCAGTATCCTCTTGGGGAATAATAAATTGATTCCATATTATTAATTACCGGCACCTAACATCAATTTACTTTTCATAGCCGATTTTATTAAAAATGAAGCCAATTTTTCTTTGAAGGATTTATCAGGAATAGCATTTAACGCATGAATTAATTTCACATCCGCGAGATGCCTGTTTTGCAGATTGCTGCTTTTATAAGCAACATCATGAAGGTGACAGGCCTTATCAATGGCGTTTATTGGTTCTTCACCAGGTCGGGACTGATTTTGATCATTGAGTCTGATATCAAGTCTGGTTCCCGGTCCACAGTAGCTATATCCTGGAAGGTGCTTTTCTCCGGGGTACTTTGCCCATGGGGTTCCAGGGAGCTTTGCCAATTTGGCTGCGATATCACCTCCTCGTTTTTTTTTAAAACATCTCCGAATTGTAAAATCTTTGATTTTGTAGAAACAAATCTAAACTTTTTAATACCACATGTTGCACATCTACCAGTAAGTGCTGATCTGTTATTTTTAGTTGTAACCGTCGTCACATCATTTGTGCTAGTACGCGTTTTACACTTCATACAATATAGATCCATAATTTATGTATAGAGATATGGATATAATTGATTTTTCAGCGACTAAAACAAGAGAACCAATTAAGCATCATGCAGCGCTACCAAACTCTATCCGGATGATTATAATCGGGCCATCTGGATCCGGTAAAACGCAATTGTTACTCAATTTAATAATGAGATGGATGAAGTGGGATAAGTTGTATTTAATTGCCCCAAGCATAGATGATCAACGATGTTATGAAGTGCTAAAAGATTTTAACGACAGCGCGGTAGAAAAATCCGGAGAGGGTATTATTGAGTTTATAACCGATATCGATGAAGCACCGAGCATTGATGATATTGATGGAGATATTAACAATTTAGTCGTATACGACGATATAATGTTGGATAAACAAAAAAATCCTGCTAGGATCTTTTCCAGAGGCAGGCATAAAAACACTGACGTGATATATGTCACTCAACGCTACACTCAGGTTCCAAAAGTCATCAGAGATAACTGCAATATTCTTGCTGTATTCAACGGAGTTGATACTCATACTCTTAGAAATATATGGCAGACATGGTGTTCTGATATGGACTTCAATCAATTTAAAAACTTCTTTAGTCATGCTCAGTCAACCCCGTACGGATTCGCAACAATAAATTTGCATGATCCTCGGACACGATATCGTATCGGACTGGATCAAATATTCGGTTAAAATCATTTATTATTTTTTGTTAACCTGTAGCAGCAGAGAGGGTGGATGACAACAAGTTGCGACCAAAATTAATTAAAAAATCGTAAAAGTCTCCGTTTTCATTTTTTTAGTTAAAATGAGATTTCGTAGGGAAGGCTCGTTAAAATTTCAATCAATTTTTTGTCTAAAAACGTTGTAGGGTTTGCCCCTGAGACATTTTTTTTGGTTAAAATGAGATCGTAGGAAGGCTCGTTTTAAGATTTCAATCAAAATTTTGTCTAAAAACGTAGGGTTCACCCTCTCTGCTGCTGAACAAAATAGAAATCAGATTTTGAAATGTTTGTTTTGAGACAGATTGAAGCTGTTCTTACTGAAGATTATTAACCAGCTGCAATTATTTGAAATGGGGGATAATTTCTAATTTCTGTTTATAAACGTCTAAAAATGTATTTTGTTTTTAACTTTATGTTCAATACTTAACATTAGACCCGTGAGTGTGACACTTAACAACAATGTTAACATATTTCAAATTTACCATATGTACTCACTTAAAAGTTGAGGGAGACTGCAAACAAAAAAAGATCATGATGGTCTATATTGTTTTCTCTTCTGATTAATACTAACCACACAGACCCTGATTTGCTAGCACATTTTTTGATGGCAGATCTGGATCTGTGTAATTTGTAGTTAGACATGACTTATGAGTGAGTATGCATGGTATGAAAAAGTTCTCAAGGTAAAATACTGTTAAGTTTTGTACTTTAAAGTCAGTTTCATATAAAACAGTCCCATTTCATTTCAGACTTACAATTAAGGGTTACATGAAAGTCCATCATCTAATCATGCTACATGTATACTCGTATTCATTTGAATTCATTTTCATGAGCAAAACTATTTCTGATTCTATTTTAGCTTGAAGCAAAGACATATATAACAGGAAAGAAAAAGTTGGCTTCAAGTATGAAGGAATGTGCTTTGGAATTTCATGTGTAAGTTATAAGTAAATACATTTATTTGCACTTTTATTCCCCACCTTTCACCAAAAATAGCAAGATATGCCATATATATATATATATATATATATATATATATATATATATATATATAGATATCTGTGTACAAGTCAGATCACACTGCCAAACTTCATAGACTACTGTCTGACATTGGATGATGTGCCAGCAGATTTCTGTCAATACAGTTTGTATGGATTAATCATTTGAACAAACAACATAGACCTTAATCTGCCAGCGCCTTGTGCCATATCCTGGCATATATTGTTTGCATTTGGACCCAATTATAAGCAAGAATATATGGTAGAATGTATATTTCTGTCTGCCCATCAATACAACATACTTTTATTCTGCTTCAGATATATTACCTGAATTATAATACATTAGAAAATTCACCAGGATGCAAATCCTGCCTTCCCAAGCTAATTAGACCATAACCCATCTTTTAGCTTGTGTTAGCAACAAAATGTCTTGTTGCATATATCTGATTTAATTTATATTTGTTATAATTTAATTCTTTGTTTGTCAGCAGTGTTTCCCTTGACCTTCAATTGCGCTTCAGAGACCCCCAAATTTCTAATTTGATCCAATTTTGATACCAAAATTTGTTTTTTTTACTTAGTCTGACTCTCATTTTTGACACCAAGGAGAGTTTTGACCCTCAGTCTTGTACCCCTAGGGGACACACTGGTTTATCAGCTTTAAATTTTATTAATTCTCAAATTACTGTAAAACCTTTGTCTTTAGTTTTGGACTTCTTACACATCTCAAATTACTGTAAAACCTTTGTCTTTAGTTTTGGACTTCTCAAATTACTGTAAAACCTTTGTCTTTAGTTTTGGACTTTTTACACTTGATGTCATGTTGTTCTGTTGTGATCAGTTTTGAATTCAATTTTCTTCAGATTATTTGGATTTTAAAATATTAATTCATTTCTCTGGAAATTTTTGAGTGCTCATTCAGAATTTTTTGACAAAGACATTTCTTAATTTTTTTATTCAGAATTCAAATACTGAAAAATGTTATTTCATGTATTTCTACAAGAAACTGTAGACAACAGCACTGTACATAAAACAGCTTTTGTCACTGCCTTCCATCTTGGATCTTCATAAGGACTCAAACTTAAATTCATTAGAACATTTCATTACTAGTGCTTTTTAAAATTTAATTTGTGGATTATTCTTTGATTATTTTTGGATTTGATTCTTAAAACCAATAGTTTTTTCTCCATTTTTCCATTGTTTTTCTAGGGAAATAAATTACTTGTTCAATTTTACAAAGCTTCTTGTTTACACACTTGCTGAGTTACTGTGTATAAGAGCCTAAACACGTAACAGTCTAAAATGTCATCACTTTGCTGAGATATAAATCAAATGAGTGGTTTCACCTTGGAGAAAGGTATTTGTGCCAAATGCTGTAGTTTAATATCTCCTCCTGTGGTGATTAGTACTTGCAATGAATTTAATTCACTTTTAAGGCATTACATTCCATGTAAACGGTTGACTATTCTTATTAATAGTCAGATAATTTCTGTCGTTTTGTCCATTATTTATTACAATTTCTTGTATCCACTTTACTGCAAATTTTGCACAGTACTTGACTGATTTTTCCAGGTGAGTATGAACTTAAGGTTTCTCCTTTGAATACGTTCCCCGATCACATTACTTTAGGGATATTAGCCTGCTACCTCGCGAATCCAGCCCTACCAAAAGACGAAAATTTGTCTTTCCTGTCTATGTCATATAGACAAAGGGCAATAACTCTTGCCCCTTACCTCCCCTTGCTACCCGCTAGATGTCGCTTCTTTAGTTTTTTAGCTTCGCTTGTACTGTGCAAACACGTACAATTAGACCTCCAATGAATCCAAGCCATCTTAGTGTAAATTCTGACCATCAGAAGTTAAATTTGGAATTACTGTGTTGGATAATCATTCCTCTACAGGTTGTATACATTATTTTACAATATTTTCCAATTTGAGTGACTTTGTCACCTTTTCTAGACTTCGGACCAGGTTGCAACGTGGTCGAGCACGCTTATGGCGGTACTAGCATGTAATACATGTAGCACTCAATAATTTCGCTTATTCCGTATGTAACGTTTACGATATTAGTGACCTAATAACGTGCTGCATTAATAATTTGTGCTTTATTTACCTGCTTTGTCGTTTCAGTAGACTTAAAAAAGGTCTTTGAACGACCAAGTTGCGACTATTTAATGGCGGACTTCGTGTTGTAGTCACGAGTTCATGCGACACTTAATCATTTCGCTTTCTCCGTTAGTTACGGTTATGGAATAGCGACTTATTAGCGTGCTGAATTGTTAATTTGTGCTTTGTTTATCTTCTTTTTCGTTTCAGTAGACTTAGTCTCTGAACGACCAGTTGCGACTATTTAATGGCGGAATTCGTGTTGTAGTCACGAGTTCACGCGACACTAAATCATTTCGCTTCCGCCGTTAGTTACGGTTATGGTAATAGCGACTTAATAGCGTGCTGAATTGCTAATTGTGCTTTGTTTATCATCTTTTTCATTTCAGTAGACTTCGTCTTCAACGAACCATTGCAACACGCTCACAGCGATAAATAGTGTTGTCATTAAGAGTTAACATGGCACGGAATAATTTGACTACTCCATTAGTAACGGTTATAGTATTATCGAATTAATAATATGCTGAATTTTTTAATTTGTGCTTTGTTCTCTTCTTTTGTCGTTTCAGTAGCAAAGTCGACAATGAAGGCATGAATGGCAAAATGGGTGTTGGCAATGTGGAAATGGAGGAAATTATGTTGACATGGTTTAGGCTGCCCAGTGGGTGTAAATTTCACCGCAGGTCCGTGCATGGCTTTCGGGCCTGTAAGTCCGGACACATGGAGTCTATGCTGGATCACATGGATCCATTTTAATATGCACTTTCGCCGGCCGTCCAGCCGACACCGTCAGTTCAGCCGGCACTTCAGCAGGCACCAACCGGCATTAGCCGTCCATCCAGCACCGTCCGTTCAGCCCAAATGGCACCGGACGGCCAGCCGACCTTCCAGCTTGCATCAACAGGCACCGGCCGTTCAGCCCAAATGGCACCGGCCGGCCAGTCGACCTTCCAGCCTGCGTCAACAGGCACTGGCCATCCACCCGGCAACGACCGTTCAGCCCAAATGGCACCGGTCGTCCAGCCGACCTTCCAGCCGGCATCAACCGGCACCGGCCGTCCATCCGGCAACGACCGTTCAGCCCAAATGGCACCGGTTGTCCAGCCAACCTTCCAGCCGGCATCAACCTGCACCGGCCGTCCATCCTGCAATGACCGTTCAGCCCAAATGGCACCGGTCGTCCAGCCGACCTTCCAGCCGGCATCAACCGGCACCGGCCGACCATCCGGCAACGACCGTTAAGCCCAAATGGCACCGGTCTTCCAGCCGGCATCAACCTGCACCGGCTGTACATCGGATTTACGGAGATTATAGTGATGTACCCGTCAGTCAATCTACACTACTGGTTACATATCACTAGCATGAGAGAAATGTTATAGATGAATCTCCGTCCAATCAGACCATTCGAGAGGCAGGTGCCGGTCATAGCCGGACCTTCGCCGACATTCCGGCCGACCATATACCAGACAAATCAGTCGGTATTGCCGGTGTACACCTCCCGTCACGTCAAATACGTGACGGTGTGATTTTAAAACAAGGGAGAATTAGTGACATTATCAGAGGTGACGGAATTGAGTTATCTATGCCACTTGGTATGCGCTACCCAGATATGGCAGCTTTACCAGAACAGGACTTTCAGGCCGACCATTCGCCAGTTCAATCAGCCGGCAGTGCCGGCCGTCCATATGTTCACGGCTTCTCCACAAGGGAGATTTAGTGAAAGTGTCAATTATGACAGAATTGCGTCATCTAGGTCACCTGGTATGCTGTACAGATATGCAAGCTGTACCAGAACCAACATTCCCTCTGAGCGAATGGTAGATGGGCGCGCAGTGCTGGCCGCACTACATAAGCATTATATAATTATTATTACCTTACAGCCGGCACCAACCGGCACCGGGCGTCCATCTGCAATGACCGTTCAGCCCATATGGCACCGGTCATCCAGCCGACCTTCCAACCGGCACCGGGCGTCGATTCGACAATGACCGTTCAGCCCAAATGGCAACGGGCGTCCAGCCAAGCTTCCAGCCGACACTTGCCGGCACTGACCGTCCATCTGGCTCCGGCCGTACATCCCAACAGGCACCGGTCGTCCAACCGTATGGAGATTTTAGTCATATACCAGTCCGTCCGACTGTACCGCTGTACCAGCACGGGGACTTTTATCATACCGCAAGCCGCACAAATCGGATTGACGAAGATTCTAGTGATGTTTCCGTCTGTCAATCCGTACTACCGGTTACATATCACTACCATGACACAGATGTTGGCGATGAATCTCTCGATCCAACCCGACCATTCGAGCGGTCGGTGCCGGTCATAGCCGGCCCGTCGCAGTCATTCAGGCCAAACATATGCCAATCAATTCATTCGGCATTGCCGGCCGTCCATAGGCTAACAGCTCATCCACAAGGGAGAGTGAATGCCTTTATCAGAGATGACGGAATCGAGTCATCTATGCCACCTGGTATGCATTACCCTGATATGGATGCTTTACCAGAGCAAGATTATGCACATAGTGAGTGCGATGAATCGCAGGCAAATCAGCTGTATGCAGATCCAACTATGGAATGGACTGAGTTCAGCTTCAAAGCCGCAGTGGAGGAAATTTATAGGGTGTTGGCCCCTTCAGAATGCCCTCCACCTCCTGCTGCCATTACCGACTATAAGGTTAGAGCGTCGGTCGATCTGGATGAGGGGGAAGAGACTCTATCCTTCCGCCTCCTTCCCCAGTCGAAAAAAAAAAAAAAAAAAATTAAGGAAATTAATGACCGTCTGTCAACACGTATAGGGGATCCAGGAAATGCTAAGGCGTTCTTTTCTGAAAGCCAAGTACCAGCGTCGTTTTCAGGTCAATGGTACAAAACTCACTCCGATGCGTTCAGTACTGAGGTCCCGGCTCTGGATAAAAATATGGCAGCAGTCCATATGTCTGCTCCATTGTCTTATAAAGTGGACAAAACTGTGTTCAATGCCAAGTCCAAGCTGGTTCGAAATGTAGTCGCTACGTCTTCACTGTTAGACCTAGCCTCCCTAGCCATTTTCAGGATCACTGAAAAATCTGGCAATGAACATGCTTGGGAATCGACGGCCCAGTTAGCTAGGGTTCTTAACAGGGCAGCTCACCATTCCATGGCCAATGCGCTGATTGCTTCTGCCAACCTAGACCTGATACGTCGTGACGCATGTCTGAAGGGCACGTTGCTTAAACCCCATCATAAGCTGGCTAGATATGACCGACGCACATTTCACGTCCCTATCCCACGAGTAGCGGACATTTCTCCGTTGTGCTTGTCGGGACTCGGTTTATCAGTTCCATGTCATACCTTTTGGCCTCAATTTAAGCCCTTGGGCTAGTACCAAGGTTATGGATTACGTCGTCACCCTGTTCCGCTCGACTTCATCTATTGCGTCGGCAGTATATTTGGACGACATCCTCCAGAAACATCTGTCAAGTTCTACTCTGCTCAAAGGCAGAAACGATCTTATATCACTTTACATCATATAGGCTTTCTCGTGAACTGGATAAAGTCTGATCTCTGTCCAATCCGGATTTTTGGTCCATCTGGGTGTGGAGTTTCTCCCGATCTGAATCTGGTAAGGCTTCCTCGAGTTTGCGATCATCCAGATAATTGCACTCGTAGAGTCCGTTTCCGACAGGATGCGCATTTTAGCGAGAGAGTAGCAGATCCTCTGATTATTCAATGCGGCAGCAGACTTGATCCCTCTCAGCCGTCCTTTTATGCGCCCTTTACAAAGGACGTTGCTAGCGTAATTGCGCCCTTTTCAAGTCCTTTCGATCCCAGAAAACAGTCATGCTCACGCCAGAGATACGATCATTCTTGAGTCAATGGCACAACCCCTGTGGGCTGTCCACAGGGATTACTCTGAAGATACCCCAAGCGGGGATAATGGTATGTTCCGCCACTAGTACCTACAGTTTGGGTGCCCACCTGTTGCCGGACTTCGATACTGTCAGCGGCACGTGGATGCCAGGGGCGAGCCCCTTTCCACATCAACCTTTCAGAAATAACAGCTGTCATCAATGCCTTTCATTTCGGGCAGGATCAACTCTTATTACAAACTGCCCTCATTATGTCAGACAACATTGTGGTGGTGCCTTGCCTCAAAACAAGGGGACACCAATCACCAGACCTGTGCAATCTGAGCTGGCAGTTTCTACATTGGTTCGACAATCTCCACCTCAATGTACAATTCAGACACATTCTTGGCAGACTCAATGTCATGGCTGACACTCTATCTAGTCATTCACACAGAATGGTCACTCCATCAATCGGACTTTCTTCCAATGGACACACTTTGGGGACGTCCGATGATTGATCTTTTGCAACAAGGTGGAATCGCAGGTTGTCCACCTTTCATCTCACAGGTTCCAGACCCAGAAGCTTGGGTCGTGGATGCTCAATCAGTCAGCTGGGAAGGGTTGTGGTCATTCTCCTACCCTCCCACGGTCTTGGTACTGAAATTAATCCAGAAGTTAAGGGGTCAGAACTGTCAGATGGTTCTGATTGCCCCTCTCAGATGGAACAACTCCTGGGTCTCCGATCTACTCAATCTAGGCGATAGATCTACCCAGGAAGATTACAGTCAGCACAAGTATTCGCAAGCAACCGCGGCCAGGGGTGTTCCACCCCTGTCCGGACCGTCTTTATGTTCAAGCTTGGCTCTTGTCCAGACAGCCTTGCAAGACAAACAATTTAAATATTTGATTGCGGAGAGAATCTCGAGAGCAAGAAGGCCCTCTACTCTGAAGGTTTACGAGGGCAAGTGGCATGTTTTCAGGGACTGGTACCATATCATTCACATTGTTACTCTGAGTGTCACAATCCCTCAACTGGCCAACGTTTCTCTGGCTTTTCGAGGAGAAACAGCTGGCTCCAGTTATTATCAAATGCTACCGCTCCATGATATCAGACACATTCCGCCATTCTGGTTCATGTGCTATCAGCCATGACAAAGATTTGTCAGATCTTTTAGACACTTTTAAAAATTCAATCGACTTATATCCCTCACCCTGTTTCCAAATGGAATCTGTCCTGGGTTTTAACATGACTCAATTCAGACAGTATTGAGTCTTTAACCCACGATTAGTTAAAGCTACTATCATACAAATTGGGTTTCTTGATAGTCTTAGCTTCAGCATGCAGGGTGAGCGAGTTACATGTCCTTTCTAGTGACCCGAACTCTCTTCCGTTCCGATCAGAGGGTTTGATGGTCCTCTTGACGCAGCCAGGCTTCGTAGTCCAGAATAGATTACCATACATTGGCGATCAACGAGTCGTCATTAGCTCGCTTTCTTTATTGATAAGTCAGGATCAACAGCCATGTAAGATCCTGTTTGTGCACTCTAGCACCATTTCAATGCATAGAGGTGAGTCAGGTCACATACAAGCACCTCTTTCTTCTGGTGATAGCTGGGACATGAGATATCACCATTCAAGCCCTTACTTCATGGCTGTAGTGGGTTATACGCTCGGCGTACTCTGAGAATTCGCAAATCAGTCACTTTATAGAAGCTGTTGGCTGACATGCAGAGTCAACCTTCTACAGTTTTATCTTCAAGTTTGTACTCGCAGAGGCAAACATTGATTCTAGTAGGTCCGGTGTTGGCAGCCCAGACGCCCACCAGACCCATGTGCAACAATCAGCACAGCCTATTAGCTTCGCTGGATTCGCCAGATAAATTTTCGTAGGTAAGAAGATTTCAATAACTATCTTCTTAACCGTATAAAGGGGTCACATATCACGTGACCCTGGGCTGTGTTGCTGATTGAAAATTAGGAGACCGGGTTATCATTCACATGGGGAATCCAGCAATCATTCCCTAGAGGATACCCGGGGTGGAGGTCGGATGCTCCGCATTTCCCTCCTCCTATTACTTATTCTCCTAAAGTAATGTGATCGGGGAATGTATTCAAAGGAGAAAGCAACTTTTGTAGTAAATTATGTTTCTCCGAGAATACTTACCCGATCACATTACTAAGAAACCCTCCCAACCACCCCGCCATGCGAGCATCCTCGTGTTTTATATACCGCTCAGCTTAAAAACTAAAGCGACACCTAGCGGGTAGCAAGGGGAGGTAAGGGGCAAGAGTTATTGCCCTTTGTCTATATGACATAGACAGGAAAGACGAATTTTCGTCTTTTGGTAGGGCTGGATTCGCGAGGTAGCAGGCTAATATCCCTAAAGTAATGTGATCGGGTAAGTATTCTCGGAGAAACATAATTTACTACAAAATTTGCTATCTTTTATATTATTATTTTTGTAAATTTTGAAATAATCTTTATCTTCAGAGTGTGATGACATTGGGTACTCCAACTCATGCTTACCCCCAACACCTTTCCAATTTTCGTTTCAACATGGGCATCTCTTCCGATCTAACCATTGCACCCACCATGGTATCTACCGTATATACTCGTGTATAAGCTGAATAATTTAGGAAACAGTAAAGATCTGGAATATGGGGGGGGATTGGCTTATCTGCTGGCCAATGTGTAAACTGGACAGTTTTTAAGGTTTTTTTTTTTACTACTGTAATGGCTGTGAATCTTTGGACACGAAAAAATTGTTTTCTCTGTCCTAAGACGTATTTGCATGTTTAAAGAAATCATTTTCGGTGACCCGACACTTATTAAACTGTTATCAAGTACCATGATTGATTATTTTTAACTATTTTGTATGTGCATATTTTCTGATTTCTTCAACACTTAATTAAATAATGATAAATACACACTACATAAATCGCTGGCCATTTGAGTTTATCTGGGAAAGGCACTGCTGAACTATATTGTACAGTATTTACACAGTGCAATTAAATGCAGATTTTTCTTTATTCATTGTTTTGACCAAATTGCATTCTTCCAGATAACATTTCAGCTAGTCATTAGTAGCTGTTTCCTTTATATTGAATCACATGCTCAGGAATTACTAATTTTCAATGATATAAGCTATCCTACAAACTGAGGTAATATTTATGAAAATGTGTGCACGTTTAATTATACAATGCACGTAACCAGCATAACTTATATATTCACGAAGATTGCTAAAAAGAAAGGCTAAAATTCTTATATAGATCAACCAAGATCGTCATCAATCGATGTTTTGTATTTTGACTGAACAGCATCAAACTTTCCACTCAGTTTAAAGCTCGATGTTTCAGCAGCTCCTTTGTTGATAGATAGTGGAGTTGTCTTACATTTTCTGACAACAATACAGGCCAGTTAATCATTAAATGTGTTTAGAAGGAAATTTGACCGGTAACGTTGATGTGCAATTGCCTTTCATTATATACTACAGTGAAACCAGTCTTAAAAGACCACTGCTATGAGAGACCACCTGTTTTGAGAGACCAGATTCTCCCTGCACATATTTACCGGTAGTGATTATGTAGTGTTATGACTTGTTATGAGAGACCACCTGTCTTGAGAGACCATTATTTGTTGGCAAAAGGGGTGGTCTTTCAAGATAGGTTCTACTGTATTAGCACGATTACCGTAGATTTGTAAAATAGGGTGTAAGGCAACATTTCAAAAGCCAAGTAGGGAGACTGAATAAAAAATAGAGATTGGGACTTAAAAGCAGAAATTTTTTGTGGCATTTTTAAAGCCTTCTTTTCACTTCATATTGATCCATCATCCGGGTCTAATATGGGTGAAATTTGCAAAGAATGTGTGGGTTCTCCCTGTGATGCACATTTTTTTTCCCCAGGATGTGACCTGTTTCCATAATCTGGTCAACTATGGCCAGACTGCACAATAGATAAATGTTAGTTTTAAATAATAAATAAACAAGTAAGCCAGCATGACTAATTAAGAGTTAATCCTCATCGTTGCAACTATTTTGTGAAAACGAATGACACTCCAATAGGATTCAAAGAAAACATGTTTTACACTACCATGTGTTACACAAGCACCAACAATTGATTGGGCAAATAAAGAATCATCAATTTTGTTGAACTAAAGGTACCTAAATAGACAGCCTCATGGCTGCCTATGTGGCAACTATTTTCCCCTCGTATGTCTGACCTTATTCACTTATCGTCAGCTCGTAAGGTATTTAGAACATATGTATTTTAATTAGTTTGTTGAGGATGCATATGCTGCATGGTACATATTTTCATTCCTTCTTTGAATTTTATGATCATAAGTAACGTTCATAGTAATTGTATAAAAATGCCAGGTGCTCACTCATGTAAGTTTCTTTGGGTGGAATGGAGCTACAACATATGGAGCTACAGCATTCACTGTGATCATTCTAAGGATTAAAATTCATTGCCAACAATTTTTTTGTTGTTGTTTATTTTATTTTTCTGGGTTTTTTTCAGATTTTTCTATTGCTGTAAATATAAAAAATCATACATGTACATGAATAATGTTCAAATTGAACATCCTGAAGAAGTGAATTCTTTCTGGTATTTAATTATTTTGTCATGACAATATTCACAGTAGAGATTTATGTTTTAGGCATCAGGATCAACGCACTATAAACATGTGATATGTCTTACATGTAGGTCTATATTCACAGTTGATATGTCTTACATGTAGGTCTATATTCACAGGTGATATTTCTTACATATAGGTCTATATTCACAGGTGATACAACAGAACATGACTTCCATGGATTGCATATGATATATCTATTTATGAAGGAGAAATTATAATCAAAGACAATGTAATAATTGGGAGTTCTTTGCAAAATTCATGAAATATTATGAAATCGGAAGGTAGGTGTGAAGTAACATAACTTTTGGAGATTTTTTCTCTCCTGTCATTAGAGTTGATAGGTATGGTTGTCACAGTTGACAAATTCTTTCCAAAATGATACTAATACTGTTAAAGCTGAGTTGTAGTTTGCTTTGAAGTAAGTGAAATTACACCATAACTAGCACAGTTGGCTTAAATAATTGATATAATGAAATTCAATCTAAATGTTACTTTTTAAAATGTTAATAAATGTATGAATTGTTGTCATGTAACATTGAAAGTCATTTTATGTGAATTTTGAAAAAAGACTTCGATGGAGCTCAGCATTCCTGCATTTAACAGACCAAGCAATCAAGAGTTACTGCTTTTTACTCTAGTAACACTCGACACTCTAGTAACACTTGACACTCTAGTAACACTCGACACTAAATGAACATTTTGGTCCTACTGAGGTTGAAGAGAAAATCTATTCATTTGATTTTTAGTCTGAATCAAGACAATTTACTCAAGACCTGAAAATATAATTTAGTTTCATATAGATGGCTGAGTACACAGTGAAATGTGGTCATTGGGTTAGAGGAAACCAGTAAGAACCCAAAAGAACTCCAAAATATTTTGGTGGTGTTATTAACTTAGACAAATATTAATTTTCTCTCCAAATGCTTGTCAAATATATGAAAATTTGCTGCCTATTTCAGCCCTAGTTATTTCCAAGATTCACTTGCTTGGTAATCATTATTTGTTATATCACAGGAATATTTCATGCTTGAAATTGACCTAAGCCGATGGTAATAATTCCAGATGAATGACAGAATGCTTTTGCTCTAATACAGAAACATACCCATTTGAATTTTATTTTTTCTTCAATCGCAGTTGACTTTAAAAGAGAATCACTGAGTTTTATCATGACTGAGTAATTAGAGCAGCTTTGATTGGTTTTTAGCCTTTGGCAGCATGATCATTGTAACAGATTAACATTAGTCAATTTATCACATACAAGCCATCATTATTGTGACATTTTTCTACTGCCAAACATTTGAATCTTGACCTCAGTTTGTTTCTTGTTGAGTACCTGGGTAGCCGAGTGGTCTAAGGTGCTTGCCTTTACACATCTCACCTATGTTTGTTTGCATGAGTTTGAGTCTAGGTTCATGCAATGTGGGTATATGAGAAAGCTTGCCAGTAGCTTCTGTTGGGTTGGTAGTTCTACCCAGGGTCTTTATGAGTTCTTCCTCCACTAAATATATGGGCTGCCATTATGTGCTATCATGTGCAGAAAATGGCATTAAACCTCCACAAAGCCAAAGCCTTGTTTATTTATGAGATAACCCACTGTGGGCTCCGTGATGCAAAACACTCTGTGCCTGATGCTCTCTCCTGCACGAATGTGGGAGATTGTGGGTTCAAACCCTGGCTGAGTTATACCAAAGACTTATAGAAATGGTATTAACAGCTGCCTCGCTTGGCACTCAGCATTAAGAGGTTAGTGTTAGGACTGGTTGGCCTGGTGTCAGGATAATGCGACTGGTTGGAACATCATGCTATATATATGTGGCATGATGCCCCAGTTCTAGACATCACTATAAACTGTCACACTGAAGACATCATAGTGATATGACTTGAAAATTGTTAAAGCTGCATGAAAAGTCTAAAACACGGATACATACATCGACACAGGCACAATCTATCTCTCATGTATGTCATAAGAAGTATGTAATGGAGCAGTGAGCTATGTTGACTCATTTTTTAGTATATTCAACTTGCAACCAATGAGGTGTTGGTTGGAATTCTTCATTGGATCAACCTGGGCCAGCTACCACCATTGTCTCTGAGCATGTCACATGAACTCCAGTTTAAATGCTGAATGTTGTGTTGCTATACTGTAAAACACTAATCAGAAGCAAATTATCTTTCTTCTGTTTGTTATATTGTTTATATTTTGTTTTGTTCTAAGTGGACATGCTGAATAAGTAACTGCCAGCTTAAAACCTTTGTTCTTACATGACACCATTTAATAGTAATTGTGCTGAGATAGACTAGTTTGACCTTACATTACTAGATACATAGATTAATGTATATACATACATATTCTTTTAGTTTACTTAAGATAAAACTTTAATCACTGTTGTCTTCCATATTTTTACATTTTTGTGTTTAAAGTGCATAATCATTGCATATATCAAAACAAGTTTGAAACTGCTTCATTTGTTTTTCAGGACTGAGGAATCAGGGGAGGTACCTGGTACTCACCAGTATAGTGCATCACCAAGTGTTAGTAGTTTTCAGATGTCTTCGCCACATTCATCAGGATCTCAGGAATTATCAAAATATGGCTCACCAGGTAGAAATAATAATAAATTGTGCAAATTTATGTTTTGCCATTTGTGATTTAGTTGTTCATCATTATAGATCCACTCAATATACTGTTTCTCCTATTATAATGTATGTATTGTCATATTGTCATGGACCTATTGAAAACTGTTGCTCGATTATGTAACCTTTTTTGAGCTCTTTTTCATGAATGAAAACTGGATATAACATGGTCTCACTTCATGAATTATTTACTATTATGACATTATTGCTCGAATATATCACAGTTCACTATAATGACAAATCCTTGTAGAAAGTGACCTTACTTATAATGTGAATAAATGTGACATCTATGAACAGTCTTCTAAGGAAAAACCACTGTACTTGTGATAAGTACCGTATTTTCGCGCATATATCCCTCACACGCAGATAATCCGCACCCTCATATAGCCCGCGGGTTTTGAGGTTTTGTGTAAAAAATCGTTGGCATAACCCGCACCTTTGTATAACCCGCAACCATAGATATATTTATACAGCTACAATCGGAAATGAAATCAATTACAGGATCACGGGGCTTCGCTGATGTAGCAAACTGTGATTCTGTTTTCCGTTTTGGTGACAAAATATACCATCTGGTGATATTTGTGGCGACACCAATTTTGGCTGATAAAAACCGTATATACAGTCTTGCGTTTGGAGTAGAGAAAATCAAAGGCACCATGACAGGAAACAATGTACTGGAATATATTGTTAAAATAACAAGTCCTTGTCTCATACTGGCAAACCACACTAACAGTGCACTGTTATATCATAATCCGCTAATGATGATATCTGGCCTTATTACTTTATGCAACTGACTAGTCAAAATCCGAATCCGCAGAAGGCGGAAACGTAAAATGAGTACAGTCAAGCAGATGACACTAATTTAAAAACAAATACCAGATGGAAGAAGAAAAAATACGTTTGCTGACACTTCAAAGAGAACTGATTACCTTTGAAGCACTGATATATACTAAACAAATAAAACAAATCTGTTTCAATGTTCTACAATTATCTGAAGTTGCCGCAGCAATAACAAACAGGTATTTGTTTCACCCTTCAACTGGAGCCTTTAGCGGCGCCATCATCAAAGTAAGCGGATGACCTTTGCTCAATAAAAGTCAGGAAAAACACGGTACACAGTGCTTGTGTGCGTAGGAGCTGTGCCTCAACTACAGGCTACATAAACACGAACATTTTTAAATAATCTTGTATTATTGTGAAGTGTAGATTCGAGTTTAAATAATTTCTTTCTGTTTAATTTAAAAAATGCCGAAACGAAAGTCTTACACAGCCGACTTCAAGCTAACTGCCATTGCGTATGCTGAAGTGCATGGCAATAGAGCTACAGGCACAAAATTTGATATTGATGAGAGTGTAATCCGAGGTTGGAGAAAAGAAAAAGGAACGTTGGAGAAGATGAATCAACGAAAACGTGCTCGTCGCGGACCTAAAGCAAAGTGGCCTCACCTTGAAGCTGACCTGAAGCAGTGGATCGTGGCCCAGCGGTAAAATTAGGTACCGTAGTTATTTCGATTGAAAACAGAAAATATTGATTATGAAAACGTGACGGATACGAAATTTTAAGTTTTTATCCCGAAATGTTGATTGGGTCCCGATACCGTAAGTTGTTTTAAAGTCACCGTAGTAGCCATAATATCCAACCCTAGCGAAACAAAACTAGAACAATATATGTTATGTAGTTACGTTTTTCAAACAATATGTTGAAATATCATTATGTGTAAAAAAATTGTGATATAGCCCGCACCCTTATATAACCCTCACCCCCCCTGCGGGGTTTGTAAAATCTGGTATAACCCGCGGGATATATGCGCGAAAATACGGTATATCATTTTCTTTGTCCATCACAAGTTAATAAACAATTGTAACTGGATCGCACAATAAATGCATTGAGATAGAAAGATTTATTAACAAGAGCTCATTTGAATTTACTTCTTCAGGACTGCCTTTGATGCCTCTTTGGACCATATGAACTGATCAGAGATTTTGGTTTTCACCCCATGTTGTCAGTGATGAGAATGAGTACACTCAAAACAAATGAAAATGGCATTAAAGTGTCACTTGCTAGCATTCCGAGTATTATTAAGGTTGATTCTGATATTCACTTTTTTACGGAGAATATTTTTATATGTGTTTTGTCCCTTGTTGACTTAACTTTTCCACTAAATTTTGTTTATACTTTGAAAGTTTTGAAGGATTTGAGGAATTAAAAGATGAATTCCTTTCAGTATGTATGGGTACACATCCATAATTTATTCCAAAACTAGCTGTGATGATTCAGTTTGATTTAGTTTATACCAATGGATTCTGTATTTTTATCATGTTGGGTTTAATTTTCTGGATTATTTACTATTGCATGATTTTCATTAGTTACATTCTTATTATGATGTCCACTCTGACTTCAAAGCATTGGGAGGACTTGGGGGGGGGGGAGGAACATACATTATAGCCAAAAGTTAAACTTTGATGTATTTTACTTTGATTATGCAAAGTTTAACCAAGGTTATAAAAATTGTTTCCTATTGTCACATTACATTCACTGTGCAACACAAGAAGTGCAGTGTACATCATGTTATCATTGTGTCCCCAATTAACTTGAATTAAGAACCATTTTGGGTGGTAATTAGGTTCTACCTTCTCATTCTTCACATTGATGTGTAAATGGCTGTTGAAGGTGAAAGTCAATACATCCAGGTCATATAAAAATCATTTGCATATTGGACAGGTATAAACATCATTGGGAAAGATTGGACTAATATAAAGATCAGTTGGAGAGATTGAACAGGTATAAAGATCATTTGGAGAGATTGGACAGGTATAAAGATCATTTGGAAAGATTCAGATAATTTTTGAATGCTGGATTTATAATTCTGCTATGTGGCAAAATGCAGATGATAATATTATAGCCCTTGAAGAAAATAACATGATATCCATAACACAAATATAATTATAATGCTATACTGATTCATGTTACCTTCAAGGGATGATTATTTTTCAGGCAAAACCTTTCTCACCCAGCAGTCTGTATTGCAAGGTCAGAGGTCATGGCTGTGGGGCCCAACAGGGGAGCAGATGTGGAGCCCAGATATGACTACAGGTTAGTAAGTCATACATTTGCTTAGAAAAATGGTATAATGGAACTAATGAAATTTTTGGTCTTTGCTTGACAGACATTGTGAAACCTGTTTATAATGGATACATGGGAAGATTAAGAAAAAGAAAGATTGTAAGCAGACTTTTTTCAAATATTACCAGACTGTGTATGATGGGGAATATGGTGGAACCCAACATTAAAGCTACTAAGCATGCATGATCTTTTTTCTTGTTTAATTAATCAGTTTTGAGAAATCTGAGAAATTCCCACACCCAGTCATGTTGTCTTAGTGCTATTCCTGTTAGAAGGTCAAAGTAGTTTTACAAATTGACTCCCAATGGCTTCATAATAGAATAGTATAATCTTCAAGCCATATGATTATACATCTCTGTCAGTACATACGTTTACTTCAGAGAAAAGTATATGTGACCTACATATCACATTTTACGGCTTTAGTTAAGTTTTGCATTGAGCTCATGACAAAATAGATTTTTATCACCATATATATATATATATATATATATATATATATATATATATATATATATATATATATATATTCTTGAAAGCTGGTGTGTGAATGCATCTTGATGAGTACAACATTATCATTATAGATGTAGATCACTGTGACCAGTAATTTATGCTTCATTGACCTTGAATACATTCTGTGTTTTAAGTTTATTGCTGAAGCTCAATTTAACCTTGAATTATCAGACTAGATGAGTGTATGTATTTCTGTTAGTATCACACCTGTACCACAAATTATAACAGTGTGACCTACATTTCACATTTTACTGACTTAGGTTAAATGTTTGCTTTAAGCTCATGACTGAATGGATTTCAGCTCCCGTATATACTTTTATACCTAGATTCATTAATTTTTCTTGGAAGATGATTACTATACTAATACTATCATCACATAAGTATGTCACTTTGACACATATTTTACATTTTATTGAGTTTGGTTCAGTTTGGTATTTTTAGTGTTCATGAACTACATGAGTACTCCATGAACTGAGTGATTTTATACTTTTTAGTACTGTATGCATATCAGAAAAGGTCACTGTCACATCCTGATCAATTCCATCAAAATTAAATGTATGTATTTCTTTGCATTTTCTCAGTATAATTATTATGCATTTACTGTTATGGATGCAGTGAAATTAGTTGGCAAGCAGATCTGTTAAAGCATTGATTATTCATGCTGTATTTGTATGTACCAATAGATGGTTTTCTGTTTGAATATTAAATTATTAAATATGTAATCAGTGTTTTGTTTCTATTTCTCATTGAATATGCATTGATTTAAGATGGAAACTGTGCAGTACTTAAATTTATGCCCACTCTTGTATTCACCCCCCCCCTCAATTTTTTGAGACATTGATAAACATGCATCAGTTTCATCAGTTGACTGACTTATTGCATGATATGGCATGGACCTCAGCCATCATATTATGACAGGGTTTTACTGTAAAGTTAAAAGCATAACTTATTCGGCTGTCATATCATGATGGTAGGTTTGGGTTAATGCAATTCATCACAGGATACTCATTTCAACTGGTCAACTCATCTTCATTTCCTCTTTTTGAAGTTAATGACATCATAGAGAAATATTACAGACATGAGAATAACAATGATGTGGCATACAATTACATATACATACCAAACTTGTACATACATAAAAAAGAACATACTTTTCATACTATCCATCATACCATATCAACATCACCTAATAAGGAAATGTCCAGTAATTTGATGACTGTTACAGTCTCTCATGTTAGGGAGAAAGGTGAAATGGTTGTCCAATCCTGGATAAGTGGTCTTACTAGGTAAATTCATTGGATCAAAATATGCAATCAATTAAGAAGGCATTAATTAAAAAGTTTAAGGCCAAGATTTTCCATTCTATGTGTGGAATCTTTATGGTATAATCTACAGATAAATTGGTCCTTTATATATTATTCAACTCAGCATATATATGAGGTTCAAAATACAATTTTCAGGGTTGAAGACTTGGATAAATATTACATCAAAACTATGAACAGACATATTGGCATAATTAATGCTGTGAAATCAAATTACCTGTGAGGTAACTCAGCATGATAATGTTTACTTCATTCCATCATTGTTGTGTCCTTGTTTGGTCATTTTTGAAAAATAATAAATAATGCAACCAACAAGTAAATAAACAAACAAATATTTAATAAATTTAGCTAGGTTCCTGCAAAAGATATTGCAGATGTTATCATAAATTTTCGGTGACTTTGTGGTCATTCAATTGATGTGTATTGAATTCCCAACCGAGCAAGTGAGGAACAAATTCTTGATCAGACATACTATGAAGATATGCACCAATCATATGTTATGAAAATAGATTGCTCATTGTTTATCGACACGAGTAGTAGCATCAATGCAGTATTGACAATTTTCATGTATCTTACTGTATGGAGTGACCAGAAACCTGGCTAAAAAAGTTTAAGTTTTTTATTTGACCTAGGTATTTGCAACAAAATCATGGCTTTAAGACAGTGATATATATTTTTAAATTTGTGAAAGAATGAACTGTTAAAGCATTTTTACTTGAAATAATTATTCTCATATTCGTTTATGATGTTCCACACACATATATATATATATATATATATATATATATATATAAAGTATAAATTTGAAGCTACATTTACTTGTATATATATATATATATATATATATATATATATATATATATATATAATTTGAAAAGGAAATTGAACTTTGTTAAATAAATTTCAGCAACACTTCTGTTAAGTCCAAACATGCTTTTTGACATGTTCTTACATGAAAATTCTATGTACTTCACACATCAGTATTGAAATGCATTTAACTTTTTAGTGTCTTTCAAGCCAGTCTTTTCTTACATACCTGTTTAATCTTGCATGGCTGATCTGGCATGAGATACAGATGATAAAGTATGCTATTCCTTATCACGCCTTCTGTATTGTACTCTGACTATTGCACACCCAGTCTGGAGCTATTTTTACAAGTTGAAATATTATGTAGTCTGCTTATAAAATAACAGGAATGATTTATTGCTATATATTTTAAATTATTAGAAAAAATTACAGCATCGTTTGTAATTTTAAACAGTATGCAGTTACATTTGGTGAAAATGGTCTCAAACCTGACATTCTGAACATTCCTACGCCATATCAAACTTGTTCTTTCCACCCACTCAAATAAAACAATATGTAGTTCTGTCTGTTGATAAGAGAATATAATGAATTTTTTCCTTTGAGCAAGCCTTTTCACTTTTGATACACAGAATATAATGAATTTTTTCCTTTGAGCAAGCCTTTTCACTTATGTAGTTCTGTCTGTTGATAAGAGAATATAATGAATTTTTTCCTTTGAGCAAGCCTTTTCACTTTTGATACACAGATTATGCTAGAGCTGATTGGAATGGATACCTACATGTTCAGCAGTTAAGAAAATCAAAATAAAGTTTCACCAATTTTTACTTGAAATTGCAGTCCCTTTCTTGTACCTCTTATGCTTGAAGCTGACAGTGTGACTCTAATTTTTATTGATTTTAAAATTCCAGGTTACTCAATACAAGTAATTTCATACATTGGTTTTCAATAGAAGACTGGTAACTGGTCCAGAATGAAAATGGTCCTGAGCTGAAATCCATTAATGCTACCATGGCAGTCATCTTGAAAATCTTTTTATTCATCCTGAAAATAAATTCATATCGACATCTGGATTTCACCAGAAGACTTCTTATGATGTCTACTTGGTCTAGTTGTCATGAATGAAAATGGTTTCATTACAAATCCAATAGGTCTCCACAGTAGTCATGGCAGCCATCTTGAAAATCTTTTTTTTTCTTCTTCTTGAATCTGATTGGCTAAGCCATATTGTTGATTTGATTTTGTTCATCAAAATCTTATACTGCTTGAGTGATTAGTGAGATTGATGCATACTAAGGAGGTAATCTTGCATCTGACTTTTTTTTGCCTCTCTTAAAGTCTTTTTTTTTTCATCTGACTGATTGTTTTTTTTTTGCCTCTCTTGATGTCATATTTTTCATCGAACTGACTGGGCTTTTTTTTGCCTCTCTTAAAGTCATATTTTTCATCTGACTGACTCCTTTTTGCTTCTCTTGAAGTCATATTTTTTCATCGGACTGACTGGGCTTTTTGCTTCTCTTGATGTCATATTTTGTGACTAAAGATCTCAGACATTTTGATTATGAGCAGGAAACTGTACATTTCAAGTATACCACTTTTACCATTTCCAGAATTGACATTGGTCACTGACTGTCTTGAACATGTTTTTGATATTTTTGGGGGCCAAGAACAACAATTCAGCTTTGTAATATTTACATTATAAATGAGAATTCCACATAATGGTTGCCTGTCAGTTTGATTAAATCCAAGACTTGGTACTGGAATGGTGTTTCTTTCTGTTTTTCTTTTTCCAAAAAGTGACAATTTCAGTTATTTTATAAAATTAAAATTAACATTGTAGCTCATCAGTCATCATTGTATGGTTTACTGTCAGACTAATAAAATAAGGCAGCAGTTGAGATCATGTAAGCATTTCTGACTTTTCCCATCTCCAATAGAAATAATTTTCTTTTTAAATTGTAAAACATGTCTTATGTATTAAGTAGAGAAAATGCCAGTGTGGATAAACCCTTACGTACGGCACTCATGAATCATAAATAGCTTAAATGCAGTAACAACAAAGTGTCGTAATGACAAACTGTATGATAGTCAGATGTTATGAAATATACATAAAAAATATCATAAATAAATTACAGAGTATGTTCTTTAATTAATGATGATGTATTATCCAAGTTTCCTAGACCTGTCACTTGCATAGAAATGAAAGAATGCAAGTTTTGGAAATATTAACATCTGAAAATGTTATGGATAGCAGCTGTTGACACATTAAAGTTAATTACCATATGTCTGTGGTTGAATAATCAGTTATTATTATTGTAATAAAAGAGTTGGCATTAATTATAACTAATTAATACTTATTATTAATCAGAATTAGTTATAAGTAATTACCATTTATTATTAATTACTTAATTATTAATTAGTTATTATATATAAACAATTAATGACTAAATAATTAGCAGCTATTTTATTTATCACTATTAATTTTCATTATGTAATGGAATTCAAGTAATGGTTATCAGTTAACATGACAGAGTTGAAAAAGAACACTCCATTATTCCAAATAAGAAAGATTCAGTTGTTTGCCTCTTACAACAATAATTTGAAACAAGTTGAATGATATTTTGTGTTGCTTGCATTGGCTGGCATAATTTATTATTAAACAGTTTTCATACATTTCATATCATTTAATTTTAAATTACGCAGTGACTTTAATATTTAGCAGTACAAAATGTATTCCTTAGGGTGGGGAGTGATTTTGTAGTGTTAATTTCTTTTAGCAAACTATCATTTTATTGAGAGATAGATTTCCATCCCTAAACATGTCAGATGAATTGCTATGCCCATACGATATTATTGGGTGTAATTTGTCATTAAGGCCAGTTGTAGCAAACCTCAGCTGTTCTCATATTTTTCATAAGTGCATTCAAATTATTAAAATGCCATGGGGAAATGATTTGTGTGTAAATTCTCAAAATGTCCAGGTGCAATGATTTGTGTGTAAATTCTCAAAATACCCAGGTGCAACAGTATGTGCGTAAGTTCTCAGAACACTCAAAAACAAGTGGTTTCTGTTCAAAAATGTCATTAGACGTAGTGGATCAGATGTGCATGTTGTTGAGAATTTGAAAGAGAACATTTTCAGGAAATATAAACCTTAGAGCTTTTAATAAAAATACATGCACTTTATCTACAACACACATTCTTAATTTTCAAATGAATTAATTATGGGAGAGAAATTCAAAATTATTTACCTCTTGTCAAGTAAATATGGCAAACTATTCTGTGTCAGTATATATCTTTGATGTAGATTGTTACTCCAGAATATTGCGTTTAATGTTACCTGTCTTTGTCCATTTGTGCATATTAACATGTGCATGCCTATCTATACTTATTTCTTATCTGGTGACTTCAAAATGGATTCAGATAAATCAGTTTGACTGATTGTGTTAGCAGTTTGTGACAAAAATGTTCTAGGTTAATGTTTGTATTTCCTTTTTTGTTTATTGCTTGGACTAGGTAAACATTTTCATTTTGTGTTGAGCGACATGTGCCTGACCATATCAGGTTCTTTGCAAGATTTAAAGTAAAATTGAACATGAAAAATTAACCAGATATGTGAAAATTTCATATTATATTTGTTGACCATTCCTTTTTTTTCTTCATAAAGTCCCTCCTATATTGAACAATCCTTCTGCCTTTTTTCAAGTGGATTTTCCATCATGACTTTTTGGTTTTCGAATAATCCTTGTCATTTTGAAAACATTGTTAATCCTGTTATACCATTGTTGTGCAAATTTATAAGAACAGTTTGGGGCTGAAGTTACAATTTAAGGAATGCTGTATTTAGACAGCATGTTAAAGTTTGTGTTGATGGTACTGAGTGCATTCAACGCTTAATGAGTCTTTTTCAAAGGCAAATGCAAAATATAGACAAGCAAAGCTTAACATGGCTGTTTCTACAGGAATTTAAAGCTTTAATTGCTGTAAAGTTATATAAAAATACAGATATAATTATAAGAACTTCCAGTTATTCAAACTCAACTTAGGTGTCCAAGCTAGTTCTGGCAAGCAGGGTTTTACTGTAAATGCCTACACTCAGTGGCTTATTTATAGAGTGTGTTACGTGTATTTGATTTGGGTCATTTATTTTTTTTTTTTATTCTTTGTTTGTCAGATTCAAATTTGACATTTTAACTTTAAGATTCATTCTTTGTGAGATATTTGTTTTAGAAAGTGGGATGACATGTACTCTAAGAATAAACACCAGGTGTTGACCTCATTTCTGACCTGGCTTCAGAGTTATAAACAAGCTTTTAAAATGATTTGTTGATTCCAAGGACATTACGGAGCTTTGTTATAAACATCTTTCTATTTTTAGTTGGGTCATACGGTGTGTACAAGATTTTTTGAATGTAAATTTGTTCTAAAAGATTCTAGAAGATCATGTGACCCCTTTCTTGTTTACGTAAAAACAGGTATATAAATTGTTTTGGAGCGAACCATTTAGTAGAACTTGGGCTGTTAGAATATTGAGTTGTGTCGTTTTTAGTTATTTTAAATTACCTTGCACAGGAAATTATTTTAATTCGTTTGGATCAAGAGGATTTATTTTGTTATTTATCTGGAAAAAAATTGTGCTTATTGAATTTCATTACCAAGAACTGACTTCATCACGTGACATCGTCTTCCATCTTGGATGCTTCACTAAGATTCAAACTTGGAATTATTTGGACATTTTATTACCAGGACTTTTGCAATTTCTCTAGTGGATTATATTTTGAATTATTTTCGGATTAATTTTGGAATTGATTTCTTAAAACCATAAGTTTATTTTTCTTTTCTGGAAAATATTTGTGCTCAATAAATTGTTTATTAAGTTTTTACAAGCTTGTTATTTTCACTCTTTCTATGTTACAGTTTATTCGAGCCTAAGACGTAACAGGTGTTTGAAGTCTTAGCACCCACACCCACTTTAATAAGATTAGAAGTGTACCACAAAAATCTTGAAAAAACCTAAAGTTTCATTTTGAACTTAGAAATTCAAAGTAAACCTTAAAAAAAATGAAGAAGACCTAAATAAAAGGTAAAACAAACCTACACATTTGAGAAAAAAATTATAAACGACTATACCCTGACCCCACAAAAAATGCTTTTTGCAAATGGTTTTTTATAAGGCTAGCCAAGCAGTTGAGAAAGTGTGTGAATTTCTTTGCACTTGCAGGTATTTGTATTTTGATTATTTATGAATATTTACTTATCATTCTGCTTTTGTAAGAAACAAGCATGATGCATGCTTTATAAAATTTAAAATGCTAGACTCAGCATGGAGATAACCTTGTAACTACTTTATCTTGAACCTCATAAAAGAAGTTTTAAGACCTTGATAAAAAAAAGAAGTTGAAATAACCTCAAATTTAAAAATTCAATTTCAGTTCTAACCCTGATGTAAAACACTAGAATTGCATTTGTTTATGTAAAAGAACTTATAAAGTTGAGTGTTTTAAGCACAGTGGACCTTCCTTTCATTAACAGAATCTAATCACTTTAATAGTGATTTTTCTGGATTTACCACTGATATTACTTGTTCTTAATATGGCCAAAATGAGAACTTTCCAAGACTGTTTACAACATCTGCAAAGATTCCTATTTTCTTAATGTAATAAGTTAATGATTAATCATATTTTCAAGCAGATGGCAAAATATGGATAGAAAGGGGAAAAGTCTGATGTAGTCAAATTCTGATGGCAAAATATGGATAGAAAGGGGAAAAGTCTGATGTAGTCAAATTCTGATGGCAAAATATGGATAGAAAGGGGAAAAGTCTGATGTAGTCAAATTCTGATGGCAAAATATGGATAGAAAGGGGAAAAGTCTGATGTAGTCAAATTCTGATGGGTCCAATTTGCTCTTGAGGTTATTTTGTTTCTAATTAAGTAATAAGCATGTTTTTATTTACCTTGTTCTGTTACTGCCTTTTCTTTTATCCTCTCATTCCTTTCTCAGAAGAAGCACATAGTCACATAGTGTTATGCACAATGCTGTAAAGTCAGTTGAAAGTATAAATAATGAAACAATATTATTTTTCTACATTTCACTATCAATAAATGCTTATAAAACGTAACTTTACTAAATTAAAAAGTAATTGTACAGGCTTATAAAAAGTTACTTTACTAAATTAAAAGTAATTTTAAAGGCCTATTATCTCATTTTATAGTAGTCTGTTCTACATTTCACTGTCAATAAATGCTTATAAAAAGTTACTTTACTAAATTAAAATGTAATTGTACAGGCTTATAAAAAGTTACTTTACTAAATTAAAAAGTAATTTTACAGGCTTATGAAAAGTTACTTTACTAACTTAAAAAGTAATTTTACTGGCATATAAAAAGTTACTTTACTAAATTAAAAAGTAATCGTTCAGGCTTATAAAAAGTTACTTTATTAAATTAAAATGTAATTGTACAGGCTTATGAAAAGTTACTTTACTAAATTAAAATGTAATTGTACAGGCTTATGAAAAGTTACTTTACTAAATTAAAATGTAATTGTACAGGCTTATGAAAAGTTAGTTTACTAAATTAAAAAGTAATTGTACAGGCCTATTATCTCATTTTATAGTTGTCTGTTCTACATTTCACTGTCAATAAATGCTGATAAAAAGTTACTTTACTAAATTAAAAAGTAATTTTACGGGCTTATAAAAAGTTACTTTACTAAATTAAAAAGTAATTGTACAGGCTTATGAAAAGTTACTTTACTAAATTAAAAATAAATCATACAGGCTTATAAAAAGTTATTTTACTAAATTAAAGGTAATTTTAAAGGCTTATTATCTCATTTTATAGTAGTCTGTTCTACATTTCACTGTCAATAAATGCTTATAAAAAGTTACTTTACTAAATTAAAAAGTAATTGTACAGGCTTATGAAAAGTTTTTACTAAATTAAAAGTAATCATACAGGCTTATTATCTCATTTTATAATAGTACTTCCTACAATCATTGACTTTGACTCTGCCTCAATGCATTTAGTACTTCCCCTTCTGAAGCCTCCATGTTGTGGCAAATAAACGATAACTTTATACCAGACTAATAAAACTGGTTTTTCAGTATGCCACCAAACTATTTTCTAGTTCATCTAATCCCACATAAGATGAAATGTTTACACCCAAATGCCAAACCTTGTACATCCAGAAATCAAACATCATTCCAACTTTTGGCATGAATTCATCCTCACTTAGAAACAGTAAAAATCACTCTTTGAAGTATTGCAGAATTCTGAATTCACAAATCATCACTGTGATTATCAAAAGCTCCCTTCATAATCTTTGATCTTTGTGAATTCAAAAAGTCAGCAGCAAAACTTATCCTTTTTCAGAGTAAATTTAATGAAATCAGAATCATACATCGTATGTGTACAGATAGTTTGAAAGATGGAGATCAAGTTGAGCTGCCATTGCAACACACCATGGCACCATCTTGAACTGGTTTATGGATTAAACTTCAGTTTTTACTGCAGAATTACAACCATACTTATATAACTTTGAACTATGTTGTAGCCTCACAAAATCAAATTTCATCATCTTTTCAGCTTTCCTTTTCACATTGAAAAACTTTACAGAATCTTTAATATGACAGATATTGCAGAAACAAGATTTCCTCATCATCCTCGTGGACAAGTATTATGTACTTTTTCCAACTATTCACATTGGTATAAAAGGCAGTGAAAAACAGATAAGAATTCAAAGCTGCCCTGCAGTTGCTTATTTTTCAGTTGAAGATTCCATACTTTGACTTTAAATTATAGTATAATATAAAGTATCATGTGTGTGATACTTGGCAAAATGTGTGGAATGAGAACTTTCAAATACAAACTTGAGAACATTAGACCCTCCATTGGTTAGCTGTATCTCATGCATAGAACAAAGTGCAGAGATGAGGTAGTATTGTGCCATTTGTGTATAGGACACACATAATAAACTCATTCATACCTCCTAAATGTTGAACCTCGCCCACAATATATGCCATACCAGAGCTCACTGCTAGTGGAACAACATTTGAGTCCAGTTTGGATGCTAGCTGCATGAAGAGACTGAATGATGATGTACCAGCCAAGAAAATCTTGGATATTTTGAGGGAATGTTGTTTATGGAACAAATTTTAACTAAATCTTTTAAGGATATGACATGTTAACTTTATCTTTTATTTTTATGTATATTTTGCAGAATTGTAACATTGTTATATTTTATTCTTTTTCTTGTTGTACTTCACATTTATTTAGAAGGATATATATTCCTGGAGTTTTTGTGTTATTCATTTTTATATATTTCAAGCATTAAACTTTATTTGATACCATATAGTTACAATTGTACTGAGGTGCCAGAAAACGTTATTATATGCATGCATACATACATAGTGTTAATACAAAGTTTCTTTAATTACTATGTAAGCAGATGGGTTTAAAATGTCAAACATTAAATACTAAATTAAAGCTGGGAAGCTTTATTGCTTTAAGATGTGGTCTGTAAATTATCAGACAAATGAGCACGAGTTTCAGGCATGCAGATTTTTCACGTATGGACACATTTAAAATTTCATAAATATCAGACCTAACCATGCAAATATTTTATAGCAAAATGAACCATGCATGTGTATGTATTTCAATTTTCTACCACTTCCTCATTAAATTTTATGTTGATTCTTATCGGCCACATTTTATTAAAAAAATGATTGCACTTAACCAGTCAAAGTAACATTCCACACAATATTGCCTGTGCTTCATGATGTGACATGATGTGATTTTCAGGGCAGGATTGGCGACCCCTTGAATGTGATGATTCTCATGTTGCGGAGTCAAGACTTATCAAGCCTCTACTAACTGCTGATTTTGACAATACACAAATGTTTTGTGCCGGCATAAGTATGAATTGTGTTTTACATTTCAGATTACTAACTCTATTTTGTTGTAGAATCGGCTTCTTCTGTACAGATTTGCTCAGCGTTTGCTTTGCTTTTGGACTTTTTCTTGAATGTTGCAAGAGTGGTTTTTCATTTTGTATTAACTTTTAGTAAATGTCTGCACATACTGATGTACTCTGCACACAGCTCTGCTTAAAGACAGAGTTTTCAGACCACCAGGTTAGTCTTTTACAGGTGTGAGATCAAGTCTGACTATTATAACAAAGGCACTTAATTGACTAATCACATGCCAGGTCTTTTTACTGCCAGAGCTAAAGAGAAAATGACAGTTTAGTTCATTTTAACAGGTCTAAACACTGTCTTTAAAAAAAATGCTGTTTATTGGCTATCATTCTAACATTTGCATCTGCATCTGCATTCACAGTGTGGTTGATATTAGCACATTATCTAGCTTTAGGGAAGCAAATAAAAAGTTTCATCTTATATAAATGCACCAGGAACTACAATAAGAGAGGGAGTTTATATATAATACTTTAATAAAATAGGTGTGGCTTTTTATATGCTGTCAGATTGAGTGATTTTACATATTTTAGTTATGTTATAGATATGTCCATCCTACTGTTCATTAATTATTTGCTTTCCTTGCAATAATTGGAGTTCTGTTTTACATTAGAAAAAGAATCCATTGAGTTGGGTGGGGGGCTTTTAAATGTCATTGGTTAAAGTCCCAGTGATTGACAAAAACAGATATATGGTTTCTGTGTGATAACTTGAGTTCTGCTTTGCAAACCATTAAACGTTACAAACAGGTTTTTTTAGGGTACAAAGAATATTGTTGATATTGTGGGTCAAAATGTAAAAATTTAGGTCGCTGTGTTCCACCAAAGCATACTGTTTTTGTGTAGTTACTTAAAGTTCTCCCCTCACATGCCTTTCTCAAATTTAGCAAGTTTACGATAAAAAGAAGCCTAACATCCAACTATATATAATAAGTTGATTACTGTTGTGAAAAAGAAGCCTGACAATTTGAGGATCAAATTGTTAGGGTCATTATGACCCCAAAACAAAATGAGCAATTGGACTGTTATGTACTCTGACCCCAAAACAAAATGAGCAACTGGACTGTCATGTACTCTGACTCCAAAACAAAATGAGCAATTGGACTGTTATGTACTCTGACTATAGAACAAAATGAGCAACTGGACTGTTATGTACTCTGACCCCAAATAAAATGTGCAACTGGAACATTATGTACTCTGAACTACTTTTGTTAAAGTGTAAAGAATGCTTTTCTCATCCATTCATTTTCTCCAAAATGTTTTTTAAAATCCTTAATGAAAATTCTGCCTATTTTCATTTGTTTTTCTTCAGTGAATTTAAGTATTTCAGAACTGAGACCACTTCTGATACATAATTCTTATTTGACTGTGTCCTGAATGTCTTTTTTAGGGTTGATAGGTAGGTTTGTGTTCTGAATGTCTTTTTAGGGTTGATAGGTAGGTTTGACTGTTTCCAGAATGGCTTTTTTAGGGTTGATAGGTAGGTTTAACTGTGTCCTGAATGTCTTTTTTAGGGTTGATAGGTAGGTTTGTGTTCTGAATGTCTTTTTTGGGTTGATAGGTAGGTTTGACTGTGTCCTGAATGTCTTTTTTAGGGTTGATAGGTAGGTTTGTGTTCTGAATGTCTTTTTAGGGTTGATAGGTAGGTTTAACTGTGTCCTGAATGTCTTTTTTAGGGTTGATAGGGTTGATAGGTTTGTGTTCTGAATGTCTTTTTAGGGTTGATAGGTAGGTTTGTGTTCTGAATGTCTTTTTAGGGTTGATAGGTAGGTTTGACTGTGTCCTGAATGTCTTTTTCAGGGTTGATAGGTAAGTTTGACTGTGTCCTGAATGTCTTTTTTAGGGTTTGTGTCATAAATGTCTTTTTTAGGGTTGATAGGTAGGTTTGACTGTTTACAGAATGTCTTTTTTATGGTTGATAGGTAGGTTTAACTGTGTCCTGAATGTCTTTTTTAGGGTTGATAGGTAGGTTTGTGTTCTGAATGTCTTTTTAGGGTTGATAGGTTTAACTGTGTCCTGAATGTCTTTTTCAGGGTTGATAGGTAGGTTTGACTGTTTCCGGAATGGCTTTTTTAGGGTTGATAGGTAGGTTTAACTGTGTCCTGAATATCTTTTTTAGGGTTGATAGGTAGGTTTGTGTTCTGAATGTCTTTTTTAGGGTTGATAGGTAGGTTTAACTGTGTCCTGAATGTCTTTTTTACGGTTGATAGGTAGGTTTGACTGTGTCCTGAATATCTTTTTTAGGGTTGATGGGTAGGTTTGTGTTCTGAATGTCTTTTTAGGGTTGATAGGTAGGTTTGACTGTGTCCTGAATGTCTTTTTTAGGGTTGATAGGTAGGTTTGACTGTGTCCTGAATGTCTTTTTTAGGGTTGATAGGTAGGTTTGACTGTGTCCTGAATGTCTTTTTTAGGGTTGATAGGTAGGTTTGTGTTCTGAATGTCTTTTTAGGGTTGATAGGTTTAACTGTGTCGTGAATGTCTTTTTCAGGGTTGATAGGTAGGTTTGACTGTTTCCGGAATGGCTTTTTTAGGGTTGATAGGTAGGTTTAACTGTGTCCTGAATATCTGTTTTAGGGTTGATAGGTAGGTTTGACTGTGTCCTGAATGCCTTTTTTATGGTTGATAGGTAGGTTTGTGTCATGAATGTCTTTTTTAGGGTTGATAGGTAGGTTTGACTGTTTACAGAATGTCTTTTTTATGGTTGATAGGTAGGTTTGTGTTCTGAATGTCTTTTTTAGGGTTGATAGGTAGGTTTAACTGTGTCCTGAATGTCTTTTTTAGGGTTGATAGGTAGGTTTGACTGTGTCCTGAATCTCTTTTTTTAGGGTTGATAGGTAGGTTTAACTGTGTCATGAATTTTTTTTTTTAGAGTTGATAGGTAGGTTTGTGTCCGGAATGTCTCTTTTAGGGTTGATAGGTAGGTTTGACTGTTTACGGAATGTATTTTTTAGGGTTGATAGGTAGGTTTAACTGTGTCCTGAATGTCTTTTTTAGGGTTGATAGGTAGGTTTGTGTTCTGAATGTCTTTTTTTAGGGTTGATAGGTAGGTTTAACTGTGTCCTGAATGTCTTTTTTAGGGTTGATAGGTAGGTTTGACTTGTGTCCTGAATGTCTTTTTTTAGGGTTGATAGGTAGGTTTAACTCTGTCATGAATGTCTTTTTTAGGGTTGATAGGTAGGTTTGACTGTTTCCTGAATGTCTTTTTTTTGGGTTGATAGGTAGGTTTAACTGTGTCATGAATGTCTTTTTTAGGGTTGATAGGTAGGTTTGACTGTGTCCTGAATGTCTTTTTTACTGTTGATAGGTAGGTTTGACTGTGTCCTGAATGCCTTTTTTAGGGTTGATAGGTAGGTTTGACTGTGTCTGGAATGTCTTTTTTAGGGTTGATAGGTAGGTTTGACTGTGTCCTGAATGTCTTTTTTAGGGTTGATAGGTAGGTTTGACTGTGTCCTGAATGTTTTTTTTTTGGGTTGATAGGTAGGTTTAACTGTGTCATGAATGTCTTTTTTAGGGTTGATAGGTAGGTTTGTGTCATGAATGTCTTTTTTAGGGTTGATAGGTAGGTTTCACTGTTTATAGAATGTCTTTTTTATGGTTGATAGGTAGGTTTAACTGTGTCCTGAATGTCTTTTTTAGGGTTGATAGGTAGGTTTGTGTTCTGAATGTCTTTTTAGGGTTGATAGGTTTAACTGTGTCGTGAATGTCTTTTTCAGGGTTAATAGGTAGGTTTGACTGTTTCCGGAATGGCTTTTTTAGGGTTGATAGGTAGGTTTAACTGTGTCCTGAATATCTTTTTTAGGGTTGATAGGTAGGTTTGTGTTCTGAATGTCTTTTTTAGGGTTGATAGGTAAGTTTAACTGTGTCCTGAATGTCTTTTTTAGGGTTGATAGGTAGGCTTAACTGTGTCCTGAATGTCTTTTTTTAGGGTTGATAGGTAGGTTTAACTGTGTCATGAATGTCTTTTTTAGCGTTGATTGGTAGGTTTGTGTCCGGAATGTCTCTTTTAGGGTTGATAGGTAGGTTTGACTGTTTACGGAATGTATTTTTTAGGGTTGATAGGTAGGTTTAACTGTGTCCTGAATGTCTTTTTTAGGGTTGATAGGTAGGTTTGTGTTCTGAATGTCTTTTTAGGGTTGATAGGTAGGTTTGACTGTTTATGGAATGTATTTTTTATGGTTGATAGGTAGGTTTAACTGTGTCCTGAATGTCTTTTTTAGGGTTGATAGGTAGGTTTGTGTTCTGAATGTCTTTTTAGGGTTGATAGGTTTAACTGTGTCCTGAATGTCTTTTTTAGGGTTAATAGGTAGGTTTGACTGTGTCCTGAATGCCTTTTTTAGGGTTGATAGGTAGGTTTGACTGTGTCTGGAATGTCTTTTTTAGGGTTGATAGGTAGGTTTGACTGTGTCCTGAATGTCTTTTTTAGGATTGATAGGTAGGTTTGACTGTGTCCTGAATGTCTTTTTTAGGGTTGATAGGTAGGTTTGTGTTCTGAATGTCTTTTTAGGGTTGATATGTTTAACTGTGTCATGAATGTCTTTTTCAGGGTTGATAGGTAGGTTTGACTGTTTCCGGAATGGCTTTTTTAGGGTTGATAGGTAGGTTTAACTGTGTCCTTAATATCTTTTTTAGGGTTGATAGGTAGGTTTGTGTTCTGAATGTCTTTTTTAGGGTTGATAGGTAGGTTTAACTGTGTCCTGAATGTCTTTTTTAGGGTTGATAGGTAGGCTTAACTGTGTCCTGAATGTCTTTTTTTAGGGTTGATAGGTAGGTTTAACTGTGTCATGAATGTCTTTTTTAGCGTTGATTGGTAGCTTTGTGTCCGGAATGTCTCTTTTAGGGTTGATAGGTAGGTTTGACTGTTTACGGAATGTATTTTTTAGGGTTGATAGGTAGGTTTAACTGTGTCCTGAATGTCTTTTTTATGGTTGATAGGTAGGTTTGTGTTCTGAATGTCTTTTTAGGGTTGATAGGTAGGTTTGACTGTTTATGGAATGTATTTTTTATGGTTGATAGGTAGGTTTAACTGTGTCCTGAATGTCTTTTTTAGGGTTGATAGGTAGGTTTGTGTTCTGAATGTCTTTTTAGGGTTGATAGGTTTAACTGTGTCCTGAATGTCTTTTTTAGGTTTGATAGGTAGGTTTGACTGTGTCCTGAATGTCTTTTTTAGGGTTGATAGGTAGGTTTGACTGTGTCCTGAATGTCTTTTTTAGGGTTGATAGGTAGGTTTGACTGTGTCCTGAATGTCTTTTTTAGGGTTGATAGGTAGGTTTGACTGTGTCCTGAATGCCTTTTTTAGGGTTGATAGGTAGGTTTGTGTCATGAATGTCTTTTTTAGGGTTGATAGGTAGGTTTGACTGTTTACAGAATGTCTTTTTTATGGTTGATAGGTAGGTTTAACTGTGTCCTGAATGTCTTTTTTAGGGTTGATAGGTAGGTTTGTGTTCTCAATGTCTTTTTAGGGTTGATAGGTAGGTTTAACTGTGTCCTGAATGTCTTTTTCAGGGTTGATAGGTAGGTTTGACTGTTTCCGTAATGGCTTTTTTAGGGTTGATAGGTAGGTTTAACTGTGTCCTGAATGTCTTTTTTAGGGTTGATAGGTAGGTTTGTGTCCTGAATGTCTTTTTTAGGGTTGATAGGTAGGTTTGACTGTGTCCTGAATGTCTTTTTTAGGGTTGATAGGTAGGTTTGACTGTGTCCTGAATGTCTTTTTTTAGGGTTGATAGGTAGGTTTAACTGTGTCATGAATGTCTTTTTTAGGGTTGATAGGTAGGTTTGTGTCATGAATGTCTTTTTTAGGGTTGATAGGTAGGTTTGACTGTTTACAGAATGTCTTTTTTATGGTTGATAGGTAGGTTTAACTGTGTCCTGAATGTCTTTTTTAGGGTTGATAGGTAGGTTTGTGTTCTGAATGTCTTTTTAGGGTTGATAGGTAGGTTTGACTGTTTATGGAATGTATTTTTTATGGTTGATAGGTAGGTTTAACTGTGTCCTGAATGTCTTTTTTAGGGTTGATAGGTAGGTTTGTGTTCTGAATGTCTTTTTAGGGTTGATAGGTTTAACTGTGTCCTGAATGTCTTTTTTAGGGTTGATAGGTAGGTTTGACTGTGTCCTGAATGTCTTTTTTAGGGTTGATAGGTAGGTTTGACTGTGTCCTGAATGTCTTTTTTAGGGTTGATAGGTAGGTTTGACTGTGTCCTGAATGTCTTTTTTAGGGTTGATAGGTAGGTTTGACTGTGTCCTGAATGCCTTTTTTAGGGTTGATAGGTAGGTTTGACTGTGTCTGGAATGTCTTTTTTAGGGTTGATAGGTAGGTTTGACTGTGTCCTGAATGTCTTTTTTAGGGTTGATAGGTAGGTTTGACTGTGTCCTGAATGTCTTTTTTAGGGTTGATAGGTAGGTTTCACTGTTTATAGAATGTCTTTTTTATGGTTGATAGGTAGGTTTGACTGTGTCCTGAATGTCTTTTTTAGGGTTGATAGGTAGGTTTGTGTTCTGAATGTCTTTTTAGGGTTGATAGGTTTAACTGTGTCGTGAATGTCTTTTTCAGGGTTGATAGGTAGGTTTGACTGTTTCCGGAATGGCTTTTTTAGGGTTGATTGGTAGGTTTAACTGTGTCCTGAATATCTTTTTTAGGGTTGATAGGTAGGTTTGTGTTCTGAATGTCTTTTTTAGGGTTGATAGGTAGGTTTAACTGTGTCCTGAATGTCTTTTTTAGGGTTGATAGGTAGGCTTAACTGTGTCCTGAATGTCTTTTTTTAGGGTTGATAGGTAGGTTTAACTGTGTCATGAATGTCTTTTTTAGCGTTGATTGGTAGCTTTGTGTCCGGAATGTCTCTTTTAGGGTTGATAGGTAGGTTTGACTGTTTACGAAATGTATTTTTTAGGGTTGATAGGTAGGTTTAACTGTGTCCTGAATGTCTTTTTTACGGTTGATAGGTAGGTTTGTGTTCTGAATGTCTTTTTAGGGTTGATAGGTAGGTTTGACTGTTTATGGAATGTATTTTTTATGGTTGATAGGTAGGTTTAACTGTGTCCTGAATGTCTTTTTAGGGTTGATAGGTAGGTTTGTGTTCTGAATGTCTTTTTAGGGTTGATAGGTTTAACTGTGTCCTGAATGTCTTTTTTAGGTTTGATAGGTAGGTTTGACTGTGTCCTGAATGTCTTTTTTAGGGTTGATAGGTAGGTTTGACTGTGTCCTGAATGTCTTTTTTAGGGTTGATAGGTAGGTTTGACTGTGTCCTGAATGTCTTTTTTAGGGTTGATAGTTAGGTTTGACTGTGTCCTGAATGTCTTTTTTAGGGTTGATAGGTAGGTTTGACTGTGTCCTGAATGCCTTTTTTAGGGTTGATAGGTAGGTTTGACTGTGTCTGGAATGTCTTTTTTAGGGTTGATAGGTAGGTTTGACTGTGTCCTGAATGTCTTTTTTAGGGTTGATAGGTAGGTTTAACTGTGTCATGAATGTCTTTTTTAGGGTTGATAGGTAGGTTTGTGTCATGAATGTCTTTTTTAGGGTTGATAGGTAGGTTTGACTTTTTACAGAATGTCTTTTTTATGGTTGATAGGTAGGTTTAACTGTGTCCTGAATGTCTTTTTTAGGGTTGATAGGTAGGTTTGTGTTCTGAATGTCTTTTTAGGGTTGATAGGTAGGTTTAACTGTGTCCTGAATGTCTTTTTCAGGGTTGATAGGTAGGTTTGACTGTTTCCGGAATGGCTTTTTTAGGGTTGATAGGTAGGTTTAACTGTGTCCTGAATGTCTTTTTTAGGGTTGATAGGTAGGTTTGTGTTCTGAATGTCTTTTTATGGGTTGATAGGTAGGTTTGTGTTCTGAATGTCTTTTTAGGGTTGATAGGTAGGTTTAACTGTGTCCTGAATGTCTTTTTTAGGGTTGATAGGTAAGTTTGACTGTGTCCTGAATGTCTTTTTTAGGGTTGATAGGTAGGTTTGACTGTGTCCTGAATGTCTTTTTTAGGGTTGATAGGTAGGTTTGACTGTGTCCTGAATGCCTTTTTTAGGGTTGATAGGTAGGTTTGACTGTGTCTGGAATGTCTTTTTTAGGGTTGATAGGTAGGTTTGACTGTGTCCTGAATGTCTTTTTTAGGGTTGATAGGTAGGTTTGACTGTGTCCTGAATGTCTTTTTTTAGGGTTGATAGGTAGGTTTAACTGTGTCATGAATGTCTTTTTTAGGGTTGATAGGTAGGTTTGTGTCATCAATGTCTTTTTTAGGGTTGATAGGTAGGTTTCACTGTTTATAGAATGTCTTTTTTATGGTTGATAGGTAGGTTTGACTGTGTCCTGAATGTCTTTTTTAGGGTTGATAGGTAGGTTTGTGTTCTGAATGTCTTTTTAGGGTTGATAGGTTTAACTGTGTCGTGAATGTCTTTTTCAGGGTTGATAGGTAGGTTTGACTGTTTCCGGAATGGCTTTTTTAGGGTTGATAGGTAGGTTTAACTGTGTCCTGAATATCTTTTTTAGGGTTGATAGGTAGGTTTGTGTTCTGAATGTCTTTTTTAGGGTTGATAGGTAGGTTTGACTGTGTCCTAAATGTCTTTTTTAGGGTTGATAGGTAGGCTTAACTGTGTCCTGAATGTCTTTTTTTAGGGTTGATAGGTAGGTTTAACTGTGTCATGAATGTCTTTTTTAGCATTGATTGGTAGGTTTGTGTCCGGAATGTCTCTTTTAAGGTTGATAGGTAGGTTTGACTGTTTACGGAATGTATTTTTTAGGGTTGATAGGTAGGTTTAACTGTGTCCTGAATGTCTTTTTTAGGGTTGATAGGTAGGTTTGTGTTCTGAATGTCTTTTTTAGGGTTGATAGGTAGGTTTAACTGTGTCCTGAATGTCTTTTTTAGGGTTGATAGGTAGGTTTGACTTGTGTCCTGAATGTCTTTTTTTAGGGTTGATAGGTAGGTTTAACTTTGTCATGAATGTCTTTTTTAGGGTTGATAGGTAGGTTTGACTGTTTCCTAAATGTCTTTTTTTAGGGTTGATAGGTAGGTTTAACTGTGTCATGAATGTCTTTTTTAGCGTTGATAGGTAGGTTTGTGTCCGGAATGTCTCTTTTAGGGTTGATAGGTAGGTTTGACTGTTTACGGAATGTATTTTTTAGGGTCGATAGGTAGGTTTTACTGTGTCCTGAATGTCTTTTTTAGGGTTGATAGGTAGGTTTGTGTTCTGAATGTCTTTTTTAGGGTTGATAGGTAGGTTTAACTGTGTCCTGAATGTCTTTTTTAGGGTTGATAGGTAGGTTTGACTTGTGTCCTGAATGTCTTTTTTTAGGGTTGTTAGGTAGGTTTAACTTTGTCATGAATGTCTTTTTTAGGGTTGATAAGCAGGTTTGACTGTGTCCTGAATGTCTTTTTTAGGGTTGATAGGTAGGTTTGACTGTGTCCTGAATGTCTTTTTTAGGGTTGATAGGTAGGTTTGACTGTGTCCTGAATGTCTTTTTTAGGGTTGATAGGTAGGTTTGACTGTGTCCTGAATGCCTTTTTTAGGGTTGATAGGTAGGTTTGACTGTGTCTGGAATGTTTTTTTTAGGGTTGATAGGTAGGTTTGACTGTGTCCTGAATGTCTTTTTTAGGGTTGATAGGTAGGTTTGTGTTCTGAATGTCTTTTTATGGGTTGATAGGTAGGTTTGTGTTCTGAATGTCTTTTTAGGGTTGATAGGTAGGTTTAACTGTGTCCTGAATGTCTTTTTTAGGGTTGATAGGTAAGTTTGACTGTGTCCTGAATGTCTTTTTTAGGGTTGATAGGTAGGTTTGACTGTGTCCTGAATGTCTTTTTTAGGGTTGATAGGTAGGTTTGACTGTGTCCTGAATGCCTTTTTTAGGGTTGATAGGTAGGTTTGACTGTGTCTGGAATGTCTTTTTTAGGGTTGATAGGTAGGTTTGACTGTGTCCTGAATGTCTTTTTTAGGGTTGATAGGTAGGTTTGACTGTGTCCTGAATGTCTTTTTTTAGGGTTGATAGGTAGGTTTAACTGTGTCATGAATGTCTTTTTTAGGGTTGATAGGTAGGTTTGTGTCATCAATGTCTTTTTTAGGGTTGATAGGTAGGTTTCACTGTTTATAGAATGTCTTTTTTATGGTTGATAGGTAGGTTTGACTGTGTCCTGAATGTCTTTTTTAGGGTTGATAGGTAGGTTTGTGTTCTGAATGTCTTTTTAGGGTTGATAGGTTTAACTGTGTCGTGAATGTCTTTTTCAGGGTTGATAGGTAGGTTTGACTGTTTCCGGAATGGCTTTTTTAGGGTTGATAGGTAGGTTTAACTGTGTCCTGAATATCTTTTTTAGGGTTGATAGGTAGGTTTGTGTTCTGAATGTCTTTTTTAGGGTTGATAGGTAGGTTTGACTGTGTCCTAAATGTCTTTTTTAGGGTTGATAGGTAGGCTTAACTGTGTCCTGAATGTCTTTTTTTAGGGTTGATAGGTAGGTTTAACTGTGTCATGAATGTCTTTTTTAGCATTGATTGGTAGGTTTGTGTCCGGAATGTCTCTTTTAAGGTTGATAGGTAGGTTTGACTGTTTACGGAATGTATTTTTTAGGGTTGATAGGTAGGTTTAACTGTGTCCTGAATGTCTTTTTTAGGGTTGATAGGTAGGTTTGTGTTCTGAATGTCTTTTTTAGGGTTGATAGGTAGGTTTAACTGTGTCCTGAATGTCTTTTTTAGGGTTGATAGGTAGGTTTGACTTGTGTCCTGAATGTCTTTTTTTAGGGTTGATAGGTAGGTTTAACTTTGTCATGAATGTCTTTTTTAGGGTTGATAGGTAGGTTTGACTGTTTCCTAAATGTCTTTTTTTAGGGTTGATAGGTAGGTTTAACTGTGTCATGAATGTCTTTTTTAGCGTTGATAGGTAGGTTTGTGTCCGGAATGTCTCTTTTAGGGTTGATAGGTAGGTTTGACTGTTTACGGAATGTATTTTTTAGGGTCGATAGGTAGGTTTTACTGTGTCCTGAATGTCTTTTTTAGGGTTGATAGGTAGGTTTGTGTTCTGAATGTCTTTTTTAGGGTTGATAGGTAGGTTTAACTGTGTCCTGAATGTCTTTTTTAGGGTTGATAGGTAGGTTTGACTTGTGTCCTGAATGTCTTTTTTTAGGGTTGTTAGGTAGGTTTAACTTTGTCATGAATGTCTTTTTTAGGGTTGATAAGCAGGTTTGACTGTGTCCTGAATGTCTTTTTTAGGGTTGATAGGTAGGTTTGACTGTGTCCTGAATGTCTTTTTTAGGGTTGATAGGTAGGTTTGACTGTGTCCTGAATGTCTTTTTTAGGGTTGATAGGTAGGTTTGACTGTGTCCTGAATGCCTTTTTTAGGGTTGATAGGTAGGTTTGACTGTGTCTGGAATGTCTTTTTTAGGGTTGATAGGTAGGTTTGACTGTGTCCTGAATGTCTTTTTTAGGGTTGATAGGTAGGTTTGACTGTGTCCTGAATGTCTTTTTTTAGGGTTGATAGGTAGGTTTAACTGTGTCATGAATGTCTTTTTTAGGGTTGATAGGTAGGTTTGTGTCATGAATGTCTTTTTTAGGGTTGATAGGTAGGTTTGACTTTTTACAGAATGTCTTTTTTATGGTTGATAGGTAGGTTTAACTGTGTCCTGAATGTCTTTTTTAGGGTTGATAGGTAGGTTTGTGTTCTGAATGTCTTTTTAGGGTTGATAGGTAGGTTTAACTGTGTCCTGAATGTCTTTTTCAGGGTTGATAGGTAGGTTTGACTGTTTCCGGAATGACTTTTTTAGGGTTGATAGGTAGGTTTAACTGTGTCCTGAATATTTTATTTAGGGTTGATAGGTAGGTTTGTGTTCTGAATGTCTTTTTTAGGGTTGATAGGTAGGTTTAACTGTGTCCTGAATGTCTTTTTTAGGGTTGATAGGTAGGTTTGTGTTCTGAATGTTTTTTTTAGGGTTGATAGGTAGGTTTAACTGTGTCCTGAATGTCTTTTTTAGGGTTGATATGTAGGTTTGACTTGTGTCCTGAATGTCTTTTTTTAGGATTGATAGGTAGGTTTAACTTTGTCATGAATGTCTTTTTTAGGGTTGATAGGTAGGTTTGACTGTTTCCTAAATGTCTTTTTTTAGGGTTGCTAGGTAGGTTTAACTGTGTCATGAATGTCTTTTTTAGCTTTGATAGGTAGGTTTGTGTCCGGAATGTCTCTTTTAGGGTTGATAGGTAGGTTTGACTGTGTCCTGAATGTCTTTTTTAGGGTTGATAGGTAGGTTTGACTGTGTCCTGAATGTCTTTTTTAGGGTTGATAGGTAGGTTTGACTGTGTCCTGAATGTCTTTTTTAGGGTTGATAGGTAGGTTTAACTGTGTCCTGAATGCCTTTTTTAGGGTTGATAGGTAGGTTTGTGTCATGAATGTCTTTTTTAGGGTTGATAGGTAGGTTTGACTGTTTACAGAATGTCTTTTTTATGGTTGATAGGTAGGTTTAACTGTGTCCTGAATGTCTTTTTTAGGGTTGATAGGTAGGTTTGTGTTCTCAATGTCTTTTTAGGGTTGATAGGTAGGTTTAACTGTGTCCTGAATGTCTTTTTCAGGGTTGATAGGTAGGTTTGACTGTTTCCGTAATGGCTTTTTTAGGGTTGATAGGTAGGTTTAACTGTGTCCTGAATGTCTTTTTTAGGGTTGATAGGTAGGTTTAACTGTGTCCTGAATGTCTTTTTTAGGGTTGATAGGTAGGTTTGACTGTGTCCTGAATGTCTTTTTTAGGGTTGATAGGTAGGTTTGACTGTGTCCTGAATGTCTTTTTTTAGGGTTGATAGGTAGGTTTAACTGTGTCATGAATGTCTTTTTTAGGGTTGATAGGTAGGTTTGTGTCATGAATGTCTTTTTTAGGGTTGATAGGTAGGTTTGACTGTTTACAGAATGTCTTTTTTATGGTTGATAGGTAGGTTTAACTGTGTCCTGAATGTCTTTTTTAGGGTTGATAGGTAGGTTTGTGTTCTGAATGTCTTTTTAGGGTTGATAGGTAGGTTTGACTGTTTATGGAATGTATTTTTTATGGTTGATAGGTAGGTTTAACTGTGTCCTGAATGTCTTTTTTAGGGTTGATAGGTAGGTTTGTGTTCTGAATGTCTTTTTAGGGTTGATAGGTTTAACTGTGTCCTGAATGTCTTTTTTAGGGTTGATAGGTAGGTTTGACTGTGTCCTGAATGTCTTTTTTAGGGTTGATAGGTAGGTTTGACTGTGTCCTGAATGTCTTTTTTAGGGTTGATAGTTAGGTTTGACTGTGTCCTGAATGTCTTTTTTAGGGTTGATAGGTAGGTTTGACTGTGTCCTGAATGCCTTTTTTAGGGTTGATAGGTAGGTTTGACTGTGTCTGGAATGTCTTTTTTAGGGTTGATAGGTAGGTTTGACTGTGTCCTGAATGTCTTTTTTAGGGTTGATAGGTAGGTTTGACTGTGTCCTGAATGTCTTTTTTAGGGTTGATAGGTAGGTTTCACTGTTTATAGAATGTCTTTTTTATGGTTGATAGGTAGGTTTGACTGTGTCCTGAATGTCTTTTTTAGGGTTGATAGGTAGGTTTGTGTTCTGAATGTCTTTTTAGGATTGATAGGTTTAACTGTGTCGTGAATGTCTTTTTCAGGGTTGATAGGTAGGTTTGACTGTTTCCGGAATGGCTTTTTTAGGGTTGATAGGTAGGTTTAACTGTGTCCTGAATATCTTTTTTAGGGTTGATAGGTAGGTTTGTGTTCTGAATGTCTTTTTTAGGGTTGATAGGTAGGTTTAACTGTGTCCTGAATGTCTTTTTTAGGGTTGATAGGTAGGCTTAACTGTGTCCTGAATGTCTTTTTTTAGGGTTGATAGGTAGGTTTAACTGTGTCATGAATGTCTTTTTTAGCGTTGATTGGTAGCTTTGTGTCCGGAATGTCTCTTTTAGGGTTGATAGGTAGGTTTGACTGTTTACGAAATGTATTTTTTAGGGTTGATAGGTAGGTTTAACTGTGTCCTGAATGTCTTTTTTACGGTTGATAGGTAGGTTTGTGTTCTGAATGTCTTTTTAGGGTTGATAGGTAGGTTTGACTGTTTATGGAATGTATTTTTTATGGTTGATAGGTAGGTTTAACTGTGTCCTGAATGTCTTTTTTAGGGTTGATAGGTAGGTTTGTGTTCTGAATGTCTTTTTAGGGTTGATAGGTTTAACTGTGTCCTGAATGTCTTTTTTAGGTTTGATAGGTAGGTTTGACTGTGTCCTGAATGTCTTTTTTAGGGTTGATAGGTAGGTTTGACTGTGTCCTGAATGTTTTTTTTAGGGTTGATAGGTAGGTTTGACTGTGTCCTGAATGTCTTTTTTAGGGTTGATAGTTAGGTTTGACTGTGTCCTGAATGTCTTTTTTAGGGTTGATAGGTAGGTTTGACTGTGTCCTGAATGCCTTTTTTAGGGTTGATAGGTAGGTTTGACTGTGTCTGGAATGTCTTTTTTAGGGTTGATAGGTAGGTTTGACTGTGTCCTGAATGTCTTTTTTAGGGTTGATAGGTAGGTTTAACTGTGTCATGAATGTCTTTTTTAGGGTTGATAGGTAGGTTTGTGTCATGAATGTCTTTTTTAGGGTTGATAGGTAGGTTTGACTTTTTACAGAATGTCTTTTTTATGGTTGATAGGTAGGTTTAACTGTGTCCTGAATGTCTTTTTTAGGGTTGATAGGTAGGTTTGTGTTCTGAATGTCTTTTTAGGGTTGATAGGTAGGTTTAACTGTGTCCTGAATGTCTTTTTCAGGGTTGATAGGTAGGTTTGACTGTTTCCGGAATGGCTTTTTTAGGGTTGATAGGTAGGTTTGTGTTCTGAATGTCTTTTTAGGGTTGATAGGTAGGTTTGTGTTCTGAATGTCTTTTTAGGGTTGATAGGTAGGTTTAACTGTGTCCTGAATGTCTTTTTTAGGGTTGATAGGTAAGTTTGACTGTGTCCTGAATGTCTTTTTTAGGGTTGATAGGTAGGTTTGACTGTGTCCTGAATGTCTTTTTTAGGGTTGATAGGTAGGTTTGACTGTGTCCTGAATGCCTTTTTTAGGGTTGATAGGTAGGTTTGACTGTGTCTGGAATGTCTTTTTTAGGGTTGATAGGTAGGTTTGACTGTGTCCTGAATGTCTTTTTTAGGGTTGATAGGTAGGTTTGACTGTGTCCTGAATGTCTTTTTTTAGGGTTGATAGGTAGGTTTAACTGTGTCATGAATGTCTTTTTTAGGGTTGATAGGTAGGTTTGTGTCATCAATGTCTTTTTTAGGGTTGATAGGTAGGTTTCACTGTTTATAGAATGTCTTTTTTATGGTTGATAGGTATGTTTGACTGTGTCCTGAATGTCTTTTTTAGGGTTGATAGGTAGGTTTGTGTTCTGAATGTCTTTTTAGGGTTGATAGGTTTAACTGTGTCGTGAATGTCTTTTTCAGGGTTGATAGGTAGGTTTGACTGTTTCCGGAATGGCTTTTTTAGGGTTGATAGGTAGGTTTAACTGTGTCCTGAATATCTTTTTTAGGGTTGATAGGTAGGTTTGTGTTCTGAATGTCTTTTTTAGGGTTGATAGGTAGGTTTGACTGTGTCCTAAATGTCTTTTTTAGGGTTGATAGGTAGGCTTAACTGTGTCCTGAATGTCTTTTTTTAGGGTTGATAGGTAGGTTTAACTGTGTCATGAATGTCTTTTTTAGCATTGATTGGTAGGTTTGTGTCCGGAATGTCTCTTTTAAGGTTGATAGGTAGGTTTGACTGTTTACGGAATGTATTTTTTAGGGTTGATAGGTAGGTTTAACTGTGTCCTGAATGTCTTTTTTAGGGTTGATAGGTAGGTTTGTGTTCTGAATGTCTTTTTTAGGGTTGATAGGTAGGTTTAACTGTGTCCTGAATGTCTTTTTTAGGGTTGATAGGTAGGTTTGACTTGTGTCCTGAATGTCTTTTTTTAGGGTTGTTAGGTAGGTTTAACTTTGTCATGAATGTCTTTTTTAGGGTTGATAGGTAGGTTTGACTGTTTCCTAAATGTCTTTTTTTAGGGTTGATAGGTAGGTTTAACTGTGTCATGAATGTCTTTTTTAGCGTTGATAGGTAGGTTTGTGTCCGGAATGTCTCTTTTAGGGTTGATAGGTAGGTTCGACTGTTTACGGAATGTATTTTTTAGGGTCGATAGGTAGGTTTTACTGTGTCCAGAATGTCTTTTTTAGGGTTGATAGGTAGGTTTGTGTTCTGAATGTCTTTTTTAGGGTTGATAGGTAGGTTTAACTTTGTCCTGAATGTCTTTTTTAGGGTTGATAGGTAGGTTTGACTTGTGTCCTGAATGTCTTTTTTAAGGGTTGTTAGGTAGGTTTAACTTTGTCCTGAATGTCTTTTTTAGGGTTGATAAGCAGGTTTGACTGTGTCCTGAATGTCTTTTTTAGGGTTGATAGGTAGGTTTGACTGTGTCCTGAATGTCTTTTTTAGGGTTGATAGGTAGGTTTGACTGTGTCCTGAATGCCTTTTTTAGGGTTGATAGGTAGGTTTGACTGTGTCTGGAATGTCTTTTTTAGGGTTGATAGGTAGGTTTGACTGTGTCCTGAATGTCTTTTTTTAGGGTTGATAGGTAGGTTTGACTGTGTCCTGAATGTCTTTTTTTAGGGTTGATAGGTAGGTTTAACTGTGTCATGAATGTCTTTTTTAGGGTTGATAGGTAGGTTTGTGTCATGAATGTCATTTTTAGGGTTGATAGGTAGGTTTGACTTTTTACAGAATGTCTTTTTTATGGTTGATAGGTAGGTTTAACTGTGTCCTGAATGTCTTTTTTAGGGTTGATAGGTAGGTTTGTGTTCTGAATGTCTTTTTAGGGTTGATAGGTAGGTTTAACTGTGTCCTGAATGTCTTTTTCAGGGTTGATAGGTAGGTTTGACTGTTTCCGGAATGACTTTTTTAGGGTTGATAGGTAGGTTTAACTGTGTCCTGAATATTTTATTTAGGGTTGATAGGTAGGTTTGTGTTCTGAATGTCTTTTTTAGGGTTGATAGGTAGGTTTAACTGTGTCCTGAATGTCTTTTTTAGGGTTGATAGGTAGGTTTGTGTTCTGAATGTCTTTTTTAGGGTTGATAGGTAGGTTTAACTGTGTCCTGAATGTCTTTTTTAGGGTTGATATGTAGGTTTGACTTGTGTCCTGAATGTCTTTTTTTAGGATTGATAGGTAGGTTTAACTTTGTCATGAATGTCTTTTTTAGGATTGATAGGTAGGTTTAACTTTGTCATGAATGTCTTTTTTAGGGTTGCTAGGTAGGTTTAACTGTGTCATGAATGTCTTTTTTAGCGTTGATAGGTAGGTTTGTGTCCGGAATGTCTCTTTTAGGGTTGATAGGTAGGTTTGACTGTGTCCTGAATGTCTTTTTTAGGGTTGATAGGTAGGTTTGTGTTCTGAATGTCTTTTTAGGGTTGATAGGTTTAACTGTGTCGTGAATGTCTTTTTCAGGGTTGATAGGTAGGTTTGACTGTTTCCGGAATGGCTTTTTTAGGGTTGATAGGTAGGTTTAACTGTGTCCTGAATATCTTTTTTAGGGTTGATAGGTAGGTTTGTGTTCTGAATGTCTTTTTTAGGGTTGATAGGTAGGTTTAACTGTGTCCTGAATGTCTTTTTTAGGGTTGATAGGTAGGCTTAACTGTGTCCTGAATGTCTTTTTTTAGGGTTGATAGGTAGGTTTAACTGTGTCATGAATGTCTTTTTTAGCATTGATTGGTAGGTTTGTGTCCGGAATGTCTCTTTTAGGGTTGATAGGTAGGTTTGACTGTTTACGGAATGTATTTTTTAGGGTTGATAGGTAGGTTTAACTGTGTCCTGAATGTCTTTTTTAGGGTTGATAGGTAGGTTTGTGTTCTGAATGTCTTTTTTAGGGTTGATAGGTAGGTTTAACTGTGTCCTGAATGTCTTTTTTAGGGTTGATAGGTAGGTTTGACTTGTGTCCTGAATGTCTTTTTTTAGGGTTGATAGGTAGGTTTAACTTTGTCATGAATGTCTTTTTTAGGGTTGATAGGTAGGTTTGACTGTTTCCTAAATGTCTTTTTTTAGGGTTGATAGGTAGGTTTAACTGTGTCATGAATGTCTTTTTTAGCGTTGATAGGTAGGTTTGTGTCCGGAATGTCTCTTTTAGGGTTGATAGGTAGGTTTGACTGTTTACGGAATGTATTTTTTAGGGTCGATAGGTAGGTTTTACTGTGTCCTGAATGTCTTTTTTAGGGTTGATAGGTAGGTTTGTGTTCTGAATGTCTTTTTTAGGGTTGATAGGTAGGTTTAACTGTGTCCTGAATGTCTTTTTTAGGGCTGATAGGTAGGTTTGACTTGTGTCCTGAATGTCTTTTTTTAGGGTTGATAGGTAGGTTTAACTTTGTCATGAATGTCTTTTTTAGGGTTGATAAGTAGGTTTGACTGTCTCCTGAATGTCTTTTTTTAGGGTTGATAGGTAGGTTTGACTGTGTCCTGAATGTCTTTTTTAGGGTTGATAGGTAGGTTTGACTGTGTCCTGAATGTCTTTTTTAGGGTTGATAGGTAGGTTTGACTGTGTCCTGAATGCCTTTTTTAGGGTTGATAGGTAGGTTTGACTGTGTCTGGAATGTCTTTTTTAGGGTTGATAGGTAGGTTTGACTGTGTCCTGAATGTCTTTTTTAGGGTTGATAGGTAGGTTTGACTGTGTCCTGAATGTCTTTTTTTAGGGTTGATAGGTAGGTTTAACTGTGTCATGAATGTCTTTTTTAGGGTTGATAGGTAGGTTTGTGTCATGAATGTCTTTTTTAGGGTTGATAGGTAGGTTTGACTTTTTACAGAATGTCTTTTTTATGGTTGATAGGTAGGTTTAACTGTGTCCTGAATGTCTTTTTTAGGGTTGATAGGTAGGTTTGTGTTCTGAATGTCTTTTTAGGGTTGATAGGTAGGTTTAACTGTGTCCTGAATGTCTTTTTCAGGGTTGATAGGTAGGTTTGACTGTTTCCGGAATGACTTTTTTAGGGTTGATAGGTAGGTTTAACTGTGTCCTGAATATTTTATTTAGGGTTGATAGGTAGGTATGTGTTCTGAATGTCTTTTTTAGGTTTGATAGGTAGGTTTAACTGTGTCCTGAATGTCTTTTTTAGGGTTGATAGGTAGGTTTGTGTTCTGAATGTCTTTTTTAGGGTTGATAGGTAGGTTTAACTGTGTCCTGAATGTCTTTTTTAGGGTTGATAGGTAGGTTTGACTTGTGTCCTGAATATCTTTTTTTAGGGTTGATAGGTAGTTTTAACTTTGTCATTAATGTCTTTTTTAGGGTTGATAGGTTGGTTTGACTGTTTCCTAAATGTCTTTTTTTAGGGTTGCTAGGTAGGTTTAACTGTGTCATGAATGTCTTTTTTAGCGTTGATAGGTAGGTTTGTGTCCGGAATGTCTCTTTTAGGGTTGATAGGTAGGTTTGACTGTTTACGGAATGTATTTTTTAGGGTTGATAGGTAGGTTTAACTGTGTCCTGAATGTCTTTTTTAGGGTTGATAGGTAGGTTTGTGTTCTGAATGTCTTTTTTAGGGTTGATAGGTAGGTTTAACTGTGTCCTGAATGTCTTTTTAGGGTTGATAGGTAGGTTTGACTTGTGTCCTGAATGTCTTTTTTTAGGGTTGATAGGTAGGTTTAACTTTGTCATGAATGTCTTTTTTAGGGTTGATAGGTAGGTTTGACTGTTTCCTGAATGTCTTTTTTTAGGGTTGATAGGTAGGTTTAACTGTGTCATGAATGTCTTTTTAGGGTTGATAGGTAGGTTTGACTGTGTCATGAATGTCTTTTTCAGGGTTGATAGGTAGGTTTAACTGTGTCCTGAATGTCTTTTTTAGGGTTGATAGGTAGGTTTGACTGTTTACGGAATGTATTTTTTAGGGTTGATAGGTAGGTTTAACTGTGTCCTGAATGTCTTTTTTAGGGTTGATAGGTTGGTTTGTTTTCTGAATGTCTTTTTAGGGTTGATAGGTAGGTTTTACTGTTTACGGAATGTATTTTTTATGGTTGATAGGTAGGTTTAACTGTGTCCTGAATGTCTTTTTTAGGGTTGATAGGTAGGTTTGTGTTCTGAATGTCTTTTTAGGGTTGATAGGTTTAACTGTGTCCTGAATGTCTTTTTTAGGGTTGATAGGTAGGTTTGATTGTGTCCTGAATGTCTTTTTTAGGGTTGATAGGTAGGTTTGTGTTCTGAATGTCTTTTTAGGGTTGATAGGTTTAACTGTGTCCTGAATGTCTTTTTAGGGTTGATAGGTAGGTTTGACTGTGTCCTGAATGTCTTTTTTAGGGTTGATAGGTAGGTTTGACTTGTGTCCTGAATGTCTTTTTTAGGGTTGATAGGTAGGTTTGACTGTGTCCTGAATGTCTTTTTTAGGGTTGATAGGTAGGTTTGACTGTGTCCTGAATGCCTTTTTTAGGGTTGATAGGTTGGTTTGACTGTGTCTGGAATGTCTTTTTTATGGTTGATAGGTAGGTTTGACTGTGTCCTGAATGTCTTTTTTAGGGTTGATAGGTAGGTTTGACTGTGTCCTGAATGTCTTTTTTAGGGTTGATAGGTAGGTTTGACTGTGTCCTGAATGTCTTTTTTTAGGGTTGATAGGTAGGTTTAACTGTGTCATGAATGTCTTTTTTAGGGTTGATAGGTAGGTTTGTGTCATGAATGTCTTTTTTAGGGTTGATAGGTAGGTTTGACTGTTTACAGAATGTCTTTTTTATGGTTGATAGGTAGGTTTAACTGTGTCCTGAATGTCTTTTTTAGGGTTGATAGGTAGGTTTGTGTTCTGAATGTCTTTTTAGGGTTGATAGGTAGGTTTAACTGTGTCCTGAATGTCTTTTTCAGGGTTGATAGGTAGGTTTGACTGTTTCCGGAATGGCTTTTTTAGGGTTGATAGGTAGGTTTAACTGTGTCCTGAATGTCTTTTTTAGGGTTGATAGGTAGGTTTGTGTTCTGAATGTCTTTTTAGGGTTGATAGGTAGGTTTGTGTTCTGAATGTCTTTTTAGGGTTGATAGGTAGGTTTAACTGTGTCCTGAATGTCTTTTTTAGGGTTGATAGGTAGGTTTGACTGTGTCCTGAATGTCTTTTTTAGGGTTGATAGGTAGGTTTGACTGTGTCCTGAATGTCTTTTTTAGGGTTGATAGGTAGGTTTGACTGTGTCCTGAATGTCTTTTTTAGGGTTGATAGGTAGGTTTGACTGTGTCCTGAATGCCTTTTTTAGGGTTGATAGGTAGGTTTGACTGTGTCATGAATGTCTTTTTTAGGGTTGATAGGTTGGTTTGACTGTGTCCTGAATGTCTTTTTTAGGGTTGATAGGTTAGTTTGACTGTGTCCTGAATGTCTTTTTTTAGGGTTGATAGGTAGGTTTAACTGTGTCATGAATGTCTTTTTTTAGGGTTGATAGGTAGGTTTGTGTCATGAATGTCTTTTTTAGGGTTGATAGGTAGGTTTGACTGTTTACAGAATGTCTTTTTTATGGTTGATAGGTAGGTTTAACTGTGTCCTGAATGTCTTTTTTAGGGTTGATAGGTAGGTTTGTGTTCTGAATGTCTTTTTAGGGTTGATAGGTAGGTTTAACTGTGTCGTGAATGTCTTTTTCAGGGTTGATAGGTAGGTTTGACTCTTTCCGGAATGGCTTTTTTAGGGTTGATAGGTAGGTTTAACTGTGTCCTGAATATTTTATTTAGGGTTGATAGGTAGGTTTGTGTTCTGAATGTCTTTTTTAGGGTTGATAGGTAGGTTTAACTGTGTCCTGAATGTCTTATTTAGGGTTGATAGGTAGGTTTGACTGTGTCCTGAATGTCTTTTTTTAGGGTTGATAGGTAGGTTTAACTGTGTCATGAATGTCTTTTTTAGCGTTGATAGGTAGGTTTGTGTCCGGAATGTCTCTTTTAGGGTTGATAGGTAGGTTTGACTGTTTACGGAATGTATTTTTTAGGGTTGATAGGTAGGTTTAACTGTGTCCTGAATGTCTTTTTTAGGGTTGATAGGTAGGTTTGTGTTCTGAATGTCTTTTTTAGGGTTGATAGGTAGGTTTAACTGTGTCCTGAATGTCTTTTTTAGGGTTGATAGGTAGGTTTGACTTGTGTCCTGAATGTCTTTTTTAGGGTTGATAGGTAGGTTTGACTGTTTACAGAATGTCTTTTTTATGGTTGATAGGTAGGTTTAACTGTGTCCTGAATGTCTTTTTTAGGGTTGATAGGTAGGTTTGTGTTCTGAATGTCTTTTTAGGGTTGATAGGTAGGTTTAACTGTGTCCTGAATGTCTTTTTCAGGGTTGATAGGTAGGTTTGACTGTTTCTGGAATGGCTTTTTTAGGGTTGATAGGTAGGTTTAACTGTGTCCTGAATATCTTTTTTAGGGTTGATAGGTAGGTTTGTGTTCTGAATGTCTTTTTTAGGGTTGATAGGTAGGTTTAACTGTGTCCTGAATGTCTTTTTTAGGGTTGATAGGTAGGTTTGACTGTGTCCTGAATGCCTTTTTTAGGGTTGATAGGTAGGTTTGACTGTGTCCTGAATGTCTTTTTTAGGGTTGATAGGTAGGTTTGACTGTGTCCTGAATGTCTTTTTTAGGGTTGATAGGTAGGTTTGACTGTGTCCTGAATGCCTTTTTTAGGGTTGATAGGTAGGTTTGACTGTGTCTGGAATGTCTTTTTTAGGGTTGATAGGTAGGTTTGACTGTGTCCTGAATGTCTTTATTAGGGTTGATAGGTAGGTTTGACTGTGTCCTGAATGTCTTTTTTTAGGGTTTATAGGTAGATTTAACTGTGTCATGAATGTCTTTTTTAGGGTTGATAGGTAGGTTTGTGTCATGAATGTCATTTTTAGGGTTGATAGGTAGGTTTGACTGTTTACAGAATGTCTTTTTTATGATTGATAGGTAGGTTTAACTGTGTCCTGAATGTTTTTTTTTAGGGTTGATAGGTAGGTTTGTGTTCTGAATGTCTTTTTAGGGTTGATAGGTAGGTTTAACTGTGTCCTGAATGTCTTTTTCAGGGTTGATAGGTAGGTTTGACTGTTTCCGGAATGGCTTTTTTATGGTTGATAGGTAGGTTTAACTGTGTCCTGAATATCTTATTTAGGGTTGATAGGTAGGTTTGTGTTCTGAATGTCTTTTTGGGATTGATAGGTAGGTTTAACTGTGTCCTGAATGTCTTTTTTAGGGTTGATAGGTAGGTTTGACTGTGTCCTGAATGTCTTTTTTTAGGGTTGATAGGTAGGTTTAACTGTGTCATGAATGTCTTTTTTAGCGTTGATAGGTAGGTTTGTGTCCGGAATGTCTCTTTTAGGGTTGATAGGTAGGTTTGACTGTTTACGGAATGTATTTTTTAGGGTTGATAGGTAGGTTTAACTGTGTCCTGAATGTCTTTTTTAGGGTTGATAGGTAGGTTTGTGTTCTGAATGTCTTTTTTAGGGTTGATAGGTAGGTTTAACTGTATCCTGAATGTCTTTTTTAGGGTTGATAGGTAGGTTTGACTTGTGTCCTGAATGTCTTTTTTTAGGGTTGATAGGTAGGTTTAACTTTGTCATGAATGTCTTTTTTAGGGTTGATAGGTAGGTTTGACTGTTTTCTGAATGTCTTTTTTTAGGGTTGATAGGTAGGTTTAACTGTGTCATGAATGTCTTTTTTAGCGTTGATAGGTAGGTTTGTGTCCGGAATGTCTCTTTTAGGGTTGATAGGTAGGTTTGACTGTTTACGGAATGTATTTTTTAGGGTTGATAGGTAGGTTTAACTGTGTCCTGAATATCTTTTTTTAGGGTTGATAGGTAGGTTTGTGTTCTGAATGTCTTTTTTAGGGTTGATAGGTAGGTTTAACTGTGTCCTGAATGTCTTTTTTAGGGTTGATAGGTAGGTTTGACTTGTGTCCTGAATGTCTTTTTTTAGGGTTGATAGGTAGGTTTAACTGTGTCATGAATGTCTTTTTTCGGGTTGTTAGGTAGGTTTGTGTCCGGAATGTCTCTTTTAGGGTTGATAGGTAGGTTTGACTGTTTACGGAATGTATTTTTTAGGGTTGATAGGTAGGTTTAAGTGTGTCCTGCATGTCTTTTTTAGGGTTGATAGGTAGGTTTGTGTCCTGAATGTCTTTTTTAGGGTTGATAGGTAGGTTTGACTGTGTTCTGAATGTATTTTTTAGGGTTGATAGGTAGGTTTGTGTCCTGAATGTCTTTTTTAGGGTTGATAGGTAGGTTTAACTGTGTCGTGAATGTCTTTTTTAGGGTTGATAGGTAGGTTTGACTGTTTCCTGAATGTCCTTTTTAGGGTTGATAGGTAGGTTTGACTGTGTCCTGAATGTCTTTTTTAGGGTTGATAGGTAGGTTTGTCTGTGTCCTGAATGTCTTTTTTAGGGTTGAGAGGTAGGTTTGTGTCCGGAATGCCTTTTTTAGGGTTGATAGGTAGATTTGACTGTTTTCTGAATGTCTTTTTTTAGGGTTGATAGGTAGGTTTGACTGTCCTGAATGTCTTTTTTTAGGGTTGATAGGTAGGTTTGATTGTGACCTGAATGTCTTTTTTAGGGTTGATAGGTAGAATTTAAAAATCTTTTATTGCTGAAGAATATCAGAAGATGGTTCAAATATTCAGCAGTTAAAAGGAAGAAGTGGTCTTAATTTGAATTAGTTTAACTACTTTCAGGCAAATGTTTTGGCCATTAAAGTATTGGTCTCATTGAGATTCTTATTTCTTGTTTCATTCTTGCTACTTGTATTATTTATAACAATTTTAAATGATGAAATTAAAATTCCTGGAATCATGGGTTAAAAAAAATCTATCTCAGCAGTTGAGATACAATGTCAGGCAGAGAACTTTTTTAATGTTAGCCAAATGATTTTCACAATAAAAATATGTTGCAGAAGAGAAAGTTTGATGAAATTGATATTCAGCATTAAAACTTAATTTATCCTTTAATGTTTCTGGAGCTTCATTTAGGGTCTGGTTGTCATTTCAGATTGATATCATAAACTGCATGGTGGGACAGTGTGTATTTGCTTTTGTCCCACTTCATTGTATATTGTACATTAGAAGTAGGTCACATCCGTGTATATTGTACATTAGATGTAGGTCACTGGATATTTCTACTGAAAACAATTTTATGTTCAAGTTTTGTGTGTCTCAGATAGTGTTTTATAAATATGGATATGACAGATAATACAGACATGTTTATAATACTGTTTGTAGTTACAGTTTTGAATTATGTTGTAAATTGACCAGGTTTATTATTTGTAGTTCCATGTGCATGTGATGTTGAAAAAAGCAGTCAAACAGATGAAGTTTTTATTACATTAAGTCTTATAGATAAATGTATGTAAGTTTTATTATAGGTATAGGTATTATAGTACACTATTTTTGATCAAGCCTGTTTTTGCCATTATTTGGATTATAAAGTCACTCTTAGTTATCATTATCATCATTTTCTTCTTAAATCACATACATTAAATTATCAATCACAACATGTAATTACTTCTCTGCTTTTGTTCAGGAAAAATGCCTGCATCTATTTGAATATCTTATTGACATGAATTTTGTCATGCCTGCATCTATTTGAATATCTTATTTACATGAATTTTGTCATGCCTGCAGAACTTAAGTTGACAACTATGTGATAACAATGTGTTTGTAGCTTTGCTTTCAGCGCTTTGTTTTTTCTACAATAACAACTTGATATTAGCATTCTACATGAGAAGAATGACTTCTTTACCAAATTATGTTTGTTGCATTCTACCTTTCATTCTCTAGTTATCATTGTGGTAGTTTCCCAGTCATAATTGACATTTTCTAGAATATGTGTAGCAAGATTTATTTATTAACTACCACTTGTAGTTTTAGGTTTAAACCTCCCTAACCTAATGAGTGTGATAACTTCATGATGTTTACACATCTCTAACAAAGGTTATGTGATCAGATACAGCTTATGAGGTTTAAGCCTTTCTAACCTAAGTTCTTTTTCCAGCAATGAAACATTATTGGAAAAGAATCTTCATTTCATATTGCTGTTGTTTGGGAAATTTCTGTAATCATTGCATGCTTGCATGTTCAAAAGAATAATATGGACTATAGAGACATGTTAGTCTTTTGCATATGAAAGTTTCTCTCTATTTTGCAGAAATCGGATTAAATGACAAAAGAAAAAAATGTTTCAGTTTGAAGTCTAATATTTTGAAATTTCATTAAAACAAAAACAAAGATAAATTATACATTGTTTTTCTACATTGAACTCTGCGTATGGATGCACATGGGATTAGGAGGGATACTAATGGGTTTGGTGTCAAGGTTACTATGATTAAGAAGAAAAAAGGTTTCTGCACAATAACTCAAGTTATCAACCATCTACAGTTACCTTATTTAGTGGATTTATTGCACTTGGATTCAAGGTCAAAGCTGAAAGTTCAAGGTACACGTGACTGAAACAAGAAAAATGGTTTCCATACAATTACAAGAACTCTCTGCCATCTTCAGTTACTAAACTTGGTGTGTGACTTACTCTAGGATAAGGAAGAATCCTGCCAATTTTAGTGTCAAAGGTCAATGAGACTGACTGCATTACATGAGTAAAAGTTTTCAGTGATCTGCACTTACTAAGCTTTGTGGAAGGCTTGGAGATTAGAAATGAAATTTATAAAATTCTGGAATCCAAACATCAGTGGACTAACTATCATGAAACATGGGCAGTGTTTTGGCCATCCAAAAATGTACATATTGAAGTAACAGTTTCTGTTGGAGTTTTTGCTGTAGAATTTTGGAACTGTGGAATGATGGGAAAACTTTGTACATGTTATGAGTATCATTTGTTAATGCATATATGTAGAAATTACAGTTCTTAGAAAATTTTTAACTCGTCAGGTCATCTCCCTCAAAATCTTCTTATCAGTAATGGGGTTTCATTAAAAAATATGCCTAGTTGGTCCTAAATAAAATGATGCTGATCTGACATCTTGTATAGCCAACATGGCAGCCATCTTAAAAATCGTGCTATTTCTACTCGTGCTCATATCAGCATGGGGTTTTGGGCCCCGCGTGGCTGAGTGGTCTATAGCACTCCTTGTTACGGATCACTGCTGTCTCACCTCTGTCTGTGTAGGTTCGAGTCTCTGGACCAGACAATGTGAGTATGTGAGAAAGCTTGCCATTAGCTTCTCATGGGTTGGTGGTTCTTTCCATTTTTTTTCAGGTTCTTCTTCCACTATTAATACTAGCTGCCGTGTATAGCCTATCTTGTGCTGAAAAATGGTGTTAAACCCTACAACAAGAACAAGAAACAACAGCATGGTGTTTTCACCAGAAGACTTGTGACAATGTCTAGTTGGTCCTGATTGAAAATTGTGCTGCCATGACATCCATTGTGGCCAACACAGTCACTGACCATATTGGAAAGTTTTTACCAGTACACCGTCTGAATCGATGTTCATATTAATATGGGTTTCCATGAGAAGACTTCTTATGATGTCTGGTTTGTCCTAAACAAAAAATGAGCTGATCTAACATCTGTTATTGTCACTCAGGAGCTGCCTTGAAAACCTTGTTGTTGTTACTCCTCTTGAATGGAAAGTCATATCAGTAATAGTTTTTCACTGAAAGACTTCTTATCGTATCAAGCTGATCTTAAATTAAAAGTGTTTTTATCTCATCTAAAATATTGCCACCATTGTGGCTATCTTGAAAGTCTTATCACTAATCCTCTTGGATGGAAAGTCATATCAACATTCCTTTTTCATGAGATGACATTGTTTGTATTAAATAAAATTGATATTAATGTAAAGCTGCAGTATGGACACACTGTTTCAGCCATCTTGGAAATCTTGTTATTGCTACTCCTTCTCAATGGATAGTCAAATCACCATGGTTTGTATCAGAAGACTAATTTTTATATCTAGTTTGTCCTGAATTAAAATGGTGCCAATTAAATCTCAAATATAGCCACCATATCAGGCCTCTTGACAGCCACAGTGTAGATATTTAAAATGTTGTCACAAATTCTCCTGAAGGGAAGGTCATGTCTAAATGGGGTTTTCACCTAAAAGTTCTCTAATAGTGTCTAGTTTACCCCTAATAAAATGCTGCCAATCTTACATTATGTATGGTCGCCATACTGGCTAATTTGAAAATGTTATTGCACAAGAATATCAGAGATGATTTCAACACTCAGCAGTAAAAAAGAGGAAATATCTCAACTTGAAATCCTGGACATTTCTTTTCAAACATTAGAGCATCATACCTGTTTAGGAACACTTGTTAGAGTCATTGTACATTTTGTTGTACAACTTGATGCATTGTACGAAAGAATCTTGCAAATACAACTTGTCTTGCAGTTTTGTATGGATCACTATCAGCAGTTAAAACTTCATCCACCTAACCTGACTTGGTACTTAAACATTTTGTTGGTCAAGTGTATTTTTGGATTCTTGGCTGACCAATATGACTGAAAGAAAGATGTTTTCTGCATAATAATTTTAATTCTTGACCACTTAATTTGTCCTGAACTTGTGCTGGGCTTGCAATTAAGGTATGGAAGAGACCTATTGAGTTGAGAGTTTCAAAGTCAAAGGTCAAGGTTATTGTGGCTCTTTTGTGGATTGCTTAAGGTAGCAATAAAGCAACCTGTGCATTCAGGAGTATAAAGGTAAAGAGGTCACAGTCATGCTGAGTTAAAGAGGAAAATAATGGTTTCTACACATTAAGTTTATTGTATTAAGTGCCTGAATATAGGACTATTAAAAATGGCTTTTATTGTGCCATTCATGGTACTCTTGTTGTTTTGAGTTATTGCTGTTTTTTTTCTATTCTTTGAACTGGATGGCCATCTTGAAAATCATTTTGTTGCTACATTTGCTAAAAGACTTTACAGGTTTCATTGTCTGAAAGATGTGCTTCCAGTATGACATCCAGTATGGCTGTCAAAGTGTCCATCTTGAAAACCTTGTCATTGCTATTCCTTCTCATGCTACTGAATTAAAATTTTATCTCTCTTGATTGTTTTGACTTATTCTATTGATAGTGTTGAACTGGTGTTTCACTGAAAGTCCTTTTATTAAATCTAGTTGGGTTTAAATGTTATTGATCTGGCATTCAGCATGACCACAATAGTGTTGTTGCTACTCCTTCTCAACAGATATGTTTTTCACTTTCCCAATGGGAGGTTAATGCATGGGGACTAAAAATAAACGTCATCCAATTAAGGATAAGCTATTTTTTCATGTGAGTCAATAGAAAATAGTGGAAACTTCAAATCTGAATACAAATAATTAACTTGTCTACTTTTTCAAAGCATTTAATACATACAAAGAAACATTGCCTATAATCAAAACCTTTGTTTAAGTTGGCTTTATCATTCTCATTCAGTGCAGTATTGTATAGTAACATGTTCTTCATCATGTCTCTTTCTTGTACTTCAGATGAATTAAGTTGTTCTACCTAGTGTACACTTTACCTATGCAAATTAACTTGCTGACATCAGAATTTGACATGACACATCACCCTCGCTATTGTCAGCCAGTTAAATAATCTTGGAAAGGTGGTTGCTTATCTATGATCACTTTAACTTTGAATTCCCTTATATTAATGGTGTGCCATGAGAATAGATTTAGCTCAGTTTTTAGCAGGACTGTTTACTGTTCATGCACATCTTGCATATTACATGCACATCTTGTGGTGGTCAAGAATTGTAGATGTCTCTTTTGTTGCTGGAAAAAATTGGGGGGGCTAAGATTGCTAAATAAATTGTGTTTTTCTAAACTATGACCTTGGGATTTGGGATTTCAAAACTGTTTGGCCATCTTGAATACTTCTCTTGGATAGATTCATGTAACATGATGTGGTTTTCACTAAAAAGATTTTGCATGATATGTGTTTGATGATTAACAGAAATGATGCTGATTCTGGTAGACCTCCACTATGGTTGCCATGGTGGCCATCTTCAAAATCTTCTAATTACCTCTTCATGTTGACAATCCTTTTCCACTAAATGGCTTCTTATTTGGTCCTGAATGAAAATGGTCATGATTAGACTGCCAATATGCCATCATGGTAGCATTCATGAAAATTACTACTTCAAAACAGTTGCAGTGACATAGTTTCACTGATAGACTTCTTCTAATAAGTAGTTAGTTTTAAATGAAAAGGGTGTCACTATTATCATTCACATGGTTGCCATGTTCTTAAAAAAATAACTACTTCTTGGTTGAGAAGTTGAAAGAATTTTCAAATATTTCTTAACAGATGGTCATGAAGGTTTTTGCTATCAGAATTTTTAAGATATCTAGTGTGTCCAAAATGAATATGGTGCTCATCAGATCTCCAATTTGGTGTCTTTGGTAGACATAATCTTGTTAGAGCTACTTCTGAATGCGGTTTTCACTATGGGACTTATGGCAATATATAGTTGGTCGCCAATGTAAATAAATGCTGCTGGTCATGCCTCATGTATAGCTGCCCTGGTAGCCAAGGTAACCTTGTTACAGAAACTTCATTTGAACAGATGATCATATGGACAGTTCTTTTTTTCTCATAAAGGACTTTTTAATTTGCCTAAAATATCATTGATTGATCAGATTGCCATCATGATGACCACTTAATAACTGTTTTTACAAGAAAATATTTACTAATCTACCATAAGTTTGCAAGAATATTGGCTGTACCAGTATTTTTTAAAAAAAAGTATTATTTGGGAAGCCTTTTAGAACTACCCGCTAACTCTTTATTGTGTTGCAGTTTATTGTGACAAATATTCCATTTAAAAAATATGCCTTCATAAGTGGTAGAAAAAATATCTGATTTAGGTACATTTTTATGACATTCTGTGATTAATGAAGTACATCAGTATGTAAGACATGAAATACTAACACCAGCCTTGATCATTTATATTCCCACCTATTATTTCTTGTGTCACCTGCATGACAAGCTTCAGGATGCAATGATTATGCATAGTAATGAACTGGTAGTAATTGTCAAGCCTGCCTTTGCAGAAAATTTTCAGTGTAATTACGTCAAGTGTCTGCAAGTTTATCCTTCTGTTTATTTGCAGATCTATCGATCAATTCACACACTAGAGTAATGTCACTGTTAAATTTTTTACATGTCGAATCATTTTATTTGTTTCTTGTATAAATCTTGAAGTGTGCAACATTAGTTTACAAAAGGTCTGTGGCAGGCATGACATGCAAGTCATGGTACACTTCTTGTGTCAGCTGGTATATTTTCTTTCAGGTTACTAATAATATATTTGGTATGGGGCAGTTATTTTTTCTGGACGGCAATGTTTTATTACATGGAAATCAATGTTTTATTACTTGACAACATGTGTTTTCTTCTTCCTGAGCATCAAATGCATAACCAGTAACTTGCGTTCTCATGTTTCAGCTAAAATGATGCGGTGGAATCAGGTAGAACACAACCGTGCAGCATCATTTAAATATGAATTAACAGACAGCCGAGAGACTTGTATTATTAGTGTTTTTCAGTATCATGACAGTTAACTTTAGCATACCTGCCAAAACACAGCATGTCACATGAAAAATGATTGTGAACTACTGATCACAACAAGAAGACTGTATTTGGAAAACACAAATTCCCAAAAATGTATCTATGACCATGGGAATAAAAGAATGGAGGCATATTTTCTATTGCTTCAAAGGAATATTCTTAGTTGTAGAGAGAAGTCATATTTTCTAAGGAATATTCCAACTTATTACTGGCTTGAACACAAGCAAAACCCATTTTTATCACACAGTTTATCAAGTAGAATGCACAGCAGGTGCCATTGTAATGACATCTTGTTGACAATCAAGACAAATGTACAGCATAAGTAGCTGGTAGAATGTGGTTAAGAACACTTGATTGGTACACTCATGAAGGAAATGAAAATCACCAAAACAATCAAGAAATAATATTTATCTCATGACTGTTATGTTATTTTTGTTAATTTACCAATATTATAATTTGTATATATGTAACACATGTAATAATACCTTATGACATAACAAATGAAGTCATGTTGTCATTCAAAGGAATAGGGTAATGGTCACAGTATCAGAATATATTTCCAAGTCATTTCACTATCCTATTATTTAATTTGGTTAAATCAGTATTTTTTTGTTATTCAATAAATAGAATCTCACAAAAGATAGAAATTATCAAGTCATTTCATAATTTGAGTTGAGTATTCATATAAGATCCTCCATGTATCAAATTATATTTGTACCTGAATGTGGACATTGAGAAATGAAATAAAACAAAATACATTAGGTACAGTAAAATTGAAAACGAAAGCACTGTCAGTAATAGAGTCAAAATCATCAAAAAAGAAGCATGCTTTAGAGGGTTCTGACATTTTTTTATTGTGTGAAGTTAATTTTAATTTTATTCAGGTATTGGAATCACTAATTAGTATACATGTACAATGCTTTTTTTTACTCATAAATTAAAATCTTGAAAGATGAGAGTGAATCCCCCACCACTACTGTCTTGAAAATTGGCAGGTATGCTACAGGGACATAAAAGCATAACTAACTTTTGTGGGTATGAACATAATTACAATGACCTGATTGCTATAACTTGTGAGCTTACATTTGCATGACCTGGCTTTTGATTTGTTTTTTGTATTTATTATCATACATTTGTCATCATTTGCAATGTCTAATTTCTGTGCCCAAACTGCTAGACTAAAGTCCAGTAGATTTTAAAATAATGTCTTCTGCCATGTAGGCCTTTCAGATAGTTACCATTTGCAATGATGCCAGTCTGCCCTATTTAATGATGCCAGTCTGCCCTATGTAATGATGCCAGTCTGCCCTATGTAATGATGCCAGTCTGTCATGTGTGATGTTGCCAATCTGTCATATGAAATTATGCCATTTTGACATATCAAATGATGCCAGTCTGCTGTTTTGTAATGATGCTAATGTGCCCTGTGCAATGATGCCAGTCTGACTTATGTAATGTTGCCTAAAACAAACAAACAAAAAATAATGTTTCAATTATTTATTCCAAACAATCACTGGAACTCATTAGACAGAATTTGACATAAAGCTTTTTTGGTGCTGGGCCCATTTGTACAAACTCACAGTCTACATCATATATGGGGTTGTTCACATATGATGTCACGCAGGTGGGTCAAAATTATGTGGTAAATTGGGTGTTGAAGAAATGTGATGTCACAATTAATATGAGTGTGGAATGCTTCTTTAAAAAATATTAGCAGAACAAAAAAGATTTTAGTGACCTGCATCTTTAGTTTGTTTTTATCTTCTTATAAATAACAACTCTCTCATGGATGACATATTATTTTTGAGTTATCTCAGATGAAATATTGGATAATTGTTAAAACCTTTAACTGGTTTAAACTGTTGTCATTTTCAGTTATGATATTCTTCATTTAATATAGTATAATACACACTTTAAAAACAAAATGTTGACTACATAAACTGCAGGCATACTTGTGATTAACCTTATAATTTAGAAAAGTAAAACAATAGAGTAACAGGTTATCACCATCCTGAAAACAGTCCAACGAGATCTAAGACACACGAGTTTAACAAGTTGAAAGATGGTATTCACTTTGCAGTGAACATTTAATCATTTAATATATTGGATGTGAAAACCCCCCCAACTGTAATTAGTTGAGTAGCGCCAATGTTGGTCCCTGTGTTGTGCTGGAATGCCATACATTAAAAGGACTAAATATATCAAATGTTAGCTTTTTTATTTCTTTTTATTGAAAACATTTTATTGACACCACTGAAGTGTTAGATTATAAATGGTTCTGTTAGTACAAAGAGTCTTTGAAGCTTGATGACATTAAAAAAAGCAGTCAACAAAAGACAGGATATGGGTAGAGAAGAACTTCAGCACAATAAAAGAGAGATATTTTCCTCCTCGTTTACCCCATGTTCAAACATGTGAAAGGCTAACAATTCCAGAGTGAGCAATAGATGAAGCCTTGCATAAATTTCTATCCTTATTTGTAATTCAAAGTCTCAAAACAGAAGACATACTATCTCGGTCAGCAAACACATTTCGGACAATTCCCTACAATCTGTATTGACCTTCACTTCAATCTGTGCTGAATGAGAGAATTTGCAAGATATTCCATGTGTAATTCAGTTTTCTGGTATGCTGTGCAGTCACTCAGTCCTTCGCAAATAAATAGCACTTTCATTGAAACGGATCAGACCAATGAGAGTCACTGCATGAAGGCAAAACAAAATGATGGTCATACTAACAAATGCTGAGAATGGAGACAGTGTGGTTAATTAAACACTATTTTACATAAAAGATTGTTTTCTCAACATAGTTAACTATTTACATTACATTTACTTTTCATTATTACAATTTTTTAGGGGGAAAGAATGGGTCCGGGTGTGTGTGATTTGTGATATCATATAGAGGGGGGGTCTGTGTTTTTGTGTTGAAGTGTGATTGGGGGGAGGGGAAGAGGGTATGACATCATGTGGATGACCTCTATGGCTTCTGTTAGTTAAATAAATCTTAAAGTACCAGTATGTTTTGATAGGTTGCATAGATATGCTGTGTGTGTCTTTAAAAGGTAATATTAGATGCACTGTATTTTGATGGTTTGCTTTGATCCAAGATGATCTTTTGGAATGAAAATATATATCCCTCCAAGTCTATGGCATGCTAAGTACTGTCTATTACTGATACACTTTTTCTATATTTAGCTTTATTGTCCCTTTGACCTTGAAAAGTGAGTCTAGCAATGAAAGAATCATTGATCATGCATAGTAATGAACTGGTAGTAATTGTCAAGCCTGAAATGCTCAAAATGTCTTGTGAACTTTTTAATCAGTTCTTTTAAAAGATAAAAGGAAAAATGACAATACATTTTAAATTCAGATTACTTGTTTTAAAGTGATTTGGAATTGATTGGTGATCATAAAAAAAGAAACATGATTATCAGTATCTCAGTCTATATGACCCAAACCTCTAAGCTGTTATTCTCACTTTCATTTCTCCATTGTTTGCTGTTAGCTTGCAGGTGGTGGTTAAAAAAAAATTTTTAAAAACACTTCAATGCCTAGTTACAGATTTGTTTATAGACATGGTCTGTTTGACTGTTTACATCTACTTAATACATGTGCTGAATTTTAAATTATGCTGAAATGAAGATGTATTGCTAAATGTATATAAAAAATGAAAGTTGTGTTGGAAGAATTTCACAATTCTGTATATTGAGATATATTAATAGAATTCTTAAACAGTGGAATTGTTTGCACCTTATTAACATGAAAGCAAAGACAAAACATCTAATATACTCTTTGTCAAACAACTTGCGATCTTTAACAGTGTCTCATCTAATCAATGAAATTAGTTTTTGCCTTTTTTTACTTATCTGGTATGTACTAAAATATTTTTCAATGCATGCTTCATGGCCTAGGAGATTTTTTGGGGTTACCAGAAAGGGATTCACTATCTTTCTGTGTCCTGCATAAATGCTACCAGATTTGGTTTGGTATGGAGTTTTATGTTACATCAATCTTTTAGGGTTACATGATGCTGAGGCAAGAAGAGAAATGTTTCTCTTGATTGAGAATTTGCCACAATGAATCCAGTATTGGGAATCAAACCAGCACGCTTCTATCCACAAGTATGATACCTGCTGAGTCACCATGGCAACAAACAATACAGACATTGATCAGATACTGTTTAGTAATGTGAGATCTGGGTCTACATCATTTGAAGTTAGGCAACACATGATATTACTAATATATAATCTATATAGCTAATCACTATTTGCTGTGATGCTTTTCATATGTTTACTTATCTGCAATTACTGGACTGCTATTTGTGGATATTTCATAACTTGGTAAGTTTTATCTTCAGGTATCTGGTCAGTTTTGCTGATTAATGCAAAGTTTTTGATAATAACCTCTAGATACTCTTCATTCAAATAATATGCTTTACATTCACAAGGCAAAAGAATTGTGTGGTCTTGAATGGCTGCTCTATTTTAATATTTTTAATTTAGAGAACAACAACACTGATTAGTTTAGCATTGCACATTTCTATGTTGTGGCTTCGAGGGATTTCAGTCTCTCCACGCATATGGCATATTGTCTGTTCCATCAAATTGCCATCTCTTGCTATTATTAATCATTCTGAACAGATTTTCATCTCACATAGTTTTTTCACTAAAAACATTTTATGATGTCTAGTTGGTTCTACATAGAATCTTATATCTATCTGTTGACTAATACAGCCACCACAATAAACTTCTTGAAAATACTGTCATGGCTACTTTATATTGGATCAAGGGAGCATTTTACCTAAAAGACTTATTATATCTAAGTTGTCCTAATTGAAAATGGTTCCATCTGGCATCCAATTTGGCCCCCATGATGGCAAAGTAATAAATCTTATTGCAGATTCTCTTAAACAGATGCCATATCAAGATGGCATTTTAGTTAAAAGACCTCTCATTGTATATAGTTTCACTGTTGCCATGGCAAACCATGTTGTAGCTATTTATACAGAAGGGAAAACAATAACAGCATGAGATTTTCACTTTAAGACTGCGTTAGATATGTAGTTATTTCATATTCAGTGGCAATGTCTCTGCTGATAAATTTCAATCCATTATGATGTGATGTCGACTCTATCTGCTACTGTTAATAAGATGAGCATCTATCAGTTTTATCTTTATTCATTAAAACTTACTTATTACACATAAGTTTCTTGAAACATAGCATAATGGTCTATTCATATAAAAACTGCCTCTCATAAAAATTGATATTCCCCTATTGCACAACTGGATGGCATGGTCACCTTCTGCATGAACATCCATGAGAAATCACTTTTAGATTTTCTTCTATTAAAATGATGCTGATCCAACCATGATGGCCATTCAGACATTTTTTTGTGTGACAACTTGTCCAATTCTGATGGTCATAGCAACATAGGTTTTTTCTTTCTTCATAAACACAATAGTGGGATGTTGCTGGTTCTGATTTCAAATGGTTTTCGTCTGCCCTTCAACATGACACCATAGTGGCCATCTTGAATATATTATTATCACTAATTCTTTTGAATGAATTGTGTTTGAGTTTTTGCTAAAACACTTCTTGCAATATTTGATTGGTTCTGAATGAAAATGGTATAGATACAATTAATTCACCTTGTGGTCAAGTCTAAGGCCATTACATGCATGTTTTCTACTTTATTGGGGTTAGGAACACAGTGACTTGTGCACATACAAATGAATTTGACCAGAATTTGTATTTGATAATCAGCACTCTGACATTGATTTTAATGTCAAAGGTTTTGACCCAGGGATTTTAGACATACAGGTTTTTGAGTAAATTAACACAAACTTGTTTGAAAGAATGAAACCCAGTTTGTAGATATGTAAATGATATTTTAATAGTGCCAGTTAAGTAATTTTTTATTTATTCCTAAAAACATTTTAATTATAGATTTAATCAAACCAAGCTTGTCTGAGACAGATGCAATGACCATTATATCCCTGATTTCAGACATAATAACTATACTGACAGGCATCTGCTTAAAAAGTGTTAACTTGGACATGTAAGAAATTATTTATTACTGCATTTTGTATGTTTTTTCTCAAGAGTATCAGGGGTGTTTCAAAAGTTGAGAGACTGAAAATTCGATAAAAACAGACTAAGTGTGGATTTCTGGAAATTCTTTTTGACGAGTACAGTATCCATCCCTTTGAGGGATTGTCTTTTTTCTCACTTTTTTTAGCATATAGCAAGAGATAAGTGGTGACATTGTCAGTGTTAAAAGTTCATCAATATTTTATGTTTAATTATTTTACAAAGTTAAAATACTTCATTGCTCTGTTTTGTAAGTAAGGTTTAAATGAAATTTGTATTGGTGAAAGGCAGGAGTCATTAGATCCAGTTCAGTGCCAATATTATATACATATATACATATCAACACTTTTCTTATTGGCTGGGACTCCGGTTATTTTCCTGGCTACTTTTACTTTACAACCAGTTACTTTAAAGAAAAACCTGTATCCCTATGGTGGAGGTACCTCCCCCTTGCCTACTTTGGCAGCTCACCCTCCAACTTTACTGGTAAATCTCCCGGAAGGCCTGACACACACATTAACAGACAGACACAATGAAAAATATTTAAAGTATTTACAGCTTTATTTTAACTGGTTTCTATGTCATATTTTGGGGGGTAAAATTCCTGTTTCTTTTCCAACTGTTTTGTCTATTTGCATGCTAATCTGTCATCTGTTTCAAAATGAATGATTGTGCTTAGAATACTGTATGCACATTTAACTTTATTGTTCCTTGTTAAATGTTGTGACTTCACTTTTATTTTTGCTTCACATTTTGTTAGTAAGATACATGTAGACTATTAAAAAGTAGCTAAAGCTAATTGAGCTACCATCATTAAATAATGAATTTATTATTATTATTATTATTATGATTATTATTAATGTAGCTAACACAAATATGTAGTATTTGTATGCTTTATTTAAGTTTTAAAAAAGCATTATTAACTTGTACCCTTTAAACTATTTCTTTGTATCCATCATTTGTTACATCCCTATTCAAATTCATATTTGACTGGTTATGCTAAATCGCTTTTCACTAACTATAATTTATTAAATTTCTTGTAGCTGTGTTTGTACTATGTTTTGAGGCCCTGGGTGAGTGAGTGGTCTTAATATTGCCTTAATCCATGTGGGTTTGAATCCTGGGTTCAATCAATATTGGTTATGTGAAAAAGCTTGTCAGTATCTTCCCATGGGTCAATAGTTCTTATGCAAGTTTTCCTCAGGTTCTTCCTGCACCAGTTATACTGGCTGCCATGTATAGCCTATCTGGCACTGAAAAATGGTGTTAAACCCCAAAGCAGAAACAACTAACAATGTTTTAAGGTGTATTGCAATTATGCATGAAAGAAGTAATCTGTGCTTAAAGGTGATTTGTCAAATTTGAAAAGTCAGTACTGAAATGTCTCTCAATGATTCATTTTTGCACCTTATAATATGTGATTCTGAACATTTGTTGTTAATTGTGCAGAATGTCAGTAATTTAGACCCAGCTGAGTTGAAACTGTATTTGACCACAGTCCTGATTGCATGGAGTGTGCATTGGCTTTGTCTGACAAGTAGCTTGCCTTAGTTTTATTTCACATAATCAGTAAAGCCTAGATCAAATGTTTTGACAGAATTGGTAATATTTTCTTCTTAGACATAAGCTGGTGAACATTATCAGCTCCATTCAATCTTTCAGTTGATGCCACTAAAATACCTGTGAGTTCATTAGTACTTTAAAGACTGGACTATTGTAACTCAATTCTGTCTGGTTCATCTCACTATCTACACCAGAAATTTCAAAAAAAGTTTAAAACATAGCTGCTTGGATCATCTTTAGAGTACCATGATTAGAGCACACCTCCCCACTGCTCTGTACTCTATGCTGGGTATCCATTTGATCCAGAATCAAACACAATTTGTTCTCTGTGCTATGTTTCACTGATAGACTACAGTCCAATATACCTATACCTCATCCATGTGTACACACAAGCAAGATACTTACGCTCCTCTTCTGACAATCGTATACTCATTATTCCCACTATGAAAATGAAATCATATGGACAACGTTCTTTTGCATACCAGAGCCCAGCAATGTGGAATGAATTGCCCACTGAACTTAGACACAATTACACAGTGATCCCATTCAAGAGTGCTCTTAAAACTCACCTGTTTCAACTTTAAGATCAAACTTAAAGACCTAATAGTTTCCTACCTTAAATATATTCAGCATGTTTTATGTTTTCTAATTTCATGGTGGTTTTTTTTTTTGTAATCATGTCATTATATATGGGCTTTTATGTTAAAGGTGTTGTAAAGCGCTTAGAGCTTCTAGAGATTAGGCACCATGCAAAGTCCTCATTATTATTATTATTATTATTATTATTATTATTGCAATGATATCTTTTTCAGATGAGAAAATGTTCACATTTCTTAATCTTTTGATTAATAATAATTGGTAGGTAATAATGCAGCTAATAATTTTTATAAAGAGAAAATGTTTGATTGTTAGGAAGAAAGATTTTTATATAAATCTTTTGCTTCATTTATTTTCTATTTTTTGAGTGTGAAGAAAATTTAAAATAAATATTAGCAGTTGTGTTCATTAATATTCTAGATGTTTATGTGTAAATTATTTTTAGAAACTTTTGCTTGTTCCCATATTGATCCCATCTGATATAATTTTATGTTATTTAGCTTCCAGTTCAATTAGGGATAAAGGGCCCTGAGTGATCTAAAGTGTTCACCGTTATGGATCACTGCCATCTCACCTCTGTCTGCGTGGGATTTAGTCTTGGGTTCAGCCAGTAGCTTCTTGTGGGTTGGTGGTTCTTTCCGGTATTTTTCCGGGTTCTTCCTCCACCATTTATGCTAGCCCCATATATAGCATTTCTTGTGCTGAAAAATGGTATTAAACCCTATTAAGAACAACATCAATTAGAGATAAAGCCATGATGCCCAGATTTAGTTTGCAGCCATTTTCCAGTATGATTTGTAGCATTTTTGCAATGCTTTTATGTGCACTAAGGTGACTTTGCTTAGATAGCTAGTCAGTTACCTTATGTCTGATGTGTGATTCCATTAGAAATTCACATTGATAATGTTGTATTGCTTTACAATTAAAGACTTTTAATGGTGAAAATATTATATTATTGTACTTACTGTAGATATAATTATTTTGTGTCTAAACTGCTTTATATTTCTCATACAGGTGTGGATTGGAAGTCTCTGACAATCCCTGCATCACTCCCCATCACAACAGACTACTTTCCTGAGAAAAGGAGTCTACAGACTGACTATGTAGTCTCTGACTACAGTCTCTTACCTGATGACATCAGCAGTGATTACTTCATGAAGTAGGTAGTATGAATTTTAAGAACTGAAGGAAACTATTAAGTAGCAATTATTTTTGGAATAGGTTCCAATAACAGGGGAAGAAAGTGCACTTGTATGAAAAAATACATGGCACTTTATACCTTGGAGTTATATGAAAAAATAAAGGGCAAAAACATTCATAACAATAAAGACTTGGTAACATGTTTTTAATCCTTGTATGCTTCAAATGAAGGAGGGGCAGGTCCTTATTAAATGTTTTTGATAATTATTTATCATTATTCTTTATTTTAATGACCTGATTTAGTTGATTGATTGTCTATAGGCATCACAGTAGTCCACAATAATCCACAATAATGTGCTGCTTCACAAGTGTGACATTTATAGTTTTGATTAGAGACAATTAACGGTAATATCTGAATTATGATTAGCAGCCAGAATCTAGTATTCTTCACTTATTATAGAAAATGTTAAAGAGCTTGTAGGAATTTGTAAATTCAAAAAGGAAGCTTGCAACAAAACAAACTCGTCATTGTTGCATATTTTGTAAAATGGATTAAGGATTATGGGGCCAAATTAAAATTAAATTAAAATTAAATTAAATTATGGGGCCAAATTAAAATTAAATTAAAATTAAATTAAATTATGGGGCCAAATTAAAATTAAATTAAAATTAAATTAAATTATGGGGCCAAATTAAAATTAAATTAAAATTAAATTAAAATTAAATTAAATTATGGGGCCAAATTAAAATTAAATTTAAATTAAATTAAATTATGGGGCCAAATTAAAATTAAATTAAAATTAAATTAAATTATGGGGCCAAATTAAAAGGTTTGTGTGGTTCTGATTACCTGACCAACTCAATTTTTCCCTGCTAACACTACATTTGAGTGTAGGGGATTGAAGAAGAACAATAAAGAAATTGGAGAAGAAGAAAAATAAACAAAGGGATTTAACTATTTACAAAGTTATATTTAGGATGTAAACAATACCTATTTTCTTGTTTATTTGTCATTCTTCATATAAATCTATGGCCCCACCACCAATTCAATGACTAACCTACCTAGTTTAGACCCTAATTTTTTTTTTTATTATAATCAAATCCACACACATTTTTCAATATGGCAGCACCAATTGGTCAGATTTTTACTTGATGTGAATTCAGAATTAAACACAGGAGAAAAAAATAACATCTGTAGTTGTTTACTGGTAAGTATATTGCTTTTATTTTCTTGTAATTCTGAGTAACCCACATTTATATTATGTTTTGTGTTGCCTGTAGTATGATCAAATTTGCAGAAACTTGGCAAAACATTTATATGTCAAAAAATGTATATTACATCAGTATCAGAGAGTAACAATATAGATAAGTTTCACTTTATAAATGGTATAGGTTAAATATATCATCCTGGAAATATTCAGAACTCATAAAACTAGAAAACATTATTAATCATACCAGCAGTGAAAGGATTAAGTTACTTTGGCTTTTTAAACAATCATAAAAAAGAAATGCTGCTTGGCACCATTTTCTATAAGGTGTTGTGGGTATAATTCAAACTCAGTATTTGAATGGTTGATGAAAAAAATCAATGAATAATTTTAAAGTGATAACAGAATACCATACATGACTGTTCTGTTAAAGAAATTTGATAAATTTATAATGGCTTTTTCTTACAGATCCTTGTCATTTGCTTTAGGTTTTCTAACACCAAAACTGAAATTGCTGTATCTGACCAACGTAATGAAATATTACAGTTAATGTCAGAGAGTATCTTTGACTCATGTGTTAAAGGTAAAGGTTTCTGAGGCAAAAACATCACTCTGGTGTTGGCAGAGTTATCTTTATAAACAGTTGTTAAGGTTTCGGTCAGGTTTTTTCCTTAGACCCTAAGTCTTGAAGAAAAATCAGTAAGCACTTGGATAAATTGAATGACTTAAACATTCTGTCAGATTCAAATATACACTGCAGTTGTCCCCATTTTTCTCTCTCTCTGTATTTCAGTCCCCCAGTAACAGAAGATGAGAAAGTATATAGAAAAGTTCCATTGAACACATATGATGTCTTCAAGGAGCTAGTATCACAAAGACTTGCACAGGTAGGTGCCTTGATGTATTAAAAAGACTGGTCTTTTTTATCCATGATACGCAGAGTGGTATGGACTTGTACATATCATACCTGACAAACTCCCAAAGTCCAGAGGACCAGCCTAATGTATATCATATTTGTTAACTCCCAGACAGTATTGGTGGGGGTGGAGTGTGTGTGACTCAAAAAAGTGTTTTGAGTGTGTTGGGTGTGGGGCTGTACACATGATCCAAAAAACAGTAGTGTACAAGTTTTCTACTCGTATAAGGCTACAGAAAATGCTTGCAAATTCAAACTCAATACATGAAAAGAAAACATTTACTGTGAAACATTAAATAGGCTTTTAATCAGAAATGGTTCATAGAGTTAGCATCGACATACAAATCATTTGTTCCATATCTTTATTATTGAAGGATGGGATATACAGTGATTACAAAAAACATGACATAAAAAGCAGTAGGATTGAGTTGACTTAATCTGGCAAAGTAAATTACATATACATGACATAAAAATCAGTGGGATTGAGTTGACTTAATCTGGCAAAGTAAATTACATATACATGGCATAAAAATCAGTGGGATTGAGTTGACTTAATCTGGCAAAGTAAATTACATATACATGACATAAAAAGCAGCAGGATTGAGTTGACTTAATCTGGCAAATTAAATTACATATACATGGCATAAAAAAGCAGTAGGATTAAGTAGACTTAATCTGGCAAAGTAAATTACATATACATGACATAAAAAGCAGTGGGATTGAGTTGACTTAATCTGGCAAAGTAAATTACATATACATGACAAAAAGCAGTGGGATTGAGTTGAGTTAATCTGGCAAAGTAAATTACATTTTTATTTCATAAACTATTTGATCCTATCTGAAAAGCAATTCATGTCTAATTCAGCATCAGCAGGTTTATCATTGTTGTCATGGAAATAAAGAGAAATAACACAATGGCATCTGGTCAGATTACTTTATCAAAGTCTGAAATGTAAGGCAGTTTCTATTGTAACTCACAATCAAGTGTCACATGTCATGATGGAAATCTTATATTTTCACACATCAAAATATAAGGATATATTTTTCACATGAGAAAATATAAGGATATATTTCTCACCTGTGAAAATATAGCAATAAAAAGATTTAGTTTACCAACAAATCTATTTATTTCACTTCAGTATATAATAAAATAACTTATTTTTACATCTAATTAATATCATTTGTTTATCATATGGTACTTACAAGTTTGAAAGTATCTACTAAGTTTAAACTATTTTTTTCAGTTTTAAGGGGTTCATTGTAGCAATTATTGATTTTACCAGGGTTGGCATGATGGCATAGCTTGACAGATAGATTAGCTCAGCAATTTTTTTTTACTCGCCTGACCTTGAGGGCCTTTGTCTTTCATGTTCCATTCATCAGCAATTGCTATTTTTAGCTTCTCAGAAAACTGCAAGAGCAGACTGACTTCACAGTGCAGACTGAATATTTGTTCCTCAGTAATTTGATGGCTAGAAAAAATAGAACATGATCCCAGTCTGATGCATTAGTCAAATACAAATTATGGAATAGCTTCCTCTTTTCCTTGGACTTGCATGCTAATTCACATCTTAGGATGCTCTGCAAAATATAACTTTGTCTTTTGGCCTCTTTTCAGCAAAATAAATCCTTTTTGCTGTTTTAGTCATTTTCTCCCAATGCCATTACAGTCAACTCCATATATATGCATTGCCTTGGGACTGGACCCAAGCTATGCAATTATTAAACAGAGTATGCATTTAAGCAGATTTCATGTATATTTACAATGTACTTGTAAAATGGAAAATCATACAATAAAGCTCATATGCTATATAAACGTTCAGTATATGAAACATCTACATTATAATTTAATTTAATTCCACAATACTTGTAAATTCAGATAAACACTGTTATTGCTGAAATTATTATTGACTGTGTGGACTGCTCTTTGGTAGCAAAATAGTATATTGGTTGCTACTTAATTTTGTTCCCAGTAAAGTAATAAATTTACATAAAAAGAAAGATATTAATGTCCTTGCAAAAAGTTTGCAAGTTACTTGGTAAAAATATCCGTAATTGATTTTTGAACACAGTTGTTGCAGCCAATCTGGTGGACAATAGTCTGCAAGTTATAAAAACCGTTATACGATTATCATCTATTTACTTCCAGAAACTTTTTTTATTTAACTTCTTTATCACTTCCACATGATCTTCTTATGATAATGTCTTATATGTGCGCTGTGACATTTTAGATTTTAATAACACCTTAGCTGATGAGTGCAAAGGTTAGCCAGGGCAGCAGTCTAGAATTTTCTATGATCTTTGGGATAGCAGTCTATACATATGCAGCCTTGACCTCTGCTTTAGATGTCTGGACCATGTTTTTTCAATTAAGTGGTGTCAAATACATATAAAGTCAATGATTGAGACTAGCAAATTGTATGCAATTAAATGATTTATGCATTTATCTAATATTGATTACTATGCATATTAATGAAAGAAAAACAAGACAATACGTTCACTGTGCACTTAAGCAATCTATGGAATTAAGTGATATGCATTTAATTGGAGCGGACAGCAGAAGGAAGGAAGGAAGGTCCTGCTTCTTCATCTCAAGATAATCCCATCCATTTCCAGGAGAGGTCTCAGTCACTTCCTGTCTTAAGGCAGTCCACTCTATTGAGGGAAAGGGAGTGGTTCAGACATTGCCAAAATGCCTCAGATCACTGACACTTGAACCAATGCTGTCAGCTCTTTTGAGGAAGATGTCCTTGGCTCCACTCATTGGTTGGAACTTGTCAGTGTCTCATTGGTGTAAGTTGCAACATCCCAACAGTAGGGAAGAGAAGTACTCTTGCTCCTTACTCTGACTAGTCACCCACTGAACTGGGCACTGAACTTTGAGCAACTGGACACTGCATTTTGATTGACAGTTTGGGAACACAATTATGTCAATGCACCCCTTGCTCCATGTTACCGTTTGAACTCTTTTTAGATAGGGGATTGTCTTTTGCTTACCCAATTAGGAAAGGGGACCTCATTCCCATTTGTGGACCCCCATTTCTTTTCATCAGTACAACTGGTTTATCTAGGTGTACTTCAGAAATCTGGGTTTCTGTTCCTGGATCTTTTGATGTTGAAAGATGGCATTGTGTCTTGTCAATCTTTCTACCATGAACCAATTTCTTCATTAATGCAATAAAGTTGTGACTGGACTGTCTTATTGCATCTTCAGGATCCAATCTCACATCCCCATCTTCCCGGCCTGCAGGAAATACCTCAGGGTTTTGAGTGGGTGATAGATATTTCAGTTTTGATCTCTTCCATTCAGCTTCACCAATGCTGCAAGAGCTTTAACCAGGGTGATGTGGATAATGGTTGTTCAGTTTAGGTCTTTAGGGATCCCCATATTTGTATATTTGTATATAGATGAAGTGGTTTGATTTTGGTGCCATTACTCCAATTTTTTATTTTTTTAAAACATTTTGGACATATGGAACCAAAAATCTCATGAAGTAGACAAATGCAATTTGGCAGGCATTGTATTCATATCGAAATGACTGTCTTAGATTTCAAGTTGTTTTTGCAATTTATCATGTTTCTCACATTTCTGAAATTTTTCAATGTAGCCTTATGTGATGAAGACATCCATGTACATTTTTTATGCCATTATAGCAGTTTTGCAAATTTTTTTAAAATTTCTGGCCTTTTTTGTCTGCAGTGGGGCATATGTGTCTTTCAATCACAGATCTAGTATTGATCAGTTACTGAAGATACAAAATTCTGTATTTGAGCACAAGATTGCATGTTATGTTGAAAAATTGACAATAGTGGTTTATGCATTAATCATCATGAATTCTTTATCATGTTTCTTTTTGGATTATAAGAACATGGTCATATTTGGAAAATATTCAAGTGTTTAATTTTTACTTCATTATCATGCCTGTCATATTTCTTTGCCAAGACGTGAGTGTGGATGGGGTTTCTCAGGCACTGTGGTGGTGGCATTCATGTTCTAGGATCAAATTTCATGTTCTGTTTCAAATATTGTATTTTCAATCTCAGGGATTTCAGATGATTTTGATGCCTAACACTTCAGCTGCAAGTAGCAACACTTTCAGTACAGTAGGCTATATAAGCAGTGCTAACCAGCTAAGTTCCAGTCCACAACCATCAGGCCTTGTAAGGGGTATGCCAGTAGCAGAACAAACAGTGAGTAGTAATACCGACCAATAGGAACATTAACCTGCTTAATTAAGTGAGTTATCATTTAGGCTATTTGGTCTGATCAGAGAAAGATGAAGCAGAAGATTCTGCTCCATGTAAATGTGTTTGTTTATTTAACTCTGCATCAAAATAAGGCCTCAATCAGCAATTAGTGCCAATTTTTTCCCATGAGATCAAGATGTTTAGCATATGTGATAAAGCAGAAAATATTTTTTTCTGTATCCTGAATTAGGTACCGTATTGGATATTTAGGAAACTCAGTATATTCCAGTCTTACAATTGGTGCTATTTAACTAAATTAATCCACTAAAATTCATGCCATATATTCAAAATTTAATATTACATGCTTTCCCCCTTGAAGCAGACTAGTCAGATGCAAGATCAGACAAATCAACTGCATAATGAGACAAGTCAATTGCAGGATGAGACAAGTCAGATGCAAGATCAGACAAGTTAAATGTATTATCAGACAAGTCAAACACAAGATCAGACAGGTCAAATGTATTATCAGACAAGTCAAATGTATTATCAGACAAATCAAATGCATGATGAGACAAATCAAATGCAATATGAGACAAGTCAGATGCAAGATCAGACAAGTCAAATGCATGATCAGACAAGTCAAATGTATTATAAGACAAGTCAAAAGCAAGATCAGACAATTAAAATGCAAGATCTCAGTGATTCATTAGTTAACATCGAGTGTTTGATAATGCTTGTCTAGCACCTATATTGTATGAAAGAATGAACTGTTGATATAACTGTTACTCGCAGAAGTAAATTTTAGTCATAACATTGAGATACATGTCAATGTCTTAATGTCCACAGAACAATACTAAAATTAGGAAGATTAATAAATTGATATTTCAGTGTAAAATATAAATTTATTCTCGCTACTTCCCAACTTGCAGGAGATGTACTACCTTAGCATTGGTAGGATATTTCATCAAGTATCCCTTGTAAACAGGACCATCACTGTGACACGCTTCAGACCCAGGTAAGCTTCACTTTACATGACATTATTTTTTACAAAATTATTGAATGACCTCTCCAGAAAAATAAATGTGTTCTTTTAGTATTGCTTTTCTAACTGCACACCATTCTTTTCTCTGTCATTCCAAGACATTGAATGCTCAAATAATGCTTCAAGGTTGTTCAATTTATTCATATATAGGAAAGGCAGTTTGGTAGACCAAAAACATATGGAATGGCCTGTTCATTGTCTGAAGTCCATTTGTCCACTTGCACAAATTTGTTATTGCTACACCTCACAAACTATTTGGAGAATTGCCATGAAACTTTTCATGCATTTTCATCACAAGGACCTATTTGGTCTTTTATGAAAATGGTGCTGCTCAAATACCCATTATAGCAACCACAGCAGCCATCTTAAAAATCTTGTTCTTACTACTCATCCTGAAGGGATGATCATATCAACATGTGGTTTTTACTAAAGGAATTCTTATGATGCCTAGTTGGTTCTAAATGAAAATATTGCTGGTCTGATGTCCATTATTGCCACAACAGTAACCATATTGAAAATCTTTTTATCACTAAACCACCAGAATAACAAGTCATATCAACATTGATTTTCACACAGAGACTTCTTATAATGTCTAGAAAGGCCAAAATGAAAATAGTTCTGCATGTATATCCACTATCACCACCACAGCAGCCATTTTGAACAATATGTTATTGCTACTTCTTCGGAATGGATAGTCATATCAATATTGGGTTTTCACTTGAAGACAGATTATGTAGGTCCTAATTGAAAACCTTGATATCCAATATGACTACCATGGCAGCCATTTTGAAAATCTTGTTATTGCTACTCCACCTGAATTTAAAGTCATATTAATATATTAGCACTGAGTTTTACAAAAATACTTCTTATGACATCTAGTCAATACTACTGAATTGAAATTTGTATCAACAATGGTGCTGATCTGACATTTAGTGTGGCTACCTTGGCAGCACTATTCAAAATCTAGTCATTGCTACTCTTCTTGAATTGAAATTTATATTGACACGTTTTTTTTGTACCAGATGACTTCTTATGACATCTAGTTGGTATTAAATGAAAATGGTGCTGAACAGACAGTATGGCTGGCTACCACAACAAACATCTGGAAGATCAGCATCGTGTTTTTACTGTAAAATTTCATCTGCTGCCCAGTTGGTCTTAAAAAAATCAAGTACTGATTTAATATCTAATATGACAGCCACAACTGCCATCTTCGGCTATTCTGATGGTAGGATTTGAATCCACATATTTCTGGTAGCAAGACAGGATGCTAACCACTAAGCCTCTACAACTTTGATTCCATTATCCCCAAGCCTAAAGGCATGTCAGCACAATGATGGTTATATGGTGCTGATTAAAAGTAAGCAGAAGAAATTTAAAAATAAAGTATTGCTAAGAATACATGTTGGAAGATGAGGCCTTTCCTAAAAATGAAAAGTACTAAAAGATAAAAAGGTAAAGATATTCCATAAAATCTAAAACTAAATGATTTGATTTAAAACTAAATGATGAGAAATGAATGATTTGGAGATGATCTTTTTGGTACAGTGGATGAAACATTTTATGACAACATAGCACAGAACTGACATAGAAATTATTTGTGTGTGTGTGTGTGTGTTAGTTATAAAGGCACTTTTTTCACGTTATTCGCCATATTGTGCAAAGGAATTTGGAGTTAGGTCCCATTCCTAAGCACTCACTGAGGCAGCAGACACTTGTTCACATCTGGGCAAGCATCAAACATGCAACCCTTGGATAATGCACCTGACAATTTTAGTCATTTCTTACAGTGATCCTTTTTATACTTGATAAGATCAAATTTTTTATTAACACTGAGCTACAAAATTAGCTGTAGTAACACGTATTCAGCAACTTTAGATACAGATCACAAGCCAGAACTTAAGTTACATAAATAATTGATCAACTTAATAAACAAGAAAGATTAACCAATGTGCATAGGTAAACAGATAACACGACCTAACTGGTATGTTTGGCTTTTCAGGGCTTGAAATTAGCGGTAGTCCGCTAGCCCGAGGTTAGTAGATTTCCCGTCGGACTAGTAACTTTCATAATGTTAATAGTCCGACGGGCTAGTAAGTTTCTGGTTATCAACAGTCAACGTTTGTTTACTCAATACCCTTATAAAGACGTAACTTCGGCCGATGTTCTTTAGAATCAACGCAGTGACCATTGTAAACACAGTCATAAAATATTAAACATGTGAAGATGAAGTCAATTTCTGCCTTGGAAATGTGTTTCTATTACAAGAAGCCATCTGATTATGTGCGTTTTACTTAACAGCGCCAATTTAGGTCCCGTCATTAACAACGGAGTTTGGAAATTGATCGTATTAATCTGATAGCGAATTAAATGGTATCACGTTTATTCAATCGACCACGGTAACAGATTACGAAACATTACACCACACAAAAGAACATAGCATCAACTATTCAAAGAAATTAGTTTACATGTTTGTTTCTTGAAGGTATTTTTTTTGCTTGCTCCGAGTCACAAACTGGTAACTCATATTTTACGTTTGCATCAAAATAATTAGAAGATTTAGATCAATTTATTATAACATTACTGACACATCATTTTCCAAGCAACTACTTTTTCTATGATAATAAGAATAGCTTTTATTTCCCCCCCCCCCCCCAAAAATAAACAATTAAACAAAAATAATTAAATACACGTGGAGATATCCAGCATTTGATGGGAATTAAAATCTCACATGGGCATCTAAGATTGAAAATATTCACGCTTATTATTAATTTCAACAATACACTGACGTTCGATTAATTAGGAACAATTACCAAACATATGTTATTAATGATGATACCGTAATTGGAGCTGTTAAATACCACAGGTGTTCGATGCACACTTCATGTGAAGGGAGAAAAAAATCTAAACAAACAAATCAGAGTGACAAAAATACCTTAGAAAAATATCTAAGGAATATTTTTGGTATTTTTGTCGCTATGTATGATTTTGTTCCTTTTGATTATTGTTTTCTTTTTCATTCACATCAAGCTCACGTCGAGCACCGGAGTTAAATACAACGCGCCGAGTCAGATGGCTTCGTTTGATGGGATCACACATTTTCCAAGTTGAAACTAACATTATCTTTTGATGTTAATATTTTATAAGTGTTTACTTTAGCCACTGCTTTGATTGTGCAGAACATCCGCTGAAGTCAAGTCTTTATTAAGGAGAAGCCATTTGATGGAAGGAGGGGGGGGCAAAGGCACGTGCTTTTAAACGGGTTTCTTGCTCGGATTTTTTTCTATGTAAAAGACAGTCATTCCTTTTCTTACTTCAAATAATTCGCGTCAGTTATACTGTAACATCTCATATTTTAAAACGAGGCACAATTCCCGCCTTATAACGAGGACACTTATAAAGTGTGGACCACTGATGAAGGTTAGGGAATAGTTTTCTTTGAAAACTAAAATATATTGAAAATTTTAAATGTTCTAAAATTCTAAATTTAAAAAAAAAAAAACTTATTTACTGATATATATATATATATATATATATATATATATATATATATATATATATATATATATATATATATATATATATATATATATATATATATATATATATATATATATATATATATATATATATATATATATATATATATATATATATATATATATATAAGGGGAAAGTACACATGAGGACGCCATGGGGCTAAATCACACGCGAAGTGAGCAGGCCTGTGGCAGAGTTTGGAAAAAATCACTCATAAATAAAATTTTATAATTATTATACTAATGCATCACTATTTTTCTATTTCTCTGGATACTATATCCATACTTGATATGCCATGTCTATCTCCTGTAATAGACATTACAGGCCGGCTTAAATTGAGATAGGAACTGTACAACCAATAAATTCGTACAGATTCTGTCTCAAGGCATCACTCATAAATAAAATTTTATAATTATTATACTAATGCATCACTATTTTTCTATTTCTCTGGATACTATATCCATACTTTATATGCCATGTCTATCTCCTGTAATAGACATGGCTCCCATTAAAGGGAACCTAAACAATTTTGGAATTTTCTTACTTTTAATTAAAATAAATAATTAAAGGCCGGCTTAAATTGAGATAGGAACTGTACAACCAATAAATTCGTACAGATTCTGTCTCAAGGCAGACGGACCTAAGAATATAAATATCATTAGAATAAATTGAAGCATACTAAAAAAAATTAAATAACACGCTTCAATTTATACAAAATTCAAAAATTAAAAATACATTAAAATAAACAAAAAAGGGAATGTCTTCCATTTAGAGAAGACATAAAGTAAGACAACTGGTGAGAAAAATTTGAATGAAATGGCAATCCTTTACACAGATACAAGGTATGTACCTTATATAGCAACAGACAAATAGCATCAACACAAATAGCAAACACAAGGAAATAGGTGACCACTATCCATGGTCAAAACAAATGCAAACGTAGACTACTAGTCGTGGGTAGATCAATTCCCACCTAGTAAGGATCTACAGGAAAAAAAACACTAGGGATACTAAAAATACCCCCGAATCAAATATATAACCCCGATGGGGAAAATTAAATGGGCCGTTAAATGAAAATAAAAAACAACAAACAACATACTTTTTTTTATTGGGGGGGGGGGCATCTGTCTGGTGCCCCCACAAAGAAGAAAAAAAAATATATAAGACAGGTAAAATGTGGCGTTCTACAGAAGGTGTTCAGCCTTCGGAAAATAAGCAAAAGTTGAATGAATTTATTGATGATTTAAAGTAGAATTTATACTTCTGTACTTCTACATTTTATATGATAATGCTATTTATGAAAAAAAATTGTTGTTAATCTCAATACGAGTGTGTGACATTGTTTTGGGGACAGGGCTAGTAAATGTTTGGCAGGGCTAGTAAATTTCTCAGTACACTAGTCCGTCTGGCTACCAGGAAATTTGTGTTAAATTCAAGGCCTGCCTTTGTGTGGGTTTTAATTTAATTTTAATAACAGCAGCAAAGGATACATACTTTATCAATAACTGTACAATGAACTTTTCCAGAAAATGCTAATAATTTAATAAGAGAAAAAGACATAAACTTTATTCACCCTTGTCATTACATATTGTAACTCCAGAGATAAATAATTTAAGGCAATACTGTCATGCTACATTGAAATCAGGGTGAGAAGATTTCTCATGATGTCATTAGTTTTTATGACAAATAAACAAACAATGCAAACCTTTAAAATATGTGCATCCATCAATGCTAATCCATTATTGATGCAATGGTTATTGTTAATAGGGATTTTGATGACCATGACGATAGTAGTGGTGTGACAAGTACACAAGACTGGTTTACCATTTGCTGTATGGAGATTCATTTTGTAAATAAAAGGAATTCAGTAACCAGACTCAACTTATTTCCAATAATATTTTCATGCATATTAGTTTCCAACAATTAGCATTTTCACCTGTAGACTTCTCTCAGCAATCATGGTTACAAAATATTATATCAGTATTTGTATTGTTTAAATCTAGTTAAGAAAATCCATCCTTCAACACTTCAGTTTAGTAGGTGTTACAGCCCTTTGTCTATTTGAAATAGGATAAGATGATTTTCATCTTTTAGTAGGGATGATTCATGAGGTAGCAGGCAAATATTCCTAACATAATGTAACTGGGTAAGTATTATTGGAAAAACATAATTTGCATACAAATTTGCATTTTTAAAAATGGTATTTTATTTATATTACAGACACCCCAATCCCCAGATGTGTTACAGTTACAGATACCGTTTCCAGGCCCCAGACTCGTACAGTTACGACAGCTCATGGAGCGAGTTCCGTAATGAGAAGCTTGAGAACTACAATTGGAACTACTTGGACCAATACATCTGTACAAGAGGGGAGGGAGAATATGGACTGCTAGAGGTAACCATAGATTGTTTTGGTTTTCTTTTGTATTTATCCAGTGACACTTAATTTCATAGTCCATCACATTTTTCCCTTAACAATGTATTTTTATACAGATAAAGCAACTACTATACAAAGGGCATATATGTACAAACTAGACTAAATAGGCCTGTCTCTTGACTTTCCTTGATGGGATTAATTGCTTCAAAGGACATATATGTATGTACCAACTGGACAAAATTGGCCTTTTCCTTGGCTTTTTTAATGGGATGGATTGATTAATCCAGTTGAAATTGTCAGATTTTGTTGATAGATCTGTAACTTCCACGTTGCTTCTCAAAATTCCAGATTTACAAGAAAACTAAGGAGTCATGTTACATTGATAAGAAGGCCTGCAGATTTTGTATTAAATAGTATTGGCAATTTTTTTTTTTAAACGTGAGACAATAGAAGAGCATTTTCAGAGGAAATAAAGTTGATTTTAAACTAATTGCACAGTATATGCATACATTTTCTCTTTTTCAGTCTTTAAAATTTTGGAGAAGTAGATTCTTTCTCTTACCGTGCAACAATGCAGGCACAAAGAAGATCATAGAGGGAAAATGCCCTAGGTAATGGTTGGTGATGCTCTTAAATTAAAAGTAAAAGGTATACAGGTTTTATGGTACATATGACCTGATGGTTTTTTTTGTATTGATATAAATACATGAATTTAGAGTTAGTCCTATATATATGGATCAAGATTCAAGATACAATGTTAAAATTCTAATTCATTCAATTACATAACCTATTTTTGATGCATGCATTGGTTCAGTAATTTTCATTACCTCCAGATTATATAATTTCTCTATATTATCCTTCTAATATGAGGTATTGTGTGATCACATTATTTGTTTAGGCAGGCAGGCAGGTGGAAGCCCATTTTTTGTTTTTACTTACCATATATATTCACTTATTATCCACCTTCAAACTGCGCAGACCCATATCCGTCATCACATAATGCACTGGCATATCTGTGCCAGCAGATCTTGGCCTATGTTATAATCAGTAGAACAAACAACAGGTCAGGATATGTGTCATTTGTAGTTCAGCTTGTTTTACATGTCATATACAGTACACATATTAATGTGTCTGAGCCCAAGAAAGCAAACACAAAGTTCTTTTTCACATAATAATTAATAGGTGGTTTGACAGTTTCAGTGAAAGGTTGTCTTGAATAGATTGACAGAGGAATTAAGTGGAAGGTGACATTTACAATGACTGTAGTTAGAGCTTGGTTTGGCATGTCATTATTAGAATATCTGTCATTTGAACTCATGGTATTGTCCATCATATGTCATCCATCATCTGTCTGTCTTATACCACTTCGGAAGTCATATGATATTTCAGAATTTGATCGGACTTGTAATTTGGGCTCAAATCGTGAAGATTTTGGACATATTTGATAACTTTTGAGATCCATTTATATTAATTAGGTGATCTTTCTATCTGTTTGGCTTAGTTACCATTCTAGAGCTCATATTTCTGATCTAAGTTTGATAACTTTTGAGATCAATTCATATTAATTAGGTAATCTTTCTATCTGTTTGGCTTAGTTACCATTCTAGAGCTCATATTTCTGATCTAAGTTTGACAACTTTTGAGATCCATTCGTATTAATTAGGTGATCTTTATCTGTTTGGCTTAGTTACCATTCTAGAGCTCATATTTCTGATCTAAGTTTGACAACTTTTGAGATCCATTCATATTAATTAGGTGATCTTTATCTGTTTGGCTTAGTTACCATTCTAGAGCTCATATTTCTGATCTAAGTTTGACAACTTTTGAGATCCATTCATATTAATTAGGTGATCTTTATCTGTTTGGCTTAGTTACCATTCTAGAGCTCATATTTCTGATCTAAGTTTGACAACTTTTGAGAACCATTCATATTAATTAGGTGATCTTTATCTGTTTGGCTTAGTTACCATTCTAGAGCTCATATTTCTGATCTAAGTTTGACAACTTTTGAGAACCATTCATGTTAATTAGGTGATCTTTCTATCGTTTATATCGTTTTGGCTTAGTTACCAATCTGGAGTCCATATTTCTTATCTAAGTTTGATCAAACTTGAAATATCAGCATGTATCATAACAAAATCTCATTCTGCAGTAGAACCTGTCTTGTAAGACCACCTCTTTTTCATACTAGTTAAATGAAATTAATTTATGTTAACAAGGTGATCTCATATCAGATTGTCAGATCTTGCTGTCATTCAGGAAGTTGCATTTCAGATCCAGTTTTAATTCAGCTTGGAATGTGGCCTTATGTATTGAAGGCCTCGGTCAAGTTCAGTAATGAGCAAGATCCACACATCATAATTATGTGTGTCTGTGATTTGGATTTTTAACATAGTTTTAACATTTCTTCAGAAATGATGTAATCTCGTTATGACGCTTGGTTTGTTACCATTCTAGAGACTGCATTTTGGATCCAGGTTTGGTCAGACATGGTAAATACACTTTAAATCATCAAAGATATTGGATGTGTACAATTATGAGTGAGATCCGTACATATTAATGATATGATCTTGCATTTTATCAGCACTGTAACGACTCTATTTGTGGTAAGATTTTTATCAGATGTGGTAAATAAGTTTATGCCATCATGATATCCAGTTGAGTTTATTATGAATAGGATTTGCACATAATATAAGGTACTCCTGTATCTCTTCTTACCACTGAAGATTTGCACATAGTATGAGGTACTCTTGTATCTCATCTTACCACTGAAGATTTGCACATAGTATGAGGTACTCCTGTATCTCTTCTTACCACTGAAGATTTGCACATAGTATGAGGTACTCTTGTATCTCATCTTACCACTGAAGATTTGCACATAGTATGAGGTACTCTTGTATCTCTTCTTACCCCTGAAGATTTGCACATAGTATGAGGTACTCTTGTATCTCATCTTACCACTGAAGATTTGCACATAGTATGAGGTACTCTTGTATCTTATCTTACCATTGAAGATTGTTTTTTAACCAAATTTTAATTACATTTTCATAAATAGACTAATATCATCAAGATGATGGATGAGTTTCCAATATGAGCTTGATGATATAGGCATATGTAAGAGGTGTTAGCTTTCTTTTGATTGGCTAGAGAACACTAGAGACTGTTCCTTTGACGAAAAAAAGCACATTGATTTGTATTCCCCATAGTCCAGTGTAAAAGCACATTGACTTGTATTCCCTGTAGTCCACTATAAAAGCACATTGATTATTTTCCACCATAGTCCAAGGTAAAAGCACATTGATTTCCCCCCCCCCCCATAGTCCAAGGTAAAAGCACATTGACTTGTATTCCCTATAGTCCAATGTAAAAGCACATTGATTTGTATTCCCTATAGTCCAATGTAAAAGCACATTGACGTGTATTCCCCATAATCCAAGGTAAAAGCACATTGACTTGTATTCCCCATAGTCCAAGGTAAAAGCACATTGATTTTTTTCCACCATAGTCCAAGGTAAAAGCACATTGATTTTTTTTCCACCATAGTCCAAGGTAAAAGCACATTGATTTCCCCCCCCCCTTCCCCCATAGTCCAAGGTAAAAGCACATTGATTTGTATTCCCTATAGCCCAATGTAAAAGCACATTGACGTGTATTCCCCATAATCCAAGGTAAAAGCACATTGACTTGTATTCCCCATAGTCCAAGGTAAAAGCACATTGATTTCCCCCCCTCCCCCATAGTCCTAGATAAAAGCACATTGATTTGATTCCCCATAGTCCAAGGTAAAAGCACATTGATTTGTATTCCCTATAGCCCAATGTAAAAGCACATTGACGTGTATTCCCCATAATCCAAGGTATAAGCACATTGACTTGTACTCCCCATAATCCAAGGTAAAAGCACATTGACTTGTATTCCCAATAGTCCAAGGTAAAAGCACATTGATTTTTTTCCACCATAGTCCAAGGTAACAGCACATTGATTTTTTTTCCACCATCGTCCAAGGTAAAAGCACATTGATTTCCCCCCCCCCTCCCCCATAGTCCAAGATAAAAGCACATTGATTTGTATTCCCCATAGTCCAAGATAAAAGCACATTGATTTGTATTCCCCATAGTCCAAGGTTAAAGCACATTGATTTTATTCCACCATAGTCCAAGGTAAAAGCACATTGATTCCCCCCCCCCCATAGTCCAAGATAAAAGCACATTGATTTGTATTCCCTATAGCCCAATGTAAAAGCACATTGACTTGTATTCCCCATAGTCCAAGGTTAAAGCACATTGATTTTATTCCACCATAGTCCAAGGTAAAAGCACATTGATTCCCCCCCCCCCTTAGTCCAAGATAAAAGCACATTGATTTGTATTCCCCATAGTCCAAGGTAAAAGGACATTGATTTGTATTCCCCATAGTCCAAGATAAAAGCACAATGATTTGTATTCCCTATAGTCCAAGGTAAAAGGACATTGATTTGTATTCCCCATAGTCCAAGATAAAAGCACATTGATTTGTATTCCCCATAGTCCAAGATAAAAGCACATTGATTTGTATTCCCCATAGTCCAAGATAAAAGCACATTGATTTGTATTCCCCATAGTCCAAGATAAAAGCACATTGATTTGTATTCCCCATAGTCCATTGTAAAAGCACATTGATTTGTATTCCGCATAGTCTAATGTAAAAGCACAATGATTTGTATTCTCCATAATCCAAGGTAAAAGCACTTTGATTTGTATTCCCCATAGTCCAATCTAAAAGCACATTGATTTTTCCGCCATAGTCCAAGGTAAAAGCACATTGATTTGTATTCCCTATAGCCCAATGTAAAAGCACATTGACGTGTATTCCCCATAATCCAAGGTAAAAGCACATTGACTTGTATTCCCCATAGTCCAAGGTAAAAGCACATTGATTTTTTTCCACCATAGTCCAAGGTAGAAGCACATTGATTTTTTTCCACCATAGTCCAAGGTAAAAGCACATTGATTTCCCCCCCTCCCCCATAGTCCAAGATAAAAGCACATTGATTTGATTCCCCATAGTCCAAGGTAAAAGCACATTGATTTGTATTCCCTATAGCCCAATGTAAAAGCACATTGACGTGTATTCCCCATAATCCAAGGTAAAAGCACATTGACTTGTATTCCCCATAGTCCAAGGTAAAAGCACATTGATTTTTTTCCACCATAGTCCAAGGTAGAAGCACATTGATTTTTTTCCACCATAGTCCAAGGTAAAAGTACATTGATTTGTATTCCCCATAGTCCAAGATAAAAGCACATTGATTTGTATTCCCCATAGTCCAAGGTAAAAGCACATTGACTTGTATTCCCTATAGTCCAAGGTAAAAGCACATTGATTTGCATTCCCTATAGTCCAATGTAAAAGCACATTGATTTGTATTCTGCATAGTCTAATGTAAAAGCACATTGATTTGTATTCCCCATAATCCAAGGTAAAAGCACTTTGATTTGTATTCCCCATAGTCCAAGATAAAAAGCACATTGATTTGTATTCCATATAGCCCAATGTAAAAGCACATTGACTTGTATTCCCCATAATCCAAGGTAAAAGCACATTGATCCCCCCCATAGTCCAAGGTAAAAGCACATTGATTTGTATTCCCCATAATCCAAGGTAAAAGCACATTGATTTGTATTCCATATAGCCCAATGTAAAAGCACATTGACTTGTATTCCCCATAGTCCAACCTAAAAGCACATTGATTTTTCCACCATAGTCCAAGGTAAAAGCACATTGATTCCCTCCACCCCCCCCCCCATAGTCCAAGATAAAAGCACATTGATTTGTATTCCCCATAGTCCAAGGTAAAAGGACATTGATTTGTATTCCCCATAGTCCAAGGTAAAAGGACAATGATTTTTATTCCCCATAGTCCAAGTTAAAAGCACATTGATTTGTATATCCCATAGTCCAGTGTAAAAGCACATTGATTTGTGTTCCCCATAGTCCAAGGTAAAAGCACATTTATCCCCCCCCATAGTCCAAGGTAAAAGGACATTGATTTGTATTCCCCATAATTCAAGGTAAAAGCACATTGACTTGTATTCCCTATAGTCCAATGTAAAAACACATTGATTTTTTTCCACCATAGTCCAAGGTAAAAGCACATTGATTTCCCAACCCCATAGTCCAAGATAAAAGCACATTGATTTACCCCTCCCCACCCCTCCATAGTCCAATGTAAAAGCACATTGACTTGTATTCCCCATAGTCCAATGTAAAAGCACATTGATTTGTATTCCCCATAATCCAAGGTAAAAGCACATTGACTTGTATTCCCCATAGTCCAAGGTAAAAGCACATTGATTTTTTCCATCATAGTCCAAGGTAAAAGCACATTGATTTTTTCCCACCATAGTCCAAGGTAAAAACACATTGATTTGTATTCCCCATAGTCCAAGGTAAAAGCACATTGATTTGTATTCCCTATAGTCCAATGTAAAAACACATTGATTTGTATTCCCCATAGTCCAAGGTAAAAGCACATTGATTTGTGCTCAGAATATTCAAGATCTACTCACAACAATTTGGATTTTTTTGCATTATATTTCCAATCAATATTATTTTGTATGAAACTACCATATTGTTTGCATTGTAATGTTATGTGCAATACTTTTTGTCTGTTTGTTGCCTTGCACAAAGCCTTGCATGATGGTTAATGTTAAGGAAGATACAAAGTTATCTATAAAGTGGAGCAGATGGACTGCTTGCTTATATTTAAATCATAATTATTTTAGAGTGTTCTGTTGAAATAAATGCCAAAAAACATGCATACTTGCTAATGATTTTATTTACCATTGTTGTGATAACCGTTTTATCTTTATTCTAGAGGTGATGTCTATGAAGAAGTGTCCAAGCAAGAGTTGAAGCAGATGACCTCTGGGTTTATTAGATATATAGAAATTCTTAATAAATTGCGGAAAGCTTTACCATCTAGGAAACAGAAGGTAACTTTTTGAGGTGCTTCATTTCTCAAGTGCATTAAGTCATTGTGAAATTATTTATAAATGAAAACTATTGTAATGTTGATATGTGTAAGAATTTATAAACGAAAACTATTGTAATGTTGATATGTGTAAGAATTTAACAGTCCTCATCCTACACTTATAAATTACGACTCTGTGAAGAAGTACAGAAAGTATCTTGTCTTTGTTAAGTAGTCCATAATAAATCATTGTTTGCTGGAAAAATAGTGAACAGAATGACAGATTAATAACACCAAGCCATAAAGACTGTTGAGCTTACAATGTGGCCCAGTGCTTTTTGCACATCATGCATTGCCCCTAATGTTTCTTTTATTGTCTGAAAAGGTATGCTAATTTCAACTTTGTTTAGAAAACAATGCTGGATAATTTAAACCAATTGGAAAGGGACCTAAAAGGCATCAAAGTGTTTTGTCCAGTGATAATGATCCAGTATGGTCATCCAAGTAAAACCCTCAAATGACTTATCCTGAATAACTGCCCCAAAAGAATTAATTAAAATGGTGTTGATCTACGATCTTATATGGCCATGATTAGTTTAAATTAACAAACCGTTACATACAAGTTTTGAGGGAAAATAATTAAGAGAATGATGTCTCAATGCCAAATTAGATCTCTGGCACACACAAAAAACATTCCATCTTGTGTGATTTTATTATTTGACTTTTTTATTATTATAAAAAAGCAAAATTCACGAACCATAATTCTTTATAGAATGCTCTATCTCAGAAAACAATAATTATATACAATATACATTTAAGCTTTTATTTAATATGAAAAGAAATGCCAGTGGTTTGTAACTTCTGACAGCAGATAATAATAATGATACTATTCACAATACTTAAAGTGATAACAACAGGGACTTGGTTATAAAATATACATCATGATAAGCAAAAGTAATAACAGGGACTTACATATAAAATATACATCATGATAAGCAAAAGCAATAACAACAGGGACTTATGTATAAAATATACATCATGATAAGCAAAAGCTTCATAACAACGTAATTTTATAAATCATGACTGGGGTTTTCCCACTTTTTGTCAAAATAATACTGACCATCTGAGCATTGATATTGTATGGAAATGTATAATAACAGGAAATAAAACCAGAATCGTGTACTTACCTGTCATCTGTAAATAATGGAATTGTTTATTATTATTATTATTGTTGTTGTTGTTATTATTATTATTATTATTATTATTATTATTGTTATTATTATTAAGTTTTGATATATAATATATTAAAAATGAATAACTTTGGTAAAATAAAAATATAATAAAATGTAATTGCTGGAAATTAAATAATCCACATTATTAACTGAGGTTGTAACAGAATTGTTACTGAGTGGATGGTGGATTAAATGAACAACACAAACACAAGTGTGAAAGATAATGTAAATTTATGAAATAAATTATTAATGAAAAAAAATAATGATGTATCAACACAATAACTCATGCGTTCAACCCACAATTACACTCACAACCATTCACAATACATGAATAAATGAAATATTAATATGAAATAAAACACAAATACAAAGGAATCTCTTGGACTATACACAGATCCAAAGAAACTTTACAAAAGTTATATTAACGCAAGTATAAATCACGATAATGAACACAAAAATCAATCTATACTATCGCACGTATGGATTGCGACAACTAGCACGAACATATACAGGTATTCAATCAAGTTGCTAGCTTTTATTGAGAATCAAGCAATGCCTTGAAATACTATTGTGTTCTGAAATAACCATGTAAATACAACAATGTATTCAATTGTACTACAATTGCAACACACACATGTGTCTCGACCCTGTATAACCGTACGATTCACACACAGTTGAATCGCCGCCCAGTTTCCCCGAAGACCTAGGGTTGACCAATACTTTTATCGGCCGTTTGCCCTTCACGGATCCACCACAGTTATACGTACAGACAGCATACAACATCTACTAGAACCAACGTTCCTCAATACCCTAGATGTCGCCCCGGATGTTTATAACTCTAGACAGCTCCGACACTCGGACTTCTAGCTTTCCGGATATTTACACGTCACGACAGATGTAGACGAACAGACAGTTCGACAGACAGACAGTCAGATACTTCAATTCGATTGCACAATAAATCAGCAACAATTTCAGCTACGATAACAGATGTTATCAGAGATGTTCCGCAATAAATCAGCTATAATTCAGAGATGTTCTCAGTGATGTTATCAAAGATGTTCTCAGAGATGCTATCAGCCGACATTATCAGGTACAATAAAGAAACCAGACTAATAACAGTTGTCTCAAAAAATAATCTAAACCTTAGATCACGCTATTGCATTTAAAGCCTAATAGTGACTAGTAATTCCAAATATTTCACGTTTAAAATCTGCATTGCAATAAAGGCATCATTATATGAAATGATAAACTGAATAAAATTCACAATAAAACGAAATATAAATTTAACACTCACCCCTTTGGCTGGAGATTGAAAGACGAGCTTATCTATCCTGTGATTAGATACTTTAGGTCCCGTAATTATTATGAGAAATATTCTGCCTTATATACTCTCAAATAGGTGAGCAGAAATCACGGCAAAATTACCGTGCACTACGTGAAACTAATGTTCCGGATTTCATGTAATTCAAAATCAGGCACATGCAAATTGTTACACGCCGCTTACCTTGGGAAAAACCACTTATTCACCCCAGGCAACGCATGTACGACGAAACAAAGAAAATGGTGAGATTAGTTTGTAAATCAAGAAGAAAATAAATTTAATTTTCGCCTAATTCTGTGACAGAGGTCACCTTTAGCATAACATTATTTCTTGTACATTTACTATCTGAAATTGTTTAAAATGAATTTGCAGTTTATATGTATAAAGTAGGCAATGAACACAAGTTCTCTAAGAAAAAATTGAGTCTGGAAATATGTGGAAGCTTGCACTTTTTATAAGCCTGCAAATTGTACAAGCTTGCAGATTCTCATAAGAATATGACCAGAAATGGTGCCATGCTTGCGCAAGCTTGCACAAGCTAACATATTTATTTGCATGCTTTTTGTAATGATACAAGCTTGCTGAAACCGTGTGGAAAGCTAGCAGCAAACTAACTGCAAGAATGCATTTTGGTTTAGGTCTTTCCCACTGTGTTTGTGTAAAATAAATATGTAATATATTGAAGTACATGTGACCTTGGTATAGTCTTTTTCTTTATTTTTTTTATATCTAGCTTTCTGGTGATCACAGTGTACAAAGTGGTTCAGATGGACATGCAGCCAAAGCCCCTGACCTGCATGTAGATAGGTAATCATGTATAGGAATTCTATAATCACTATGTTAAATAAATTTGCATATAGATAGATAATCATGTGTGGGAATTCTATAATCACTATGTTAAATTTGGATATAGATAGATAATCACGTATGGGAATTCTATAATCACTATGTTAAATTTGCATATAGATAGGTAATCATGTATGGGAATTCTATAATCACATTGTTAAACTTGCATATAGATAGGTAATCATGTATGGGAATTCTATAATCACTATGTTAAATTTGGATATAGATAGGTAATCATGTATAGAAATTCTATAATCACTATGTTAAATTTGCATATAGATAGGTAATCATGTATAGGAATTCTATAATCACTATGTTAAATTTGCATACAGATAGATAATCACGTATGGGAATTCTATAATCACTATGTTAAATTTGCATATAGATAGGTAATCATGTATGGGAATTCTATAATCACATTGTTAAACTTGCATATAGATAGGTAATCATGTATGGGAATTCTATAATCACTATGTTAAATTTGCATATAGATAGGTAATCATGTATAGGAATTCTATAATCACTATGTTAAATTTGCATATAGATAGGTAATCATGTATGGGAATTCTATAATCACTATGTTAAATTTGCATATAGATAGATAATCATGTATGGGAATTCTATAATCACTGTGTTAAATTTGCATGTAGATAGGTAATCATGTATGGGAATTCTATAATCACTATGTTAAATTTGCATAATCATGTATGGGAATTCTATAATCACTATGTTAAATTTGCATATAGATAGGTAATCATGTATGGGAATTCTATAATCACTATGTTAAATTTGCATATAGATAGGTAATCATGTATAGGAATTCTATAATCACTATGTTAAATTTGCATATAGATAGGTAATCATGTATGGGAATTCTATAATCACTATGTTAAATTTGCATATAGATAGGTAATCATGTATTGGAATTCAATAATCACATTGTTAAACTTGCATATAGATAGATAATCACGTATGGGAATTCTATAATCACTATGTTAAATTTGCATACAGATAGATAATCACGTATGGGAATTCTATAATCACTATGTTAAATTTGCATATAGATAGGTAATCATGTATGGGAATTCTATAATCACATTGTTAAACTTGCATATAGATAGGTAATCATGTATGGGAATTCTATAATCACTATGTTAAATTTGCATATAGATAGGTAATCATGTATGGGAATTCTATAATCACTATGTTAAATTTGCATATAGATAGATAATCATGTATGGGAATTCTATAATCACATTGTTAAACTTGCATATAGATAGGTAATCATGTATGGGAATTCTATAATCACTATGTTAAATTTGCATATAGATAGGTAATCATGTATAGGAATTCTATAATCACTATGTTAAATTTGCATATAGATAGGTAATCATGTATGGGAATTCTATAATCACTATGTTAAATTTGCATATAGATAGGTAATCATGTATGGGAATTCTATAATCACTATGTTAAATTTGCATAATCATGTATGGGAATTCTATAATCACTATGTTAAATTTGCATATAGATAGGTAATCATGTATGGGAATTCTATAATCACTATGTTAAATTTGCATATAGATAGATAATCATGTATGGGAATTCTATAATCACTATGTTAAATTTGCATATAGATAGGTAATCATGTATGGGAATTCTATAATCACATTGTTAAACTTGCATATAGATAGATAATCATGTATGGGAATTCTATAATCACTATGTTAAATTTGCATATAGATAGATAATCATGTATGGGAATTCTATAATCACTATGTTAAATTTGCATATAGATAGGTAATCACGTATGGGAATTCTATAATCACATTGTTAAACTTGCATATAGATAGATAATCATGTATGGGAATTCTATAATCACTATGTTAAATTTGCATATAGATAGATAATCATGTATGGGAATTCTATAATCACTATGTTAAATTTGCATATAGATAGGTAATCACGTATGGGAATTCTATAATCACATTGTTAAATTTGCATATAGATAGATAATCATGTATGGGAATTCTATAATCACTATGTTAAATTTGCATATAGATAGGTAATCATGTATGGGAATTCTATAATCACTATGTTAAATTTGCATATAGATAGGTAATCACGTATGGGAATTCTATAATCACTATGTTAAATTTGCATATAGATAGGTAATCATGTATGGGAATTCTATAATCACTATGTTAAATTTGCAAATAGATAGGTAATCACGTATGGGAATTCTATAATCACATTGTTAAATTTGCATATAGATAGATAATCATGTATGGGAATTCTATAATCACTATGTTAAATTTGCATATAGATAGGTAATCATGTATGGGAATTCTATAATCACATTGTTAAACTTGCATATAGATAGGTAATCATGTATGGGAATTCTATAATCACTATGTTAAATTTGCATATAGATAGGTAATCATGTATAGGAATTCTATAATCACTATGTTAAATTTGCATATAGATAGGTAATCATGTATGGGAATTCTATAATCACTATGTTAAATTTGCATATAGATAGGTAATCATGTATGGGAATTCTATAATCACTATGTTAAATTTGCATAATCATGTATGGGAATTCTATAATCACTATGTTAAATTTGCATATAGATAGGTAATCATGTATGGGAATTCTATAATCACTATGTTAAATTTGCATAATCATGTATGGGAATTCTATAATCACTATGTTAAATTTGCATAATCATGTATAGGAATTCTATAATCACTATGTTAAATTTGGATATAGATAGATAATCACGTATGGGAATTCTATAATCACTATGTTAAATTTGCATATAGATAGATAATCATGTATAGGAATTCTATAATCACTATGTTAAATTTGCATATAGATAGATAATCATGTATGGGAATTCTATAATCTCTATGTTAAATTTGCATATAGATAGGTAATCATGTATGGGAATTCTATAATCACTATGTTAAATTTGCATATAGATAGATAATCATGTATGGGAATTCTATAATCTCTATGTTAAATTTGCATATAGATAGATAATCATGTATAGGAATTCTATAATCACTATGTTAAATTTGCATAATCATGTATGGGAATTCTATAATCACTATGTTAAATTTGCATAATCATGTATGGGAATTCTATAATCACTATGTTAAATTTGCATATAGATAGATAATCATGTATGGGAATTCTATAATCACTATGTTAAATTTGCATAATCATGTATGGGAATTCTATAATCACTATGTTAAATTTGCATATAGATAGGTAATCATGTATGGGAATTCTATAATCACTATGTTAAATTTGCATATAGATAGGTAATCATGTATGGGAATTCTATAATCACTATGTTAAATTTGCATATAGATAGATAATCATGTATGGGAATTCTATAATCACTATGTTAAATTTGCATATAGATAGATAATCATGTATGGGAATTCTATAATCACTATGTTAAATTTGCATAATCATGTATGGGAATTCTATAATCACTATGTTAAATTTGCATGTAGATAGGTAATCATGTATAGGAATTCTATAATCACTATGTTAAATTTGCATACAGATAGATAATCATGTATGGGAATTCTATAATCTCTATGTTAAATTTGCATATAGATAGATAATCATGTATGGGAATTCTATAATCACTATGTTAAATTTGCATACAGATAGATAATCACGTATGGGAATTCTATAATCACTATGTTAAATTTGCATATAGATAGATAATCATGTATGGGAATTCTATAATCACTATGTTAAATTTGCATATAGATAGGTAATCATGTATGGGAATTCTATAATCACTATGTTAAATTTGCATATAGATAGATAATCATGTATGGGAATTCTATAATCTCTATGTTAAATTTGCATATAGATAGGTAATCATGTATAGGAATTCTATAATCACTATGTTAAATTTGCATAATCATGTATGGGAATTCTATAATCACTATGTTAAATTTGCATAATCATGTATGGGAATTCTATAATCACTATGTTAAATTTGCATATAGATAGGTAATCATGTATGAGAATTCTATAATCACTATGTTAAATTTGCATATAGATAGGTAATCATGTATGGGAATTCTATAATCACTATGTTAAATTTGCATATAGATAGATAATCATGTATGGGAATTCTATAATCACTATGTTAAATTTGCATAATCATGTATGGGAATTCTATAATCACTATGTTAAATTTGCATATAGATAGGTAATCATGTATGGGAATTCTATAATCACTATGTTAAATTTGCATATAGATAGGTAATCATGTATGGGAATTCTATAATCACTATGTTAAATTTGCATATAGATAGATAATCATGTATGGGAATTCTATAATCACTATGTTAAATTTGCATAATCATGTATGGGAATTCTATAATCACTATGTTAAATTTGCATGTAGATAGGTAATCATGTATAGGAATTCTATAATCACTATGTTAAATTTGCATACAGATAGATAATCACGTATGGGAATTCTATAATCACTATGTTAAATTTGCATAATCATGTATGGGAATTCTATAATCACTATGTTAAATATGCATATAGATAGATAATCATGTATAGGAATTCTATAATCACTATGTTAAATTTGCATTCAGATAGATAATCACGTATGGGAATTCTATAATCACTATGTTAAATTTGCATATAGATAGGTAATCATGTATAGGAATTCTATAATCACTATGTTAAATTTGCATACAGATAGATAATCATGTATGGGAATTCTATAATCACTATGTTAAATTTGCATATAGATAGATAATCATGTATAGGAATTCTATAATCACTATGTTAAATTTGCATACAGATAGATAATCACGTATGGGAATTCTATAATCACTATGTTAAATTTGCATATAGATAGGTAATCATGTATAGGAATTCTATAATCACTATGTTAAATTTGCATACAGATAGATAATCATGTATGGGAATTCTATAATCACTATGTTAAATTTGCATATAGATAGATAATCATGTATAGGAATTCTATAATCACTATGTTAAATTTGCATACAGATAGATAATCACGTATGGGAATTCTATAATCACTATGTTAAATTTGCATATAGATAGGTAATCATGTATAGGAATTCTATAATCACTATGTTAAATTTGCATACAGATAGATAATCACGTATGGGAATTCTATAATCACTATGTTAAATTTGCATAATCATGTATGGGAATTCTATAATCACTATGTTAAATTTGCATATAGATAGGTAACCATGTATAGGAATTCTATAATCACTAGTTAAATTTGCATATAGATAGATAATCATGTATGGGAATTCTATAATCACTATGTTAAAATTTGCATATAGATAGATAATCATGTATGGGAATTCTATAATCACTATGTTAAAATTTGCATATAGATAGATAATCATGTATGGGAATTCTATAATCACTAGTTAAATTTGCATATAGATAGATAATCATGTATGGGAATTCTATAATCACTATGTTAAATTTGCATATAGATAGATAATCATGTATGGGAATTCTATAATCACTATGTTAAATTTGCATATAGATAGATAATCATGTATGGGAATTCTATAATCACTATGTTAAAATTTGCATATAGATAGATAATCATGTATGGGAATTCTATAATCACTAGTTAAATTTGCATATAGATAGATAATCATGTATGGGAATTCTATAATCACTATGTTAAATTTGCATATAGATAGATAATCATGTATGGGAATTCTATAATCACTATGTTAAATTTGCATATAGATAGATAATCATGTATGGGAATTCTATAATCACTATGTTAAATTTGTTGTTAGGTATTTCGTTGTCCAAGATTTTCTAATTTAAATTTTGATAATTAAGATCATGTCAATAAATGTAGCTCTAATTTTTTATTTTTAATATATAAAAAAATAACTAGATTCAGTTACAAAAAAATAGAGCAAGGTAGATATCATGTATGTCTGATACAAAGATAAAGAATTAGTTTTCACAATTCAAATTCATGTAGAATGTATCCATGCCTTGATCACCTATATTGATTGAATGGTGAAAAGTAAATATGGAGTTTTAATGATAAATAATTTAATAATAAAGATATTTTACTGGCAAGAAAAATACCTTAATGCAAAGTTAATCAAATTGGTAAGTTTCTGCCAAGAAAAGTACCTTAATGCAAAGTTAATCAAATTGGTAAGTTTCTGCCAAGAAAAATACCTTAATGCAAAGTTAATCAAATTGGTAAGTTTCTGCCAAAGGATAGCAGTAGGTAAATCATGTATGGGCACACCTCTTCATTTGTGACACAACGATAAACTGCCATTTGTATTTAAAATAAAAAGTATTAGAGTTCTATAACTTAGTATTTTGCACTAATGATTATGAAGTCTAAGGGGAAAGAAAAGAAAGCAGACATACGTTGCAAGAGAGAGATGCTTCATAGAAGATTGATGCTTTTATAAGTGTATAAGGAAATCACTGCTACTCTGTTTGAATATTGCTGGCAATTGTATTTTCACACAAATTCAGTGAAGAACATTACAGAATATGATCTCAGTCTGAAAAATATTTTAAAAACAGATTTGCATCTATCAGTGTTTAGGGAATCATTACTAAAATTAGACTGCTCGAGTAGCCTAGTGGTTAGAGCATCCACCTCAGATATGGGAGATGCGGGCTCGAACCCTGGCCAAGTCATACCAAAGACTTTAAAAATATGGCACTAACAGCTGCCTTGCTAGGTGCTCAGCAATAAGATGTTAGTGTTGGGACTGGTTTGTCTGGTATTAGGATAATTTGACTGTGGTGGTAGGGAACATCATGCTACATGTCTGCTGCATGATGCCCCAGTCATAGACATCACTATAAAACTGCCACACTGCTTACATCTGAGTGATATGGCTGAAAAGTTACGTTAAAACTCTAAATCACACATCTTATTAAAATTATAATCACAGTATGATAGAATTATAATCACAATATGATCAAATTTTAATCAGTGTGATAAAAAGATAGGGTAATATAGAATTGCAATCACAATATGATAGATTTATACTCACAGTACAATATAATTCTAATCACAGTATGACAGAATTATAATCATTGCTTGATCAAATTATAATGACAATATAATAAATTATAATCACAATAGACAGAATTATAATCACAGTATAATAGAATCATAATGACAAATGACAGAAATGTTATCACAGTGTAATAGAATTATAATCACAATGGGACAGAATTATAATCACAGTATGAGAGAATTATGATGATACAATTATAATCACAGTATGATAAAATGATAAGGACAGTATGTCATAATTATAATCACATTTATTAAAGGAGTATATTCACAATATCACAATTATAATCACATGATCATATTTCAGTACCAAAGAAGAGCCTTTGAATCAGTCCTCACCACTACAAAAAATTGCAGAGGCAATGTTAGATTCAAAGTAAGTTTAGTTTTTTTTTGTATCTGCAATGAACCATTTCAAACACACAGCCTTCATTAAATTTCTTTCTGTCATAATCTGTTAGGGAAATATTGCAATTTTTCTTAAAACTTGATATATTTTTTTAAACAAACCTCTAAGACTGTACTCAGAATTGACTTGTATATGGATTATGTCATCCAAATCGTTTTATCATTTATCAAGTAATTTTTTGTAAATCTCCAATAAGTATAAAAATTTATGAAAATAAAATATTTCATTTTATGGGAAGAGATCCTGGATTAAAAAATAACAGACCCCACATTGTGCCGGATTTTAAACAATTACATGATCATCAGTATTAAAATTAATGTACATCAGATGTAATTGCGCCAAAGCAGCATATACTAGTAATATACATTGTTTAAATTTGATTACATATATGTAGAATTGACACATTAGAAGGTGAATAACCATGACAGAGTCAGATATTCCATGTCATTTTTCTTCTTGCACCTCACAAAATTATGCCCCATTATGAGAGAGAGAGAAAAATGTCTTGATGATTGTAATATGTATGGTTCACTTACCTGATGACTGTAATCTTACTCATGTACAAGTGAAGTACTGTATTCCATTATCAAATAATACCACTGAGTGAGTAATTCCTTCTAGTTTTAGTTACCACTTCCATTGTCCAAGGAAGTACATGTCTTTGTTAAAGTATTTACATGCAAATTAAATATGCTACAGTTGTAATTAGGTTTTCCAAGCTAACACCTATAGGGAAATGAGGCAACCCATGGGTTATTATAAATACATAATGAAAGGAAATGCTGCTTACTCGTGTAAGTTTCTCAATCAGTGACATCTTTTGAACTTGCTGATATAACTGTTTACATTTTAAAGTATGAGCAAAGATCAAAAACAGTTGCCATCTAAATACAGGAAGAATACATGCACTTAAAGAATTAATCTTGTTTGTTGGGAATGGAGTGGTCCTTGTACAAGCAAAGAAAATTGACATACAAAATGGCAATTCTTGGATTTAATATATATAATTTTTATATATGGATATAAATATTGTGAAAATTTAAACTGAAAAAGTAAGGTATGTATTTTCATAGTTTACACTTACTATATAATTTATTAATCTCTCTTTGATAAAAACTTCAGCAAAATGGGGGTATATTAAAAAAAAACTCATTTTGGGCGATGGTATTTTATTTTGATCACAAACTGGAAAAAGCAATTTAGCATTAATGCTGCAATTTTCCTATTGCTGGTAATCTGAAATAGCATACAGTGATATCTTATATATTTATGAAACTGGAAGTTACTATAGTTTAATTCCACTCAGCATCACATATTTTATCCTATCTGTGTCTCAGTGTAAGTTTTCATGTCAGCATCAGTATAGCTAAAAGTACAGAATACATTTAAAATGCTTTGTGTAAAACAAATTAGGTACTTTTACATTCAATTATCCTGACCTAAAAGGTTACTGAGTTACAGATAGGATTTAATTTGTGATGCTGTGGGGAACAAAGTGAAAAAAATGAAGCAGAGTTATTGATCTGGCCTCATCTTATATTCATTATCAACTTACATTTGGATAAAGGATGGAAAATTTGCCAAATTTGCTCATTTGATTTATACTCCATACTGGCTTATAGGCCAGCAAATATGGCAGAAGAGCTTTTGAGATGGTCTGTTGTCCGCTGTCCAGTAGCAATCTGTATATTTGAATAATTTTATTATTATTACTCTCCAACAATGGGGCCCTGAGTGGCCGCGTGGTCTACAGCACTGTCCGTTATGGATCACTGCCATCTCACCTCTGTCTGTCAGTTCGAGTCAAAGATTCGGCTAATGTAGTTATGTGAGAAAGCTTGCCAGTAGCTTCTCGTGGGTCAGTGGTTCTTTCCGGGGGGTTTTCCGGGTTCTTCCTCCACCATTAATACTGGCCACCATGTATAGCCTACATTGTGCTGAAAAATGGCGTTAAACCATAAAAAACAAAGCAAACAAACTCTCCAAAATTACTTTTAGATTGCAATGAGACTTTACACACACCTTATGGTTAGCTGATCTTTAGCTGCTTGGAGGATTGTCATAAAACTTTACGTTAGCTGATCCTTAGCTGCTTGGAGGATTGTCATAAAACTTTACACACACCTTATGGTTAGTTGATCCTTAGCTGCTTGGAGGATTGTCATAAAAGTTTACACACACATTCATCCTATTATTAGTTGACCCTTAGCTGCTTGGAGGATTGCCATAAAAGTTTACACACACATTCATCCTATTATTAGTTGATCCTTAGCTGCTTGGAGGATTGCCATAAAAGTTTACATACACATTCATCCTATTATTAGTTGATCCTTAGCTGCTTGGAGGATTGTCATAAAAGTTTACACACACATTCATAATACAGTCCTACCTGTTTATCTCAACATCCTCAGGCCCGAGGAAATATTTTTGACATAGGCGGATGTCGAGGTAAGTGGGGGGGGGGGCTGAAAAAAAGATAAAATTTAAAATTCGTCAGCAAAGGGTGACCCGTCGTCAGTGAATAACATTTACACTTTGAGAAAAAAAATTGGAAATTTTGAGTACATGAAGACAGAATCAGTGTGAAATACACTTGTATATTGACAAATTACATTTTGGTTACCTTTGTGTAATAATATTCAGAATAAAATATATAAAAAATATTGCATTGATCACATCCTGATGCGGACAACATTATGATATTCAACATCGGCATTAACACATGGTTGAGAAGTTGTCAGTTACATGCTTCATGTACATGTACTTAAATTGGCCTCAATTTTGGTCAGTCTGTTCCCATCTTATTGAGGCTACCAAAGGGATGGAGCTATTCACAGGGAAATGAAAAACTGTCAACAGTACATGTATTCTCCACAAATACTTTTGTATCCGATGTTATGACGAACATTAAAGCGACTGCACCAATCACTTGTTGCAGCGAAGTTCTCCACACTAAGCTTTTTCGATAATGCTTCATTGAACCGTTTAGATGCTTCCTCCACGTCTTAAAATGTAGCAGTCATGCTTCTTCCTTTGGGGAGCGCAGTTACATTCAACTTAGTCTTTCTTTATGGACTCTGCAGCTTTCATCCTTCCTGGACGTGTTATTTTTAAATGAAAAAATTTCACAGACCTCTTTGCGAGATGTTCATCCCTTAACTTCATTAACAGCCAGATATTTAGTTTCCAAAGACTGTAAATTTAATTTGCGTTTTACCCTTCTGTCGTTAGCCATCATAAATGTAAATACAGTTAAAATTAAAACTTTCACAGCAAAAATCACCGATCACTTTCAAAGGTCTCGGAAACGCGTAATCCATATTTTCATGCAATTTTTATATATGGGATTCAGAAAATCACGTATACAGGAGTCCTCTGTACGCATCAATTTCCTGGACGGCAAATTTAAGGGCTTGCTAGTCCTGTTTCGACCACCTGTTGATTGGGAAATTGTGTTCATCAATTGATCCTTTTCGCTGTGCTGATATATTTACAATCAGAAAATTCAGTGGCTGAAAGACCCACAGATGTACATGCTGTCATTGTAAGAGTACATTTGAAGAACATGACCCACAAGCTAGACGGCAAGATCAAAGACTTAAGTAGCTGCAGAGTGGTGAGAAAATGTGCTGCTATGGTTTTTTTTTTTTTTATCTGACCACGACATTAAAGCCTGGCGGCAAGATCAACTAATTGTTGAACAAATTATTGGTCTTAATTGGCAGCTTGTCGACATAAACGTTTTGAAAACAAAGGATTTGTTCAAGCTGGGACCAAGGGCTTCTGTCGACATATACATTTTTCTTTTATCTCAACGTCGACATAGGCATGACAATTTGATATTAATAGTAGACCATGGGACCGGGACTTTGCTTTTTTGTCGACATAGGTGGCTTGTCGAGATAAGCGATGTCGATATAAACGGGTAGGACTGTATGGTCTAGTTGACCCTAAATTAGAATGGCACTGCTCAGACATACAGCATCGTGAAACAAATGTTCTCACTGCTACTTCTCATGAAGTGAACATTATATTGAAACAGGGTTTTCACCGGAAAACCTCTTATGATGTCTTCTTGGTCTTTAATGAAATGCTGCTGATCTGATGTTCAGTATTGCTGCAGCTGCCACAGCAGCCATCTTGAAAAGTTTGCTTTTGCTACTTGAATGGAAAGTTAAATTGTCATGGTAATCTCACTAAATGACTTCTTATGGTGTTTGGTGGATTGTCAATGAAAATGATGACACAGAGACCATCATGAAAATCTTGCTATTGCTTTTTCTCCTGAATTGAAATTCATATCAGTATAGTTTTTTCACCAGAAGACTAATTTTGATAACTAGTTGCTGTCAAATAAATATCATGCCTCTCTGTCTTCTAATATGGCCACAATTGAAGCCATCTAAAAAATCTTCTTATTGCATTTTATCCACAACACAGAATGGGGTTTCTACCAGAAAACTCTTTATGATATCAGGTTATGAATTCAAAAATGGTGCTGCTGTGACCTACATCATGACAGTCATGGAGGCCATTTTGAACATATTGTTATTGATAGTCTGGATGGATGGGTGGTCATATTGACATATTTTTATTGATAGTCTGTCTGGATGGGTGGTCATATTGACATATTGTTATTGATAATCTATGTAGATAGGTGGTCATATTTACATGTGGTTATTGATAGTCTACCTAGATGGGTGGTCATACTGACATGTGGTTATTGATAGTCTATCTAGATGGGTGGTCATATTGACATGTAGTTATTGATAGTCTATCTAGATGGGTGGTCATATTGACATGTGGTTATTGATTGTCTATGTAGATAGGTGGTCATATTGACATGTGGTTATTGATAGTCTATGTAGATAGGTGGTCATATTGACATGTGGTTATTGATAGTCTATCTAGATGGGTGGTCATATTGACATGTAGTTATTGATAGTCTATCTAGATGGGTGGTCATACTGACATGTGGTTATTGATAGTCTATCTAGACGGGTGGTCATATTGACATGTGGTTATTGATAGTCTGGATGGATGGGTGGTCATACTGACATGTGGTTATTGATAGTCTATGTAGATAGGTGGTCATATTGACATGTAGTTATTGATAGTCTATCTAGATGGGTGGTCATATTGACATGTAGTTATTGATAGTCTATCTAGATGGGTGGTCATATTGACATGTAGTTATTGATAGTCTATCTAGATGGGTGGTCATATTGACATGTGGTTATTGATAGTCTATGTAGATGGGTGGTCATATTGACATATGGTTATTAATAGTCTGGATGGATGGGTGGTCATGTTAACATTTTATTAATAGTCTGGATGGATGGGTGGTCATATTGACATGTGGTTATTGATAGTCTGGATGGATGGGTGGTCATATTAACATATTGTTATTGATAGTCTGGATGGATGGGTGGTCATATTGACATGTGGTTATTGATAGTCTATGTGGATAGGTGGTCATATTGACATGTGGTTTTTGATAGTCTCTGTAGATAGGTGGTCATATTGACATGTGGTTATTGATAGTCTATCTAGATGGGTGGTCATATTGACATGTGTTTATTGATAGTCTGGATGGATGGGTGGTCATATTGACATGTGGTTATTGATAGTCTAGATGGATGGGTGGTCATATTGACATGTGGTTATTGATAGTCTATCTAGATGGGTGGTCATATTGACATGTAGTTATTGATAGTCTATCTAGATGGGTGGTCATATTGACATGTGGTTATTGATAGTCTATCTAGATGGGTGGTCATATTGACATGTAGTTATTGATAGTCTATCTAGATGGGTGGTCATACTGACATGTGGTTATTGATAGTCTATGTAGATGGGTGGTCATATTGACATATGGCTATTAATAGTCTGGATGGATGGGTGGTCATGTTAACATGTTATTAATAGTCTGAATGGATGGGTGGTCATATTGACATGTGGTTATTGATAGTCTGGATGGATGGGTGGTCATATTAACATATTGTTATTGATAGTCTGGCTGGATGGGTGGTCATATTGACATGTGGTTATTGATAGTCTGGATGGATGGGTGGTCACATTGACATATTGTTATTGATAGTCTATCTAGATGGGTGGTCATACTGAAATGTGATTATTGATAGTCTATCTAGATGGGTGGTCATATTGACATGTGGTTATTGATAGTCTATGTAGATGGGTGGTCATATTGACATATGGTTATTGATAGTCTGGATGGATGGGTGGTCATATTGACATATGGTTATTGATAATCAGGATGGATGGGTGGTCATATTAACATATTGTTATTGATAGTCTGTATGGATGGGTGGTCATAATGACATGTGGTTATTGATAGTCTATCTAATGTGGTTATTGATAGTCTATCTAGATGGGTGGTCATATTGACATGTGGTTATTGATAGTCTGGATGGATGGGTGGTCATATTGACATATAGTTATTGATAGTCTGGATGGATGGGTGGTCATATTGACATGTGGTTATTGATAGTCTATGTAGATGGGTGGTCATATTGACATATGGTTATTAATAGTCTCGATGAATGGGTGGTCATATTAACATGTTATTAATAGTCTGGATGGATGGGTGGTCACATTGACATATTGTTATTGATAGTCTGTCTGGATGGGTGGTCACATTGACATATTGTTATTGATAGTCTGTCTGGATGGGTGATCATATTGACATGTGGTTTGAGAAATGGACTTCTTTATCATAATTAATAGGTGCAAAATTAAAATGTTCATGGTGTGACTTCTTATATGACCACAATGACCAATGGCTCCAATCTTGAAAATCTTGTTATCACTACTCATTAAGAATAGATGGTCAACTTCACATGGAGTAACTCTCTCACTCTCTCTCTCTCTCTCTCTCTCTCTCTCTCTCTCTCTCTCTCTCTCTCTCTTTAAGAATAGATGGTCATATTCACGTGGAGTGACTCTCTCTGTCTCTTTCTCTCTCTCAAAACAGTATTCATCTCAGTACCAAACTGAAGTAGTTTAGACCAGTTTTACTTTAAATAAATCTAGTATTTCAATTCTTTCCATTTTTAGCTTTGGTGTGCCCATGTTAGCAAAGCAGGTAGGAATATCTGAGCACACATTTATATCTGCGGATGCAGTTAGTTGGTGCATACAGAATATACAGGGTGTCAGAAGCATAAAATCCGCTGTCTCACTGTTGCAGGTAAAATTTTATCAATATTTGAATAACTTGAAAATTGGATGCTTCTGAAATATTGGTTACATGTTCAGTATTTAGATGATCTGAGCCAGCATTGCCATAATCATAAAGAGAACTCGTATGATATGCCATAATCATAAAGAAAACTCAGATGATATGCTATAATCATAAAGAAAACTCATATGATATGCTATAATCATAAAGAGAACTCGTATGATATGCCATAATCATAAAGAAAACTCGTATGATATGCCATAATCATAAAGACAACTCGTATGGTATGCCATAATCCTAAAGAGAACTCGTATGAAATGTCATAATCATAAGAGAACTCGTATGATATGATTTTATTTGCAGAATTCCTTTTGCTTATAATATGGCTTACTATAGACCGGCATAAATTTAATAAGAAAATATTCATCTGTCTGCTTCTTTTTTATATTGGCTTTAATCATAGTTTTAGCTAATATTAAATTTGTTTGAGGTATTAGAACTTTAACTATTTAACAAGGTATCAATTCAAACATTGAACAGATTCAGGAAGTCAGGCCTGAAACAAAGTTTGAGTTTTATAGAAATAATTGTGTTAATACAGATTATTTGATTTTCAGTTCATATTGTTAGCTGTTATACTTAGGCGCGTCAGCTGAGCAATCTCTCATTTTTCTAAATTTGTTTACAAAATAAAAATTGTGTAAATCTTCTTTATTTTCATTTAATGGTGTTCATTGGTATTTATTTCTGATTTCAGTCGATGCTGGATGAATGCATCATTCGCCATGCATCTGGAAACATTAATCACCGGATGATCTATGGATTTTACATGTATCATTTCATCAAGGACAAAAACAAAACAGGTATGGTTATCTGTTGATTGGTAAAATATTAAGCTGAGGTGATACCTATACACAGTTGAATCCCATTATAATTTCCTGGAGATGTGTATTTTATTTAATTCTCTGAGAATGAGTTCATCCCATTATAATTTCCTGGAGATGTGTATTTTATTTAATTCTTCGAGAATGAGTTCATCCCATTATAATTTCCTGGAGATGTGTATTTTATTTAATTCTTTGAAAATGAGTTCATCCCATTATAATTTCCTGGAGATGTATATTTTATTTAATTCTTTGAGAATGAGTTGTATCCCATTATAATTTCCTGGAGATGTGTATTTTATTTAATTCTTTGAGAATGAGTTCATCCATTATAACTTCCTGGAGATGCGTATTTTATTTAATTCTTTGAGAATGAGTTGTATCCCATTATAATTTCCAGGAGATGTATATTTTATTTAATTCTTTGAGAATGAGTTCATCCCATTATAATTTCCTCGAGATGTGTATTTTATTTAATTCTTTGAGAATGAGTTCATCTCTTTATAATTTCCTGGAGATGTGTATTTTATTTAATTCTTTGAGAATGAGTTCATCCCATTATAATTTCCTGGAGATGTGTATTTTATTTAATTCTTTGAGAATGAGTTGTATCCCATTATAATTTCCTGGAGATGTGTATTTTATTTAATTCTTTGAGAATGAATTCATCCCATTATAATTTCCTGGAGATGTGTATTTTATTTAATTCTTTGAGAATGAGTTGTATCCCATTATAATTTCCTGGAGATGTGTATTTTATTTAATTCTTTGAGAATGAGTTCAAGAGGTTTGTTTATTTTCTTGGTGTTTAACCAGTCATAAACACATCAAAGGCTATATCTTGCTTTTTACAGTTGAAGTTAAGTCCCTTATCTAAGGTGGCAGCTGAACTAGCTTGGTAAGGGCATGATTCGAAGCTGGATGCTACACACATACAAGTCATTGAGCCGTGATGGTTGCTTGTATGTAAGAGATATGATCAAAGTTGTGAATAGTTTATCTTGCTGGGTGGGGGTTGGCATCAGGATTTCATCTTGTTGGGTATATAAATCTTGTTATCCATGAAAATTTATATCTCTTTTTTTATGCAGTATTTAAAAAAACGTAAATTGAGTTCATTCATAGCCTGCTTATACAAAGTACAGGAGAGCTTATGCTTTGACCCTGGTGTCTGTGGTGTTGGCAAAGATAGACTGCAAGTTGAAGTTAACAATTTTGAATATGGTTTGTAAGAAGGGGGTTATGAATTTCATTTTTATCACTACGAGTTCATTAGAGTTCATTAGTATATGCCTAGCCTTATTAATACCTCTTGAATTTTTTTTTCTTCTAGTTTTGAGCACTTCATGAGGAAAAATAGTAAGGTTTAAGTTCTATGTTTGCATAATGTTCCTGACTTTATACAATAATTTTTTACCCAGTTTTGCTGATGACGAAGAGGGTGCAATTTATATGGAAATTTTTTATTTGGGGCCAAAAGGTTAATAGTCTGTGTCATTGTGACTGAAAAAGAAAAGTGGTCTCCACCCAATTACATTTGTTCTGAAGGAAACTTTGTGAATGGCTTGCACATGATGTAAGGAAGAAAGCTATTGCTTATGGGATCAAAAGGTCAAGGTTACTATGACTGAAAGAGGATTTTTTTCTGAGCAAATAGTTAAGTTCTCAACCATGTATCTTCACTGAAGTTTGAAGAATAATTACACAGTAGGTAAGAAAGAATCCTATTAATTTTAGGGTCAAAAGATCAAAGATCAAGGGCCATTAACTGAAGGAAAAATATCGGGTTTTTTATAATAATAAGTTTAGTTTTGAACGACTTACTTGACTAAAGCTTGTGGAGGGCTTGTACTTAGGATATGGAAGAGACCTATTGATTTTTGGATCGAGGTCAAAAGGCGAGGTCATTCTGGCTTAAATAAAAATTGATTTACCAAAATAACTTTTGTTCTTTGGTTGGTTTCTTGACATAACTGTGGATCACTAGGACAGTAAAGAAACCTATAGATTTGAGGGTCTGAATGTCAAAGATCATGGTCCTGATATCAGTAAAAAGAAAATAATTGTTTCTGCATCTTAAGTTTAATTTAAGACTGCATATCTTTGCCAAAAGGTCATGTCAAAATGATTAAGACTCTTTGGTCATGAATATCCAGTCAGTTGTGCCTACTGTGACCAACATAAATGATTTTTAAATACAGTGCAGACATACTGTGACCTACATAAATGATTTTTAAATACAGTGCAGACATACTGTGACCTACATAAATGATTTTTAAATACAGTGCAGACATAATGTGGTGTTCAAGGTAATTTTGCAGTATATTTGAAATTGTGTTAAAGTTTGTGTCTACGGATATATTTATTGCTTGAAGGAAGAATCTGTGGATTCAAATTTCAGTTCTGTATGTTAAATATTATGCACTAAACCTTATTTCTGTTTTTGTCTTATTTTACAAAGTTTATATTTTGCAGATTTGTGAATCAAGTTGGTAAAAGTTTGCATTTAAAGTTTGTTATAGACAGGCAGCAGGTTAAAATTTGTGTCTAAGGTTTTGACAATGTACAATTGCAAGATTGATTTGTTTTAGTGTTCTACAGCAAATCAACACTTTGAAGGTTATATTGTATCATGGCAGGTATAGTGAAGTACCTTATCAAAGGACACATCATAGTAACTGGTATGTGCTCATCCAGTGGTGGGAAGCAAACCTGCACACATCTGGTCACAAATCCAATGCCTTAACCACTGAACCATCCTTTCATAACATATGGAAAGAATGTGCTTTCAATTTCACTGATTGGCATTTTCTGACCCTAATTTATTATTTTTATAATACTATTTTTATTTTTATGAAATTAATTTGAAAAGTTTGAAACTACAGTTTTTTTGTATGTCTGTGCTATCAGGTCAGTGTTTTAAGATTCTCTTTCATTTTGCCTTGAGGCCAACTCTTTGTTCTCAAAGGAAAAAAAATAAATGTGAAATGAAATTTACTGTTAGCCCCATTTGCCTTCCCATCTGTCCATATTACTGTCCTTCTCTCCGTGAAATTGGGGTAGAGTTTTGCATTATTTAGGTCACTTTTCAGACACTCTTACTGAAAAGGTCTAGTTCTTGTTGTGTAGATCCAACTTCAGGAACTAGACTGTCATCGCAAATGTAAGTCATTGTGACCTACATTTCACATATCTTTTTTTTTTTAAAATTGGACATATGGTCACTGTTCCTTAATACTTGGAGTTTCAGTCATGTGACTGTGTCTTGGGTCCATCATCACATCAAAAGTAGATCACTTTTACCAGCATTTAGTGTATCACTCGCATTGAGATACACTTTTAAGCCAGTTTTTAAAGCAATCTATCTGATAGGCTTATATACCTTTGATGCATTGTGTAAAGCCCCATCATTCGAAAATTAGGTCGTTTTGACTTATATTCAATGTTTTACTGACTTTTATAAAAGAAGTTTATTTAGAATCAGTGTCTTGTGCACTCTTGAGTTTCCAAGTAATATACATATATGCATCTGTTCATTGATCATTATGGTACATGTACATATATGCATGCATTCATTGATCATTGTGGTACATGTACATATATGAATGTGTTCATTGATCATTGTGGTACACATACATATATGCATCTGTTCATTGATCATTGTGGTACATGTATATATATGCATGCATTCATTGATAATTGTGGTACATGTACATATATGCATCTATTCATTGATCATTGTGGTACATGTACATATATGAATGTGTTCATTGATCATTGTGGTACATATACATATATGCATCTATTCATTGATCATTGTGGTACATGTACATATATGAATGTGTTCATTGATCATTGTGGTACATGTACATATATTCATGCATTCATTGATCATTGTGGTACATGTACATATATGAATGTGTTCATTGATCATTGTGGTACATGTACATATATGCATGCATTCATTGATCATTGTGGTACATGTACATATATGAATGTGTTCATTGATCATTGTGGTACACATACATATATGCATCTGTTCATTGATCATTGTGGTACATGTACATATATGCATGCATTCATTGATCATTGTGGTACTTGTACATATATGAATGTGTTCATTGATCATTGTGATACATGTACATATATGCATCTGTTCATTGATCATTGTGGTACATGTATATATATGCATGCATTCATTGATCATTGTGGTACATGTACATATATGAATGTGTTCATTGATCATTGTGGTACATGTACATATATGAATGTGTTCATTGATCATTGTGGTACATGTACATATATGCATGCATTCATTGATCATTGTGGTACACATACATATATGCATCTGTTCATTGATCATTGTGGTACATGTACATATATGCATGCATTCATTGATCATTGTGGTACATGTACATATATGAATGTGTTCATTGATCATTGTGGTATATGTACATATATGCATCTGTTCATTGATCATTGTGGTACATGTACATATATGAATGTGTTCTTTGATCATTGTGGTACATGTACATATATGCATCTATTCATTGAACATTGTGGTACATGTACATATATGCATGTGTTCTTTGATCATTGTGGTACATGTACATATATGCATCTGTTCATTGATCATTGTGGTACATGTACATACATGCATGCATTCATTGATCATTGAGGTACATGTACATATATGAATGTGTTCATTGATCATTGTGGTACATGTACATATATGCATATGTTCATTGATCATTGTGGTACATGTACATATATGCCTGTGTTCATTGATCATTGTGGTACATGTACATATATGCATGTGTTCTTTGATCATTGTGGTATATGTACATATATGCATGTGTTCTTTGATCATTGTGGTACACATGCATATATGCATATGTTCATTGATATTGTGGTACATGTACATATATGCCTGTGTTCATTGATCATTATGGTACATGTACATATATGCATGCATTCATTGATCATTGTGGTACATGTACATATATGCCTGTGTTCATTGATCATTGTGGTACATGTACATATATGCATGTGTTCTTTGATCATTGTGGTATATGTACATATATGCATGTGTTCTTTGATCATTGTGGTACACATGCATATATGCATATGTTCATTGATATTGTGGTACATGTACATATATGCCTGTGTTCATTGATCATTGTGGTACATATACATACATGTTCATTGATCATTGTGGTACATGTACATATATGAATGTGTTCATTGATCATTGTGGTACACATACATATATGCATCTGTTCATTGATCATTGTGGTACATGTACATATATGCATGCATTCATTGATCATTGTGGTACATGTACATATATGAATGTGTTCATTGATCATTGTGGTACATATACATACATATGTTCATTGATCATTGTGGTACATGTACATATATGCATCTGTTCATTGATCATTGTGGTACATGTACATATATGCATGCATTCATTGATCATTGTGGTACATGTGCATATATGAATGTGTTCATTGATCATTGTGGTACATATACATGCATATGTTCATTGATCATTGTGGTACATGTACATATATGCATCTGTTCATTGATCATTGTGGTACATGTACATATATGCATATGTTTATTGATCATTATGGTACATGTACATATATGCATGCATTCATTGATCATTGTGGTACATGTACATATATGCATGCATTCATTGATCATTGTGGTACATGTACATATATGAATGTGTTCATTGATCATTGCGGTACATGTACATATATGCATATGTTCATTGATCATTATGGTACATGTACATATATGCATGCATTCATTGATCATTGTGGTACATGTACATATATGCATGTATTCATTGATCATTGTGGTACATGTACATATATGAATGTGTTCATTGATCATTGTGGTACATATACATACATGCATATGTTCATTGATCATTGTGGTACATGTACATATTTGAATGCATTCATTGATCATTGTGAGTAGTATTCTGGAAAATCCCCAGTTAGAGTGCTTTGTTTATATTACCCCATTCACCTTGTACAAGTTGCAGAAATTCCAATACAAAATGCCCAATTAATTGTTCTCTAAAGTCTAGCATTATGGTCAGAACATTTTTATGACTCTAAACCTTATGAAAAAATGTTCAGCAATTGCCTAGCCCACATGGATTTCCTTATTATGAAAAAATGTTCAGCAATTGCCTAGCACACTTGGATTTCCTTATTATGAAAAATTGTTAAGCAATTGCCTAGCACACTTGGATTTCCTTATTATGAAAAATTGTTGAGCAACTGCCTAGCACACTTGGATTTCCTAATTATGAAAAATTGTTAAGCAAGGGCCTAGCACACTTGGATTTACTTATTATGAAAAATTGTCAAGCAATTGCCTAGCACACTTGGATTTCCTTATTATGAAAAAATGTTAAGCAGTTGCCTAGCACACATGGATTTCTTTATGTACATCTTTTGTTTTTTGGTAATTTTTGTTCATGACAGTGAATTGTAATGATTATCTATAAAAATGATGTTACACAACTAGTTTTTTTTTACAGGGGTATAAATTCTATTTTAAGATATTAATAGTGCCTGTAGATTGTAAAGGGTCTATAAAAAAGTGTTTACATAGGTGTGTACAATCATTAATAATAACTTTAATAATAAAACTATTTACTAGTTTGGGCTAATTTCCAATTGCATAAGTCTATCAGATTTGATAATGGAAGAATGAAGTTAATCAGATTGGTTCTTTTACGATGTGGAGTATTTCCAAAATTTCATGTTGTGTATAGAGAACTGAGCAGTTGATTTGATTCCTAATTTGGGTTCTTATTTCATATGTTCTTGTGTTAATGCGAGTCTGCAGATGTATTTAATGTTGTGTTTACATAATGTGAGAGGAGACATTGGAATTACAAATTTGTTCTTTTAACTAAAATATTATTCTGGGACTACTGTGAATTATTTAAAAGAGTTCTGGACAATGTCATATTGATACATCAGGACTGTTGGCAGACCAGCACATTCAAAGATCTTAATTTCATTCAGAACACTTAGGTTTTTTTTACTTGAACAGAACTTTCTTAGATATATTTTGGATTAATTCATAATATTGTTTTTTTCTTTTATAACATTGATAGGATGTGTCAAGTTTTCCAAAATTTTGTTAGTTTTACTTCTTTCTGTTACTTAGTTTATGGCCATAGAATCATTGCACTTAGAAATAATAGCAATTTGGTTGTCATCAAGTGTTAGTGGACTTTTGGATCTGTGACATTTAGAATTATTTGATATTTAATTCACAATATTGTGTTTCTTAAAATTTCACTTTGTAACTTTGAGAAATAAATTGTTTGCTGATTGTACATAACTTTTCAGGTTGTTTTTTGCAAATGAGAATTTATTAAAATATCTGATAAACATTTGGTAAAATAGTACTTTATTAAATTTAAATCTACTTAATGCATAAGCCTTTTATTGGCCAAAGCTGGAAGTTGTTAAGCTGAGGACATAGTTTAGGTTCAGTTTTGATGATTTTGCATGACTTTGTTCAAACAGATACAATGGTGATCTCTCAGAAAAGATGGACAGATTTGATTGCTTAAGTTGTTAAATATATGAATGCTTCAGTTAAATCCTTACTTATTCTGTTGAATTCTTTGTATTTAGGAGTTGCATGGAGTCTCTATATACTTGGATTTTACTGTATTACTTTCTTTTAATCTAGATGGCAGTACTTTTGGCGTGAATTCCCTGTTCCAAAATGAAATGTGTGAGGTGGCAATCCTTCCAATGAAAGAAGACTGGGAGGAGAACACAGGTCCCACTTCTAGCAACACCGGTTCCAATGGTTTTAACACACCTGGACCTCCAACCTCAACTGCTGGGTTTTATCTTAGGAGTTCATCAGAGCAGAATGATCTACCAGAGTCCACCCAAGCAGAGAGTTTTGAGGACTGGAGAGTTCAAACTGGACTCCCAGTTGGCTACCAGACCTGGAGGCAACAGTCAGGTGAGAGTTATTCCTCATTTCATCCCATCATATCCGAGGGCTTCATACATGCTATGATGGTTATTATTTTTCCCTTCTTAAGAAATGGCAATAAATTATTTTAATACGGAGGGTTTTACTTTTTTTTACCCACGGTTTTATATAAGAATCCTGTGTCCATCAAATTTGTACAAATGATGCAGATGCCACTGTTACTGATAATAAAACAACCTTTAAACAACTTCTCCAAAGCTGTTGAATAGAATTTAACTAAACTAAATAGGAAGCATTCTGGCATTAAGACCTTTCAAATGCTGATGGTGTGCCGTGTCAGGTACGGTCTCTTTTACTGAAATATTTTTAAATCTCAGAAATTGTTCATCTGATTTAGATCAGATTTGACAAAAACATTCTGGTATTAAGAGCTTTAAACTTTATACAAATGACGATCGTTATACCATCAAATAAGGCTGCTTTTAGTAAAAGTGGAAAGTTGTATAAATGACTTCTGATATAACAACTGTAGAATTTGACCAAATCAGAGTTATTGTCCTTTATGTCTTGCTGCTGAATCGACTCTTGTGAATGCATCTGGTCTTGCAATCTTTGTTCATTACTGAATTAGGTCATCATCAAAAGATGGTCATATAAACAAATCTTTATGCTTTGTCAACGTTTGCTTTGTTTTATGACTTACAACTGGATTCAGTATGTCACAGCTTTATGAATGCAACTACTCTTGTGGGTTTTGTTGGCTTACTATAAAACATAGTACATTTTTCATTGTCATCATTGGGACATTTTGATCACAGTACTCCAAAGTGTTGTGTACATTTTTTCACTATAGATGCAACTCCGGGGAATTAGGCATCATATACTGATTAGAGAGGTATAGTTCATCCTTCCTCAAGTGGAATTTTTTTTTACTTGTGAACTTCCAAACATAAATATGTATATACATGTACTGTTTTTTTACATGTGAACTTTCAAACATAAATATGTATATACTGTTTTTTTACATGTGAACTTTCAAACATAAATATGTATATACTGTTTGAAGATTTTTATCAAAGTTGTGTTATATGAACCTAGTCTTGCAGATGCGTCACATTTTACTACAATGAAAACCCTCAAGATGAAATAGGTTAAGTCTGAAAATCAACCACTTTATTAATCTAAGTGTAAAAACATATCAAGGTTTTGTGGAAATTTGATTTTTTTAAATACTTTATAGATAAGGCCAGTTTTACTGGAAGATTTCTTGTATGAGTTCACAATGAATTACTGAAAATAATTCAGAAGGGAATTATTGGTCACATGATCAGATAATAGTTGTCACAGGTATGCATGTATTGAATGGAACTACTTAAAGTGCGTGAGCTATGTATTTATGCATGTTGCTTGCCCTCACAGTTAAACTTAATCATATAATGTCATATCATTATGTTGTATTAATTATGACATATCCTTTCATAAATATTTTTTTCTGTTTACTATTGGTGCATTATATTTATGTGCACAATGTGGAAAGAGTTTCCACAACTTTATTATTCTTGCCAGTAAAGCACATAAACACAAATAAACATTTCTTATTTGTTATTGACTCTTTTGTAATATCTTGTTAGCTTCGGAGGGCTTGATTTGTTAAGTATAATGCTGTGGTTCCCAACCTTTTTGATTATAATGATCCCTTTACTACAAAACAGATTTAATGGACCCACACATGCTATTAGTCCTATTGGCTCTCTTGGAAAAACTCTGTTACCCCACATATTTGGAACCACTGTTCTCTCTCTCTCTCTCTCTCTCTCTCTCTCTCTCTCTCTCTCTCTCTCTCTCTCTCTCTCTCTCTCTCAAGGCCTGCAGTGTGACAGTTTATAGTGTTGTATAGTTCTGGGGCATTATGCCACAGACACGTAGCATTGTGTCCCACCCAATCACATTATCCTGACACCAGGCCAACCAGTCCTAACACTAACCTCTTAATGCTGAGTGCCAAGCGAGGCAGCTCTTAGTACCATTTTTTTAAAAAGTCTTTGGGATGATTCAGACAGGGATTGAACCCATGACTTCCCACATCCGAGGCAGATGCTCTAACTAAAGCGGTGAACCACAGTTCTAATGTATCATGGTCAGGTAAGTATTATTCTGTCAAACATTTTAAATTTTTTAGATAAAATGCTCTGACTGGATTATGTAAGCACAATATGCCTGAGGGATGTTTAAAATTCATATAGACATTTTAATAGTACTGCAATAAATTTTAACTTAGTTTTATCATTTTCGTTTGATTACACATGATGAATACACAATTCTGTTTTCCCAAATTTGAAAACAAAAAGTTCATTTTTCAGGAAAAATTAACATTAATTTGAGATATGATGGTAAGTTGAAACACAGTGATATGCTATAGATTTATGTATGGTGCATGGGGTTAAACAGTGCTTTCAGTGGAGTGAATATTTTAACAGCTTCCATCAACAAGTCTTTCTTTCAGAATTTTCCTTTCAGCACATGTTAATAATATGAAAATTCCAGCTGATATTATGCTCTTTGCAAAAATATTGATCTGCTATTCTCTGTAAGTATTTATAGATCAATCACATTTCATTTTGCTGTTTGGATGAGACTGAGTATTCTGTTGGCTGCCTAGTCTAATTGGTTCTGTGGTCAATCAGCCAAAATTTCCTTACGATCACACATGTCTAAATGGAAGATTCCACATACAATTAACTGACTTCAGATATTGTACAAATGGGCATCTTCTATATACTTGACAAAATATATGCAATAGAAACTCAAAAATAAAGCTTTGGAATATCAAGTCCATTAATAAAGATTGACATACCTCATGTAGAACAATGACAGAGATGAGGAGGTATTGTGCCAGTCATGTATAGGACACATGCCTGACTGGTTCATACCTCTTCAAAGGTGAGCTTATACTAGAGTGAATACCCTGATACTTGGGAATAGGGTACTTTTTCCCCAAGTTTTTCTGTGTAATGACCCTAACTTGAAGAAAGGATACTCATTCTGTGCTTTCTGTGTAATGTACCTTACCAGGGGACAGGGAACTTTTTCACATGCTTTCCATGTAATAAACCTTAATATAGGATAGGGTACTTTTTCACATGCTTTCCATGTAATAAACTTTAATATGGGATAGGATACTTTTTCACATGCTTTCCATCTAATAAACCTTAATATGGGATACAGTACTTTTTCACTTGCTTTCCATGTAATAAACCTTAATATGGGATAGGGTACTTTTTCACATGCTTTCCATGTAATAAACCTTAATATGGGATAGGGTACTTTTTCACATGCTTTCCATGTAATAAACCTTAATATGGGATAGGGTAGTTTTTCACATGCTTTCCATGTAATAAACCTTAATATGGGATACAGTACTTTTTCACATGCTTTCCATGTAATAAACCTTAATATGGGATAGGGTACTTTTTCACATGCTTTCCATGTAATAAACCTTAATATGGGATACAGTACTTTTTCACATGCTTTCCATGTAATAAACCTTAATATGGGATAGGGTACTTTTTCACTTGCTTTCTATGTAATAAACCTTAATATGGGATACAGTACTTTTTCACATGCTTTCCATGTAATAAACCTTAATATGGGATACAGTACTTTTTCACATGCTTTCCATGTAATAAACCTTAATATGGGATACAGTACTTTTTCACATGCTTTCCATGTAATAAACCTTAATATGGGATACAGTACTTTTTCACATGCTTTCCATGTAATAAACCTTAATATGGGATACAGTACTTTTTCACATGCTTTCCATCTAATAAACCTTAATATGTAATAAACCTTAATATGGGATAGGGTACTTTTTCACTTGCTTTCTATGTAATAAACCTTAATATGGGATACAGTACTTTTTCACATGCTTTCCATGTAATAAACCTTAATATGGGATACAGTACTTTTTCACATGCTTTCCATCTAATAAACCTTAATATGGGATACAGTACTTTTTCACATGCTTTCCATGTAATAAACCTTAATATGGGATACAGTACTTTTTCACTTGCTTTCTATGTAATAAACCTTAATATGTGATAGGGTAGTTTTTTACATGCTTTCCATGTAATAAACCTTAACATGGGATACAGTACTTTTTCACTTGCTTTCTATGTAATAAACCTTAACATGGGATACGGTACTTTTTCACTTGCTTTCTATGTAATAAACCTTAATATGGGATAGGGTACTTTTTTACATGCTTTCTATGTAATAAACCTTAATATGGTATAGGGTACTTTTTCACTTGCTTTCTATGTAATAAACCTTAATATGGGATACAGTACTTTTTCACTTGCTTTCCATGTAATAAACCTTAATATGGGATACAGTACTTTTTCACATGCTTTCCATGTAATAAACCTTAACATGGGATACGGTACTTTTTCACTTGCTTTCTATGTAATAAACCTTAACATGGGATACAGTACTTTTTCACTTGCTTTCTATGTAATAAACCTTAATATGGGATAGGGTACTTTTTTACATGCTTTCTATGTAATAAACCTTAATATGGTATAGGGTACTTTTTCACTTGCTTTCTATGTAATAAACCTTAATATGGGATACAATACTTTTTCACTTGCTTTCCATGTAATAAACCTTAATATGGGATACAGTACTTTTTCACATGCTTTCCATGTAATAAACCTTAATATGGGATACAGTACTTTTCACTTGCTTTCTATGTAATAAACCTTAATATGGGATAGGGTAGATTTTTGCTTGCTTTCTATGTAATAAACCTTAATATGGGATAGGGTACTTTTTCCCATGCTCTTTAATGTAATTTGGGATAGGATATTTTCTCCAATGCTTTGGTACTTAATGATGCTTACCTGATAATAGGGTACATTTTGTCATGCTTGTCTATCTAATGACCCTTACTTAGGGATAGTTTTTGAAGTAAGTGTAGAATGAGGACATGCCCACCTAACAAATTAATTTTGTAAGTGATTTGTGATTGCTTTGACCCATTTACCATGTTAAAAGGTTTAATTCTCTAAAAGTTATCAAGCACTCATACTTAGTATTTAATTTCCATCTTAAATAAATATGTTTACCTTTAGAAGTCTGTCTCATATGGCTAACTTGGAGGAGAAATTAGAAAATAAAAATATGCAATTACCGTAGTCTTCCTAGACTCAAATTCATCTCTTTACTTTTGAAAATAGATCATAAAGCATTCTTAAGCCCTACATCATGATTTACAATCATTTACTTTGCAAGTAAGTGAGATGCAAGATTTAATTCTTTATTGTTGAACAGTGCTTTTTGGCTTACCTCCACAAAGTTAAAGAATGGCACTTGGCTTTCTCCACATGTCTACATATATAAAAGTGTCAGCATCTGTCTTCTAGGAAACAGTGTCTCCCTTACTCATTTCCAATTGAATTGGCATTCCTTGGAACAAACAATGATTATAATTGGCATTCCTTGAAACAAAAATGTGATTATAATTGGCATTCCTTGAAACAAAAATGTGATTATAATTGGCTTCTCTGAACACTTCATGCAGTGCATCATTTATTTAAATCCATTTTCATTCAGAACTTGAATATTTTAAGAAGTTAGTGCTGTTAAATCACCAAAGTCTGTCTTTATATTCTGCAATTCATTTTAATACAGACAAGCCCATAACAATTGATATTCAGTCTAATGCAAACAAACCCTTAACAATTACTAATGAGTGAAATGCAAACAAGCCCAAAACAATTGCTATTCAGTCAACTGCAAACAAACCCTTAAAAACTGCTATTCAGTCTACTGCAAACAAACCCTTAAAAACTGTTATTCAGTCTACTGCAAACAAACACTTAAAAACTGTTATTCAGTCAACTGCAAACAAACCCTTAAAAACTGTTATTCAGTCTACTGCAAACAAACACTTAAAAACTGTTATTCAGTCTACCTCAAACAAACCCTTAAAAACTGTTATTCAGTCTACTGCAAACAAACCCTTAAAAACTGTTATTCAGTCTAATGCAAACAAGCCCATAACAATTGCTATTCAGTCTACTGCAAACAAACCCTTAAAAACTGTTATTCAGTCTACTGCAAACAAACCCTTAAAAACTGTTATTCAGTCTAATGCAAACAAACTCTTAAAAACTGTTATTCAGTCTACTGCAAACAAACCCTTAAAAACTGTTATTCAGTCTACTGCAAACAAACCCTTAAAAACTGTTATTCAGTCAACTACAAACAAACCCTTAAAAACTTTTATTCTGTCTAATGCAAACAAACCCTTAAAAACTGTGATTCAGTCTACTGCAAACAAACCCTTAAAAACTGCTATTCTGTCTAATGCAAAAAGCCCATAACAGTTGCTTCTGCACTAAAATGTTTGCCACATAATACAAATGTAACACACACCGTTATTGCTATTGACCTTTAAATGTTTTTATTAAATGGGGTTGGTGGCTTTAGTTATATATATATATATATATATATATATATATATATATAACACTACTTTACTCTTTACTTCTTAGATATATTTGCATGTTCATGGTATTTAAGGTTCTATCTTTCCATTAACCTTCTAACTGAAAGCGCAATGATATATTTTCTTCTGCACTAATTTACTGTACTCTATACACCTCAGACTACCGTCTATATTCCCTTATAAGTCATCAGACTGCAAGCAATAAAGATCCTGATATGCCATAGCATAATGGACCTGCAGATGAGGGTCTTTGTTGTTGGTTCTACTGATTACTCCTGAGAAACTGCACACATCCAGATTTGCTGCCACATTATACACCAGCAGATATGAATATATGCAGTTTGCAGTTGGACTCAACTTATAAGCAGATATATATAGCAGATTAGATTAACTTATTTATTCAAACATATCAAACATTAATCTTTAAGGACACCACCTCAATTGTTGTAGAAGTTATAAAATGTACAAGTTCTCAGTGGTACTGAAAATTCAACAGAACAGTAGAGCTACTTCACAATAAAGTAGAAGTAGTAGTATGCAGCAATAATTGGACAAATCCCATGGGAGTATTTGAGTGTCTCACACTTTGGACAGGGAAATAATAAGAAAGTTTTTGCCAATGTATACCACCATGTGATTGCATGGGATATCGTTTTAAAACAGAATGAGTTTAATGCCGAAGAGAGCAGTTGTGAATGAATTTTAACACTGAAAGAAATACAAATGTATGGTAGTAATGTTATTGATTTGTTCCCTCCATCACAGCACTGCTGTTACTGCACTTTTACAGATCAACATCTGGTTTTATGTTATGATTTATTGGCATATACACTTTTTAAGCACAATTAACAAAGCTAATAATGCTACAAAAATATCTTAGGTTTTGCATCTATTTATCAAAGCTTCTCTTTTTTTAGGACACCTGGATATAAGGTCAAGTGAGCCTAGTGTACATCATCTGGTGTCATCCATCAACAATTGCTATTTCAACTACACAAAACAAAATTAATTAGTTTGAGCTAAATTTGGGTGAAAACATACTTGTTCACCACTCCCTTGATAAAATGCACCCTGATAACTTGCAAACCTGCATATAACGCAGGGTCAGGCATGGATCCCATTTTTAAACCAGAAAATACCCCAAAAATTGATCCATATTTGTTGAACTTGAAGAAAATTGCAATGAAACTTGGTAATGGAAACTTTGGTATACCACTCATTTAATCGTTGAAAATGGTAGAACCTGGAAATTTTAATCAACATTATGAAATATCAAATTTAAAAGTAGATCATACAATTTGTTAAATTTTCTTTCCAAATGACATTCCTTGTATGCTGCAATTAATGATTTGTAAGAAAATTTTGATCAGTGAAAATGTCACTTACGCCAAGTGGAGTTAGTACTTTAATATGTAAATTCAAATTAAATAATTTTTTATTAATTGTAATTTGTGTTCTAGTTCTATCTTTTAATTCCTTTTAAGTATAATTGTCATAAATGCAATGTATCCTCTTGTAATTAAATGTAAAATGTGTCAAACTACCATAACAGCTATGTCCGCATGTGTTTCTCTCTAAACCTAATAAAGTGCAGACTGCGTATTGATAACTGACTTGCGGAAGTATTCATTGTACTGTTGCACTGAACTAAAAGCAGGCTTCCTTTGTATTATCACATTATTTATGTCTTTTTGAATCACTTGAAGGAAGTGGAATAAAAGAAAAGTTAAAAGGTATGAACATCAAACAAACTTAAAATCTAGTGTATGTCGGTTGAACTCACTTCATTTGATCAATCGAACACTGTTATAAATGTTATTGTGTATGCAACATAAACTATCTTATATTAATCAACTCTTTCATAACAAAGATAACAAGGCAGCCAAGCAAAATGAATACTTCATAAAATAAAGAGCTTAGTTTCATAGATACAGGACATTGTAGGCAAGCAAGTTTTAGAGAATTCTTGAACTGGCACTTAGAGATCTCCTCAAGGATGATCAGAGATTTCATTATTACTTCTAATGAAATCACAACATCAGTATTGTACTAATTGAGCAGTACATGAATTGAGTTTCAACATAGATGATTGTCTCTCTAAATAAATGTTGTTGTTTTTTTTTTAGAAAAAAAATCTTGTGGTGTATCAACAGTTAGCTTAGTTCCCTGCTCTGTAAATTCCCAATATGGCATGACACTATTAAACACCAGTACGGGAACCAGACTCATCGAGGAAATATAAAGCAGTGACATATTACACAGGTTTTTCATGTACATCTGATGATGGTTGTTGAAACCAGTGGAAATGATCTTTCACATGTTAGACAATTTGAAAATAAATTAGAAAAAGCGCATTATTAAACATTATTAGTGACATGATTCTAAAATGAGCATTCAGTCATTAAACAGCCCAGTTCCCTTTTGGCTCCTCCCCCACAGCTCCCCCCACCCCCATATGGTTTTCTTGATGTCAAACAAAGTGGTTTTTTATTTTAAAAATTGGAGGTCTCTGTGTAATCTGCACCCTTGCTATTAGTGCAATCTTTGTTTATGAACCCTGTTGTGCACGAGTTAACGAGTTAATGAAGGAAAGGTATTTTAAAGCATTTCATGTTTTTACAAATGATGCCATTCCACAGTCAGATATGGTCACTGTTATTAAAAATAGAAAAAGCATAAACAGTATTGTGGCAAAAAAAATAAACCAACAACATTGAAGGAAATTTAAACCAGATTTCAAGCATGAATGCATAAAGGCCTTTCAGCTTTAGAAAAATGATGCCACTCTGCTATCAAATAATGTCACCATTACTACAATTTTAAATAACCAAAAATGACTTATTTTCACAAAATTAGTTAAACAGAGTTGAAGCAAATTTGACTACATCCTGACATCAAGGCCTTTCAGTATTTTTTCAAATTATGCCTTATGACCATCACATATGGCCACTGTTGCTAAAAAAAATAGATAGAACTTCCAGCAACTTTCCAAATACTGCTTGATGGAGTTTTAGCAGAAAGCATGCTGGCAGAAAGGTCTTTCAGATTTACACAAATAATGTTCTTCTGCCATCAGATACTGTAGAACCTGTTGAAAGACCACCTCTTCTGCCAAAAAACTATGGTCTCTCAAGACAGGTGGTCTCCCATAACAGGTCATAATCCTATATGATCAATAAATTTGTCCATTAAAAATGTGGTCTCTCAAGACAGGTGATCTCACATAGCAGTGGTCTTTCAAAACAGGTTTTACTGTATAACCACCATTATTAAAAATTGAAAACCTTTAAACAGCTACTGAAAAATCAATGAGCAGAATTAGACCAAATTTAATGGAAAGCATTCTGGCATGAGGGCCTTTTATATTTCTACAGTGGATATTTTGAGCTGTGCTGCTGTTAATAAAAGTAGGAAAACTTTTAGATGTCTTCTCAGAAACCACTCGACAGAATTTTAATCAAATTTGAAAAGAAGTATTCTTGCATTATAGTCTTTGATAATTAACACTGCTCCACCATACTGCCATTACTTAAAATGGAAAACTCTTTTAATGAGAACTTCTATAAAACTTGGAACAAAAGTTGATTGAATTTGAGAGAAATCATTTTAGGACACATAGTACTGATTGTATGGAAAATTTGGAGCCAGTCTGAAAATGGAATATTTGGGTTTGGCTGGCCAGGAATGGTTCATAATGAAGTTAGATGTTAGTAAAATAAATATTTTGAGACCTTATCCTAGTTGTAACTGAAAAAATAGAGATATTGTTTTATTGATGAAATGTCAGTCCTTTAAAATTCTTAAGTTTGGAACACTAATTTCTAAAATTTAAACATGGCTCCTTGGTGTGGAATTTAAAGCACACATTTCAAACACATGCAGGTCCAGAAAATGCAGCGACTCATATCCTTTTATCTACACAGAAACTGCCATCCAGGTTTCTTATATAATGTTTGATCATGAAATTTAAAGTTAATAAAATTACAATATGGTTTTTGCATAGGTTTACAGTGGGAACTGAATTCATACCACGAGTCCCATAGTATGAATGCTTTTAACATTTCTAAAATCTTATGCCACTAAACTGAGTTGGACAAAATTTAACAAAAAGCATCATTACAGAAAAGCCTTTAAAGTTTTCTTTAAAATGATGCTGATCTTATATGAAGATAAATCTTAAACATTATCTTATAAACTGTCAAAATTTGACATAAAACAACCAGGCTTTATGTCCTTTCATATGTACACAAATAATGCTGATCCATCATCAGACATGGGTACCATAACTAAAACCCGAAATAAAACTTCAAACAATGTCTTAATGCCATTGAATACACAATGACCACTGTGACCAAAAACATCATGAATATCAAGGCCTTTTAAGTTTCTATAAATAATGCTGAATGCCATCAAATGTGGCCACTGTTACGGAAAAGAAAAATGTCCAAGTATAATTTGATAGAAAATGTGACAAGACTTTAAATTTTGTGTAATTGAAGCTGATCTGCTAACAGATATGTCTGTGCTTAATAAAAGTAGAAAATTCTTCAAACAGCTTCAGGTCAAAATTTGCTGAACAGTATTTGAGCAAACTTGACAGAAAGTATCAAGTTTATACAAATGATGCTGATCTGCCATATGTCCGTCCATATTACAGATATATAGAAAAACCTGTAAATAACCTATACTGTGGTTTCATTTATTTTCATTCATATCGGTTTTCTTGGTTACATTTTAAAAAGGGATATTTTTATGGGTGTTTAAATTCATTGATTTCCTTTCTCATAATTTGAACAGCAAATGGTGGTGGCTTCAATGCCTTAAACAATACTTGCACCAACCAGTATGAACTCCTGTTAAATGCTTGTAAAGATCAATCACTAACACTGTTTTATTCAGAGTTCTCCACATCAAATGGAGTCATGTACAGGATAAAGTTTGTGAGAGATTGGCCCTAATTATATATGTCATTGAGATAGCTGGACTTGAGTAATTCTGGAATTTTGGGATTATTTATGTGATGTATGTTTGTATGTGCCAGATTACATGATGGACTCCATCATCCATGTTTATTCTGTAACATTGACTTAAGATCAGTGAAGCATAGCTTTATTACTGTTCTGTACTTTTAATTAGCACATGTACTTCAGTCATTAGTTTGAGAATTTAACAGCATTGTTGTTCCTTAGATTTAAATATGTGGATAAAATTGGATGTGATTTCAAGAGGATTTCAATTTCAACAGGATAGTTTGCAACCTACAGTTAGAAGCATGTGTTTACATTTATGTATGCTTAAAATAGATTATTCATTCATTTATCTTGAAGAAAATTACAGAAAAAAGTTGTTTTATCTTGACTGTATATGCAATATTTTCCAAAGAAATTTCAAAGAAATAAGTTTTATATTACCTATGTCATCTCATACCACATATTGATTTAAGGAAATACATGCCAAGTCTCCTCAATTGTTTCATAGTTGTTTGAATTTGGCTCCAATCATTTTATCTCCTGATTTGGGAACAAAAACTCATAGAAATCAAAAATCTGCTTGGCATAGGGTTTTCAAGTTAAAAACATCCACCAATCTAGCTAAAACAACATCTGCCAAGCATAGGTAATTCCAGCTAAATCAATGTTCATTTGGCTGTTTAGGACTGTTTACAACTATCATAATCCATCAGTCAAGTTATTGACCTAACAGCCAATCAAATCATGGCATGCAATGTGTGCTGATGCATATATTGTACACAAATAAGTCGTTTTGCTCATCAATATTTCAGTATTGAGTAATGTGTCATGTGTAGCTGATTGCTGGCAACTTGTACGAAACAGTTCTTGAACTGTTTGAAAATATAATAATTGTGTTATCATGTTGAAATGTACACTAACCAACTTAAGGAAAATATGCCCTCGAAGAAATAAAGTGTTTCAGAAGTCCAACAGTGCCTGGGTAGATGAATTTAAATGAGTAAAGCATTATGAAAATAACATATAAGAAAGAAAAATTAGTAACTATTATTCCTTGTAATTAATTTACCTAGTTTTGATACTCTATGCACTTTCAAGCTTAAGTTTGACAAAAATCATCATTTTGCTAATCTCCCTGATGTAGACCCAATTTCTCAGATTGTGAACACTGATATCCCTGATTTGGTCCCAGGAAACTTGGCATCTATGTTTAAGGGACAGACCAGTTAATTTATTGAGGTGGACTAGGTGTTTCTTTTGAACCAGGATATTTTTTTTTTCTGTTACCTTTAGATAATTTTGTTTCAACTAAAATAATGATTATTTCTGTTTTTCTATAAATCCAAGTAAGAATATTTTTTTCAAGCTGTTTGGGAGCAGGGAATTTTTTCTTCTCAATGAAATATCAGGCTGCCCCTGCCTTGTCCAGACAATTAAATGGCCAGTGTCTAAGACAATTAAGTGGAAGAAAGAGATCTTTGATACTGTATGATAGAAGTCAGTCAAGTGGTATCTGTTCCACTTGGACCTATGGTAAATTATTTTTGCACATTTATAAATGTATTTCAAAAGTCTTAAAATCAAATTTGGTTCATTGTCATACAAGTTTATACAGTAATTATTTTAATTATACAGTAATTATTTTTAATGAATTGAAAAATCAACATTAGGAGTTAACAAAACAAGTGAAGATTTATTTTAATAATGTCATGTTATATTTCAGTGTGATGATTTTTTTTTTTAAATTTTTTTTAAAGAATGTTAAGAGTACAAAGTGACCAAGTGGTATAAGGTGATAACTCACACATCTCACCTGTAGATAGTTTCTCTAAGGGTTTTCTTGGGTTATTCCTCCATCAAATATACTGGCTGCCTTGTATATCTTTTTATGTGCAGAAAAATGGCATTAAATCCAGCAAAACTTAGTTAAGAGTATATAATTTGCTATTTTGCTTTAAATGATAATCTTTGCTTAATGTGCTTTATTCATCCTTTGATATGAAGGAGCAAACTTAGTACAGCATAGATCCAGGTATGAAAATAAAAGAAATCTTGAGAGTTGTTTCAACCAATCACAAATGATGTCACATTTGAAAGGTCATTTCTGATTGGCTTGTGTTGGAAATTTGATTGCAACTCTAGCTTTGAGTTGTTGAGGCCAGATCTGGCATCATTCAATACATTGACAGGGTTTGTGCTGTTCATTCAACATTGTATGCAAGTAGAATAACAACATAAACTCTGATCTGTCACCAGATTATATGATTATACATCTGGATCTATATTTTCTGTATAGTTTTGTGTTGAATATATATGTATTAATATGTTGAAGTGGTTTTCATATACTGCTTAGCTTTTCATGTATTCTGCATTTGCCTTGGCCTCAAATATTAAGCAAGAGAACATGAATGAAATTGAACAAAACATTATTGTCCATGGATAATGGAGAATATTTTAATTTATTTTTAATTTTTATTACTGGTGATGTAACATATTGATGATACAGTGATAGTGATGTCCATTTGTTGGTCCACAAATACGTAGTCAGCTGTGGTGTTTTTTCTATCTTCTCAGATCTTGTATGTGCCCTATTTATGGGAAGATGCAGAAGTCTGTTGATAAAGGGCTTCTATTACCATGGCCAAGGTTACTGGAGCTAATAATAACATTTTCTTTTGTGTTGTTCCTTGGCTTTATTTTGATCACACTTCACAGTTATACTAATTTGGGCAAGGCTACTCCAGTTGATTTTGAGACTGATGTAAAAGGTCAAGTTCACTGGATTTGATATTTTAGACTTTTAGAGTTTCCGCTTTATAAAATTGTCAAGTTTCCTGATTCAAGTTTGCATCAAAATTTATACATAGTCTACATTTTGGCAAAGGCACCTCCCTTTGGATTCTTGGGTTCAAAAATTTAAAAAAGTCAAGGACACTGGATTAGAACTGTTTTCTGTTACAATTTAACGCTTGATCTATGGAACATTCCATGACAATACAAGCTCAGGTTCAATATATTGATTTTACAGGCAACATTGCAGCTTGCTAGAGTTCTTTTTGTACTTTATGAGGTCTTTTAACTCAGTCACTGAAGCAATTGAGAATGCTGTATTGTACCACATTTAAGCATCTTTAGGATGATGAGTAAGTCATGTCCAAGTTTGATATTGTGAATGAACTTTGTCACATAAAGTAAAGTGATGGGATTTATGATAATGCATATTAACAGATTAGAGGGTCTTAATTGCAATAAAGGTATATCCCAAGGATTGTGAACAATTCATGCACAGTTACTGTTTTTTCAGGAGGTAGGTGGTCTCATCTATAGAAGATCAGCCATGCTGGAATAGCCACATGCATATAATTTTTAAGGATTGTCAGAATTTTTAATGTTAGATCAGCTGTCAGGTTTTATGAAGATCAACTATAGCTAAAATTATTGACATGATTTTGTCAGATTACTGAGCTACAATTGTGATTTTGGATTCCAAGTAATAATTCCACTGTCCTCAAGTTTCCTTAACCAGTTTTATTTTTTATAGTTATACTTCATGAAGAGCAGCTTTTCTGCTGAATCTGTGATAAGCAGATCAGAGGTCAAGATCACCAGACATGAAATTGCATTCTTGATTTCAACTTACATGGACCTACTTTTGATCAAACTTCAGAGCTATACTACACTTGGATAGTAGGAGCTCCAAATTCCTTCATGTTGCCAGTTCTACACTGAAATTGCAGTTAGTCTTAAAAGAAAATGGAGCTGATCTGAGGTCATGTCCAATATGGCAGCCACACAGTAGCCACCTTAAACATCTTGGATGATCATATTAATATGAGTTTTTCACTAAAGAGAAATCTTATGATGTCTAGTTCATTTGGAATCTTATGTCCAATATGGCCACTACAACAGCTATCTTGAAAATATTGGTAATGCTACACCTCATGAATGGAAAGTCATATTTACATGTGATTTTCACCAGAGGTCAAATATACAAATATTGCTATCACAGATTCATTTTATTACCAAACTTTATACATGCATTGGTATTAGTAAATAATATTTGCAATACATTTTGATTTATGGCCTCTGCATTATTGGGGTGAAAGAAACATATAATAATGTATTGAATATGCTGATAACATAGAGACTGAATAATAATTATGTAAGATTAGGTTTAGACAACATTTTTTCCAAGATATTGTTATTCATCATACATTTGTACATCAAAGGTAGATAACTACTCTAGGATATAATAATTTAGGTAAAAATGAGTGCCTCCCTGACATAACATTTTTCTTGGCACTTAATACTGTTGACATCCATTCAAGCCAAAATGTGTGATGATTTGTCATGGAAATGGCTCTAGTTGCTTGTTTTTGTAATGAAGATATTTGTAAAGTGTGAATTTGTCAATTGCCGGTGCACAATTTGGCCATGGCAAAAATCTTGGACATGATACTGTCAGCAATATTTTTGAGAAAGTGTTAATATTTTTGCATTTATTTGTTTTAATCTATTGAGTAGCAATTGAGTATTGAGTATCTTTTGAGTATCTATTGAGTATCTTTTGCATTGAAATGAGCATTTATTTATTTATTTTTAATGATTTCAGCCACTCTGCTTCACAAATATGTAAATGTGGACACAGATGCCAATGGAAGAAGTGATCGACCAGAATGGGCAACAGCCAGATATCATGCTTACTATAGCCCGAAGTGTGCATTTGAATTACAGGTGCAGTGGATGGTGTCTACTGGACCTGTTCTTGGTGACCTGGTGAGTAAACGGTTGTATTTTTATACAAAGAAGTACTGTATTTATACTTCCATAAGTACAAATGGGTAGCAGCAGAAGGGGCGAATCAGACAACATTTTTAGACAAGTATTCACTGAAATCACGCTTAAAATCAATGAAACCAATGACATCAGACCCAAAAGTCAATGACATCAGGTCCCAAATGTGTGTGTGAATCATGGATTAGGTCCCAAAAAAAATTATGAAAAAATCAATGAAATTAATGAAATCAAAAACTTTTCAACTATTACATTTTTATGGAAAAAGGGACTACAACATCGTTGTCACTACCCTCTCTGCTGCTATGGGTTAACCGAATATTTGATCCAGTCCGATACGATATCGTGTTCGAGGGTCATGTAAATTTATTGTTACAAATCCGTGTGGGGCAGACTGAGCATGACTAAAGAAATTTCTAAATTGATTGAAGTTCATATCAGAACACCATGTCTGCCAAATATTTCGTAGCGTATGTGTATCAACGCCGTTGAATACAGCAAGCATATTACAGTTATCTCTAATCACTTTTGGAATCTGAGTGTAGCGTTGAGTGACATAGATCACGTCCGTGTTTTTATGCCTGCCTCGGGAAAATATTCTAGCAGGATTTTTTTGATTATCTAACATGACATCATCGTATACAACTAAATTGTTGATACTTCCATCGAGGTCATTCACGGATGGCGCCTCGTCAATATCGGTTATAAATTCAATAACATCCTCGCCAGCAATCTCTGAAGCGTTTTCATTAAAATCTTTTAGCACTTCATAGCATCGTTGGTCATCTACGCTAGGGGCAATTAAATACAACTTATCCCACTTCATCCATCTCATTATTAAATTGAGCAACAATTGCGTTTTACCGGATCCAGATGGCCCGATTATAATTGCGCGGATAGAGTTTGGTAGCGCTGCATGATGCTTCACTGGTTCTCTTGTTTTAGTCGCTGAAAAATCAATTATATTCATATCTCTATACATAAATTATGGATCTATATTGCGTGAAGTGTAAGGCGCGTACTGGCACAGATGACTTGACGACGATTACAACTAAAAATAACCGATCAGCGCTTTCTGGTAAATGCGTACAGTGTAGTACAAAGAAATTTAGATTTGTTTCTAAACCCAAGGAACCCAAGGAACCTTTAAAAAAAAACGAGGAGGTGATATCGCTGCCAAATTAGCAAAACTCCCTGGAACCCCATGGGCAAAATACCCCGGAGAAAAACACCTTCCAGGGTATAGTTATTGTGGACCGGGAACAAGACTTGATATCAGACTTGATGATCAAAATCAGCCCCGACCCGGTGAGGAACCAATAAACGCTATTGATAAGGCCTGTCACCTTCATGATGTTGCTTATAAAAGCAGCAATTTGCAACACAGGCATCTAGCAGATGTGAAATTAATTCATGCGTTGAATGCCATTCCTGATAAATCCTTCAAAGAAAAATTGGCTTCATTTTTGATAAAATCGGCAATGAAAAGTAAATTGATGTTAGGTGCTGGTAATTAATAGCAACATGGAATCTATTTACTATTCCCCAAGAGGATACTGGAAGGGTAACGCTGCAATCAGTAAACTCGCTAGCGCCGCAAAAGTGAAAAAAACCACTGCGGCTCATTGGTTATCCAAACAGGCACTATGGCAAATTTATCTACCACCGCCTAAACAAATTCAATTCTCGCATTTTGATGTAACCGGACCCAATGAAGTTCATCAGGCTGATCTATTATTTCTGCCACATGATCGTGGTTACAAATATGCGTTAACTGTAGTTGATATTGCAAGTCGATACAAAGAAGCAGAACCGTTAAAAACAAAATCGGCCACTGAAGTCGCTTCTGCATTTGAAAGGATTTATCGACGAGGTCCTCTGCACTGGCCAAATCTGTTACAAGTTGACCCGGGCAAGGAATTTCAGGGTGCAGTGTTATCTACAATGAAATATCACAATGTCGCTATCAGACGAGGGCATACTGCACTGCATCGTGATCAGGCCATTGTAGAACGGTTTAATAAAACCCTTGCTGAGCGGTTATTTGGATATCAATATGCAAAAGAATTCATCCAAGAAAAAAGATCCCGTGAATGGGTTAAGAGATTACCAGGTGTAGTTACCGCACTGAATAATGAGATTACTAGAACCATCAACATGAAACCTATCAACGCGATTAAAAAGAAGTCGATACCTGAAAAACCACAAAAAGATTTCCCTAGAAACGCTAGCGTTTCCCAACCAATTCTTGGTAGTAATGTCATTGTGAGGTACTTATACGAACCAGGAGAGCTTGAAGGGGATAGAAAAAGGGCTACTGATCCTATTTGGAGCGTCACTACGCATAAGATATCTAGTATAACACGATCTACGGGTAGACCTCCAATCTATAAACTGGATTCAACTGCCCCTCAACGGGGTTTTACTAGACAACAATTACAAGTGATACCCGAGGATACTCAATTACCACCGCATGGGCTTAACTAGCACCCTTGCGTCTATTGCACTCAAGACAAGTCAACATCACATTATTTCTGACATGACCGAGATTGTTATTTTTTCTGTCTACGGTGAATTGGCGAGGATCCTTATCCGAATACTGCCAACGCATTATACAATTGCAACTCGCGCAGTGATTATTCTGTTGTTTCTTCAAAGTGATTATTAATTCAGCATCAATATCAAATTCTCGTTGTTTTTTTTTGTCCTGCTGTTTGTAACCGGAGAGTTTTTTATCAATAATATCATTATCGTCATCAATGATTTCATTATCGCCAATGATTTCATCATCGCCTGACTCTGTCAGGACAATTCTTCGAAGTTGATTTATTTTTCGTACTCTAGACACTGCGAGATAGACTAAATTCGACCATTCTATGCGATTATCTACCATCCAAAGAGTTGTATCCGATATAGTCAATCCCTGTGAAGAGTGTATTGTTGCTGCGTATCCTAGCGTCCACGGGGATTTATTGGCACGCAATGCATCTTCAACAACATTGATATCAACCAGCACAATATCATTTAATACTAAATTCTGTTTTTCACTTTGTCCTGGAATATCAACTTCGATGTTCTGTTTTCGTGTATCCGATGGCCTATAACATAACGGTACTGGAAGTGTTGCAAATTTTTGTTTATGCAATTCAAATAACTTCATCTGAAGTGTATCCCTGACTATTTTTCTACTTGCAATGATTAAATCATTTGGTCTCCACGCTTCCCAAAACTCATTCATGGGAGTTTCCGAAATTATTTCACGGGCTATTTCACACTGGATTCTATCCGGTTGTAATCTAATTAGTTTCTTAAATTCTTTTAATTCATTATCAAGTGATCTATGATCGGTATCAATTTCTTCATAATAGTCTACAAAACTCTTTAGCCATTCATGGGGGGATGCACCGACAAATGGTGGAGGTTGGCCGTGATCCCTGCACATAACGACTTTTGTATTTTTCAATAACAACCACTCAAGAAATATTTTTAAGACATCTTCGGACACTGTGTCTATTTCATCCCAAATGATAATTTCAGGAATAAATTTCTCTCCCATGCGCTCAGGAGTCCATTTATCTCCCTTCCATCGGAAAAAGCTGTGATAAGTGCAAGCATTTACCCCTCTCTGTATCATTTCTCTTGCAAGTCTATGAGTCGGTGTTAGCACAATCATGTTTGGATTGGAAACGCTAGCGTTTCTACGGAATAACTCAATTGCCCGGGTTGTTTTTCCTGACCCACCACAGCCGTTTAAATAAACTGTTTTATACAGGCATATTGGATCAGAAATCGGTGGTGCACTAGAAAATTCTGAACACTGATTGCTTTCTAAGTAATTATTTTCAATGGTAACATCTGCTGATGGAATATAATCATGAATCATTTCTTTCTTAATTCTCCATGATCCCCATTTCTCGTTGCCAGTAGCCTTAAAATCAGCCATTTTGCTATTTATGTAAAATGAGTCAGTAGCAACTCTAACTGCGGTGGTAGGAAATCTATTGATCATTGAAAACAGATTGATAGAAGCATAGCCGAGCATAGAAGCTCTCAAATGTGTGTACTGCGGATGGTATCCATCATTGTAGGTAACAATTGTACCCAATTTGGTTCCATCGGACATAAATGCGTCCTTACGATTGACATATAGGCCCTTATTCGTTAAATCCGCCATTACAAAATCGTATTCAGCGTTGTCTATAATCAATCGTGAAGAATATTTCGTATTATCATCTTTGCCACCTTGAGTAAATTTACCGATTATTCTTCGTCCAAGATTTTTTGCTTCATTGTTTCTGATTTCAAATAACTGTCTGGACCAATCCATGATTTGTTGTTCATTAAAATCAGGAAACAGTTTTCGCTCTTCGCTAATTATTTTTTCTAGATCAGGTTGTGGTAACCAGACTGATTTCTGTGCTCGATAGGATATAATTGCTTCACTGACAATTAATGATTTTAACATCTTACAATCAAGCATATACCGTAACAACACTATTGGCATCCAGTGTTTTTCAGACATGTGTTTACCAATCCAAAGATAACTACACGGATGAAGTCCTTCAGCCATTTCAAATGATACCACACAAGCGAATCCGGTTAAATCAAAATCAGGAAGTGGTCCATTAATAGCAACACGGGTCATTTCGTGTGTAGGGTGTCCAAATCGTCTGAAATATTTCTCGCATTCTCCATACCCAAGAAAACTTCCTGGATAACACGCAATCATATCAACTGAAATAACGGAATCAGAGGTGTATTTTGTGTTCCATAATCCGCCGTGGCCGTATTCAAGACAGGACAATTTGACATCTGATAAAAACTCACTTCGTGTTGGTTTCCACGCGTTTTTCTTTCTTGCAAAATGTGCTGCAATGGATGGTACTGTGAAACAGTTTGCTAATAATTGATCGTCTTCTTCTCCGTCCTCAGAAAACTCACTAGCTAGTTGTTTCATTTGATTCTGCAGTTCTTCAGTACGGTATAATTCTCCGTTGGGCCTTACAAACTGATCAAATCTGCATTCCTCGTCTGAATTACTATGAAATAGCCACGCTGACACAGGATCGTTTTTACTCAAATGGTAAATAGCATCAAATAATTTCTGCTCTGAAAAAAACTCTTCGGTTTGGGATAGATATTTTACGGTTCTATCCCGTGGAAATATTGTTACTGCAGATGACCACGCGTGCGCGTTATGATCAATAATTTCAATGGGAGCCCCCTGTGATTTATATTTCGATTCGTATAATACTTCTCCGGTGATTGTTCTTACCGATATTGGAAATCTTAATGATTTTTCTAATTTAGTTATATCCTGAATTGTTGCCCCATGCTCTTTTACCGTGAACTCCCACTCGGTTATTTTTTTTCGTCTTAGATCAGTGAGTTTATTCCCCCGGGATGCATTTGTGAAGTGTTCTATTATTCGTTCTGCTACACAATTGAGCCCTGTCGAATATTTCATGGGTGCTAGTTTTGAAATATCAGGTTTTTCATTGAGCGGATAGATCCCGTAAACAACTGCTGTGACAGGATAAGATCTTTCGTAGTAGGGTTTATCAATTCCAGTCAAAATTCCCGGTTTGGAATCCTGATTCACGGTGACAGTTTTTTTGCCCTTGAGAATGGGTTCAAATTTATCCTTAATAATCCATTTGCCATCTTCACGGATAACGAATTTGATTCGGAAAAAATGACTTTTTTCCCCAATACGTGAAATGATCACTGCTGCCTTTTCATCATTCATGGTAGCGTCAACAACACCATCAATTCGAAATGTTGACCAACAATAAGATGCTCCATCACGCTTGAATTCATTAAAACAGTCTCTGATGGGTTTATCAAGAATTTTATTCTTGGGTGTATTAGAAACTATATCAAGATTGAATTGAGCATCCTTCCATGATGATCTCATGTTTCCGTCTCTTGGACGTTTGTTACGTTTTTTGGGTCTATCGCGATTAAATCTAGGATTGATTTTTAATAATCTCTTAAACTCTTTCATGTTTCCGTCTATTGGGCGTTTGTTACGCTTTTTGGGTCTATCGAGATTAAATCTAGGATTGATTTTTAATAATCTCTTACACTCTTTCATGTTTCCGTCTCTTGGACGTTTGTTACGTTTGTTTCCGTCTATTGGACGTTTTTTTGGTCTATCGAGATTAAATCTAGGATTGATTTTTAATAATCTCTTAAACTCTTTCATGTTTCCGTCTCTTTGACATTTGTTTCTGTTTACTACACGTTTTTTGGGTCTATCGAGATTAAATCTAGGATTGATTTTCAATAATCTCTTGAACTCTCTATCAGCATTGAATTTAGCATTTTTCGAAGTCAATCTCTTGAACTCTTTCATGCTATATATAAAACAGGTGTCTAAATGAAAGATTTATGTATAATCAATCACTGCAATGGGTCAGTCATTGAATTAGACAATAGTGTAGTATATAATGACCCAAGAATTCAGACTACACCCAGTGATTAAAAATTACGAAGCATCTAGTGATGGTACTGTCAGAAACTGTAGACTGAAGAACCCAATTGGGTGGGATAATGGTATGGGGTATTTGGTGTTTAATGTTGGAAGGAAGACATTTCGCAATCATCGTTTCGTATTTGAATGTTTTAATGGATTGATCAAAGATGGTTTTATTATTGATCACATTGATTCTAATCCAAGGAACAATTCTTTATCCAATCTGCAAGCTATCACACAAGGTGAGAATATCAAACGAGGAAGGAATGGCACTTGTTCAAATAAAGCGAGACCAGTGAAATCTTTGAATACAACAACTAACGAAGAGAAAATATTTCAATCATTATATGAAGCCGGCAAGTATTTCAATATTTGTAGAACTTCAGTACGATTCGTTGCAGAGGGGATAACCAAAACGGCTATTTCAAAAAAGACGGGACAAAAAGTTCAATTTAGTTATGTCTAATGCGTCATATTTTCCAATTAGAGATATGTCATTCTTATAGAATAATGAATTCTGAAAACATGAATAGCATCATAGTTGAAATAGCAAAATTGAAAAATCAGGATATCAAACTATCAGATGGATTAAATCCTGACCAAATTGTGTCTGATTTTCAGGATATAGAATACGGGGTTAACAACAATAAATATATGCTACCCAAGAAATATGCACTCATCAAAAAAATTCAGAATTCTATTAAAGACTCTCTTTCATTTTCCAGTGACATCAGTGTGTTCGTCCCGTTGTATGCTATCGTAGAGGGAATACGAAAAGAATTGGGGTACGAATACGAATTGAAAAAAGAAGTCAACTCTAAAATTAGAAACCTACGAGCATTAATTCAAGAAAATGAACAATTTTGATTGCCCGACCATTGATTGCCCCGACTCTTATCATTTTTCGATTGCCCGATTATTTATCATTTTTTTTAGCCGACCCTCAGAGGGATGTCAAAAATCGATGGACGATGTGTCAGATTGGTCAAAACTAGAATGTTGAAACTATCAGTATTATTTTATTTATATACAATTTTGATACTTTCAACATCAATGATAGAAGGTGTCTCACGATGAAATAACACTTCCATGGTGGTATTAAAAATCATCCGACATGTAACAAAAGTGAGGAAACTGTGGTATTAATTATTTTATTAGAGAATTCCACACTTTCCTCATCATTGATAGAAGGTGTCTCACGATGAAATAACACTTCCATGACTGTGTTAAAAAATCATCTGACATGTCAAAAAAGTGGAGAAAGTGTTTTACAATTGAAAAATGGTTTCTGATTTCAAATAATGGTCAATGAAGCATTAACAACCCGACTAGCTCGTGAGCGACTAGATGCAATTAAGAAATTTATACCAATTCGTGACTCTATAAGAAATAAACTGCAACAACGACAGAGTTTACAAACTGATTTTGCTCTGGGGTCTGAAGAATTGTTTAAACCAGTAACCACAGCAACGTACGGGGTAGAGCGTGCTATACTGGGAGATGATCCTGACGGTAAGAGAAAGGAAGAGGGTCTTATTTCTGTACTTGAAAAACTAGCAGCGAAAACTGAACAAACTGAACAAACTGATCCGAAAAAAACGACTGTTTCTCTGTTGAATAAATTTACTGATCATGCTAAAATAGTAATAAAACAACCTAGTTTATTGAAATCAAAGGATTATCAAGCCTTTGGTAATTTTGCTGCTCAAAGCTATAATTCAAAAAAAGATTTTTTAAAGGACGAGTATAAGAATGATAGAATATCAAGTAATGATTGGTTCGATAATTTGTATAAACTAAATAAGGGGATTGGTCGTTTGAATAAGGATGAGATAGGATACAAGGAATTTCAAAGGGGAATTAGTAATTATAAAAGAGAACAAATAGAAGAGCGACAACGAGAAATAGAAGAACGGCAAGAACTAAAACGTCAAACACCAACACGTAGACAAACAAGAAGACAAAAAAAACAACAACTACCACCTGATGATGATGATGATTTAGAAGAACGACGTCAAACACCAACACGGAGACAAAAAAAACAACAACTACCACCTGATGATGATGATGATGATGATGATACTCTTGATTATTTACAAGAAACGGGTTTAGAAAAACTAGATGAAGCAGCTGGTTATAGCGGAAGTGGATTAGGAAATCCAAGGATTGGAAACATTTGTCCTGATAGTGTTATCAATGATATATCACGATTAGATGTTCTCATCGGAGGAAAACGAGCTGGAAATAACTCTCCAGAAATAATTAATGAAGCAGCTGATATCTGTAGACGGTTATTTGCCGGCGGTATCATGGATATCAAAACCTATCGAGATTTCATTGACGAGTTAGCAAATGGGTATCATAGCGATTAAATAACAATTGAAAACACTATTGTTTTTATAATAATGATCATCCATTACAATCATGATAAACCAACCCCAGTCTATGTAGTTAATTCACGGTTTCCAGTTTATAGAGCATACTACGGAGATGGCCTCGGCAATACCATTTTAGGATTCTTTTCAAGAATGGCTCCAAAAGTGATGCCGTTAGCTAAACAGTTATCAATGAAAGCCATTGATGTTATTCGTGATAAGGGTATTAGTACTGTTGGAAATCTTGCCGGGAAAGCATTTTCAACTGCGAAGGATAAAATAACATCATTAGTGAGTCGAAAAAAGAAACCGTTACCGTCTACAGAAGAAATGCCTGCAAGTGTTAGTAAAATAATAAATAACGCAGTAGATGAAAAACTAGCGTCGATGGTAAATCAAGGGGACCAAAGTAATATTGCAAACATGATAGCGGGAAGTGGCCTTAAAAAACTACGTCGATGAAAATGGAAAAATCGTTTACGATTTCACTATTTAGACTCTGATAAATAGAATAAAATGTTCAAAAAGTCACATGATCCAGCGTTTGATATAGACGCCCCAGTTGGCAAGGATGATTCTGTACGCGATTATCAATATTACGCCTATCATGCCATAGACTCAAATAGTCGAGCAAGAATTGATCTTCAAGTCCATGATACCAGTAAATACTTTTTGCCCTGTGAAGCATTTATTGAAGTAGAAGGAGAAATTGTAACAGCTGCTGATACTCGTGCTGCACCAGCACCGTATCCAGATGGTACTCAAGTCGGTTTTGTCAATAATGGTATTATGGCGCTATTTGAGAGTGCTAGATATCTCATTGATGGAAAAGAAATTGAGTCCATAGATCGTGATGTTGATGTGGCCACAACAATAATCGGGTTAGCGAGATATTCTGATGATTATACAAGATCAGCGGGTCCATCTATGATGTTTGCAAAAGATGGTAAGAATACCGCTGGTGGAAATCCATTTGTTGTAAGACGACCAAAGAATAATGCTGGTGCTGCTAATGCTGATGTCGAGGATATGATTATAAACAACGATCCTAATTTCAATCTAGGAGCTGCAACACGAAACGCAATGTTGCAAGGAGAGCGTAAATCATTTTCATGCGCGATTCCACTGCATCACATATTTGGATTCTGTAGAAACGTCAGAAAAGTTATCTACGGGGCGAAGCATACAGTATCGCTTGTACGAAAGGGTGATGATAACGACGCAATTTGGAGGATTCCAGCAAACCCAGCTGCAGCACATATAAATGATGATGCCGGTAAAGTCATTTTAACAAAAATATCATTGTGGATGCCAGTGTTGACTCCAGCAATCACCGCAGAACAACGACTACTATCATTTATGGACCAAGGAGGAAAGTCGTTGTTGAGTTGGCTAACCGTGAGTACAGATGTGAAACAATCAAATATCAACGGGTTATTCACTTGGAACCTAGCATCAAAACAAGGCGTTTCTGCGCCACGTCATATATTTATTGCGTTCCAAGATAACACACGAGTTGGCAATCAAATCTTCAGTCATATGATATTTGATCAATTAGGTGTGAAAGACGTCTCACTGAGAATAAACGGCCAGCAGGAACCATCTGAGGATATACAACTTAATTACACAGAAAATCATATTGCACGAGTTTATCATCGTCTGTTGTCATTTATGGCACGCGATCAAAATGTCGATACTGGTTTGCAAATATCACAATTTGATTTTAAGAATCTGTATCCGATCTACTACTTCTCACTGGAACATCTCGATTTGACAAGACAGTCAGTTGTTGATATACACTTTAGAGCTAATGTGACTCATGGTGCTATTGCTAATTATAGAGCGGTTGCTGTCATTCTCAGTGATAAATCAATGCTACTTGAAGGTGTTGGTGGAAGAATGAGAGTGGTAGATGCCCCAGTAGAAAATCTTTGAACGATTTTTCATTGAATTAGAATCAATCTATTATGTATAATGTCATATAGTGTTATTAGTGTTGCGTTAACTCCTGGTCAAATCAAAAAATTGCAATCAGAATCGGCTAAAAAATGTGGAACCACAATCACGTTGAAACCTAATCAAATGACTGGTGGTGAAAATAAATTATCGCTGACAACTCGTCAGGTGAAACATTTCAATGATGCTTTCAGGGATAAAAAGGGAGTTCAGATTACTCTCTCTGCGGCTGCTATAAAAAATACGATGAAAACAGGCGGTATATTTCCATTGTTAGCTGCAATACCAGCATTGATTGCAGCAGCAGCCCCAGCAGTGGCTAAAGCAGCAGCGTTAGGAGCCGTTGGTACTGCAGCAGGAATGGCACTTAAGAAGGCAGCTGGACAAGGATATAAAAAAAAGAGACGATCCGTTCAAGGATTGGGTCTAAGACTACCAGGAACCCCGTATTCTTGGTACAGCGGAAAAGGTCTAAGACTACCAGGAACGGTTTATTAATTCAGAAATCTTCAATTTCCGAACCTATGGTTCCCAAATCTTCGATGGTTCCAATGTCCAATTTTGATTTAATGGATGCTGCTAAAAAACTAGCGATTAAACATTTCAGAGGTGTTTTTATGAAAGATCAATTACCACATCAACCAAACAAAACTGAAACAGGTATTATTAATCTCGATAACAGCACCGGACCTGGAACTCACTGGGTTGCATACGCTATTGATCCACGTGGGATTGTCTATTTTGATTCATATGGATTAGCCCCACCAAAAGAGTTTATGCGGTATATAAAAACCCTTCCAATGAAGACTTGGTATTCTACGCTACCAACACAACAAATCAATGACCCACCAATATGCGGCAGTGAAGTATTAAATGTCCTTGACGCTATTTCTAACTCCTTGGGTAACCCAAGGGGAAAACCACCTCATATTGTCGTAAATGACTACACCAGCAATCGCTTTTTAGAGAGAGAAAGAGTTTTACAATAACATGATTGATATTTGGGGGAGATCTTTGAAACCCAAACCCGATGACACTGCAACCCCTGATTCTATCAAGGATATAACAAAAAAAATTAAAGATGAAATAGCTGAGACGTTGAATTTAGAAAGTGTTGAACCCAATGAAATAGTTGTATTTCAAGATCGCCAGGGTAAATTGAAATCGAGTAATATTTCTCTGGATGATATTTTAGTTAAACAACGAAACGCAATCGAGAACACAGTTGCGCTATTTTCCGATCAGGGTAAATTGAAAACCAGTAATATCTCTCTGGATGATATTTTAGTTAAACAACAAAATGCAATCGAGAACACCGTTGCGTTATTTTCCGATCAGGGTAAACTCAAACCAGGTGTACTCGTTTCGACGATTACAGATCGATTAAAAACTCTCAACGACGAGTTAAACAATTCTGTGGTTGTACTAGCAACACTTGAATCTAGAATTGAAGAACACATAAAACAGTTTATATCATTTCGTAGAAATATCATTGATAAATTTATTGGAACCCCGTTAGATAAAATTGAACTAAAACTCCCTGATATTAAAAAATCCATTGATGAGACGAAAACTTTCATCGAAGGCATCAGGGGGGATGCAACGAGGATGATAACAGCCATTGAAAAAACAAAAATTCCTCATGAGAAAACCAACAACTTAGTATACACAATCCAACATGGATCATTTGAGTGGACACCTACAAACAACACATTAGATATCACTGCAACCGTTAAGGGTATTTATCGATTAACACTAGTAACACCATCGTCTCAATTTAAGATTTCATCGTCCAGTTCATCCGGGTTCAATAATACGATTTCAACGATCATCGACAAGAATACAACTGAAAAGTTCACAATCGCATCTACTGATACTCATTTGGTTAGGGTCTCAACAACGTGGTATGTGGAATTCGTAGCGAATTTAAGTAAATCGTAATTGAAAACGCTAGCGTATTTAAAATAAAAATGATTTCATCATCGCAATATCGCTATGATCAGGTCAGAGAGTATCAAACTAGACTCAAAACCTTGTCTGAGGAGTATGAATTGAAAATTAAAAAATATCGCAGGAGAATTACCGCAATTGATGTTACTGTGTACGCTGTGAGTGGTGTAATCACCGGAGCTGGTATTATACTGTCTTCAGTGACAATGATGGCCCCGATAGCTGTTCCAATTTGCATTTCTGCGGCAACAACAATCGCTGGAATTATTTCAATAATCACAAAAAAAATATCCTCATGCAGCCAACGGAAACTACAAGACTACATAATTCAATTTCATGTTGTGTCTACTGCATACTCGCAATTATCATCATTGATATCGTCATCGCTCGATGATACAATTATATCAGAGAGTGAGTTTTCAGCGATGGTAGATATATATGATTCTGCGATGTCAAAATTAGAAATACATCATGAATATAATAACAATGACAACACAGATGGAATTACTTCAACAAATAGTGGAGAACACAAATCCAGTACAAACAAGCATGATCTCAATAACCTCAACGAATCCAGAATTCAGTGTGAATTTCCCCTCTCCGGTCCCAGTGAAGGAGATAGCGCTAGCAAAATTACGAGTATACCACAGCTGGCCAAATATTAGGTCAAAACCATTTGGTGGTCAACAACCGAATAATTCACTGGTATTTGCAAATAAGAATAAACCCGACGGTACCCCAGACTGGAACGTTGTTTCCATACCAACCGGATCATATCAAATTGAACAAATCAATAATGAATTCGCGCGTAGAATAAAATCGATTACTGGAGTAGAGTCAAAAATCGCTATAACAGTTCATGAACCAACACTATCATCTGCCATTGAAATAAACTCAGAAGAATACGTCGTAGATATCTATCAAAGCTCAATAAGAACCGTACTAGGATGGCCTGAATTACCACCAAAGGGGGAAACCGTTGATTTACCAGAACCTCAAAAAACCGATTATATCACAGACAGGATAAAATCTGAAAATCCAGTAAAGAGTTATAGAGATTACAGTATTGCTAGCATCTTTTTTGCTCTTGGCACTATAGATAAGGGAGGGAAATATCTTTTTGTTAACGAACTTAAAATCGCTGAAAATTTCACAGCAATGAATAATGATTTTTCACTGTTGTTAATACCCCTTAAATCCGGCTCTCTTACCCGAGATGAATTTATCAGTGTCGTAAAAACATGTAACAAAATCATCAATGACATGGAAACATTTAATTCACAAATTATTCAAGAGATATTAGGTGACAGTAATCCTACAACAAGAACAATTTTTGCAGGAGGCAAGGGCATCCCCGTCAAGGATATACCCACAGTCAAACTACCAGGATATAACGTACCAGAACTACAAAAATCTCTCAGTGATGCCATCGATATTGGTTTTAAAATAATTCATGATGCGTGGAAAAAAGCAACATCACCGGAAATAAAAATCCTGACCCATAATAATGACCCAGATGGTGGTGGCAGGCATATTGCTCCGTTCAATGTGAATATTTCAACGGTGATTGCGCTCAATTTAGTATGTGATGTGATCGAAGGAAGCTATCAAATAAATTTAGAACGATCAAATCAAGCTCAGCAAGGATATATTTTGTATTCATTTGCACCAACAGCTCCTCCAGGGTTTTTAATAATTGAGTCTCCGGTGAATCCAGTCTATATGCGATGTCATAATAATTCATTAACCAGAATTAATTTCAAACTCACAGATCAGTCTAATAATCTGATTGATTTACAAGAGGAGGTTTTACAAATTAGTCTATTTGTGAAATCGTAGTGATTTTCGTCCCCCCCCAGACAATGTCTGGAACACGATATCGTATCGGACTGGATCAAATATTCGGTTAACCCCAACTGAAAGTTCCAACAGCAGAGAGGGTAGTGACAACGACGTTGTAGTCCCTTTTCCCAAAAAATGTAATAGTTGAAAAGTTTTTGATTTCATTAATTTCATTGATTTTTTCATAATTTTTTTTTGGACCTAATCCATGATTCACACACACATTTGGGACCTGATGTCATTGACTTTTGGGTCTGATGTCATTGGTTTCATTGATTTTAAGCGTGATTTCAGTGAAAACTTGTCTAAAAATGTTGTCTGATTCGCCCCTTCTGCTGCTTGGGTAAAAGGCAATACTTTGTTATGAAACTCATATTAAGGTTGTCCCCCCTCTCTGTATCTCTCTCTTTCCCTCTCTCTGTCTCTTAGTAGTACTTCATCTCAGTAGAACAAAGTTTTATGTGATGTCATTTTGTTAGGAACTTGATCATAAGGACATTTATTTAAATAACCCCATTACTAAGAAAGAAAATAAATTAAATAAAATTGGCATGTAGTATTTTTTAAAACTGATATGTATACAGAATATAGCCTTCCATCACAAAATATCTTGGACAGAAGATGATATGAAACATTTTAAATTATTGTTGGGAAAACAAATGAGATTTTGAGACATTACATGGTATTAATTTAGGTTGCATCACTCTGTAGACTATTACAAAGGTGGTTATCTAGAATTTTTGCAGTCCTGTCTGAAGTAGATCTTTTTTTTTTACCCACACCATATGTGTTGGCATTGGAATCTGCACAGGTGAAAGCATGTACAGCCTCACTGCATCTTGACCATTCTTTTATGAGCCAGTTTGGAGTGGGTTTTTATAATACCTAAGCCCTTGAAAGAAAACTAATGGGAGTTAAGTTCTTGCAATTAGCTCAGGTATTTTGCATACTTAATACATATTGTTATCCCTAAATTCATGAAACTTGGCAATAGGATGGATCTTGATGGGTTCACACATTCAAGCTCTAAGCATGTTGTATTAATCACACTCGATTATATGCATCTCTTTTAGTACTATACCTTTTCAGCCAGAGAAGGTCACAGCAACCTACTATTTTGCATTTTATTAGCTCAGTATAAGTTTTTGCATTTTAGTTTTAGTTTTTTGCACCTGTACAAGTATATTATTATACTTATACTCATGAAACTTTATGAGTGAATGCATCTTCACAAGTAGTACATTCTCATCACAAAGGTTGATCAGTGGTTCTTACTGGGGTTTTGACAGGGATCATCCTTCACCAATTATACTGGCAGCCATGAATAGCCTGTCTTGCACTGAAAAAATGGTATTAAATCCAAAACAATGACAACAGCATAGGTCATTATGATCCATATTTCATGCTTCACTGACTTTGATTAAATATAGTGTTTTAAGTTCATCTTTCAAACTCTGTTCATGGTGGAATCCTCAGACGAGTATTCAATGCATCTTTATTAGAACTACATCCTCTGTGTGTGTGTGTGTGTGCGTGTGTGTGCGTGCGTGCATGCGCGTGCGTGCGTGCGTGCGTGCGTTTTTTTATAGGGGAGCTATGGTAGCAGAATTGATACAGTAGCAGACTCTTTAATTCATGGGTAGCAGGTTCCACTGGTTGGCTACTTAGCTCCTATTTTTTAGTAATTACTCTGATGGCCTAAGTGGTTAGAGCATCCAACTTGGATGTTAGAGGTCACAGGTTCATACCCTAGCTGAATCATACCAAAGACTTATAAAATTGGTACAAGCAGCTGCCTAGCTAGGCACTCAGCATTGAAAAAACAGTGCTAGGATTGGTTCACCTGGTGTCAGGATTATGTGACTAGATTAGACATCATGTTACATGTCTGTGGTATGATGTCCTAGTGTGAGACATCATTGTAAACTGCCACACTGCAGACATCATAGTGATATGACTGCACAAAATTTTAAAGCTACAGTAAAAATCCAAATCATGCACACACACTTAACCATTTCCAGAGATGTTCCATCTTCTCTAGCCAAGGTTTTGATAATCCTATCACACTTTGGCATATTGTGTCATTGTATTTCGTTGGATGTTGCAGCAAGTAATTGCATCCAATCAAAATAAAGTTCTTCAAATTTGAACACTGTTCCTGCATAATTGAGACACAGGGAGTACACAACTTTATTGGACTGGTAAATAAGCTTTTTTCCAGTCAATGCTTTGCAAAAGTAGATTTCACTCAAATAGACCTTTAATGGCTTCCATCTGGTCTTACTTTCAATGTTAAAATTACAAAATATCCTTTTTAGGTCAATTACCACCACCATCACTTTCAGCCGATGTACAATGCACCATCAGATTGGCAAGTTGGCATTACATACTAAGGGAGGCAACACATGAAATCCAACACCAAGGTGTAGATAGGGTTATTGGAACCTTGGCTATTGAAGATGGAGATGCTTCCAGGCCACAATCTTGTTATTCACACAAATTTTTATGTAAATATGCACATTTGGAAAGCACTGATGTCGGAAAACTCCAGCTGATTTCCAGTTGTGCACATGAAAATCTGCTCTGTGCAGTATAAAACTTTATTTATCCATTCACCCATAAAGTGGTTGTAGAAATATTGTAGCACTAGTTGCAGTGTGCATTTTTTCATAACTTTTCACATATCTTGTTTTTTCATCTGTGCATGAATGCTTCTTAAACTAAATTTGATTGACACATTGGGCCCTGTAACAAGCATTGTGTCAAAGTTTGAACTTTGTGTCAAGGAAGTTTTACAAATGCACATTTATAATACAGGTTATGTAGAAGACCAAAATGGACAGTTCCCAGCATTGTTTATCTTTAGATGGCGATGAAAATGATGAAAATCTAAAATATCCCCCAAAGATGACTTCACGGTGAAATTCTTGTCAGGGGTTGATATGCATTTTTTTGAGCTGCTGCACTGTAAACAGAACAGCATGTACACAGACCACATATTTCACTTCCGGATCATCACCAAGGCCTTATTACTCCATGTGCACTGTCGCCAAAATACACACAGACAACCACTCTCAGAGCTCATATTCTCAAGAATGAACATTTACCTTTAAATCCATACCAATGATGCATCAATATAACTCTTCTATCACCACCAAAAGGAGAGAGGAAAAAATGTTCTAAAAATAGAGTAGAACTACATTCGTGGGTACTGAACTGGAAGTATTAATTGTGGTGTGATTCCACTTACAAGGTTTGCAGTTTGACTCTCCTTGTAAGAGAGTAGATACAGTACTTACAAGGTTTACAGTTTGACTCTCCTTGTAAGAGAATAGATACAGTACTTACAAGGTTCAAGCTACATGATGATTTGGGTGTAATAGAGTCACTTTGCCTTGGATTGACTGCAAGACATTCCCCCACCCTCTTTTGTTTCAATACAATTTATTTTAAATTAAAGTAAAACATTAACTTTTTTGTTAATTTTTGCTTAAAGGTGAGAAAGGTGAAAATGTAGAAAAAGAAGCTTTGTATTCATTTATCAATTTTTGTGCCAATTTGATGACCAAACATACTGGAAATTTCTATGTAATTCCTGCCAAAAATTTAAACAATCCATTTAAAACTATTGAAAAATAGGATTGTGTATCCCATTTTGAAGCAAATTGTATTCAGTGGATGTATCTAGATCTATCATTCATAAAAGTAATCATTGTATCTAACCCTTTGAACCCTAACCCTAACCCCCATATTTCAGCACATTAACCCTAGCCTCCCCGGCAATTTTTGACAATTTTTTAAAAAGTAAAATTTTGCAAAATAAAAGTAATATTTTGCCTTAGAATGATAATCCACTATGATATAACAGCAAATATCAAATTGTCTCTTTTCAAACATGCTTATAAAATGCTTTTTATTACTATGACTATGTAACAAACTGTCTCAAAATTTTTTTCATGTTGTACCATTCATGCAAGATCTATATTTCACTAACCAAGCGCCAAAACTGTACTTTTGAGTGATATAATTCTAAACAGTTATCATTGCCAGAAGTGATGCACAAAAACACTTCACACGATTTGCACCAGTAAACAGTTTTAGCGCGCTTTGGTAGGTCTTTGTCTTTTACAAATATAAAAATTATCAGTTTTCACTCATCAAGCGATATTACTTTCACTTTTCCTTTGACCAGTACAATTTTCCAGAAGTCTAATAATTTTTTAGACCGGAAAAACAACAACACAATAACCATGCGCCATCTAGCGAATAACATAACACAGGCCGGGAGACCGCCTGTCGGGTTATGATGGTAGATAGCTAGGCCGGTATACCGGCCTTTCAGGTATATACACCGTTACAACAGGCCAGTAAATTGGCCGGTCTGGTTCAAAGAGTTAATATATCATCATCCAGACATATGAAAACCAATTGTATGCTGTAACCTTTTTTCAAAGTGGCCTTTAAGTTACACAAAATTATAGTTACTATTTTTTTAATAAACTTTAAATAGTTTTTCATAAACATTTTAATTATTGTGCATAAAAATTTGCAAAAACAGTGAATATTTTGAACTTTGTACACTCTCCTCCAATGTTAAGTCGAATGGAATAAAGGAAATAATATGGCATTTTTTATTATTTTATTATCTAAATTAAAATGAGTTACATGCAAATTATTTGAATTTCAATGGTGTTTTTTGTGATACATCCAGTGTTTTGGTACATGGTCATATGTCTTAATTCAGATGTTATGGGAAAGTCTTAAAATAGAAACAGCTTTCTAATTGTAATGATACATGTTTTCTGAACCAAAATGATTTGTTATTCCATTCAGTAAGGATGATAAATGATCTTTGAAAAGAAAAAAAAATTACATTCAAGAAAAACCTGGAAAAGAGATGGAAATGTTTGTTGTAAGTAAGAAGTGTGAGAGCCCTGAAACTGCAATCTTTCCACCCATCTATTATTAATATCTTAACTCACTGGGTGGCAATTCACATAAGTAGCGCTCTTTTCCAAGAGTGGTATGAGTTTTGTGCCACAGCTCTTTGGTCCATGATAGTTGGTCAGAAGTCAAATATACAAGATTTATAATTACAGTGGCATATATAAAAAAAAGAAATAAAAAATAAACCAAATTTTGAACATGTGTAAATCACAGGTGGCACATAATATATGTACTCAATTTTGGGTTATGTCCCCTGGGTTATGATGTGGCCGGGGGGGGGGGGGGGGGGGGGGGTTTGCAGTTGGATTCATTTATTTATGATTATATATGCTAAAGAATATTGGGATATGGGTTGCCATAGCAAATAAAATAAATATGTCTGCTATATAAAAATGATGTTATATATCTCTTTTTTCAGATCACTGGATGGGCCAGGAAGGCAGGAGCTTGTGGATTACATCTGGTCCCAGTCCCTTGTGACCCCTTTGCCCTGCCCACTGCACTAGATTCTGACCCTCTTAGGGGTCCAATCTTTGTACCGCTTTTAAATGATGTCATAGTTGATGAGAAGGGATCTCCACTTTTCTGTGGTAATTATTGCTGCCCCAGCCCCATTCCACAGCATAGGATTTAGAATAGGCCAGTGCACTCTCCTGCATTTTGCATAAGAAGCAAATGGAGACGATTTGCTCTAGGAGGCATTCCATGATGATATTCTTACTGAGAAGTTCTTGGGCTTTTGAAAGTGTGATTTGTCTCAAAATGTGATTTTGATGATCTTTCCTGTTATTGGTTTTAACTTTGTTATATATACTTATTTGTAATACTTAATCTTTATATGCAATATGTAGCCAGTGTTGTACTGATTTTGTCCTTACACCCTATAAATTCAGACTTTATTTTTCTAGCTTTCCTCTTCCCTAATAATGTATTTCTAGTAATACATGCAGTTACAAAGTTTGCAAACATTTGAATGTTTTTTAAAACCTTAGAAGGCTAAAATATTTTATTACATGTAATATGATCAGCATGCACATTCAGATGCTATTGAAACTAGGCCTATTTATACATTGTATGGCATCATATAATTTATTTCACATGCTGAGTTTAAAATAATATAAAATGAGCTTTATTTTATGATGTCATGCATTGATATAATTTTTTGTCATTTGTTTGCACTGTTTTCTGTCTAATCATGCATGTGTTCTGAATAAAGTCAACTCATCTAGTTGTACTCATTTATTGCAACACTTGTCATTGTCAGGTTATAGATAAATAGACACAGACTGGCAGGTTAGAGATAAAGAGATACAGACTGGCAGGTTAGAGATAAATAGACACGGACTGGCAAGTTAGAGATAAATAGACACAGACTGGCAGGTTAGATATAAATAGACACAGTCTGGCATGTTAATATAAATAGACACAGACTGGCATGTTATAAATAAATATACAGACTGGCAGGTTATAGATAAATAGACATAGACTGGCAGGTTATAGATAAATAGACACAGACTGGCAGGTTAGAGATAAAGAGATACAGACTGGCAGGTTAGAGATAAATAGACACGGACTGGCAAGTTAGAGATAAATAGACACAGACTGGCAGGTTAGATATAAATAGACACAGTCTGGCATGTTAATATAAATAGACACAGACTGGCATGTTATAAATAAATATACAGACTGGCAGGTTATAGATAAATAGACATAGACTGGCAGGTTAGAGATAAATAGACACAAACTGGCAGGTTAGAGATAAAGAAACATAGACTGGCAGGTTAGAAATAAATAGACACAGACTGGCATGTTAGAGATAAAGAGACACAGACTGGCAGGTTACCGATAGTTAAATAGAAACAGACTGGCAGGTTATAGATAAATAGTGAAACAGGATTTAGAATGTAATTCACAGTAGGATCATACAGATGTTGTTTATTCATTTCAGTTTCTTTCACCCTAACTTATGACTGTATTATGAAATTTCTTTTCATTTTGTAGCAGTAAGCAGGAAATGCAGTTTTCATGAACTAAATTACATATAACAGCTCTGGATGCCAATTATTTATTATCACATTAATCCCTCGTTATTAGGCTGACCATGGGAGAATTGGAGTATAATGTCTTATAGTGAAACCATTCCCCCATAATGCTCTCCTTGGGTGTCCTGGAGTATACTGCCTTATAGGGAACCACTCCCTCATTATAATGCTGTCCAATGGAGCATTGGAATATGTTGCCTTTTATTGACACCACCTTATAATAAGGAACATTAAACATGGTATTTTACTACTGCATAACAAAATGGATCCATGACCACCCCACACCTACTTTATAAAGGGAATCGTATTATAATTAATACCCTATACTGAGGGAATGCATTATCAGTTAGTTGCTGTACCTTAAGTAAATGTGTATGAGTCTTTTATACTGGTACATGCACAGAGATTACAGATTGGTGTCTTCATATCAACAAAATATCTGCAGAATGGCCAATATTTTTATTCAATCTATTGACTCATAGACAGGCTTTACAGCTAGAATTGGCTCGAGGAGAGTTTAAATTGATCTGTTTCCTTATTCATTTTACAGAATATGATGCTGAGTACAGGCAGAAGAAGATGACACATTTCCAAGAGACTATCATTAAAAGGTTTGTGCAAATGATTAAAGACCTCCATTTTTGGCTATTTCTGACATTATCTCAAGTCATTCTGTAATGCACATTCATATGGCATCTACCCCTATCTGTCATCAACCCCAGATAAACACTCATATTTATATAGGATCTCCACCCACCCATCACCAACTTCAAATAACATGTACACATTGATATGGGACTTCCATCCCCCCCACCAACCCCTCCCCCCAAAATAAATACATTCATAAGATGACTCCTTTTGCAGCAACAAAATAACAAAATTAGTAACAAGAAGTTAAATACAAAACTTAACCTCCTGTTGGCAAAGGCTGTCATCTTTGGATCTGTACTGTTTCATCAGACAGGCAATAAAAGCATGGAGACCCATAGCAAAAGTGTAGGAGTTTTTTAAGTTACAAGGATGTCCTAAAGATTCTTTGTGGCTTGTAATGGACTGGCACAGTTTCCTTCTTGAGAAAGGTATGTAATGGTTAACTCATGAGACTTGTCTGGATGTCCTAGTGGCAGTTGACTGCATGTGATGACAACAGACATGGGTGGAAAGAGAGTGTACTAGTCAATTTTCAGCCATGTCATTTGTAACAGTGAGCTACAGGCAAATTAAACAAAATGTTTCTCTCTCTCTCTCTCTCTCTCTCTCTCTCATGGAAAGAAGAACGTGCATCATATTAACTTAGCTCTATTTTTTGGAGAACTAGATCTCAGTTTAGCCATTGAGACATTTTTTGGAGAACTAGATCTCAGTTTAGCCATTGAGACATGCGTTGACAGATTCAAAGATAAAATAGATGAATATGGTTCAGTATTTTGAACATTTTCCATTTTGAAATTAGGAAGTTTCAGGAATCTTTGAAGACATAGATTTTATTGGAAGCAAAGTGACAAGATTTCTATGAAAACATAGATTTTATTGGAAGCAAATTGACAAGATTTCTATGAAGACATACATTTTATTGGAAACAAATTGACAAGATTTCTATGAAGACATATATTTTATTGGAAACAAATTGACAAGATTTCTATGAAAACATACATTTTATTGGAAAACATACATTTTATTGATTTCTATGAAGACATACATTTTATTGGAAACAAATTGACAAGATTTCTATGAAGACATACATTTTATTGGAAGCAAATTGACAAGATTTCTATGAAGACACACATTTTATTGGAAGCAAATTGACAAGATTTCTATTGAAGACATACATTTTATTGGAAACAAATTGACAAGATTTCTATGAAGACATACATTTTGTTGGAAGCAAATTGACAAGATTTCTAGGAATTTCTTATGAAAATGCTGAATGCTACCATGCAATTCCCAATGAAAGCAGATATAACATATATTTTTTGATAACAGGCTCAATTATTCTTGATAGATACGTTTAGGGATGTTTGCTTGTGAAATGTTGGAGTATTTAACTTTTTAAAAATGTAAGTTATTTGCATAAGCCAGGGTCCACGAAATCTAAAACTCACCAAGAAATATATGTCAATGTGCATTTTCTTGCACCATGCTTTGTTGAATATCTATATACAAGTATAACCTTGGATTTGAGGGGTTGCCTTGAAAACTTTTAACATGTTGATTTTATTCTTGAAAAGTCCTTATATCTGCTGAAAAGCTTGATGAATTTTTCACTTATTGAATTTATCTGAATGAATTTAAAATTTTAAAAATGAATAAGATATTTTTAATTATTTTTTTCCTACAACAAATAAATATATAAATTAATAAATAAAATGAGAAAAAATTTGGTGGATGAAATGACATGCAACATGGGTACAGGGTTCCTGCACTACCAGGAATTGGGGAAAACGTCTGCTTAGGAAAATGTATGTTTGAATCAGGAAAAGCTCTTTTATTTTGCAAAATGTTGATCAAGGCGACAGAAAAATCAGGAATTCTCAGCTGCCACTTGAGGACAGAAATCTGTGTAATTGCATCATAACTTAACTGATCATAAGTTAAATTCCTGGGTTTGAAAAACTTCAGTCACTTGAGATAGTTAATGTATGGATCATTTGAGTGAGTGCCCAAACATTAATATACTGTATATACTTGCTTAGAAGTCTAACTGCAAACTGCATAGACCTATATCTACTGTCACCTAATGCACCAGCTGATCTGGATCTGTGAGTTTGTTGGAAATAATCAGTCAAACATACAGCATAGACACTGATCTGCAGGATCATTATGATATGGCAGATTGTGATCTTCGTTGTTTGCAGTTTGACTCAACTTAAAGGCAAGTAATATGATCAGTCCTGGTGTTCATGTGATCAGAATGGTCAAATGGATTGGTTACACTTTAGTCTAATCAATAGTCATAATGTTTCTTTTGTAAAAGGTGTGAAGATCAGTCTAGCATTATGTTCTGCCAACATGTCTGCAGTGTGTGATCTTAGTATATATAAAATAAAAAAAATAAAACATATATTTCCCAGTTCCCCTTTTGGAAACTTGGTATTGAATATAGTTAATAGACACTTTTGCAGCCCCCCAACTCTCTTACTGTCAAACCTTGATAAATATGTACAATTCTACTGAATTTAGGTGTAATTTTCATTTCATAATCCCAAGCTCTTGTTGTCCTTGATAATGACTGCACTAAATGTACAGCACGTAGTCAGATTGCATTGAAAGTAGATCTTAGATATATATATATATATATTATAACATCCTGTTGTTTAGTAAATGGTCTGATTCTTATGTAAAGTTGTTTAGTAATTACTCTTGTGATAATATCCTGTGGTTTAGTAAATGGTCTGATTCCTATGTAAAGTTGTTTAGTAATTACTCTAGTGATACCATCCTGCAGTTTAGTAAATGGTCTGATTCCTATGTAAAGTTGTTTAGTAATTACTCTAGTGATACCATCCTGTGGTTTAGTAAATGGTCTGATTCCTATGTAAAGTTGTTTAGTAATTACTCTAGTGATACCATCCTGTGGTTTAGTAAATGGTCTGATTCCTATGTAAAGTTGTTTAGTAATTACTCTAGTGATACCATCCTGTGGTTTAGTAAATGGTCTGATTCCTATGTAAAGTTGTTTAGTAATTACTCTAGTGATAACATCCTGTGGTTTAGTAAATGGTCTGATTCCTATGTAAAGTTGTTTAGTAATTACTCTAGTGATACCATCCTGCAGTTTAGTAAATGGTCTGATTCATATGTAAAGTTGTTTAGTAATTACTCTAGTGATACCATCCTGCGGTTTAGTAAATGGTCTGATTCATGTTTTCAAATAAAAACTCAAGTAGCATCTCATTGCTGTAGAGTTGCACTAATTAGTTGTATGTAGTTTTTTTCGACTGCCTGATGAAATAAGTAACATGGAAAAATATTTTGTCAGCTCTTTATAAAGTTATTGAAGATTAACTCAAGACCTCCCACTTCTGCGGTGGATGCTGTAACAACTAGGCCACTGGAGCGGTGGTCATTACGTATGAAAATAAATACCTTTTTTGTTTTGTTGGATTAACAACTCTTTTAACACATTATTGGCTATTATTGTAGCTAAGTGCCTTTCCCAAGGACAAACCAAGGCCGTCAACTCAGGCTAGTCCGCACAGGTATCATACCTGTGACGTGTGATGGGAATCTGTCAGAAATTCATAATCGATAATCAGTTCCCCTTAACCAACTGATCATCGATTATAATCGGTTACTAAGAGCAAATTTTAATTTTTGTAAAACAGTTATACATTTGATCAAGAGCTCAATATGTTTATAAATGTACAGGAATAATCTCTTTTAAATTAATGACATGTATACTTTAACCTGACAATAATATTACATTGCGTGTTAGTTTTGTTCTACAACTTTGTTAAATAAATGCAACTTTTTATGGCTGATGATTGATATGTAACTGAAATACTGTTACAATCCCCCAAAATCATTTCATTTATATGTGATGTGTCTATAATATAAAGTATAGAAGGACATGTTTTTCTTGTTTGTCATTGTTTATAAATACTACAAAAGATGTTGCAATTTAACTTAAACAAATCAACAAAATGTGTTTAAATTTATTAAATCAACAATTTAACAACTTGACCATGTAATAGTGACTATATGTTCCTAATTATGAATCATAAGGTTTCATATTTGTAGTTGTGAAGGGAATTAATAAATTTCAGGTCAACTTTAGTAGCTGGGAGTTTTACTAACCTTTGTGCTTTGCATACACCTAAAAAGTAGTCTCCCTTTACACACAATCGATTATGGAGCTCACAATCGATTATCTTATTGGTTTGCTCAACCAACTGATGATCAATTATAATTGATAATCGGAACAACACTACCAGTGATCCTTCAATTATGAGTCTGATGCCCTACCAACTCTGGTACCTTGGATCCCAACCTTTGCATTAATTGAATACTTATATCTTAAAATTGATCAGATTTGCACAGGTTGAAGATCATAGACTCTACTTATGTAATATAAATTATCAGTTGAATCAAACTGCAGAGACCCAGGTCTACCATCACATAATGCAGCAGCAGATATGGGTCTGTGCATTTTGTTTAGAATAATCAGTTCAACAGACAGCTGTATTGGGAATCTGTACATTTGCATGCTGTTTTATTTATAGTACATTGTATACAATGTAGTAAGAGCTACAACATAAAGGATTTAATTATCTTACCTTTTTCGTATCTAAAATGTTGTTATTTCATACATTGGTATTTAGATCTCTCTCTATCATCATTAAATAGAAAAACAGTATCATTTCATATACAGCATCTCTAGTTGAATTGGAAACATGAATTAATTGCAAATGTCACACACTCTGTTGACTGATTGCTGACCTGCCATCAATTGGCCACACAGGTTTTCTGTTGCAGAGAACTAACTTGATCTCAATACTTGCGTCAAACTGAAAAATTAACTTAACTAAGTTAGCTTTTATGGACCATATATACTCATTTATAAGTGGAGTCAAACTGCAAACAACAAAGATCCTAATCTGATGTAGCCAAATGTGCCTGCAGATCAGGATCTCTGTTTTTTCTACAGATTACTCCTTACAAACTACATAGACTGGGCAACAGATCTGGGTCTGTGCAGTTTGCAGTTGGACTGGTCTTATAAGCATGTATATATGGTATTTCCATGAGGTGGTGACTTTGTAGATAGTGATTGTTTACCACAGCAGTCCAGAAACTCTTGTATGGTTTCTAAATGCACTTGCATTTAAATGTAGTGGAAGCATTAAAAGATGCTCGCATGAAAATGTGGTTGGGGCATCCAGAAGTGGGAAAGGAATTAAATATAGATATTCCACTGTATCCTGATTTACATTGTTATTATCATAAAGTAATACAGCTTTAAAGTTTACTTAAGCAACCAATGCCATTTCAAGTTAAGTGAAGATATGATAACAAGCCAATTAAAATCTCAAGGATGTTCAAATATTCCTTTTAAATATCATTTTAAGAATCTGTGTATCAGGCTATTATTTTATGTTGCCTTTGTGTGCCATTAAGAAAGACACTTGTTTCCCATTTCCTTGGCATGACATAGCCAATAATGTGTTAAAAGTGATGTTAAAATCTAAACAATGATATCATCTCTTATATGTTGTGGAGCCTCAATTGACAATAAAAATGAAGAGCATCCTATTCAATTCAGTATTTTTTAGATTTTTCTCAGTAATGAAAAACTATAATTTTGCACAAATTTAAATATTCTAATCTTTAACCCGAGACCTGTGAACAAAAACTTATCATTTTTTAATATTAACAGCATTACTTGTAGTTAACAGTACTCACTGCCTATACCAGTAAATATTCACTCAGTCACAATTTGTCTTGACAGGTTTGGCTTTATACCTACGAGTGTGAGAATCCCGAACAAATCTCAGTCGTCCTTTACACAGTACGAGGACCAGCAGCAATATGTCCATTGTTCAGGAGGTATGTTTGTCCTGATTGAAGACAGTCAGATACCCAACGCGCCAACCGACAGTGAGAGGGAGTACACCACTAATAGTCTGACCAAAAAATCCTCTTCAGAACTCCGCAAGGACTACATTGCTCGCCAGTCTAGTCAAATTATACACCAGTACAGTCGTGAGCAATGGGGAAAAATTGGTTTTCTGTGGTCATGGAATTTTATGTTGTCAAAACGGTGGAGGTCAGGAAATACCGGTGATGAATTTTTTCAGGACAACATGTTAGCAGATTTTCGAGCATTCTGTTCTAACAAAGACAGTCGATTGGCTCATTTTGTGGAAAGTTACCTGAAGGAGCTTGATGAATGAAAAAAAGAAGTTTAAAAATTTGAATAGTTTATTCTTTAAAGTGCCAAAATATACACATTTCTAATTATTGTGATATATGGTTTAACAGCTGTAGACTTCATCCAAACAAAGGGAGAGTTAGGTGCTAATGTTAGATTTTATAGTGGAAAATTATATTTTAAAATCTGAAAACTCAGCTCTTCAGAATACCAAATTCTTTGTCCTGTTTAGGCAAGAAATTATTTTTCTTATTTTTTTTAATTTAAGATCAAGAAAATTCATGGAATGGTTTAACTGAATCACTGGTAACTTGCAGCTGGATTAAAAAGTCCACCCACCCTTTGCACTCATCGTTGGTCATTGTAAATCAGTGGGGTCTATTTTTTGTTGCTTCATTGATCAACTGTTCAAATGTATTAAAGATTATTTTATTAACAAGATTTTTCCATGAATGGTATCAGTACTATGTAATTTTGTAAGATTTTTATTTATCTACAGGACACAAGCTTAAAAATGGCTTTGTCATGGGGAGAAAATAATGTGTTGTGGAGTCAAATCTTCATGTGTGTGTGTGTGTGTGTCAACCATAAGGTTCTGCATATTATGGTATATCTATCAATTCATCTGTCAGTTACCAATTTGGTTTTTGCACAATAACTTTAGTTGTCCATCAGTTACCAGACTATGTGGATGGTTCACACATTGGCTGAGGTGGAACCCTATTAATTTCAGGCTCAAAGGTCACTCTCACTGAAAAAGTAAAATGGTTTCTATACAAGAACTGGACTGGAGATCTCCATTGTCTGCAGTTACCAAACTTTGTGAATATCTTGCATTTGGGTATGGAAAAATCCCATAGAATTCAAGGTCAGAGGTCAATGTTACTCTGAATTACAGAAATAAACTGGTTCCGTCATCTCAGCTGACTAAAGTTTGTAGATTGCATATATTGATGTAGGGAAAAACCCCGATTGTTTTCAGTATCAAAAAGGTCAGAAATCAAGGTCATTGTGACTAATTACACTAAATGATTTCTTCATAATAATATTAGTTCACATGATATACCATAATGAAACTTGGTCAATAGCTTGCACTTGGGATAAGAAAGAATGCTATTGATTTAAGGGTCAAAAAGCCAAAGGTCAAAGTCAGTGACATAAAGGAAGAAAAAGGTTTACTTCACAGCAACAGTAATTCTACATCACAGACAGAGTACAAATTTTGTGATGAAGATGCTTTTCAGTTTTGGGGTCAAAGGTTATTGTTAATCTGTAAATATTTTGTGTTGGTAGATTTTATAACATTGTTGATACAAATTAAAATAATCATATTTTTTAATTAACTCAGTCTGCTCTTAAAGTTGTGTCCTGAAAATTTTGTCACTGTTTAAATTACTATGTATAATTTTTAAATGGTCACAGTAATATTTAGTTTTGTTCAGTGAGAATGTGATGCATGGGTTGGGCTTAGAGTGATTTAGTTGCATATTTTGTTAATCATGTCTTTATGGATACTCCATATTTTGACAGTGTTCCTAAAGGACTACATTTACATGAACAATTAATAGCAAAGTAATGAGTACCGGTACCTAAATATTTTATTTTTAAAATTTAATATATATTATTATTCAGTATAAGACAACATATATGTATATGTTTGTATATTTCATACTACATATATGTATATGCTTGTATATTTCATACTACATATATGTATATGCTTGTATATTTCATACTACATATATGTATATGCTTGTATATTTCATACTACATACTTGTTGTCATTGTTTAATATTAATATTTAGTTGTTTTTAATTTGACCACCACATGTATATATGGGATTATACTTGGTTTGCTGAATGCAAACATTTAAGGACACATGGAAAGACATGTTTTCAAGTCATACCTGCTCAAAACACACCATATACGATTGTTATTTTTACATAATTGGTAATCCTGCTGAATATCTTTTAGAACAAATTCCAAAAAGATCTGCTTCAGAAAATCACATTCATCTACTTTTGGCCAAAACATCAATATCGCATACATTTTGCTCTGCTGTCAAATTTTCGGGTTTTAAATACAGTTTGCACCACAACAATGCACATGTCAAACCAGCCAAAACCCACATTAACCATTCCAGTGGCCTAGTGATTAGGGCGTCTGTTGCGGAAGCCGGAGGTCGTGGGTTCGACCGCCCGGCCAAGTCATACCAATGACTTACAAAGAGGTACTAATAGCTGCCTCACTTGGCACTCAGCATCAAGAGGTTAGTGTTGGGACTGGTCGGCCTGGTATCAGGATAATGTGACTGGGTGGGACATAATGCTACATGTCTGCGGCATGATGACCCAGTGTTAGATATTACTATAAACTGCCTCACTGCAGACATCGTAGCAATATGATTGAAATTGTTTTAAAGCTACATTAAAAATCTTAATCACACACACACCTGATCATTTATTAATACTAAAAAAGGTGAGGAGTTTATATGTCCAATACAGTTTTAAGTTGGAAACAAGAGATATACCAGCGTTAACAAATACATAAACTAATGGTTACAGATATGATAAGTACTGTAGTATTACCAAATCAATGATGTGCAATACATATTCTGTACATTTATATATACTGTAAATACTGTAGAAAGGTACAGACAGAATATCTTGTCTAGAATTGTTTTTTGTCCACAGTCTCTCATTTAGTTCATTGTTGGAATATGTTCTTAATTAGGTTTATGTGTCTATTGTTGTAGGGTTTAATGTCATCTTTTAGCACATGATAGGCTATACATGGTGGCCAGTATTAATGGTGGAGGAAGAACCCCGGAAAACCCTTAGAAAGAACTACCGACCCATGAGAAGCTACTGGCAAGCTTTCTCACATACCCACATTGGCTGATGTGTCTATAGTAATTATCTTGAAGTTTTTTGTTCGAAGAATGTAAAGGCACTTACTACCACTGATAAGAGGACCAGCATGGTGAAATAAAACCCTTGAACCAAAACTTAAAGCTGAAATATCTGTATTATTTAAAGATGTAGAAACAGGAACACAAGTCGTTAAGATTTTACATCAATTATACTTTCCTGTTTCATAACATAGGAATAAACAGTCATCACAGATGTTACATCAATCATGCCTTACAGTTTCATAACATAGGAATTCAAAGTCTGCAGAATACTTTAGTAAATTTATATGAGAAAAAAAATGTGAAAGAATGCCTAAATAAAGATACATGTAATTTGGAAAAAAAAACAAATCAACATTTTCACTAAGGTTCTTTAACAGATTAATTATCATCACATTGAAATTTTTATAAACTAAGTCTTATCCGTTAGTATCAACATGAAACTTTATGTTCTTAGTTTATGTTGTGATTTTTATTTCTATGTACCAGACAAGTTAAAAAGGTACTGTTCCATTTTTGTAGTAGTAGTCCGCATTAGTGGAAAGCAAGACACTGCATTCACTCTTCCTTCTTGCAGCAACATTTGTGATCACATAATAAATCTATGTATGAAACATGCTTAGGTTTGTTATAATTTGCATTTAAATAAAGAAATTACTATCACAGCAACACAGATTTGGCTTGATAGACAGCTAAAGCGTTGTGATTCTATGTCACTAATTTTAATAAACATCATCAACAACTGTAAACTTACAGCCATTACTAGTAAAACCTATGTTTAATTCTATGAATTAATATAGACCCTCATAACTTCACAGACATTCAGAAAGGGCTGAAGATGTTGTCCTATAACACTGTAAGCGTTCAGTATAACTAAGGGAATGATAGCTGAGTATTATCTTTGAAGCCTTCTAAGTTGATACATTTAGAACATTAACAGCTATTGCACAGCAAATCATTCAAAATGTGATCATTCAGACACAAATTAATCCAACAAGATAAGAAAAGTAAATTTTATACATCGGTATACTATTTAAAAAAATATAATGATACATGTATTTGTAAACTGCTCCCTAAATAAAATGAAAGGATATATCTTAAAACATATATCTGCATGGCAGATTTTGCTACTACTTACATCATGCACAAAATTAGCTTATTAAAAGTTTGGAACCAGTTACTTTCAACAAGATTTGATCAAAACGACTGATGCTCTATAGGAGTAAGAGAATTTGCAGTAATTCAGGTCAAGTCCAGTTTTCACTCTATCATTTTTAATTGCTGAGTATTAAAATCATCAAATATATTCTTGAGACATGTATGGTTACTTACATGCCTATCTGTATGAGGTAGATATTCCCATCTATTTATCATTTGTAACTTCAATGAAAACGTTTAACATAAAAGTGATACAATAGTAAGATGAAGCAACTGATATGAAAGTGCTTCATTTTTTAACAGAACATCATCACAGAAGCTGCATTTATTATCAAATAATATACACACTGGTTGACTTGTATAGATATGGTCTGGGTCAAGATGTGCTTCAGCATGATGCTAGTGGAACGGGACTACTCCAGTTAATTTGCACATGTGGATAGAATGCGTGTATGACTGCATTATTGTTTCTAAATCATGCTATCTTTAAAATGATATGACATCACTCTTCTTTATGTATTTAGTATTAAATTACTTAATAATTTGTGGAATAAATATAAAATTGCAAGAGAAAGATGAATTATGAAATGATTGTGTCTTTCCCTTCCTTTTATTATAATGACTCAAAACATTTCATTGACATAATATATGTAACGTGGCTGTGTATAAGCAGGAGCTCATGTTAATGTACAGAGACATGTACGTAACGCCATGTATGTACGCCAGTTTTCATGTACTTTTAATACAAAAATTAGGTACAACTTGCTTGGATTCAGATTGTATAAACCACATTAGTTTCTTTACTGGTGTGGCTTATACATTTCAAATGTAAATAATTTATACCGTATGTATTTCTATGTGCATCTTAATTTATTTACAACCCCTGTGGGCTCATGGATGTAGAACAGGCCTTATGTGCCCACCTGCTTGCCATTAGAAACAAATAATAGAGGTTGAAGCCACAGTGGCTCAGTTCTTAAAATGCTGTACTTGCTACTGAATGGTGCAAGTTCAATTCTTGGCTACTCTCTGTTCTTTCGAAATGCACTCTATTCCAATCCCATTCATTAAATAACCAACTTGTGTTGCTGCGCCGTTAAACGCTAAAGGCCCAAACATCCAGGTTATTTACCTTGTATAATAACTCCTTGTCCTGACAAACCAGTTAAAAATTTGTGGATATAATGACAGTCCATTTGGAGAAAACTTAGTTATCACAAACATCTTTTTATAGCATATAAATTTGAGGAACTGGGATTTGTTATAGGGAAGGACTACTGTATATACTCACGAGTTTACATATCCAGATCAACTGTTGCATAATGTACTGTCAGATCTGGGTCTGTGCAGTTTGTTAATCAGTAGATAAAACAACATAGACCATGATCTACATGCACTTTATGCTAAAGCAAATCAAGATTTTTGTTGTTTGCAGTTTGACAACTTATAAGCAAGTAAATCAGTACTTAATACATTTTGGGAAATATTAAAGGTCAAATATTCAGATTTATGTTTAAACTAATTTCATACCTAAAAACCCCAGATTAATGTTATTACTAATTTCTATTACAGCATTCACAAAAATCGGCATTTAAACATATCTCCGTACAAAGATGGCAGAGGTATTACTGGCCCCTGATATGTATCCAGAAGTGACATCACGAAACAAAGAACTCTATAATGTACAACTATCATACAAAATGAAGATTTCTCTAATGCACAAACTATGGTGTGGGAAATTTGCAATAGGATATAAAATTAACAGTGATCCTGTGGACATTTAAGAAATTAAATATAAATTACTATACTTATCAGTATGGTTAAAGACGGATCAAGAAAATAAAACAATGAGGACAACTATTATAAAGAATTACAAAAATACCACACATTAAAATGAAGAAACATGATCTCTGCAAATTTTCAAATTTTATATTGTATAAGCCACAGTGATGTACCAGATTCCTAGCTTTTGTCAAAATTCTCAATGTTAATACATCTTTAGTCCTTTGAACTGATAAATGAGGGACCCCACCCACTATAATTACAACCAATTATCTCCCCATTTGTTTAGCCTTACTTCAGCATAGGTTGTTGATCACTTCTGATATGTTGCTATTTACAGAATGGGATTTTCCATCAATGTAATCATAACTGTCAAAATCAAGCAAATACTTCCAAAAATGGTAGCTGATTATAGGTTCTGAATATTCCACAGCATGGTCTTAATATTTTATCTAAATGGGTACATGTATTTTTAGAAGAATGTCAATACTCTAAGCAAAGGATAAGATTTTATGCTTTGATGGAAGATTCATGAAGTACCAATTTTATTTCTTTTAACCCATTTTTGTGTTCATTAACAGACTAGGAAAAATACAGGGAATCCTTACAAATGAAATTACAACTAACAATAAATGATAAAAGTGATTGGGGGGGGGTGTTAGGCAAAAACATTGACCCTGATAGTTACGGATAGGGGAGGAGCAAGGTTTACCCTCCACCATACCCAAGATCCGTTTACGGACAGTTTTAATTTCATATGTACAAGCTCCCATGAAAGTGCTGTAGACCCAGTGCCTTTCTTTGTAGATATTTTTTGTTTCCCCGCTCTGAGATATCGTATTCTTCTCAAAACTAATTCATGGCTTCTAGTTATTCTCCCTCTTCGAGAGATTTAAATTATTTTAGTTTGTGATCATACAGCTGTTCAACTTGCAAGTGACTAAAATTTTGCTGGTTCATTCTAAATGCTTGATAACTTGGTTTGTGAAATAGCATCCACTTCAGAAGATATCAAATATTGATGGGTCAATGTGCTAAGTGTCTCCATATAAGAAATTTAAAATTTCAAGAATTCTACCATTCTGGATACAAAAGAATACTCGCAACAAAACAGATGTTGACCTAGCAAACATGCAGCATTTATATCCTGGTTTATAGCAAATAGAGTAACAAAATGAATGATTCTTGCAGGAACAAAATTACAAAAATTTGTTTTTTGATTCTAGCAAAGTCAATTGTACCAATTTTCAGAAGAAATAAAAGACTAAACTTTTTTTCATCTGCCATATTATACAGTGTTTACACATTGGATCTTTCCACATGCCTATTTACATAAGCTGGAATAATGTAGTTCTGTATACATTTTAAATGCAGTTCAACTGATCACATGGTTACATTTTGATAGTGGAAATCTTTTTATATTACCAACTAATGCAGCTGCAATTATAAAAGTAAAATCGCTTAGAATTGAAAGAAAGACAATAAACCGGTGACAAATAACTGTTGCCTATGTGATAGTTTTTACATAATATTTGTTCATACTAATTTGGTGAAAATAGCCCTTGTACACATCTACCCATGACAAGTTCAAAAGTTTGATGTATAATATTTCCTTTTCTTTCGCCTGAATTATATGACCTAAAAAAATTTTTTTTATAGAAAACTTGATTTCAGGCAAATATTTTCATATTTTTTTCACAACCCGAGCAATGTTGTGTTTTAGTCAGTCAAATAATTGATTTACGGATGGCCCCATGTTTGTATCTGTATAGATTCCAACTATATTTTTGGCTAATTTCTGGACAAAATTTGGTTTCCTTTGATGCAATGTTATCTTAAGTTAGGAAAAAAAGCATGAGTTAGATGTGTTCCCCACCCTCTTTAAATTGTGCACTATTTGATAAGAAAATTAGATTTTGTCAGTGTATTACAGTTTATACAGAGATGCTGCCTTCTCGGAAGTTGGTCTTGCCAATCAAAGCATTTATTAGAATACTGTCTCCATTTCTGTTGGCTTTGACAGCATCTTCTATTATCTCTCTGATTTTATCCTCATTTTCACGGTCAAGTCGAACGCCCTTCCCACCATATCCAATGGCAACAGTTTCATAACTAGAAAACTGAAATGAAAAAGAAATCAGAATGACTTCATTTCATAAAAAAGAGCATTAACGTTTTTTGAAAAGCTTCTATTAATCAAATGCAATACCTACAGTACAAGTTTTGAATACAGTATTATATTATAGAACTGAGTACAATACACATGGCAGAATCCATTGACCTCAGAGAACAAAATGATGGCCTCATATGAATCATCCAGACTATAGGGACCCATATGCTAATCTTCCAGACTGAAGGGACCCATGCTAATCATCCAGACTAAAGGGACCCATACTAATCATCCAGACTAAAGGGACCCATATGCTAATCTTCCAGACTGAAGGGACCCATGCTAATCATCCAGACTAAAGGGACCCATATGAAAATCATCCAGACTAAAGGGACCCATACTAATCATCCAGACTAAAGGGACCCATATGAAAATCATCCAGACTGAAGGGACCCATGCTAATCATCCAGACTGAAGGGACCCATGCTAATCATCCAGACTAAAGGGACCCATGCTAATCATCCAGACTTAAGGGACCCATATGCTAATCTTCCAGACTGAAAGGACCCATATGCTAATCTTCCAGACTGAAGGGACCCATACTAATCATCCAGACTAAAGGGACCCATATGAAAATCATCCAGACTGAAGGGACCCATGCTAATCTTCCAGACTGAAGGGACCCATGCTTATCATCCAGACTAAAGGGACCCATATGAAAATCATCCAGACTGAAGGGACCCATGCTAATCATCCAGACTGAAGGGACCCATGCTAATCATCCAGACTAAAGGGACCCATGCTAATCATCCAGACTAAAGGGACCCATATGCTAATCTTCCAGACTGAAAGGACCCATATGCTAATCTTCCAGACTGAAGGGACCCATACTAATCATCCAGACTAAAGGGACCCATATGAAAATCATCCAGACTGAAGGGACCCATGCTAATCTTCCAGACTGAAGGGACCCATGCTAATCATCCAGACTAAAGGGACCCATATGAAAATCATCCAGACTAAAGGGACCCATACTAATCATCCAGACTAAAGGGACCCATATGAAAATCATCCAGACTGAAGGGACCCATACTAATCATCCAGACTTAAGGGACCTATGCTCATCATCCTGATTGAAGTGCTCCATGTTAATCATCCAAACTGAAGGGCCCCATACTTGTCATCCAGGTTGATAAGCCACTGACCCTTTTCCAAAATAAAAAGAGTATCACTGAAAAATCACTATAACATTGAAAGGCATTTATGCAGTTGAGTCAAACAAGAATAGTAAAGCTATTAAACTAGGAATACCATAATGTATATACTCACATGCTATACTCACATTATATACTCACATTTAACTAGGAATATGATAATTATATACTCACATTATATACTCCTATTTAACTAAGAATACTATAATTATATACTCACATTATATACTCCCATTTAACTGGGAATACCATAATTATATACTCACATTAAATACATTTAACTAGGAATACCATAATTATATACTTGCATGCTATACTCACATTTAACTAGGAATATCATAATTATATACTCACATGCTATGCTCACATTTAACTAGGAATATCATAATTATATACTCACATTAAATACATTTAACTAGGAATACCATAATTATATACTCACATTAAATACATTTAACTAGAAATAGCATAATTATATACTCACATTAAATACTCACATTTAACTAGGAATACCATAATTATATACTCACATGCTATACTCACATTTAACAAGGAATATCATAATTATATACTCACATTAAATACTCACATTTAACTAGGAATACCATAATTATATACTCACATTAAATACTCACATTTAACTAGGAATACCATAATTATATACTCACATGCTATACTCACATTTAACAAGGAATATCATAATTATATACTCACATTAAATACTCACATTTAACTAGGAATACCATAATTATATACTCACATTAAATACTCACATTTAACTAGGAATACCATAATTATATACTCACATGCTATACTCACATTTAACAAGGAATATCATAATTATATACTCACATTAAATACTCACATTTAACTAGGAATACCATAATTATATACTCACATTAAATACTCACATTTAACTAGGAATACCATAATTATATACTGGCATGTCAGATCCTGCTAATTGGGCCCTGATCTTCTCTCCATAATGTGCTGGCTCATTAAGAATCCTACTGTTTGTTATGCTCATTCGTCCTATTAAACTGCAAAGAACCAGATCTGCCACACATTATGAGATCAGGATCTATGTTGTTTGGTCTACTGATTATCCAAATTGTTTTTAACAGACCCAGATCTGCCAGTATATTAGGAGCTATCAAATCAGTATCTATGCTGTCTGTTCTACTGACTAGCCCTAATAAACTGCATAGACCAAGATCTGGGGCACTTTTGAGATGACAGATCTGGGTCTATGTTTGACTGATTATTCCTAAAAACTGCATAGATCTTGTTCTATGCAGTTTGATCTGACTTTTGTGTGAGCACATCATCCAGCTCTTCTTAGCTATAGAGGTTTCACTATGAGGAATACTTACTGCCAATTCACATCCCACACTGCTACCAAACATGGGCACCTGTTCTCGGGATATCTGGGTCCAGCCAGCATCATTCCCTACCAAAGCTATGACAGGTATCTGGAAAACCAAATGTGCATTAAAAAAAACTTTTGTTATAGGATAAATACATGCATAAATGTTTTTGCAAAGTTGTTAACAGAAAGAAAACAAAACATGCTAACAATATTGCTAACATTGATGCTGTTATAAGGACTGTATATCTGAAAACCGAAATTGTTCTTTGTTAACTGCATTTCATAAATCAAAATGAATTTGTTCAATAAAACTCTATGCTGGCATGACTCTCTAACTAGAAGAGTCAAAATCACCCATCCAGTGTCTTTCAAAAAGATTCCAAATGGGAATAATTTCTTATTAATATTTTGTACAGCAAGAATTATTAACTAAAGGTTTTTATTTAAAAGAGGGATGCATTACTTTTTGGGGGTCAGCATATTTAGACGTGTACATGACTGTAAAAGTAAATCATAAGTTTTTCTGTTAAGCACATTCTTCTACAAATTTGAGTCATAAAGTTAGCTTTACATTTTCAACTCTCTTTTAAAACTAAATTACTTTGTAGCAATTTGGCACACTATTTTACTGACATCCAAGCTAAAATGGCAAACCATTTGCTGATGAAAGGTAAATAGTTTTCTCCGGATTTGTTAGTCTGTCATACGGATCACAGAATGGCTAAGAGTCCCATAACAGCTAGCTTTGGAACATCCCCCTGAACTGCACTGATTGGCTGGTAGCTTCATATCAGCACATTAGAGAGATTACAAACTTCTACTAAAGATGAAGGATAACTGTTAGTGATGTAGTTATCACCAAAGTAAAATATTATTTTTTCACTTGTTCATATCTTATATCAATGGTAACTTTTCCAAATAATAACATAATGCCAGTGATACCCATAATACCTTTCATAAAATTACTCACAGTGACGTGTAAAGACTGCACTGAAAATTTTTGTAATTTCTAGTGTTCTGTCTGTTTAAAAGTTATAATTCTAACGGAAAATGAACTTCATTTACATGCTGAAAATAACAGAGTTATCATATTTAGTCTGTAGTCATCATATTTAATTTGTTGAATTATTTTTCAAAAAACCTTGTATACCTACTTGAACAAGTTAAAATAGACCTTAACTTTATCATCTGACAAAACTTCTAAGCTAATAGTAAATGAAAGAAAACGTTTGATATATAATATTTCTTGATGGTACTGGCCTGATAAAAGTAGGAGTAATGTCCGCTACCTCTTAAACTATGCCCTCCCAAATTTGTTATTAGTGATAAGTGTTCTGTCCACCTAGGTGGGGTTTGGGCTAATATTAGTGATCTCCCCAGAATAGTGAGATTGGTGCTCAACCCTGTCCAATCTTTCATTACAACTCAAGTGGATATGCAAGTTCTGTTAGATTAGAATGTAACTATTGAAAGGCCTAGGGAGTGTCTCCATATTATGATCTGACAAGTATTGTTAAAGAAACATTTTACTTCGAAATAGGTTTCTTTAAATATGTTACCCATGCATAAGTTGAATAACAAAGCGCTGGAAGGTTGCTATAGGTGCCAACATGTCAAACGGCTCTATGGGATGAAAAATCACCGAGTGACAGTTGTCTCTGACCTCCATCCCAAAACCTGGATATCATTTAAGGAACAGTTATGCTCAAATTTACACTAGTGTTACCTCTCTAATTTGTAATTAAATATGCAACAAAAAAATCACTGATTTTGGGCTAATTTTATATGCACAAAAAAAATCATTGATTTTGGGCTAATCTTATATGCACAAACAAAATCATTGATTTGGGGGTAATTTTATATGCACACAAAAAAATCATTGATTTGGGGCTAATTTTATATGCTAACTCAATATGCACCAAAAAAAATTCATTGATCATGGGTTAATTTTATATGAACAAAAAAAAATCATTGATTTGGGGCTAATTTATATGCTAACTCAATATGCACCAAAAAAAAATTCATTGGTCTTGGGTTAATTTTATATGAACAAAAAAAAAATCATTGATTTGGGGCTAATTTATATGCTAACTCAATATGCACCAAAAAAATTCATTGATCCTGGGCTAATTTTATATGCACAAAAAAATCATTCAAATTGGGCTAATTTTATATGCACAAAAAATCTTTGATTTTGGGCTAATTTTATATGCAGTATCAATAGCCCATCATATCCAAAACAAATTAGCCATTCCTTCTTACAAAGCAGAGGTCACTCTCTTCTCATTGGCTCAGTTTGCTTGTTTAAGATTAAATATGCCTAGGATGTCATAGATTTTGATATGGAGTCATAAAAAAGCAAATTTTGTAGTAAATTATGTTTCTCCGAGAATACTTACCCAATCACATTACTTTAGGGATATTAGCCTGCTACCTCGCGAATCCAGCCCTACCAAAAGACGAAAATTCGTCTTTCCTGTCTATGTCATATAGACAAAGGGCAATAACTCTTGCCCATTACCTCCCCTTGCCGCCCGTTAAGTGTCGCTTCTTTAGTTTTTAAGCTGAGCGATATATAAAACACGCGCATGGCGGGGTGGTTGGGAGGGTTTCTTAGTAATGTGATTGGGTAAGTATTCTCGGAGAAACATAATTTACTACAAAATTTGCTTTCTCCTTTGAATACGTTCCCCAATCACATTACTTTAGGAGAATAAGTAATAGGAGGAGGGAATGCGGAGCATCCGACCTCCACACGGGTATCCTCTAGGGAATGATGGTTGGATTCCCCATGTGAATGATAACCCGGTTTCCTAATTTTCAATCAGCAACACAGCCCAGGGTCACGTGATATGTGACCCTTTTATACGGTTAAGAAGATAGATATTGAAATCTTCTTACCTACGAAAATTTATCTGGCGAATCCAGCGAAGCTAATAGGCTGTGCTGATTGTTGTACATGAGTCTGGTGGGCGTCTGGGCTGCCCAACACCGGACCTACTAGAATCAATGTTTGCCTCTGCGAGTACAAACTTGAAGATAAAACTGTAGAAGGTTGACTCTGCATGTCAGCCAACAGCTTCTATAAGGTGACTGATTTGCGAATTCTCAGAGTACGCCGAGCGTATAACCCACTACAGCCATGAAGCAAGGGCTTGAATGGTGATGTCTCATATCCCAGCTATCACCAGAAAAAAAAAGAGGTGCTTGTATGTGACCTGACTCACCTCTATGCATTGAAATGGTGCTAGAGTGCCCAAACAGGATCTTACATGGCTGTTGATCCTGACTTATCTATAAAGAAAGCGAGCTAATGACGACTCGTTGATCGCCAATGTATGGTAATCTATTTTGGACTACGAAGCCTGGCTGCGTCAAGAGGACCATCAAACCCTCTGATCGGAACGGAAGAGAGTTCGGGTCACTAGAAAGGACATGTAACTCGCTCACCCTGCATGCTGAAGCTAAGGCTATCAAGAAACCCAATTTGTATGATAGTAGCTTTAACTAATCGTGGGTTAAAGACTCAAAACTGTCTGAATTGAGTCATGTTAAAACCCAGGACAGATTCCATTTGGAAACAGGGTGAGGGATATAAGTCGATTGAATTTTTTTTTTTTTTTTTTTTTTTTAAATGTCTAAAAGATCTGACAAATCTTTGTCATGGCTGATAGCACATGTACCAGAATGGTGGAATGTGTCTGATATCATGGAGCGGTAACATTTGAGAATAACTGGAGCCAGATGTTTCTCCTTGAAAAGCCAGAGAAAAGTTGGCCAGTTGAGGGATTGTGACACTCAGAGGAACAATGTGAATGATATGGTACCAGTCTCTGAAAACATGCCACTTGCCCTCGTAAACCTTCAGAATAGAGGGCCTTCTTGCTCTCGAGATTCTCTCCGCAATCAAAGATTTAAATTGTTTGTCTTGCAAGGCTGTCTGGACAAGAGCCAAGCTTGAACAAAAAGACGGTCCGGACAGGGGTGGAACACCCCTGGCCGCGGTTGCTTGTGAATACTTGTGCTGACTGTAATCTTCCTGGGTAGATCTATCGCCTAGATTGAGTAGATCGGAGATCCAGTAGTTGTTCCATCTGAGAAGGGTAATCAGAACCATCTGACAATTCTGACCCCTTAACTTCTGGATTAATTCCAGTACCAAGACCGTGGGAGGGTAGGAGAATGACCACAACCCTTCCCAGGTGATTGATCGAGCATCCACGACCCAAGCTTCTGGGTCTGGAACCTGTGAGATGAAAGGTGGAGAATTTGCTATTCCACCTTGTTGCAAAAGATCAATCATCGGACGTCTCCAAAGTGTGTCGATTGGAAGAAAGTCCGATTGATGGAGTGACCATTCTGTGTGTCTGAATTGTACATTGAGGTGGAGATTGTCGAACCAATGTAGAAACTGCCAGTTCAGATTGCACAGGTCTGGTGATTGGTGTCCCCTTGTTTTGAGGCAAGGCACCACCACAATGTTGTCTGACATAATGAGGGCAGTTTGTAATAAGAGTTCATCCTGCCCGAAATGAAAGGCATTGATGACAACCGTTATTTCTGAAAGGTTGATGTGGAAAGGGCTCGCCCCTGGCACCCACGTGCCGCTGACAGTATCTAAGTCCGGCAACAGGTGGGCACCCCAACCGTAGGTATTAGTGGCGGAACATACCGTTATCCCCTTGGGGTATCTCCAGAGTAATCCCTGTGGACAGCCTACAGGGGTTGTGCCATTGACTCAAGAATGATCGTATCTCTGGCGTGAGCATGACTGTTTTCTGGGATCGAAGGGACTTGAAAATGGCGCAATTACGCTAGCAAAGTCCTTTGTAAAGGGCGCCTAAAAGGACGGCTGAGAGGGATCAAGTCTGCTGCCGCATTGAATAATCCGAGGATCTGCAACTCTCTCGCTAAAATGCGCATCCTGTCGGAAACGGACTCTACGAGTGCAATTATCTGGATGATCGCAAACTCGAAGAAGCCTTACCAGATTCAGATCGGGAGAAACTCCACACCCAGATGGACCAAAATCCGGATTGGACAGAGATCAGACTTTATCCAGTTCACGAGAAAGCCTATATGACGTAAAGTGATATAAGATCGTTTCTGCCTTTGAGCAGAGTAGAACTTGACAGATGTTACTGGAGGATGTCGTCCAAATATACTGCCGACGCAATAGATGAAGTCGAGCGGAACAGGGTGACGACGTAATCCATAACCTTGGTACTAGCCCAAGGGCTTAAATTTAGGCCAAAAGGTATGACATGGAACTGATAAGCCTAGTCCCGACAAGCACAACGGAGAATGTCCGCAACTCGTGGGATAGGGACGTGAAATGTGCGTCGGTCATATCTAGCCAGCATATGATGGGGTTTAAGCGACGTGCCCTTCAGACATGCGTCACGACGTATCAGGTCTAGGTTGGCAGAAGCAGTCAGCGCATTGGCCATGGAATGGTGAGCTGCCCTGTTAAGAACCCTAGCTAACCGGGCCGTCAAATCCCAAGCATGTTCATTGCCAGATTTATCAGCGATCCTGAAAATGGCTAGGGAGGCTAGATCTAACAGTGAAGACGTAGCGACTACATTTCGAACCAGCTTGGACTTGGCATTGAACACCGTTTAGTCCACTTTATAAGACAATGGAGCAGACATATGGACTGCTGCCATATTTTTATCCAGAGCCGGGACCTCAGTACTGAACGCACCGGAGTGAGTTTTGTACCATCGACCTGAAACCGACGCTGGTACTTGGCTTTCAGAAAAGAAAAACCTTAGCAATTCCTGGATCCCCTATACGTGTCGACAGACGGTCATTAATTTCCTTAATTTTGTCGACTGGGGAAGGAGGCGGAAGGATAGAGTCTCTTCCCCCTCATCCAGATCTACCGACGCTCTAACCTTATAGTCGGTAATGGCAGCAGGAGGTGGAGGGCATTCTGAAGGGGCCAACACCCTATAAATTTCCTCCACTGCGGCTTTGAAGCTGAACTCAGTCCGTTCCATAGTTGGATCTGCATACCGCTGATTTGCCTGCGACTCATCGCACTCACTATGTGCATAATCTTGCTCTGGTAAAGCATCCATATCGGGGTAATGCATACCAGGTGGCATAGATGACTCAATTCCATCATCTCTGATAAAGGCATTCACTCTCCCTTGTGGATGAGCTGTTAGCCTATGGACGGCCGGCAATGCCGAATGAATTGATTGGCATATGTTTGGCCTGAATGACTGCGACGGGCCGGCTATGACCGGCACCGACCGCTCGAATGGTCGGGTTGGATCGAGAGATTCCTCGCCAACTATCTGTGTCATGGTAGTAATATGTAACTGGTAGTACGGATTGACAGACGGAAACATCATTAGAATCTTCGTCAATCCGATTTGTGCGGATTGCGGTATGATAAAAGTCCCCGTGCTGGTACAGCGGTATAGTCGGATGGACTGGTATAAGACTAAAATCTCCATACGGTTGGACGACCGGTGCCTGTTGGGCTGGACGGCCGGAGCCGGATGAACGGTCAGTGCTGGCAAGTGTCGGCTGAAAGCTTGGCTGGACGACCGGTGCCATATGGGCTGAACGGTCATTGCCGGATCGCCCGGTGCCGGTTAGTGCCGGCTGGAAGGTCTGCTGGATGACCGGTGCCATATGGGCTGAACGGTCATTGCCGGATGGACGCCCGGTGCCGGATGGTGCCGACTGTAAGGTAATAACAATTACATAATGCTCATGTAGTGCGTCCAGCACTGCGCGCCTATCTACCATTCGCTCAGAGGGAATGTTGGTTCTGGTACAGTTTGCATATCTGTACAGCATACAAGGTGACTTAGATGAAGCAATTCTGTCATAATTGACACTTTCACTAAATCTCCCTTGTGGAGAAGCCGTGAACATATGGACGGCCGGCACTGCCGGCTGATTGAACTGGCGGATGGTCGGCCTGAAAGACCTGTTCTGGTAAAGCTGTCATATCTGGGTAGCGCATACCAAGTGGCATAGATAACTCAATTCCGTCACCTCTGATAATGTCACTAATTCTCCCTTGTTTTAAAATCACACCGTCACGTATTTGACATGACGGGAGGTGTACACCGGCAATACCGACTAATTTGTCTGGTATATGGTCGGCCGGAATGTCGGCGAAGGTCCGGCTATGACCGGCACCTGCCTCTCGAATGGTCTGACTGGAGGAAGATTCATCTATAACATTTCTCTCATGGTAGTGATATGTAACCAGTAGTGTAGATTGACTGACGGGTACATCACTATAATCTCCGTAAATCCGATGTACAGCCGGTGCAGGTTGATGCCGGCTGGAAGACCGGTGCCATTTGGGCTTAACGGTCGTTGCCGGATGGTCGGCCGGTGCCGGTTGATGCCGGCTGGAAGGTCGGCTGGACGACCGGTGCCATTTGGGCTGAACGGTCGCTGCCGGATGGACGGCCGGTGCAGGTTGATGCCGGCTGGAAGGTTGGCTGGACGACCGGTGCCATTTGGGCTGAACGGTCGTTGCCGGATGGACGGCCGGTGCCGGTTGATACCGGCTGGAAGGTCGGCTGGACGACCGGTGCCAATTGGGCTGAACGGTCGTTGCCGGATGGACGGCCGGTGCCGGTTGATGCCGGCTGGAAGGTCGGCTGGACGACCGGTGCCATTTGGGCTGAACGGTCGTTGCCGTATGGACGGCCGGTGCCTGTCGACGCAGGCTGGAAGGTCGGCTGGCCGGCCGGTGCCATTTGGGCTGAACGGCCGGTGCCTGTTGATGCAAGCTGGAAGGTCGGCTGGCCGTCCGGTGCCATTTGGGCTGAACGGACGGTGCCGGATGGACGGTTAATGCCGGTTTGCCTGCTGAAGTGCCGGCTGAACTGACGGTGTCGGCTGGACTGACAGCTGGAAGGCCGGCGAAAGTGCATATTAAAATGGATCCAATTGATCCAGCATAGACTCCATGCGTCCGGACTTACAGGCCCGAAAGCCATGCACGGATCTGCGGTGAAATTTACACCCACTGGGCAGCCTAAACCATGTCAACATAATTTCCTCCATTTCCACATTGCCAACACCCATTTTGCCATTCATGCCTTCGTTGTCGACTTTGCTTACTGAAACGACAAAAGAAGAGAACAAAGCACAAATTAAAAAATTCAGCATATTATTAATTCGATAATACTATAACCGTTATTAACGGAGTAGTCAAATTATTCCGTGCCATGTTAACTCTTAATGACAACACTAGTTATCGCCGTGAGCGTGTTGTAATGGTTCGTTCAAGACGAAGTCTACTGAAACGAAAAAGATGATAAACAAAGCACAATTAGCAATTCAGCACGCTATTAAGTTGCTATTACCATAACCGTAACTAACGGAGGAAGTGAAATGATTTAGTGTCGCATGAACTCATGACTACAACATGAATTCCGCCAAAGCACAAATTAAAAATTCAGCATATTATTAATTCGATAATACTATAACCGTTATTAACGGAGTAGTCAAATTATTCCGTGCCATGTTAACTCTTAATGACAACACTAGTTATCGCCGTGAGCGTGTTGCAATGGTTCGTTCAAGACGAAGTCTACTGAAACGAAAAAGATGATAAACAAAGCACAATTAGCAATTCAGCACGCTATTAAGTCGCTATTACCATAACCGTAACTAACGGAGGAAGCGAAATGATTTAGTGTCGCGTGAACTTGTGACTACAACACGAAATTCCGCCATTAATAGTCGCAACTGGTCGTTCAGAGACGAAGTCTACTGAAACGGAGAAAAAGATAAACAAAGCACAAATTAAAAATTCAGTACGCTATTAAGTCGCTATTCCATAACCGTAACTAACGGAGGAAGCGAAATGATTAAGTGTTGCGTGAACTCGTGACTACAAGACGAAGTTCGCCATTAAAGTCGCAAATTGGTCGTTCAAAGACTTTTTTGAAGTCTACTGAAACGTCAAAGAAGATAAATAAAGCACACATTATCAATGCAGCACGTTATTAGTCGCTAATATCGTAAACGTTACATACGGAATAAGCGAAATTATTGAGTGCTACATGTATTACATGCTAGTACCGCCATAAGCGTGCTTTGACCACGTTGCAACCTGGTCCGAAGTCTAGAAAAGGTGACAAAGTCACTCAAATTGGAAAATATTGTAAAATAATATATACGACCTGTAGAGGAATGATTATCCAACACAGTAATTCCAAATTTAACTTCGGATGGTCAGAATTTACACTAAGATGGCTTGGATTCATTGGAGGTCTAATTTTCGTGTTTTCGCGTACAGCGAAGCTAAAAAACTAAAGAAGCGACACCTAACGGGCGGCAAGGGGAGGTAATGGGCAAGAGTTATTGCCGTTTGTCTATATGACATAGACAGGAAAGACGAATTTTCGTCTTTTGGTAGGGCTGGATTCGCGAGGTAGCAGGCTAATATCCCTAAAGTAATGTGATTGGGGAACGTATTCAAAGGAGAAATGACACCACCTTAGAAAATCCCATACCAGAATGCAGTGCTCTGGTGATATTGTTCCCCCTTATCGTCTAATTTACCATAGTAGAGTTGAAAGACAGAAAGAAAGACCACATGTGTACCAGACAATATCTCAAACTACAATTAAAAAGCATTCACTATGGCATTTTTCTGAAAGAGACCAATGAAATGATGTCAGGATTTTGGCAACCAGCCTGCAGTGATGGTATCCATCCAGATCCTTATTCTTGGACGATGAACCTGCAGGTGAATACCCACCATAAACCATTAGAGGCTGCCACAATCTTCCTCCTGAATCAATCCTGGTATACCATTCTAAACCATGGAGCTCAAATGGGATGATAGAGACAGCTTTAAACTATACCCCACTAAAGCTTACCATAAGCCTTTACCACCAAGAACAGACAGGAGTAAAATCAATAAAACACAACCTATATTCAGGGATCACTGGGCAAAATAAGATCAGAGAACGGGCATGGAAGGGATATACTCAATCATAATAATATCCTTCTTGTTTCTTTTATTTCTACAATATGAAGGCACAGCCCTGTTCTGCTGGAATTGTGAGGTTTGCCTCTTAGGTGGTCCGTGACAATCTCACAAAAGTTATGTGGTGATTCCCCAGATGCCATATTGGGCTGGAGAAATGCATCTCTATTATGACTTGAAGATGCATTGATGAAATGGTTCTCTGTCCTGTTAAGACCACTGGAAAATAACCATGGGAACCAAGTCAAATCTGGATGTTATCACTATGACTTTTCAGTGTAGTTATAGTGCTGTGGAAGGACTTCCAATACATTGACACAGATAAAGGTTGACAGTCCCAGATCAACATGCACACAATGTCTGATGGCAGCTAGGATTACAGGGTGAAAAATCAGTGGCTGTGCTTTATAGTATGTCGGGTTTTAAAATGCCAGAGCAAGAGAAAAGGACTAATGACACTGGGTTTTTTAAGTGGCCGTCCAAGTATGTCAGCAACTTGACCAGACTGTGCAATGATGAACTATCAAACAGGCTGTTTGAGAATCTGTTCAAATTTGAACACAGCCATGTCCAGGCATTCACTATGTGTATCCCCAATGATGTCTGTAGTGAGGCAGTTTATAGTGATGTCTAGCACTTGGGTATCATGCCGTAGATATGTAGCATGATGTCCCACCCAATCAAATTATCCTGACACCAAGCCAACCAATCCTAACACTATCAATCTCTGTGACTAGAGATGTTAATTTTTGGAAATTTCTAACAGGTACATGTCAATCCTAATGATAGGTTACACAGGTACATGTCAATCCTAATGATAGGTTACACAGGTTCATGTCAATCCTAATGATAGGTTACACAGGTACATGTCAATCCTAATGATAGTTTACACAGGTACATGTCAATCCTAATGATAGGTAAACAGGTACATGTCAATCCTAATGATAGGTTACACAGGTACATGTCAATCCTAATGATAGGTTACACAGGTACATGTAAATCCTAATGATAGGTTACACAGGTACATGTAAATCCTAATGATAGGTTACACAGGTACATGTCAATCCTAATGATAGGTTACAAAGGTACCCGATAAAAAAAAACTATTAAATGTGAACCTGAACCATTTTGATGTTGGTTCATACATGCCAACCACCATGAGATGTATAAGTATAGTTTATTATTAATAGAACAAATCTGATATTGATAAATAATTTATTATTAATAGAACAAATCTGATATTGATAAATTATTTATTATTAATAGAACAAATCTGATATTGATAAATTATTTATTATTAATAGAACAAATCTGAGAGTAATCTATACATTACATGCTATATACTGCAGAAAACTGTATGAAAAACATACATGTTTATTTTATTCAACATACATTTATTTTTGCTACTTACCTGGATCTCAGTTACAATTTTTGTCAAAAATTGGATCAATCCATGTTGATTAGATGTCAGTACAAGAGTAAAGACACAAAAGAAATTGATAAATTATTTAACACAACACTCACTTTAACTATTCTACATAACTAGTAACTTTCATAAATAATGGTAAAGTACACAAATGATGACTACTGTTATATCCTCAACCTATGGTTTGTCCCTTAATGACGGTCTGGTACAACATGTTTTCAGGTTTAACAAAATCGCTCTTCTCTAGTGGGCGCTCACCAGTTAGTATGTACTTTTCATATAGTGACGTATGTGAGGTGAAGTTGTTTGCATTTTTAACATGCACAATGGGGATAATGGTGGCATATCTCAATGCTACTTTGATGTAATGTGGCTGATATTTCTTTGGATACTGCACTTGTGGAAATTGTACATGATCTAATCACATGGTATAACAAAATGGATGCTCACATGTGCTTGAAAAATTAGCCAGAATTAATCAAAAGTACACTAACTTCAGCAGTTATTAAACTAGGGAAAACAAATTTTGCTGAAGTAGGCAATAGCAGCTTCTGAAAGTGCAATGAACAAATTACAAAACATCTGAAAAATAAAAAAAGTTATCAGATCATTTTTCTACAATTTACCTCTGAAGTCCATGAAGTGAAAATGACCATGCAGAGCTAGCAGTTTTTTTATTCGAGCACATCTTAAGTTAGCCCAAGCTGTATACTCTAGAACCTAAAGTACACCCATCAATCATACATCAAAATAAAGGGAATTGAAAGTTCTTCTCCCAACAACTAAGATATACAAAGTCTTTATTATATTGCCAGTATAACCAGTGAAGAAATCCCAGAAAATTATTTTTCTTTAAAATTCTAACCCTATGCAAAGTACGAAACTGTAAAGCGCCACCCTAACATGTTTCAGTCATATAACATCCAGCAGTCACATTGATACAGCCCAGATTTTTTAATGATATCTGGTGCCATTTATTTCAATATAGACTGGTCCGATACATATGTAGTATGAAAATAGAATGAATCTATGACAAGTGGTTTCAAATTCAAGAATCGTGTGTTTTCTTGTAAAATTAATGCAAAAACTATCATATTTACACATGTAGTCAATTTTTATTAGACATTTCTTAGTGTTATCAATAAAAGATTTCACTTATATTTAAATTTTTCAGTGAAAAATTTAATTTGGTATAGTTTTCCATTTCATTAATAATTTCCTAACATGGTATAAGAAGTGCATGTTATGATAACTGTTTCTGCATTGCTGTTACTGTGACAAAAATATGTCTTGGGTTTCCAGCTAATAAAAAAAGTCCAGTAAACATATATGCGAAAAGCGGCCCTGACTTGGAACAGCTAATGCTCACTCCAGGCCACAGACAGGAGGCGAAAATGGCATTATTTAAGCAGAACATTCATATTGTGCTTTCTTTTATTTTTATTCCATCAAATATTTCTGAATTGGTACTTACTGTTGCTGTCAATGAAATCTATAGACCCAGTTAATGACATTAGGATCTAAAAACAAGTGCATTTTAAGTCGCAAGAAAGGTGGCGCATGAACCATTGATAGGCACAAAGTTAGGATGTTCTAGCTTTAAATATCAGCATTGATTCTTAAATAATTTGTGTGAGAAATGAGAAGTTTCCTCCCTTGTATTATAATATTCTACATGTAAGACAAGTAAATTGTAAGCAACCATACAAGTCCGTGACGATGAATAAACGACACAAGCCTCAAAATGTAATCATTATTCTGTGTCTTGATCTGAACATGGAATACTTTTCTTTAACTGCTTTTGTATTATTATCTAGCTTATTATCAGCGGGCGTTACCCGAGTACCCGTTGGCATCTTTACCTGTGACCCAATGTGATGGTCATAACGACTGCAATGTATTGTCAATTCCTTTAGCAAACCAACCTTATCAATGAATATTACTTGGATTTGAGAGGCACAGGATAAAATTTTGACTATCCTGCAAAAAGCTAAAATGAAGTGAACAACTGTAGCCACTTAGTGGTTGCCTAGTGAAAGTAAAGGGTAGGAGTTTCATTTTTCTTTATTAAAATATGTTGAGGAACTTCTTCCAAACAATAAAAAATCAGAAATCATACTCAAAGGAGAAATCCAATGACCCTAAATAATATTAACTGCAGTTTAAACTGTTTCTATATTTAACTTGTGCCTTGTAAAGGTGTTGAACCCTGTTTCTATATTTACCTTGTGCCTTGTGAAGGTGTCAAACTGTTTCTATATTTACCTTGTGCCTTGTAAAGGTGTCAAACTCTGTTTCTATATTTACCTTGTGCCTTATAAAGGTGTCAAACTCTGTTTCTATAGTTGCCTTGTGCCTTGTAAAGGTGTTGAACTCTGTTTCTATATTTACCTTGTGCCTTATAAAGGTGTCGAACTCTGTTTCTATGTTTACCTTGTGCCTTGTAAAGGTGTCAAACTCTGCAACACTGTATCCTAGTGAGCCATCACCATAGATTATCCAAACCTGGCTCTCAGGTCGGCTTAGCTTGGCTCCCAGGGCAAAACCGCCACCAACACCCAGAGTACCGAATGCCCCTGGGTCCAGCCAGCACAGTGGACCCCTTGGTCTATGAAAGGTGAAAAAAATCAAAAGAAATTTTAAATGGAAAAACAGCATTAGAATACACTAAAAGGATTTACACAGTAAATAACACTGGCAAATAACATTAAATAAAGTTAATATATACAATTGATGCTGATGTTCATATGAAGTGAAACGTCACTATGCAACCAATACCGAGTCTCTCTTATTAAGTCATAATGAACACTATTCATAGTGACTGAAAATAAAATCAGTTATTACAGTGAGTGACAATGGTATAAAAAGCAAGTTCATACAGTCATTGGAGATGGCATCACATTTTTTATCTAAATTAACCTTCTAAAGAAATTTATCTATACATGTATATATCCAACAATATCACAGGACACAATGGAGTCTAAAGTTATACAAAAGGCTTTTAAACATGCTGACAATAAAAAAGATACATGTTTGGTACCGAAGTATGTAAGCTGCAGTCCCAACAAAGTCTCCCCCATCAGCCACCATAATGGTATCTTTTGGCATCACCTCCTCTACGATGTGTAAAACCTTCAGGGGGTTCAGATGTTTGTCCGTTATTTCTTTGGCCTTCTCCCTGTAATGAAAATGGATAAATTTGACCAACAATAAAATTTAAAAAATGCATATTTGAAGAAAGACCAAATTTATGAAAATAAGGAATGCTCCCTCTTGTAGGAACTTTAGAAAAATATTCATTCCCAACCCTACCAGAAAATATTCTGACAAATCTTGTACATTTTGTACTATTTCCAAAACTGGAGAAATATCTATTAAAGTACTATAAGTTTATCAAAATTTAGCATACAAGTGTATGGTGTAACATGTCATCAGTGCATAGGATTTACACTTTGCGAAAATAAACTTAAATTAAATGAGGACAAAATACAAACCAGTTGGAAATACACATATACTGGCAACTTACATTTATGTTACCTTTGTGTTATACAATCAATAATGCATAAAGTACATGCACATGAAAAATCCACAAATTTGGGTAGAGCTCTCATGTGAGCAGTGGACAGGCATTACTCATTTTGAGTAAAGAGAATGGGATTTCAGTTGGAAATATAGCTGATAGTACAGTATTATTTTGCATTGTAAATAAAGTTTTGGAATCCATGACATGGGCCATGTAATTTGGACTTGCAGAACTAGAAAGTAAATTCTGAGAAAGATACAAAAATGAAAGCATATTTTTGCCATTTTTATTACCAGCTAAAGATGACAGATATTCATGCCCTGTAACTTGCATGCTCTCTGTTGGATTTACTTAAGCTAAGTACATGACCTGTATACTGCATATAAAACATTGTACAAAAAAAATGAAGCAGAGAAATCTGCAAAGCAGCTACTAATTGACAGATAATGGAAACAAGACTTCATCATCTTGGCATATTGGCTCTGAGGCTCTTAGTTTTCTACCAACACCCTCAATTCCCTTTTTTACACAAATTTAGTAGTTTGACTGACCTGTAAAATGGTACTGTAATATAATAATGTCTTGTATCTTATATGTTTTCAGCATGTTTTTATGTTTTCCAATTTCATTGTTTTTGTCATTTGTTTTTCTGTAGTGTAGTCATATCATTGTAGATGGTGTAAAGCGCTTAGAGCTTCGAAAGATTAGGTGCTATACAAAGTCCTCATTATTATTATTATTATTATTATTATTATTATTATTATTATTATTATTATTATTATTATTTACTATCTGATGCGATAGCCCTTTTCCTCAATATGACAAAGGAAAACATTATACGCTCTAACACATCTGAATGCATAATACAAATTTGTTAAAGAGTACCATGTCAAAATTACATAAAATAAATTGTGTCAAGAGCCACCTTTGAAACTAGAATAGAAGTTGTTTCAAACTGAGCATTTATTATGCTGTAATGGCATATCTGTATGTTAACATCGCCATGACAACTTCAAACTGTCAAAACTGCACAGTTTACCTGTTTAAATGCTCATAACAACAAAACTAGACCAGCTGTTAAGGACTTTTATCATATCAACAGAAGGCAAATTTATTATTTTACATCAACTTCAGCAGTACAATGGTAATTCGTGACATGTACATTCACCTGGTTTATGGACTGTAGCATCTATTACCAGTAGCAACAATACTTTTTTTTTTTTAAAGATTCCTCTTCAGTTTGTTTTTGATCAGAACAATCATTGCTAATCAAGCGGTCATGGTAACAATTGATTACATATAGGTCAGTGGTGTCTGTTCTTGCAATACAGTTGTTGATAGGGATCCTCGGTTCTACGATAAGACCAGGAAGCAGGCTAAGTGCAGGAATAATTAGTCTGGACCCCTGCTTTTTGTGTTTCTTGCATTGCTCACCCCTATACGAATAGTGGAAAGCAACACAGGGAGCATACAAAGCAGGGAACCAGACTAGGAAATAATCTACATATATTTTAGTCTGGTTTACGAAAAAAACTATAAAACACTATAAGCATAGCTAACTGCCTATTTGATTTTTGGAAATTTTTTAATTAGGAACAGTATGAGCAGTCGTTTTTACAGGGATTAAATAAAGGTCATGGAGTTATCCTCGTTTTTTCAATGTGGTCATTCATAGCAGTGTCAAAATGCATATTTTGCCAAGATATTGTGGTTATTGGTCGTCACTCATTATAGAGTGTTTACAATACAAAATCAATCCATGCATTACGATTGTGATTTACTGTATATATATACCACCGCCACCCACCCCTAAAACATGTCAAGTTCTGAACATACTGTATTAAGATTTGACAATACTTTAAATGAAGTCTACCCTGATTTCTTTCATCAATATGTTCAGTTATAATTAAGATCATTTGTGATCAGTATTTCATTCCTAAGACCTTTTATATATTTTAAACTCACTTCTTTTTCAAGTTTACAATATTTACTCTATTGAAATTTAGTTCTTTGACAGAGAACATATCTCTCATATCTTTTTTTTTTGGAATACATATATATCTGCCTCTGACAAAAATACTACTCTCCATGCAATCAACTTTTTTCTGTTATTTTTATGATTAAGACATGCCTCACTTCATTACTATGCAAAAGAAAAATCTTTGTTGTAATTATTGGTTAATCCTCGCATTTAACTTTTGCATTTGATATATTCATCACATTAAATATGGCACCCAAAGAGTTTAATTGGAAGAATATTAATTAGAAGTACCTGTTAGCATTTTCTTTCTCCTCGTCCCTCTTCCTCAACATATCTATCCATTCCGGGTCACATTTGTACCCTATAAGACCCTTTGATAATTCTAACAAGAAATTGGCAACATCTCCATTAACTGCTAAAGTGGGCTTCCAAAACATATCAGAATTCTGAAAAATTGTGGTTTACAGGGTGAATATGTACAGTATGAAATAAAGGGAGTTAATAATCAGCTAACTAATTATATTATTATGGAGTAAAATTAATTTATAGTATTAGACTTCTTTGGAACTTTGTGTCACACCTGTATCTACAGGTGAACCCCTGCTACAACATTATTACATGATTTCCAATGGAGCATGCTCAGTCCTGGCTCCAGATTTGACAAATTATAAAATCAAAAATCTGGCTCTAACCTGCATGTCCAGATTGCTCATGAGCTTTTTTATATGTAGGTATCAACATACCAAATATTATGACTCTGTGGTTAACTGTACTTAAGAAACTGACTACATCAGAAACTTAATCTAGGACTTGAATGGACAAAAATGTGTATGGATTGATGAGATGCACATGAACACCAAAGTGAATGTTATATTAAACTTCTGATAAGGTGAGCTCAAATATAATAAAATATATTAACATCTTGCACATCAATGATTAACTTTTGAGGAGCTTTGGACTGTCTTTATTCCTATTATTGTAAAAGTTATCAGGTAGTAAATTTCGCAGTCTGACTTTCAGCAAAAAATTACTTAGTTACTGCAATCAAACATTCTGCCAAATAGATCATAAACAATAATGAATAATCTTTACTAACACTGGTAAAGTTTGGAATTAATTCACATTCTATTACAACGAATACAAAATGTTATTATCTGGAGTTTCTTACCTTTAGTATCATAGGACTTAGAATAGTTTCTTGACATTGATTTCAACTTAACTAATTTGGCATGTTTTACTTTAGGCAGGACAATGTATGCCTCCGATGCAGGAGGTCGCAGGTTCAAACTCCATTTGACATCAAAAATGGTACTATCAGCTGCCTCACTAGGCACTCAGCATTAAGAGGTTAGTGTTAGGACTGGTTGACCAGGATAAGATGACTGGGTGGGACATCATGCTACATGTCTGCGACATGATACCACAGTGTTACGTATCACTTTAAGCTGCCACATTGCAGACCTCATAGCAATATTACTGAAAAAGTTTTAAAATTCCAAATCACACACACACACACACACACACACACTTTGGGCAGAAACAAGTCACATGTGTTAGGTTTAAATAAGTCTCCACAAAAACAGGTCTGCTATCAGTTATGATTTTGAGGTATATGAATCATAACCTGCTCTTTAACATGAAAACAACTTAACAGATGATAATGTAACAATTGATGATCATCCACTGATAAGAATATAATAAGATCTGACAAAAATTCCAGGCAAATCAAGCAAAAACTTAAAATCAGTGTGCAAACATCAACTGGGCCTGTTGATTGTCAGGGCCACAGGCATTGAACCCACCAGATTCCATTCTTGTCACTACTAAACTTGATCACTGTGATAACATCTCAAGAAGTCTGACTGTGTATGCCAACCAATAGTTCTATCATATTGGAGATTGAAAAATAACATTTTAATACGAAGCATGCAGAGAATGAAATTATGAGGTGAGATCTTCATTAGGCATATCTTATCACTGGATACTTCAGAGTATGCCAAGTCCATTACCCACTTAAGCCACAATGATGGACCCTATGAACCCTTGTGTATGACCTAGTTCAGATCAAAACCTTTGGCTGTTCATTTAGTCAACCCTGAGGAGACAAGGTCCATAGGAATTGCCAATAACGATTTGTCCTGACGTGGTGACCTATATAGAAGGAGAATCTTCCATAGATAAGTTTCAGAAAAGTCTGATGGGATTGGGTGGGAAACTTCAGTTCAAGCCTGCAAGGCAGAGTTCACTGAACCAAATTGGATCTATGAATGATGAGGAAACTTAAAAGCCAGGATTATCATTTATTAAGGTCCTGTGCTACCTGCAAAGTAGTTGGAGAAGAATTTAAATGATGGTAGCACACTACGCATGCAGCACTGATGAATCAGATCCTGTTATGTCTTGAGTCTCCTGAGGGTGAGTGAAGAGACAAAATGGACACAGTATGCCAGAAGTGTTTTTCAGATATTATGCAGGTAAGATTGATCCACAAGGGTATCTATACTATTTGTACACAGAAAGTGCCTAACAACACTATGCAGTTAGACTCAGCCAATGCAAGTTATGAAATGGACAAATTCATTTCCTGTTGGCTGATAATGCATGATCAATTGTGGCCCATTGTGATCAGAGTTATATGGCCAAGTCCAGGAACATGGTCATCTTGGCGGCATTACGTTGTCCAGTCCATGCTGTTGGGATGGGGTCTGGGATGTTGATCCACATATCTTGTCCTAAATTCTGATATGCATGACTGTAACTGATGTTTATTGCTGCTCTCCATCTTGCTGTTCAGCAAAGATATGTTTCAAAACACTCAAGCAGATGTTTTTTTTTCTCCAGGACATGATGGACTTCTGTCCATAATAAGCAAGTCTGACATGGAATGACATCCAGAGAAAACTATACATGCTGAATGGGTGTCATACTGGTCTCACCATCAGTTTAAATCTCCAAGACAAAATAGAGCAGACCCTATAGACATTTAGTGCAGTGAGTGTCCTTCGGAACTTGTAAGAATCCTTGCAAGTGCCTAAATCCATGCAGGGTTGCTTACTATGATAAATACTTGTATCGTGGTGCACTTGATCTGTACAGGTAGAGAATTGGGCTTGAGTTTTAATATGTAGAAAGAGGATGCTAAATAACCTGTAGGAATGTGAGTTGTGACTGCCTGTACAGGTAGAGTGTCAATAGTACTTACATGTACAAACTGAAAGGCAAATAATCAATTTTAGTAACAACTTACCCATATTAAGGCCAGGTGTTAAAAATCACTCAAGCATTGTTTACAGTAACATGCATCAGCTGGTTGCTACTGAGTAAACCATATATAGAAAACTATGTACTTATGCAACCTGAACAGAAGCTATACAGCAAGATAAATAAGTTTTCTAAATTGCATACAAGCACCTACAAATAAATAAGGAGCTGAACCAGCATTATGAAGCAATTTTACCTGTCAGGCAAGGCTCAATGATGTTCTATATACTTCAAGTCAATCATCATCAGTCTCTTGACCTAGTGTGGTCATCGAGGCACTGTGCTACTGAATATCTGACCCGTTCAAGTCAATAAAAGGTCACATATATGACAATAAATTAGTGCTATCATATAGCCAAATGAAGGCAATGAAACATCAATATAATATCAATTCACAATACTACATGAAGGATGACTCAATGATGGCCTGTACAGGGTAAAGAAATTATACATATGTTAAGAGTTTTTGGCACCACAGTACAGACTTGCATGCACACATAAATTAGAACTACAGCCAGAACTATTGTCAATTCACATAGGCATGCAAGTACCTAAATATTATTATGTGATGGCAAAGTGATAGTTGTAAAGACTGACCTTTGTCATCATAGGAAGAAAGAAAAGTTGGAAAGATTAATGGAGTATACTTCAATTTTGAAGTGAAAATTCCTCAAACTTCTATGTGTAGAACTTCCCAAAACTTAGAGGCCCATATTTATGAGACTGTGCTGCTTGCACAAGCAGAAGCAGTAACTGAGATATTCACTGGATTTGGTAACAATCCCTTTACCAAGGGGAGATCACTCTGCCCAACCACCACAATGGTTGGCATACAACAGCTAAAAGTGTTATTTGACAGGGCTGGATTGCAAGTAGTAGTAGTTCTCCTATGAATGAGTAGTACATTTAAAGAAGAAATAGCTATTCTTACTCTAGTGAGTAAAACAAATATATTCCCAATAATTTGTCCTGCATTGGGGTCACAAACAAGACTGCAAAAACAATGAAAAAATGTGCATCGAGTTAATGAATAAACTGCAACTATAATAATAATAATAACAATAATAATAACAACAATAATGAAAATAATACTAACAATAAGAAGAATCATACCACCACCAATGGACACAAATCAGGGATTAGTAACCAGTAATAAGACTTAGTAATACTATTAATAACATTACTATATGTATATCCCTCTCATTTATTACAGTTAAATAACTGTGGCTTATTTTCAACATCTTAAACATGAATTATGCAAAGTTGGTATCTGAAACAAATTTAATTACTATATAATTACTCTAAAATGTCAAGCTGGCATATCTGATTAAAAAGTGGCAATATATGGAAAACTGTGTTTATATTGCATATAAAAAAGGTATTGTATATGACAACATTATGTATCTGGAGATGGCTTAGCCAGGCAAGTTGATTTTGTTGCTGGAGAAGTAACATTGTTCAGTACTTGTATTTGTAAGCTTTTAGCCCTGATATTTGTATCCAACCATTGTTATAACGAGGTTTACCTGTATATAAATGTCAAAATGTTTGTCAAGAAATAAATAGATATACATATATATGCCATACTGAACATTTGCAAAATTAAAACAACTTATAGAAATATTATTCCCAAAAGGCAGATTAATTTCTCTGTCTCTACACAGTGGCATAATATGCTAAGTGTTTCTTTATTGAATGTAGATATTTTATCATGTCAACTTCTTTTTAGTACACAAAACCAACATACCTTGTATAGTTGTTCTTTATTTCTGTTTACAGCAATTATCTTGGATTTTCTGTTCAGAACTCTTCCATAGGACAGTCTAAAGTCACAAACAGCACCTTGAAAAATATATATTAAATAAACCTGATAATGAGAAATTTAGTAACCCTTGTGATCTTATGATATTGCTAAATCATAGTTAGATCACAAAAAATGGTTTGGATTGTTGTAGGATAAACTGGACGATGTTATCCAGATCAGCAGCGAAGCTAAAACCTAGATACACACAAAGCAAAGGGGAGGTAGTGGGCAAGAGGTATTGCCCTTTGTCTAGGGAACTAAGAAAAGTAGATTTTTTGTCTTCTAGCAGGTTCAATTTGCAAGGTAGCAGGCTAATATTCCTAACATAATGGCAACAATTGAGAGAACTAGAAATGTGTTCATGGAATACCAATGCTCTGCCATATGGCATGAGAAAATGACCAAAATACATATGAACAAATACAGATAGACAGAAGAATATATGGATGTATTGATGAATAAACAACTGAGGATAATACTAACAGGGATTGATAAAAAAAATGTGACAGTTTTATAAAACATGGTCAGGTCATAGCCACTCTGGACTAAGGGTTGGGAGATTGTATGAAACATTTTATTTCTTCATAGAAACTTCAGCTTCATCCTTTAAGCCAAACAAAATAGTATGTTTCTGGTTGTGCTGGTTCTAAAATAATGGTAGGCAGGTGGGTTTTGGTGGTTTGTTTTAATAAGAATATATATACATAAATCCTTTTTTTGTACCAGCAACCTTGTTGGCAACAGTCTAAAAAACAAACCAGTCTTGTCACAATTAAAAATATCCTTGCTGTCATATCCCCTGCATATGTTGTTCAGTCTTTTGTTCCAATCATTGAAAACTTCATTATTAACATCAGCTGATTCTCCACTAAGGACAGAACACTTAATATTGGTTAAAACTTGAAATCTGTGCAACCATCCATTATTTGTGGTAAAGTCGTCAAAATTGTCACTTTTTTTTGGATCATACGATCAGTGAGTGGAAATTTCTTAGCACGCGCAGTGCAAAACCATTCCAAAACCTTGTTATTCAAATCAGGATACAAACATCCCCTGGCACTAACAATCTTTCTTTCTCCATCCATTCCACTTTCCCATTTCCGCAGAATTGTTTCCCTATCTTTCACAATGTTGTTTATCTGAGTCTTTCTGACATCAAATTTTTCTGCCAGGATCCTCAAACTGTCAGCTGAATTTTCACTTTCTCTTCTAAATTGAGAATTTTTCTTTTCCTCAATAACATGTTGATCTCTTTGCAGTTAAACTGTACTTTTTATTCTAATGTTGCCAACTACAAGACAGATAAAACAATTTTTCTGCATTTAAACAAACTGCCATGTGTTTTTAATGGAGACGATCTTGTCACATGATTTGTTGGTCACAGTCTGATATCCTATTGTTTTTATACATTTCTTTACACTTATTGTTTTCATACATTTCTTTACACTAAGTGAGAAAAACTAAAATGGCTTCAATATGTACCATTAACATTGCGTATATTTGACCTTTTTTCAGTAGAAATAACCACTATTTATCAACATCTTACTAAGGGAAGCCCTTAAGGCTGCCAAACCATTTTGTTGCTGACTTGTGTATGTATATCGATACTGTCACTTCTCATATGTACCTACCGTTCTATAATTGTAATCTTAACGATTATCAGAGTGACTAAAACGGACATCTTATGATAGCAGCAGCATGTCTAGTCTTATTACATGTACTTACTATTCTGTATGGAATAAAATTTAAGTCTTTCTCAGCTTTATGGAATAAATGTGGCTTCTGGTGAGGCGTAAATGATATAATATTAACCTTAGTGGTACAAGTATTTTAGTCAACACTTCTTTCAGTAATGAAAAGCTGACATCAGGAAACAGAAATTGGATTAATTAACACATGTTATGAATACAGTATAGGCTCTGGATAAATATTAAAATAAAATGTGTCCGCTTGTGAGGGGTAAATTTTATATTATTGCACCAAATCTCTAACTGCTGGTCGCGTTAACAGGGTGGCGTTTCGTGAGGGGTACTTTTGAACAGAAACTCATCAGTGCCAACAGATTCTGGCCATAAAGTGCAAACAGGTGGCAGCTGGTCAGGGGGGGGCAGTTCAAGAGGGGGACTACTATATATATATATATTAGCATTCAACCCATGGAAAGACAAGCACTCTCAGTTGTTTCATGTAATGCCGAAGAAAACCACTGCCATCTGAGTCATTGAAAAGCTTGAACTATATACCTGTCATGGGTAAAGTACAAACAGGAACCTTAACATATAACCAAATGTAATGTGCTTTGTGACTCTCTGAATAACAACAGTGAAATCCATGACATTCTATCTGAAATTCTGAGGTCTCATGGGTGCATATAATAGCCATATGCTTGGAGATTTGATTTACTATTTATCACAAATATATATTTTACCTTATACTCTGTTAGCAAAAGTAAATCCACCATGAACATCATCATATTCTCAAATAAAAGGCTGGACAATTGCAATGCTATTTTATTACATGAAAATCAATGCAACCAACCTGCCAGTATTACTACATCAGCTTCTTTACTACAATTTCAATGCTATTTATTAGATAAAAATCAATGCAACCAACCTGCCAGTATTACTACATCAGCTTCTTTACTACAATTTCAATTCTATTTATTAGATAAACATCAATGCAACCAACCTGCCAGTATTACTACATCAGCTTCTTTAAGAGCCTCCCCTCTCTTCTGCCTGATCTGGAGATCACTGTACTGACCCAGCAAACCTCGAGCCATTCCACCAAGGAAACATGGGATACCCATGCTCTGAAATTAGATACCATAAAGATACACAAATACCATATTTACCTATCTATAAGCTATGAAGATACATAAGAACCATATTAACCAATCTATAAGTTGTTGTAGTTGTAGGGTTTAACACCATTTTTCAGCACACGATAGGCTATACATGGCGGCCAGTATTATTGGTGGAGGAAGAACCCGGGAAAACCCTCGGAAAGAACCACAGACCCACGATAAGCTACTGGCAAGCTTTCTCATATAACAACATAAACCGAATCTTAGACTCGAACCCATGTAGACAGAGGTAAGATGGCAGTGATACGTAACGGAGAGCGATTTAGACCACTCGATTTTACCGAACTATAAGGCATGAAGATACATAAGTACCATATTAATACTGGCCGCCATGTAAATCTATAAGGTATGAAGATACATAAGTACCATATTTGCCAATCTTTAAGGTATGAAGATACATAAGTACCATATTTATCAATCTATAAGACATGAAGATACATAAGTACCATATTTACCCATCTATAAGATATGAAGATACATAAGTACCATATTTACCAATCTATAAGATATGAAGATACATAAATACCATATTTACCCATCTATAAGATATGAAGATACATAAGTACTATATTTACCAATCTATAAGATATGAAGATACATAAGTACCATATTTACCAATCTATAAGACATGAAGATACATAAGTACCATATTTACCAATCTATAAGGTATGAAGATACATAAGTACCATATTTACCCATCTATAAGATATGAAGATACATAAGTACCATATTTACCAATCTATAAGACATGAAGATACATAAGTACCATATTTACCAATCTATAAGACATGAAGATACATAAGTACCATATTTACCAATCTATAAGACATGAAGATACATAAGTACCATATTTACCAATCTATAAGACATGAAGATACATAAGTACCATATTTACCGATCTATAAGGTATGAAGATACATAAGTGCCATATTAATGAATATATAAGGCATCAAGATAACCAAGTGCCATAGTTAGCCAGCTATAAGGCATGAAGATACATAAAAGTACCATATTTGCCAATCTATAAGACATGAAGATACATAAGTACCATATTTACCAATCTATAAGGCATCAAGATAACCAAGTGCCATAGTTAGCCAGCTATAAGGCATGAAGATACATAAAAGTACCATATTTGCCAATCTATAAGACATGAAGATACATAAGTACCATATTTGCCAATCTATAAGGCATCAAGATAACCAAGTGCCATAGTTAGCCAGCTATAAGGCATGAAGATACATAAAAGTACCATATTTGCCAATCTGTAAGATATGAAGATACATAAGTACCATATTTACCAATCTATAAGACATGAAGATACATAAGTACCATATTTACCAATCTATAAGACATGAAGATACATAAGTACCATATTTACCAATCTATAAGACATGAAGATACATAAGTACCATATTTACCAATCTATAAGACATGAAGATACATAAGTACCATATTTACCGATCTATAAGGTATGAAGATACATAAGTGCCATATTAATGAATATATAAGGCATCAAGATAACCAAGTGCCATAGTTAGCCAGCTATAAGGCATGAAGATACATAAAAGTACCATATTTGCCAATCTATAAGACATGAAGATACATAAGTACCATATTTGCCAATCTATAAGGCATCAAGATAACCAAGTGCCATAGTTAGCCAGCTATAAGGCATGAAGATACATAAAAGTACCATATTTGCCAATCTATAAGACATGAAGATACATAAAAGTACCATATTTGCCAATCTATAAGACATTAAGATACATAAGTACCATATTTACCAATCTATAAGACATGAAGATACATAATTACCATATTTACCAATCTATAAGACATGAAGATACATAAGTACCATATTTGCCAATCTATAAGGCATCAAGATAACCAAGTGCCATAGTTAGCCAGCTATAAGGCATGAAGATACATAAAAGTACCATATTTGCCAATCTATAAGATATGAAGATACATAAGTACCATATTTACCAATCTATAAGACATGAAGATACATAAGTACCATATTTACCAATCTATAAGACATGAAGATACATAAGTACCATATTTACCAATCTATAAGACATGAAGATACATAAGTACCATATTTACCAATCTATAAGACATGAAGATACATAAGTACCATATTTACCGATCTATAAGGTATGAAGATACATAAGTGCCATATTAATGAATATATAAGGCATCAAGATAACCAAGTGCCATAGTTAGCCAGCTATAAGGCATGAAGATACATAAAAGTACCATATTTGCCAATCTATAAGACATGAAGATACATAAGTACCATATTTGCCAATCTATAAGGCATCAAGATAACCAAGTGCCATAGTTAGCCAGCTATAAGGCATGAAGATACATAAAAGTACCATATTTGCCAATCTATAAGACATGAAGATACATAAAAGTACCATATTTGCCAATCTATAAGACATTAAGATACATAAGTACCATATTTACCAATCTATAAGACATGAAGATACATAATTACCATATTTACCAATCTATAAGACATGAAGATACATAAGTACCATATTTACCACTCTATAAGACATGAAGATACATAAGTACCATATTAATACTGGTCACCATGTATAGCCTATATTGTGCTGAAAAAATGGCATTAAACCATTAAAAAAATTTTTTTAAAATTTGCCCATCTATAAGACATGAAGATACATAAGTACCATATTTACCCATCTATAAGACGTGAAGATATATAAGTACCATATTTGCCCATCTATAAGACATGAAGATACATAAGTACCATATTTACCCATCTATAAGGCAGGAAGACACACATGCACAATATTTACCTATCTATAAGGTATGAAGATACATAAGAACCATAGTTACCAATCTATAAGGCATGAAGATACACAAGTACCATAGTTACCAATCTATAAGACATGAAGATATGTAAGTACCATATTTACCTATCTATAAGACATGTAGATATGTAAGTACCATATTTACCTATCTATAAGACATGTAGATATTTAAGTACCATATTTATTTATATTTATATCAACTGCTCCAGTAGCCTAAGAGGTTAAAGCATTCTTCGCTGACACGGGTGGTGATGGTTCAAACCCTGGCTAAGTCATACCAAAGAATTATGAAAATAGTACAAGCAACTCCCTTACTTGGTGTTCAGCATTAAGAGGTTAGTGTTAGGACTGGTCGGCCTGGTGTCAGGATAATGTGTTTGGGTGGGACATGCTGCTTAATGCTTCATGGCATGATGCCCCAGTTCTAGACATCACTATAATAATAATAATGAGGACTTTGTATAGTGCCTAATCTTTCAAAGCTCTAAGCGCTTTACACATCAATAATGATATAACTACACTACAGAACAACAAATGACAAAAACAATGAAACCGGAAAACACAAAAACATGCCGAAAACACACAAGATACAAAACATGACCAGGTCCCCAAGTCTGTCCCCACAGTCAAAATAGGTGAGTCCCAAGAGCACTCTCAAAAGGGACCACTGTCCTTGTGTCCAATCTCAATGGGCAACCCGCCCCACGCTGCTGGGCCCCGGTGCAGAAACGAACGCAATCCATACAACCCCGTCCTCACCCTGGAAACAATGAGCATACGACCATCAGAAGAAGAGCTTAAGGATCCAGCTGGCGCACACACATGGGCGAGGCTGGACAGGCATGTTGGACCAGAGTCCGTCACCGAAACATAGCACAGAGAACAAATTTTGTGTCTGACTCTGCATCGAACCGACAGCCAATGCAGGGAACAGAGCAGTGGCAAGGCACGCTCCAATCGAGGCGCCAAAAGGATGATCCGCGCAACTGTGTTTTGAACCTCTTGAAGTCTCCGGAGTAAATATTGCGACGAACTAGACAGAACTGAGCCACAATACTCCAGTCTTGAAAGCACCAACAAACACACAAGTGTTTTAGTGGCACCAACTGAAAAAACATCCACGAATGGAACCAATGCATCTCAATTCAAGACATGCAACCTTGCACACATTCACGACATGCCGGTGCAATGCGAGAGCACCGTCCAGAGCAACGCCCTCAGGTACCGCACCAACCACGAGAACCCAATGCCGGTGCCGCTGACACCCACCGTCTGAGGCAAAGGATGTGAACGAGAAAGTCTTTGTGTTGTGATCAGAATAGCCTCAGTTTTATCATCATTCATCCGCAGCTTGTTACATGTCATCCATGATTTCACATCAGAAATGCACTTCTCTACTCCATGGATGGTAGCATCAACTTCAGTTGGGTGGCTAGACTTGTATACTTGGGTGTCATCAGCATACAATTGGTGCGACACTGGGTGATGATCTATGACACTTGAGAGCGGCTGAGTATACAGAATGAAGAGAACAGGTCCAAGAATAGATCCCTGTGGAACACCACAACATACGTCAACTGGGCTGGAGTGTATTCCATTTGCACATATAATTTGTGTCCTGTTGACTAAGTCGTACTTGAACCACTGTAAGGCTATATTCTGAATGCCAAATACATGCTGGAGACAGCGAAGTAATATATCATGGTCTATTGTGTCAAATGCTACAGATAAATCCAGGAGAGTGAGGACTGTAATCTTTCCACTATCCAAAGCAGAGAGAATGTCATTAAATACTGTCAGTAAGGGTGTAACGATATACCGATTTACCGGTATATTGCGATAAAAAATGCCCAATACGGTGTATCGCGATACGAATATAGTAATACCGGTATACCGGGGTTTTTTTTCTTCACCAACATTAGCCCGTCCGGAGGATGGGAACTAGCTTTGAGCACACCAATGTCTTGTATTAGGCTTAATGTAGTTACCAAAATGGCGGCTTCTTTGTATGAGCTAGTGAAAAACACAAGAGCAAAGAGTTCTGTTTGGAATAATTTTTCACTAAAAAGGGAGTTTAGCACTAATACAGTTGACAAAACTGTCGCTGTGTGTAATATGTGCAAAACTGAAATCAAGCACGCAGGCGGTACAACAAACCTCTCGACTCATTTACGACGTCACCATCCATCAGTACTTTCCATAAGTACTGTGCAACAGAGTGACACAACCTCTAACGCAACAGCCGAAGGGTCCATTGAAAGTGTATGTATTGTTTCAGATCGACAACCAAAGATTGCGGATATGCTAGGTGCACAGAATAAATACAAATCTTCATCCCCAAGGTCCACAGCTATCACAGGTGCCATTGCTAGTTTCATCATTCACGATTTGCGGCCGTACAGTGTCGTATCAAACAAAGGATTTCTAAACATGGCATCGGTGCTTGATCCACGATATGTTGTGCCATCTAGACAGGTCTTCTCTGAGAAAATTATCCCAGATATGTATTTACAAGTCAAGGAAGATGTAAAAGCATGCTTGCGCTTAGCATCTAAAGTTGCATTAACAACTGACAGTTGGACTTCCAGAGCAACGGAGTCATATGTTACAGTAACTGCATGTTTTATTTCTCTTGACTGGAAACTTCAGAGTTATGTGCTACAAACACGGGCTCTACATGAGAGTCACACAGGTGCAAATATTGCTGCAGTTCTGCTGTCAGCTGTTAATGAATGGGTAATTCCATCCAATCCTCCACTGGTAACTGACAATGCTTCAAACATGGCTGTCGCAGCATCAGAAGCAGGATGTAACCCACATATTGATTGCTATGCACATACTTTAAATTTAGCTGCCCAGAAAGGCCTGAAAATCAATGATGTTAGCAGACTTCTTGGCAGGATCAGAAGAATTGTCAGCTTTTTTCACCGCAGTGCAGTTGCTGCAGAAATACTCAGAGACAAAATTGAGCTCCTAAATTTACCAAAACACAAACTAATTCAAGATGTTTGTACCCGATGGAACTCAGCAGCTGACATGATTGAAAGGTTTCTGGAACTACAACCAGCTGTATATGCTGCCCTAACCAGCAAAGAGGTGCGCAGTGTGAACAAAGATGTAAGTACCTTGTCGGAAACTGATATTAGCAATGCTGAAGAAGTATTGGCATGTTTGAAACCACTACAGACAGTCACAACAGTGTTGTGCACAGAAGAATCACCCACCATATCCATTATTCTTCCACTGCAAAATCAACTGTTGACTACACTTATGGCACCCTCAGATCATGATTCAACAATGGTGAAATACATGAAAGCAACTATTGTGAATGATCTTTCGACCAGATATGAAGGAAACAAGGATTTCCTCCAGATAGCAACTGCTCTAGACCCTAGGTTCAAAAGCCTCCCTTTTCTGACTAACAACTGTCGATTTGAAGTCTTCAAGCGCTTGGCTCTGGCTGCATCCACTTGTTACGAACAGAATCAGCCAAAGAAAGATAAACAGGTATGCCAACAGGATTCAGCTACTGATGTTCCACCTCTTCTTGCATTAACAGCCTTGTCAGCTGAGGATATCAGCACTACATCTCACCAAATGAAAAGAAGAAAGACAGATGAAGACGCTTCTGACTGGTCCACATTAGCTAAAGTTGACTCTGTTTCTGTCTTATCTACATCTGCTGACGCTTGCATTGCTGTAACAGATGCTGGTTCTTTTTCTCCAAAGATAACTAACGCTGGTCTTGCTTCCATTTTTGGAGATGTATATGTTGTGAAAGTGGAGACAAATACTAGGACTGTTCTTGAAAAAGTAACTGAAGAAATTGAGAGGTACAAGGATCAAGAGTCCATTCCTCTTGCCCAGAACCCATTACACTGGTGGCAAGATCATCAACATCAGTTTCCTGTGTTATCCAGTTATGCAAGAGAGGTGCTCTGCATACCAGCAACATCTGTCCCTTCTGAAAGAGTTTTCAGCACTGCTGGAGATATTGTTTCAAGCCAAAGGGCAGCAATCAGTGCAGAGAATGTTGACATGCTACTATTTCTGAAGAAGAACATGACTATACCTTAATGTCTCCTTTGTAAACACAATGAACTCTAGACTTTGATGGATTCACTTAAGACGGCTAGGACACATAAACAAGTTTCTCTAGAAAATGTTAATTTGTTAATCCTTTGTTTCAAACACAGCTAAATCAGCTGACATCTTCCAGTTTTGTCCAGTTGTAAAAGACTTTATTTTATCTAGTCACATTAAATATTTTGTGTTCTTTCTTTTATTGGAGAAATGTATACTTTGACAGTGTTGCCAAGTTATAGATGAAAACAAAGGGTTTACATCAGCGATCAAATTATATTAATAGTTTAATTCTGATAGTCACAAAAATAATGTTTCTAGTCAGCCAAATTAGGTTCTTCTGTGATTTTATTTCTGCTGCCTGTTAAGCAGTTAGTCTCTCTGGTTCAAACCAAGAAGGTTTGGAATCGCTGATATTATTAATTTATTATAATTTATAATATCATTCATTTTTTAAATCAAAGTAGGATATTTATCAATGTGATAATTTGTGATTATGTGTAGTTTTTCTTGTGTTTATCCCTTGTCATGATTGTACTGCAAGAAATGAATCTTAGATCATTTGATTTGAAAATTTTCTAATCAGGCAAAATAACTATAAAACTCTTTTCCAGTATTTTTGTTTCTTGCTTGTAAAAGTTTTCACATGTTGATATATATATTGTTTTCTGAACAACTGATGTTATTATTAGAGTTATTGGGTGTTTTGGTGGAATTAAAAACAAGATGGTTTCATTTTCTTCTTCATATTTTATTAAATGCAAGGACATTGCTCATTATTTCAGTACAAAATATGCAAAATCAACATTCAAGTCATATATGCTAATAATGACCAATACATATTGATACGTATCGCAATACAGACATGCCATATTGCAATATATTGCAATACGTTTTTTCCTGGCAATACTCACCCCTAACTGTCAGAAGAGTAGTTTCAGTACTGTGGCAAGGGCGATATGCAGACTGTACATTGCTAAAAAGACTGTTTGAATTAAAATTAGATACAAGTTGAGTTAGAACAACCTTTTCTAAGATTTTTTTATATGAATGGGAGATTAGAAACTAGGCGGTAGTTCTTTAAATCGTTATGATCCAGTGTTGGTTTCTTCAGCAGTGGCTTTACAATGGCAGTTTTGAAAAATGATGGGAATTCCCCCTGATGAGAGATATTAATAACATCAGTTAGTGAAGGCAATATTGGGTCTACTACTGTTACACTTACAGATATAATAGCAGTATGACTAAAACTTACACTTACAGATATAATAGCAGTATGACTAAAACTGTTACACTTACAGATATAATAGCAGTATGACTAAAACTGTTAAAATTATGTATTGTTTGTTTGGCCTTATGTCCAGCAGGATGGATCTATCACTAAGATCTTGTAACTGTAAGTAGGCATGCTAGGACAGACAAATCTATGGTTAAGATTTCCTTGTAATTGTATATATCTGTAGGCATGCTAGGACAGACAAATCTAAGGTTAAGATCTCCTTGTAATTGTATATAACTGTAGGCATGCTAGGACAGACAAATCTAAGGTTAAGATCTTTTAATTGTACGTACCTGTAGGCATGCTAGGACAGACAAAGCTATGGTTAAGATCTTGTAATTGTATATATCCGTAGGCATGCTAGGACAGACAAATCTAAGGTTAAGATCTTGTAATTGTATGTACCTGTAAGCATGCTAAGACAGACAAATCTATGGTTAAGATTTCCTTGTAATTGTATATATCTGTAGGCATGCTAGGACAGACAAATCTATGGTTAAGATCTCTGTAATTGTAGAAAGATGAAGCATAGACCGGTTCAGACAGACAGATTGGTCACTAAGATTCAGTAATTGAAATTGTATGTAACTGTAGACAGATCCATCACTAACATCTCCATAATTGTAGAAAGATGAAGCACAGATCTGGTCAGACAGTCGGATCGATCACTAAGATTCAGTAATTGAAACTGTATATAACTATAGACAGATCCATCACTAACATCTCCATAATTGTAGAAAGATGAACCCATAGGTCTGAAAAGGAGGATAGATCTTTCAGTAAGATCACCTGATTGAGACAGTTGAACTGGCTGGACGGCTGGGATGACTATTTTTGGACAATAATAGATGACTGGATGTTGATGTGTGTGATTAGGATTTTTAACATAGCTGTAACAACTTTTCAGTCATATCGCTACAATGTCTGCAGTGAGACAGTTTATAGTGATGTCTAGCGCTGGGGCATCATGCCGCAAACATGTAGCATGATGTCCCACCCAGACACATTATCCTGACACCAGGCTGACCAGTCCTAACACTAAACTCTTAATGCTAAGCACCAAGCAAGGCAACTGTTAGTAACATATGTGTAAGTCTTTGGTATGACATGGCTGGGGAATGAACCCATGACCCACTTCCGCTGCGGATGCTCTAACCACTCAGCCACCAGAGCGGTCAACTGAATCTTGATGTGGTAGTATATGATGGATTCAATAAAAACCTCATGTGCATAAATTATTTATAGAAATATCAAATCTGGATCATCATCACCCTTTTTACTTGCATTAGTAAACTCCAAACAGCATTCTCATCAGTCAGTAATATTTATTTATGGGCCCTGTAATCTTCACCTAGAATTACAAAAAAGCCAACAATGGACAAAAGCTTTCCCTTACCTCCAGTGCGGTGCGAAGCTGGTCCACAGGTACAGGTGGAAGAGTAGCCTGGGAGCCTACCAGAATGAGGGGCTTCTTAGCTCGAGATAAAATCTCAATACTCTTCTGTACTGAAGTAATAAAAAAGGTGTATTTCTAGCACCATTCCATAGATGAACAAGATCAAAGAAGTAATAAAAAAGATGCATTTCTAGCACCATTCCATTGATGAACAAAAACAAAAAAGAAACACTGGAAAATGGGAGAGATGTAATTAATACTTTATGTAACTAAAGCTATGTGTGAGTTATCCAATTTACTAAATGGACATATAGGAAAACTGGATAATTTTTTTTCTGGTTCTAAATGTACAAATTGAGAATCAACACATATTCATCTAAGTGAATTAATTCCGATTAAGCCTTAGTGAAGATACAATGAAGTGTGACCATCAGATAAGTTTTCATCAAAGTGCTAAATACTAAAAAATGAAACAAAAATACACAAATAATTTCAGCACTGGGACTGTTCCAGTAAAATATAACTGGGAGGAAGGCACTTTGATGTGGGAATAGTCACCCAAATGGCAATTTATATTAATAACGTATCAATTGAATTATTTGCATAATCTGAGTACCCTGGCACATATTTATTTAAATAGATCCTTCTCCTGAATACCATGAATGTTTAAATGGAACAGCCCTTAAGTATTCAAAAGATATTTCCAATTTTAAAAAAAAAACACATTTCAAATGAAATAGAAACTCAAAAATATATATATTTTTGTGAGTTTCTATTTCATTTAAAATGTGGGGTTTTTTAAAATTGGAAATCAAATATATATATATATATGCTGTTTCTTTGTTCTTGATTGACTCTCAAAAAATATTATTTTATATGTTGTAGCCAGCTGTGTCACCTGCAGTGTGATATGAAATTAGGCTGCCTGCATTACCAAAGGGTAATAAAAGATGCTGAACCAAATTTCACTTCCTGCCTGGACTTGTCTGTAATGATTGGGAACCACTCCAACTCTGTGCTTTCACAAAAATGATTCAAGTTGTCTATGTGAAAGAAGAATAGGAAAAATCAATTTCGCGTAATAATTTGTTTTCAGTAGACGCCTGGAGGGAGCTGGTTGGCGGCCTATGTCCCAAACGGGGCCACAGGCGGAGATGACATGATGAGATGAGAATTTGTTTTCAGTCCCCTTGTTATTTCTATAGAGAAGGAATCAACTGTAATAAACAAACTATAACTATAAAACAAAGCAGTATCAGCAGCAGCTTGAGGAACTACTACTACAACCACTACTGCAACTCAATGAATGGTAAATAATTCCCTAATGGAAACATACCTCTTCCTTTCCCACACACAACCTCTACATCATGACGGAGATGAGTCAATAATCAAAAATGATCATAACTCTTGTGAAAACAGTGCATGTAAAATGACTGGCCTGCATTCATATTTGCATGTAAATTGACTGGTCTGCATTTATATCTGCATGTAAATTTACTGTTCTGCACTTAAATGACTGGTCTGCATTTATATTTGCATATAAAATGACTGGTCTGCATTTATATTTACAAGTAAAATTACTGGTATGCATTTATATTTGCATGTAAAATTACTGGTCTGCATTTATATCTGCATGTAAAATGACTGGTCTGCATTTATATTTGCATGTAAAATGACTGGTCTGCGTTTATATAATTTAATGAGGACCATAACAGGGTTCATACTGAACTATGGATGATAAATTCAAAGACTTTTCCCAAACTTTCAAAGACCACAAACAGAGATTTCCAAGACCTATTTTTGTTAACATTGTGTATACAGGTTATATGAGAAAAATGAATGCCAAATACTACAATAATGATTACTGATTAAAGTCAAACTATAATTAATTTCCTAAAATTGTATTATAATTATCTGGAAGATGGGTTAACATTCATTGTTCTTTCAGAAATATGTAACATATGTGTCAGATATAATATAAAATAATTGTTCTCTTAACAGACATCAGCATTGTTTTAAATGCATTATTATATTTGCTTTTTTCTCTCTTCAATCATTTTGGAAAGAGACGCCACCACTGTCATCTCTTCCTCTGCTTTTCTCCCAAGAGCATTTGACTCTGTGACAAGCACAATGGGTTCTTTTAACTCTGCCTCTTCTGCTTTCTGTACAGAGGAAACATGTAGGCTTGCAATTTTAGCTTCAAGAGGCAGTTTTCTGGATTTAGTTCTTCCGCTTCATCCAAGGCTAACTCTCGTTTCTTTCCTTTTTGGTTTTTCTCATCCTTCTCTGCTTTCTTCTTATCCAGATAGGCATGGTACTTATGTATTGCAAAGGAGCCATGTGTCATCATTTCATTGCTAATGATGATTTCCAAAGGTCCAACTGCTTTTCTCATTGTGTCAATGATTAGCCCTTGAGCTCTGAGGCTTTCTCTGCTGAGGTTCTCAACAGATACCTGTTTGTTGACAGAAAATCCTTTCTCCACTGTTGCCTGCCCGTGTGACAACAACATTTTCTGGAGACCACACCAAAGTTCGACATATTCCTTTATTTTGAAAAGGACAGAATAAAACACTTCATCAAGTTTGGGCGTGTTTTTTTTCTCCATTTTTAAAAAAATAAAAATTATCTATAAATCTAGTAATATTTCAAACACTTCAAAGTATTGGGCAAAACGGGCTCAATTATAGTCTAACTATACCAACTCGTTTGTTTCTTTGGAAAGTCCTATATCATGAAATGTGCAGGAGATGGCAGTATTAGTTCCATTCTGGTCACATTCAGGTTAGAAATTATAAATCAATGATTCAGTTGCCTTAGTTCTGTGCACTTTTTATCATTTAATTATTTTCGTTATTGAAATCGATAGGGGTACAAACAAACGGGGATGTATAGTCAGACTATAGATAATCAAATCAATTTCGGCAATGTGATTTTAATTTTTTTTTTAATACCATTGAAGAAAAAGTCGAGGGTCGGCAATGAGAAACAGGGATATTCCGTCAACTGGAAATACGTTTTTTTAATTATTTTATTTATTTACCTAATCAAATGACTTGACTTCTCACAGTTAAAGCTTCACAGCACACGTTTTTTTATATACTCACAATTCAAGAACAACAAATCTTGCTTAACTCTATTATAGTGTACGCATGCGCACTTTGAAACTGTATATCCGTGAATTGAATTTCTTACAATGTATGTTTTTATATTAAACCAAGGAACATTATTATGAAGAACAAAATTTTCGAAAATGATTTTTGTCCCTCAAACGTGTTAAATAAACCGACGGTATAAGTAAATTTAAACGGGCCCTCCTTTGCCATATCTCGCAAATCATCACATTAAACAATATCTTATTTTATACCCGAAGAGTAACGAGTTAACATTATTTTGCCCAAAATTACCAATAGCTTATAATTCTGCATCTTCGTTCCACTAAATGAACAGTATGTAGTTACTAATTTGCATCGAATCCCTCTCCTATTGAAGCCAAGTTGCTCGTCTTTTTACACAATGTACAAACCGTCTTTCGTTTACATAATTTATCCTTTTGCAGACATTCCTTGTATTTCTCTTGTTCAAGCCAGATATCGTTGAAAGACCAAAGACCTGCCATTTTTAAATACTGAACTTGCAGAAGATGTAAATCGAATGAACAAATTTTGAATTCTCGAGCGTGTAACTTTCTCGAACTTTCTACGTAGAATTAGTGTAATTAACATTTTGATTGGCTAAAACTGATGGACTCGTCCAATCAAATTGAACTATTCGTCAAACGAAAGAAGCCAGGAAAACCAGCTACATCCGAAGCTAACAACCTTGGGCAATTTTATTGGTGACTTCCTTTGATGAAGTGTGTAGCGGCACCGTCTTGCTTTGATGAAGAGTGCATGTGTGATTGAAGTCGCCGCCGAGGCATACTTTGGATGGCCTAACAAAACAAAGCCTCTTTTGTGAATGCGGTGGCAATAAACTGAACGGGTCATCAAAAGAAAGAAACCAGGATAAATAGATTACATCTGAATCTAACAACTTCGGATAATTTTATCTGTGATTCTGGAAAGAAATTTTTGGGGGGTTTATTTCAATTTTCAAAGACTTTTAAAGACCTCAGGGTAATATGCTCGATTTTCCCAAACTTTCAAGGCCTTGAAAATGCTACCTCATTTTTCCCAAACTCTCAAAGACCTTCAAAGACCGTACGAACCCTGCATAATATAAACAGAGTTTCAGTGCAATACAATGAAAACTGCAAGACTAGCTCAATTTACAAAATCACGGAATCCAGATACAAGTCAAGAATGGCAAAAACTCTTACAAATATCAATGGAGCACAAAGATTTGTCAACATGTGCATCCTAAATGATGACCACAATATGCAGTGCTTCATTGCAATCCATAACAAGAGATGCAAGTGGGCCTGATATTGCTCATCTAAGTAGCAGACATATTTTAGCATGTGAATACAAATTCACACTGAAATCTTAATCCAAGGCAGTTGTTGGACTCGAGACCATAAATATGCAGGTACATTTCCCAATATCTGATCAGCCTGGTTCCTCATTGAAATATATGGATATCAACTATAATCAAAGTATTCTGAGATTGTGATGATACAAGCTTAAATACCATAATTTAATAAAATTCTTATTATAAATATGGCTTCTAGATTGTTCTCAAGTTCAGTAAAAGCCAACATAAATTTTTACTAGTCAATATTCAATTGCTTTTGTGACAATATACTTTAGCAAATGAATTACAATAAGACATTATAAGCACTTCATTGACTAAGATCTGCCAATGTTTATGTGATACTTTGCCTACATAAAATTTTAAAACTGGAATCTGATCTTGATGGCATAATTTAAGGCTAAAAAAGGAATAATTATGACAAATTTGAATGGTTAGCATAATTTGCAATCAACTGGTACAACTAAGACAAGAAGCGGACAGGAATTCAAATCAGATGATGTTACAATAGAAATGTTTACATTAAAGAAAAGGATATACTATTGAACAGATGGAAATTACATGCATCCTAGACAAGATCAAAGGCTATTACTCAAAAAGGGAAACCCTGTATGTCACTTTATAATCAAAGAAGTCAAAGTCAGTCATGATATGAATCATATAATCTCCTGTATTTCAATTAGTTTATTCAAGACCGAGTTTGACCTCCGGTGGCCTAGTGGCTAAAGAGCTTGCCACGGAAGCGGAAGGCCGTGGGTTCGATCCCCAGCTGAGTTATACCAAAGACTTTCAAAAATGGTACTAACAGTTGCCTCACTTGACACTCAGCATTAAGAGATTAGTGTTATGACTGGTCGGCCTGGTGTCAGGATAATGTGACTGGGTGGGACATCATGCTACATATCTGCGGCATGTGCCAGACATCACTATAAACTGCCACACTACAGACATCGTAGTGATATGACTGAAAAATTGTTAAAGCTACGTTAAAATCCTAATCAAACAAACAAAGCACGTACTCTGATTCTGAGTAGCCATAGGTTGATGGACAGGAAGTGGAGTTGTGTCCCTTTTCTCCCATGCTCCTGCAAACAAATCATCCACATAGTTCTGTAGATACCTGTGAGGAAAGTACACAGATATTAGGTATTATCATGAGATGAGTAAATCAATCAACCAAACAAAACATCTATACATTATGAATCTAATAATCTCTTCTGCTAAGACTAAAATTAAGCAATGCACTATAGGAATTATGTTGATGAAAGATGTGAAGTAATGACACGGAAGGCATCATTGGTTCAAATGAACAGGAGGACAAAGTGGACCTGATGTCACTCATCTGGGGAGTTCACAGCTTGTGAATGCAAACTCGTACACTTCTGGAACCTACAGATGGCAATGAAAAGCTTGGTACAAGAAGTCGCTACAGTGTCTACCAATATTGGTTTTCTCTCTCTCTCTCACACACGCACGCACGCACACACACACACACACACACACAGAGCAATCTTCTCTGGATCTTTTTCTGTCATTATGGACTAGACACTGATTCATATTGTGGAAAATGTTCATATCCCTATATTTTTAAAGTACATACACCTACCTGGCTTTATCAAGATATTTTAACCTTTGCAGTCAAGTATGGATTACTGGGTCTGTCCTTACTCACCTGAGACTCATCCCCTGGAAACCAATGAGATCCCCACCCAAGGGAGCTAAAGTGGTTCAAGCACTGGACTCAAGACCAGAAAGATGCAGGTTTGATTCCCACCATCTGATGAGCCTGGATCGTTATGCATCTCACTCATAATGAAACTCATATGAGATCTTGATGATACAAGTTTACAAATCTGGTCAGAAATAGGGGCAGTATGAGATTCAAATATTCCAATTCAATCTTCTAATACATTACAGTAGAGCTAACATTTAAAGTTCAAATACATTATAGTAGAGCTAACATTTAAAGTTCAAATACATTACAGGAGAGCTAACATTTAAAGTTCAAATACATTACAGTAGAGCTAACATTTAAAGTTCAAATACATTACAGCAGAGCTAACATGTAAAGTTCAAATACATTACAGTAGAGCTAACATGCAAGCATGCACATATATACACCTACAAGCACACACTGAATAAAAATACATTTTTTAAAAACTCACCAGTTTACCACCTTCTGCATAAGGCCTTTTCCCTTAGATTTTGCCCCCACCTCACGGCTTACAAGATGATAAGGGTAGAGGGTATCTATTGGGAACTCCACAAAAACTGGACCTGATATCATGATAATAAAATAAATTTGTATGTCTTATCCAAATGTGCACTTTTTGAAAAATTAGGAAATTACTGATATCATGCAATATGAAAAGCAACAAGAATTTAATTCAGTAATAGCAAATTTTCTATCACTGTCACCCAGCCCCCCCAAGTAAAAAGGATAAGTAAGTACATCATAAAATGAATAAGAATCTATACAGAAGTTTAGAAAATATATGCAAATAATTTTTTTTGAACCAAAACAGAAAAAAAGACAATTGTTCAGAGACACTGACATTAACATAGCAATGCATCATTTTACTTCCCACCAGTGTGATCTTTATAATGAAAATAACCTGAACACTGAGATTTACAAAATTAATCCAAACACTAGACTTTACAATAAATTTAATCCAAACACTAGACTTTTATGCCTTCAGTTATTTCTCATTTTCTTTATCTTTTACTTCAAAATCTATTTTTCTTTAAAAATTATCTTACTTAAACACCGTTGTTTTTTGACACAAGGTGATATTCGAAATGCAATACATTGAAGGTAGAACTATTTGGCTAATTATATGTGAACCCTTCAAACCATTACTGACAGTTGGTTCTGACACATCTGGGCCAATTTACTACCTGCATATGCTATTTAAAATAACTACTTCTACACATGCCGGTGTCCTCAATATTTTTCAAAGGATGATGTAATTTATTTTAAATTATACTTCATATGTAAAATAAAATGAACAACCAGCATTGTGTGGATACTGTCTTTCTTGAGTTGTATTTAATTGAACACTTCCAGTACTTAAAATAATTTTATTTCCATACAGCATCCACTGCAGGACATGAGGCAATTAGTCTCCAGAATGATTCTTGCTCTTGCCAAGGACACCATCAAGAGCAATTTTTGAAGACCTTTTAATACATTTCACTTAAAAAGCTTGTTAAGAAATTCTAATATTTTTTGAAAATATGAAGGAAACTAACATTATTTTTTGCAAAAATCTTTCTTCAGAGTTGAGATTGTGATGCAGGTAGTCAATAGGTTTAGTCAATTGTTAAGTCTCAAAACTTTATGCAGAAAATGTGTTACTAAATTTGTAGAAATGTAATGATATCAAAGTACATTAATTTATTGTAATACCTGGTGTGCCTGACTGGGCAATTTGCAAAGCCTTGGATAATTTTGGCACTATGTCCCTGACTTTAGTGATTGTAACACAATGTTTGCAGATGGATTTGAACAGCGACATCTGGTCAATATCTTGTAATGCTCCACGACCCTGAAAGATAATTGAATTATTAGTTCCAAAACTTAAAATAATATATACAAGAAAAAGACAAGACAAGAAAAAAACAAGTATCCTTTCTCCCTATTAAATTTTACTCTAAGTGACAAACAAACAAATGTAGGTATCACCTGTTTCCCTTGTACACTTTCAAGGTGAAGGGCCATCTCACCTGAGTGATTCTCTCCCCTTGTTGCATTTTATAAGATCAGATCCAGACATGCAATTTCACCAACTCTGGATCAGGACAGAACACCTGCAATCATGGTTGCCTCAGCTAATGAGAAAATATTTATGTTACCCAGGGATTTTCTGCCAGCAGATTGATGAAGTCACTGATCCACAATTTTTCCCACTTGCATGAAGCAATCAGGTTGAGGTATCTTTTGGAAACAGGTGTGTTGGAGTGTAATGGGTGCATTCAAGTTGTTCAATCGATGGAAAGATCGTCAACTGCCCAGGCATTTAGATCTAGAGCTGGTAATATAAGGTTGGTAGTTTTGCAGGCTGTTTTCCATGATAGATCCGCCAATGGTCAATCCCAGTGCATGCCTCTGTGAATGAAAACCGAGGGATGAAGCAACCATTCTGCTTGAAGTAGGCGATTCTTCTGGGACAGAGTCTGCTAATAACTGTAGCCAGCTTGGAATATGATGAACTTGACAACAGGGGACTTCATTCCCCCATGCCATCTGTTATAATTCATTACAGCAGAATTGTCAGACAAAATATGATTAACTTGACGACAGAGTTGTCATTGAAGGCACATGCTTAGAAATTTCCAAAGAAGAATGTAAAGGTCTAGGAACTTCATTTCCCCCGTGCCATCTGATATGATTCATTACAGCAGACTTGTCAGACAGAGTATGAATGCCCTTCCAATAATGATTCTCCTGCCACCAATGGAATGCTTCTGTATGGCTTTCATCTCTATTAATATTCAAATGACTATCCTTGATGACACTGGGACAAAAGTATAACTGTAATGGCCTCAAAGATAGGTGACATAGGGCAAAAGTATAATTGTAATGGCCTCAAAGATAGGTGACATAGGGCAAATGTATAATTGTAATGGCTTCAAAGATAGGTGACATAGGGCAAATGGAATAATTATAACTCAAGTCATAACACAAGTTTTCAATGAATGTAAACATTATCCCAAGTTTACAGGAACAAGCCAATATGCCACCCAAAAAAAAATAGTATAATTTCATAATTATTCATGCCAGGTATGTACTGGGGGGGGGGTTGGGGGTGTCTTATGCCATATATGACAACCAGTGTATTTCATGGAGGATGAACCCAGGAAGAACCACGACCCTCAGGAAGCCACTGACAAGCTTTCTCATATATATATGATGGTTGAGCTGAAACTCAGGCTCACATAGGTAGAGTTGAGATGTGGAAATGGTCAGTACAGGTAAGGATCCTTAGACCTTTCCCTTCCACCTGTGGCCCTGCCAAGTATGGAAAAAATCCATACAGATTTAAAATGACAACCTTTAACCAAATGCAAACAAACTGATAAAAGCAATGATGTTATTGCTCCAACTGTGGAAAAAGGGACTATGACTTACTTTCCAACTAATGTGGAATAAACAAAAAGGATGTCATCAAAATTTATATTGTTGCATTATCATATAAACTAAATGAATATAAAAATAGCTTTTGAAAAGAAATATTAAAAATCATCTTTGAGACACAGCAGAAAGCAACCTTATCAATCAAGGTGCAGTATGCATAACTATAGCTATTTATGGGATATTTCATCCTTAATACAACACAACCTCACTAGAAGACTCTTCATGATAACACCATTCTTGTTATAAAGTTGGCATGGTCATGAAGTACTTCATTATAAGGTGATTTCACCTTAAGATTTCCATGTATTCCCATTCAAACACCACACTTTAAAAAAAATCTTTTTGGTGATTGTCCTAAAGTTCTTGCCTTAAGAATTGTTGCAGCTGCTCCTCCCATTACAATTACAGGTGATTCTGCCATCTGGGCATTTTTCACAGCCGTTACTGTGTTGGTCAATCCTTGAAAAACAGAGAAAAAAAGGAATCAAAGTACTAAAATAAAAATGTCTAGCAGGGTTGAAGTGATATTGTTTTATATTATATAAAATCAGATCAAATAACATTACAGCAGAGATGTTGCTATTTAAGGTCTAAAATTGTTTCCAACAGAACCATTGGTGGAACAATATCCAAGGGAGATAACTATCGCATTATTTATCCAAATTTGAGTAGCCTCTCTTTAACATATCAATGAGATATAAAAGGCCATTAGATCTATATTTTATTACTAAAGTTTGTTACTATTATTGGTAATACAAACAATATTTGGTTTTAAAAAAAAAATAGATGCTATACCAGAGTCGGGGGGGAGGAGGGGAGTAGGCAGTGTAATTAACTAAATATAAAAATATTTAAAAAATACTGGAAAACTATTGTTTGGAAGGTTAGCATTCAAGATTTCGCATGCTAAAAATCTGGTCATATATATTGACTAACACAAATTGCAGTAAAGTAAATTTATTTCATACTTCTACAACTGTGCCCTTACAATGAGATCCAATTTAACCTCATCAATTCTGTACTATAATATAAAGTCACTATTTTTTCTGGAGTAAATATACCAATTCTTCGGCAGTTGCTACAAGCAATGAAAGAAACAAATTGATCTCTCTATGAAAACAACAGAACCCTTTCTCCAAAACTCAAATTTAAGTATGAATGCAAATGTCATTTTTATAGTCAGCCTTTCTACTGCCAGTATCATTCATGAATTGCACAACTCTTCACGTCTCTATAAAGTTGATTATTTACATTTATATTCAATCAATCTTTATCAATAAAATGTTCTTCAAAACAATTAAAGACCTCAATTAGATTTTTTAAAAAGGTGCAATCTGTAAATGCTGTATATTTACATTTCTGGATTAAGGCTAAGATTTTTTTTAAAGTTTCTAACTACTGCTAAAATACATTACAAAATAAAACAAATATATTAACTTTAAAAAAATTATGTGCTTTTTTGTTATTATTACTGTAATGGTATTGATAACTTTCAAGTCCTACAATCTACTCAGTTCTCTATCTAGCATTGTGTATTTATATATTCACTTAGACATGACTAAACATTTTGCAAATCTGAATGTTTTCTGTCCATGTGTCTTGATGTACAGGACTTCCAAAAAGTGAATAATAATGGAATATATGCCAATACCTGTGTGTGTGTGTGTGTGTGTGTGTGTGTGAGAGAGAGAGAGAGAGAGAGAGAGAGAGAGAGAGAGAGAGAGAGAGAGAGAGAGAGAGAGAGAGATAGAGAGAGAGAGATACAGTATTTTAAAAAAATACAAAAATAAAGGACATGACTTGTTTCATAATGCTTATTTTGGCATATAAATTTTCACATGCACATGTTTTCAATATAATTTTATTTCTAAAGAGCTTAAAGTGACTAATTTTAATTTTTAAAAAGAACTGTGCATTCTGATAACAGCATATTATATAACTATATGAAATCTGGTACAAAAATCAGACCCCAAAACTATTGAAGCCAATAATTGCTAATTGTCAAGGGAAAGAACACTACTGTACTAACCAGGTCCAGCTGTCACAACAGCCACTCCAACTGTTCCTGACAACCTGGCTACAGCATCAGCTGCAAATACTGCATTCACCTGTACATGAAAAGTGATTAAATAAAAACAATATACAGAACCCTTGACCATCTTTAGTCCTTGAAGGACAAATTTTGATAAGAGAGAATTAAAATAAAAGGTGCAAGTATATTCTTAAATGACTGAGCTGGTTAGAACTGATTTTTTGTTAGCTCACACTTTAGCTGTCTCAAACATCCAAATATCTTGTGTTACTTCAGCTCAGCTTTTTTTAGGTTTAAGATCTCCATTTTGAAGGCTAATGATATAAAATTCAAGTACCCCATAACTGATTACTGTATATACCTGTGTATGGGTAGAGACAAAATGCAAACAACAAAACTCCAGATCTGGCATAGTATAATGTGCCTCCAGATCTGGGTCTATGTTGCTTGTTTTATTAATTACTCCTAACAAACTGCACAAACCCAGTTCTGAGGGTGCATTATGCAATGAAAGATCTGCATCTGTGCAGTTTGCAGTTGCATTCATCTTTTACAATTTGTAAGGACATAAGTACAGTAAATGCTACATAATATATGCATCAGCCTAATACTGAATAAGTGATGGCACTAATTTGGCAAAGGTGCCCTTTTGTTGACCAATGAATCTCCGTGACTGGGAACATTGATCAATGTATGCAGTCTTGAACCAAACTACTGTGAACAATGCATTATTATATTAGTATACTTACCACAAACATGACCTCTAATAATAATAATAATAATAATGAGGACTTTGTATAGCGCCTAATCTTTCGAAGCTCTAAGCACTTTACACCATCAATAATGATATGACTACACTACAAAACAACAAATGACAAAAACAATGAAATTGGAAAACATAACAAACATGCTGAAAACATAAGATACAAAACATGATTAGGTCGCTAAGTTTGTCCCTGCAGTCAAAACAGGTGAGTCTTAAGAGCAATCTTAAAAGGGACAACTGTGTCTTTGTGTCTAATTTCAATGGGCAATTTGTTCCATGTCGCCAGGCCCTGATGTGCAAACGAACATCATCCATATGACTTTGTTTTCACCTTGGGAACAATGAGTATACGATTATCAGAAGAAGAGCGTAAGGATCTAGCTGGTGTATACACATGGGTGAGGTTGGATAGGTATGTTGGACTGGAGTCTGTCATTGAAACATAGCACAGAGAACAAATTTTGTGTTTGATTCTGTACTGAATTGATAGCCAGTGTAGGGTACAGAGCAGTGGTGAGGTGTGCTCTGATCGAGGTACTCTAAAGATGATCCGTGCAGCTGTGTTTTGAACTTTTTGAAGTTTCTGGAGTAAATATTGTGACGAACCAGACTGAATTGAGTTACAATAGTCCAGTCTTGAAAGTACTAATGAACACACAAGTGTTTTAGTGGCATCAACTGATCCTCAGATACCAGGATATATAGGTTTCTTTATTACCTAAAGTGCGGCCCATCCACAAAGTGTGGTGAAAGAGTTACTGCAGAACAAAAGTTATTCTGCTCAACACATTTTTCTTTGAGCCAAAAGGACCCTGACCTTCTGAGCTGACCCTAAAATTTATAAGCTTCTTCAAAACCTTCAGCCCTTCACACACTTTGATAAAGGTAAATGGTCCTGAACTAAAGTTATTATGCAAAACCATTTTTGTTCTTACAGCCAAAATGACCTTAACCTCTGATCCCAAATCAATGTTCTCATTCATTACCCAATATGCAAGTCATTCAAACATTTTGGTGAGGGTACATGACTGAGAACCTATACTGTTGTGCAAAAGTCATATTGCTTCTTTTGGTCAGTGATCTTGACATTTTGACCACAACAGGCTTATCCTGACCCCATCCACAAACCCGTAAACTGGTATAATCAAGTATCACATATATTTGATGAAAGTTTTGCACTTCATTGTTACACAATTTATTTCCCTTAATTTAGTTCTTGGCTGATAAAACCAAACTTAATAAAATTCACATCATCATCTAATACCTAATTTTGTCTATTTCTGCGTACAACGCCAAACATAAAGACAGCGTTATCAGAACTGCATTTTTAATTTACCTTATATAACCATGTGTATGTCATACCTAGCTGCAAGACTCTTCCATTACATAATGCACTGGCAGATCTGGGTCAATGCAGCTTACTAGAACTTATCTGTAGAATAAACAACAAAGACCATGATGTGCTAGTGCATTATGTGCTGGCAGATTATGGTCTATGTTCTTTGCAGTTGGATCCAACTCTTGAGTATGCACACCAAGTCATTTCAATACACAATTTATGAGGAAGAACTTACACAAAAAAAACTGGAAGACATAACACTGATATCAACCTAACTGGTTTTGTCATTTCGAATGCTTTTTAAAAAAAGTTTTAACTAACCCTTTAGCTATGACTGCCGTGTCTCCTGTAAATAGCTCCTGAACCCCACTGACGCATATATGCAGTGCTGATAAGCCTTGTTTAATATTCCAGTGTCACTTATGTGCATAAAGTTCAGCAGTACTTGAAACCCCAGTGTCGTGTCTATCTGGACGTGACCACTATGTTAACTAAATGTTGATTGGTTGAAAGTACAGAAGTTTACATATTTTTGATTATCATAACCAATGAGAGGACTGTTAACTCAACATCTGAATACAAGCCTGAAAGCTGAGAGGTTAAATTTAGACATACTGTGAAGGTTTTGCTGTGCTTTACAAATCATGTGTAGTTGAAATAAACAAAGATGGATTCAGATTCAGATATGAGCAACTTTAAAGGGTTCAGTGCAGTCAGTATTAAAGAATTTAATGGCTCATTCTTAAAAAATGGATCAGATATTGATGTTAATCCCATTTCAACACCAGATGCAAGTGACTTTTAATCGGATGATGAGGTGGACATAATCCCACTTGCACAATGGAGTGATGACCTCGCAGTGTTCAAGATCTATGATTTTGATTCTTGTGTTGGTTCAACAATCGAGCTTGGACCACTAAGCAATGAGAAATATTTTGTTCTCAAGTATTTTCCTGAGTGTCTGATGAAAAAGTTTGTGGAAGAAACAAACGATTTTGCCAAGAAAATAGGGAATGAAAAGCATGACATGAATAGTATGAAATCAGCATTATGGAGATGTGGGCATATCTTGGAATATACATCGACATTTATGTTTGGATAATGACTGTTTTGACAGGTACCACTCTCAACAGTGTAAGCAGAGTGTGGATTTCATTCATGTTTTTTGTATGTACATAATTAAATTTTGGATTTATTTTTTACTTATTTTGTGGGATTCATAACAGCTTACATGACTGGAATTTCTTGTATGATTTGATGTAGGAGTATATAAAGTGGAAATATATAAATAACAGATACTATACAAGGAAAGCTGTTTTTTATTTCACTAAAATCCAGATCAAACTAATGAAATAATGAATATAAATCTAACCATGTTTTTATTGTCAATTTCTGTAGTCAGCCTTGCTGATGCTCTTGTATTCAGCCTAGCAATCAGCCTCAGTAGTCTGAGTAACTGATATGATAGCACTCAGCAGTAATGAAAATGCACAACAGTTGAAGTAGCTAAAGGGTTAATACAAAAGTCCACAGGTTTTGAGAATAAAAATTACATTTTTTAATTCCAACATATATGTTAGAGAATTTGTGACAGTATAAATCACTATAAAAAAATTTTTAAAAACATTTATACTGTTATCCCAAAGTTATAAACTTACCTCATGTCTGGTGTCCACCACTCGGATGCCACTCTTCTCACACCCCACTAAGATTGGCGAGATATGGCCACCACTCAGGACAAATATATGTTTCACTCCATGGGCCTTACAAAAAGACAAGAAAAGACATGTGATATAATTAATAATTTGAAGTTTGTAAAACATTCTACCACTGCAGCTAAAAAGAAATCATACGATTTCAACATTTAATATTTTTTTAAAAATGGAAACATTGCTGATGTGTCATGGAATACAATCAGCTCATCAACAAAAAAAAACAAGCCGAGCAAAATTTAATTGTTAAACTTCAAGTAGCTTTTAAAAAAGAAAGCCAAGAAAGATTTAATTGTTTACATCAAGTAGCTTTTAAAAAAGCAAGCCAAGAAAGATTTAATTGTTTACATCAGATAGCTTTTATAAAAGCAAGCCTAGCACTTAATTGTTTACATCAAGTAGCTTTTAAAAAAGCAAGCCTAGCATTTAATTGTTTATATCAAGTAGCTTTTAAAAAAGCAAGCCTAGCATTTAATTGTTTACATCAAGTAGATTTTAAAAAAGCAAGCCAAGCAAGATTTAAAATTGTTTACATCAAGTAGCTTTTAAAAAAGCAAGCCTAGCATTTAATTGTTTACATCAAGTAGATTTTAAAAAAGCAAACCAAGCAAGATTTAAAATTGTTTACAACAAGTAGCTTTTAAAAAAGCAAGTAGAGCAAGATTTAATTATTTACATCAAGCAGCTTTTATAAAAGCAAGCCAAGCAAGATTTAATTGTTTACATCAAGTAGCTTTTAAAAAAGAAAGCCTATCATTTAATTATTTACATCAAGTAGCTTTTAAAAAAGAAAGCCGAGCAAGATTTAATTATTTACATCAAGTAGCTTTTAAAAAAGCAAGCCGAGCAAGATTTAATTATTTACATCAAGTAGCTTTTAAAAAAGCAAGCCGAGCAAGATTTAATTGTTTACATCAAGTAGCTTTTAAAAAAGAAAGCCTATCATTTAATTATTTACATCAAGTAGCTTTTAAAAAAGAAAGCCGAGCAAGATTTAATTGTTTACATCAAGTAGCTTTTATTGACTCCTGCTGATGATCTTCCTGAGACTAAAATATGAAAGAATGAATGTACAGATGTTTGAATGTACAGGCAGAAGAGGGAGTGGGAAGAATAAATAAGTATTTAATGAATGCAATATTCACTGAAAAAAATTCGCAAAGAATTTAAATTCTATAATTTTGCATTATTTATACAACAATTTATAACACACAAAATGACATGCTATTGATGGTTCAGCTGTTGTCATAATGTAATCTTTGAAGCAAAGAAGACAGGAAGACATGGTCCTAAAAACTTGTATGGATTCTGAGTATATTGCTGATGTGATGTTTTGACTCCTAAGTCATTTAAACCAGTCTATCATCTACAGATTAGAACCTGAGCATTTTTACTGGGACCTACTATCATTCCTCTGGTTTACTTAAAAATACAATCAAGAATAAATATAGCTACTTATAAGCATTTCTTTCTTGTGTCATCACTCCAAAGGTATTGGTTATCACTATTGCTATCATCTGTAACCCAATATAGCTCATCCTTTGTGGCAATCACATCTCCTTGTCTTACATAGGTTGCTACCATCTGTAACCCAATATAGCTCCACCTTTTTAGCAATCACATCTCCTTGTCTTACATAGGTTGCTATCATCTGTAATCCAATATAGCTCCACCTTTTTAGCAATCACATCTCCTTGTGCTAATGTCTTTTAGTTTATCATATCTTCCATGTTGCATAAATGAGTTAAGAGATCATGTTTCTTAACAGTAGCAGCAGAAGGGGTGAGCTTCACTTTTTTTCAACCTAAATTCGAGCCTTTTTTAAAACCCTTAAGTCTCCATTTTCGATTCTGAGCTTATAAATCATTATTTTTTTTTATTATCAATCTGACATTTTATCATTTAGGTAAATATTATTTTATTCACATTAGCAGAGGTGAACTTTACCTCCATAAAAATCCGACCCCCATTTGCAACTTTAAGTCTCCATTCGTCAATCTGAGCCTTAACAAAAAATCGCTAATTTAGAATTTTGCTGATCTGATATTTTATCAAATTGGTAAGCATTATTGTCTTCGAGGTGAGGGTGATTTCATTTATGAATAATTATCGATAATTATATTATCAAACAATATGATAATTAACGAATATATTATTGATCTATCATGAATAATTATCAATAATTTTTTTTTGTTTAATAATTTATAATGCCAATAAAATCGACCTTATTAACTCCTGAACAAATTCGAGAAATCCAACAAGCTCATGGTAGAGATACTATTGCGAATATTGCACAACGATATCATATTGGGATTCCTAGGGTATATTCTATATGGGGAATGCCGTTAAATAGTCGTAAAAAATTAAGTATACTAAATAAATTTCTCAATAAAATCGCAGATGAGAATCCAACTACTCCAAAGCCATTAATCCCTCCTGAGGAGATTGTTGATAATACATTATACTCTATTGAGGATATAGAGACTGTTAATGATAATACCGCTGATAATTCAAAAGATGATTATGATAGTGATCTTAATAATTTAAAAGATGCTTATGAAAATGATCTTAAAATCGTAAAAGATGATTATGAGAATGATCTTAAGAATTTACGAAACGAGTTAAAAAAATCTCAAGAGGAAATTCATCAACTAAAAAAATATCAAGAAGACACCTATCAACTGAATTCAAAAATAACAAAAAAGGATAGTATAATCAGCAATCTGGAGCTTATAAATTATAATCTTAATGAAAAATTACAACAACAATTACGTGAGCAACAGCAGTTCCAACAACAATGTGATAAATACCAGAAGCAGGTAGAACAACAACAACAAGATTTTCAACTGCAACAGAATCAAATCGATAAATTAAAAAAACTATTACGCCATCAACATGGAAAATATAGGGAAGAGATAGAACAACTGCAACAACAATGTGATAAATACCAACAACAAGTAATCTCTGGTGGTGGAAAATTGACCATTTGTGAAAATTGTACTACTATCGAAAATAAATATATAGAAGAACTGGAATATTACGCTGATGAACTAACGCGAACACAGAAACAATTAGAAAAATTTCATTATTCCTAGCTAAATATTTGATCAAGTCCGACACGATATCTTGTCCGAGGGTCTGATAAATTTATCGTCACAAATCCGTGTGGAGTGGCTTTAGCCACACTAAAGAAATTTCTAAATTGATTATGATCCATATCACCACCGCACCAAGTTTGCCAAATATTTCTAAGAGTATGAGTATCAACTCCGTTAAATACACACAGCATATTGCAGTTATCTCTGATCACTTTTGGTATTTGAGTGTAACGTTGAGTGATATATATCACATCGGTGTTTTTATGTCTACCTCTGGAAAATATTCTAGCAGGATTCTTTTGATTATCTAACATGATATCATCATATACGACTAAATTGTTAATACTTCCATCAATATCATCAATATTCGGTGCCTCTTCGATATCGGTTATAAACTCAATAACACCATCACCGTTAATTTCTTGCGCGGCATCATTAAAATCCTTTAACACTTCATAACATCGCTGATCATCTACACTCGGAGCAATCATATACAACTTATCCCACTTCATCCATCGAGTTATCAAATTAAGTAGCAATTGTGTTTTACCACTTCCAGATGGTCCGATGATAATCGCGCGAATAGAATTTGGTAACATTGCATGGTGTCTAATAGGTTCCCGTCGTCGAGTAGCTGAATAATCAATTACATTCATGCCGTTATATAATATAATTATGGATTTATATTGTGTGAAATGTAGGACGCGTACTGGCACAAATGACTTGACGACTATTACAACGAAAAATAATCGATCAGCGCTTTCTGGTAAATGCGTACAATGTAGTACAAAGAAATTTAGATTTACTTCCACGAAACCTTTAAAAAAAAACGAGGAGGTGATATTGCAGCCAAATTGACAAAACTCCCAGGAACACCGTGGGCAAAGTATCCAGGAGAAAAGCACCTTCCAGGATATAGTTACTGTGGACCAGGAACACGATTAGATATAAGACTTGATGATCAAAATCTACCCAAACCCGGTGAATATCCAATAAACGCTATTGATAAAGCGTGTCATGTTCATGATGTTGCTTATAAAAGCAGCAATCTTCAACATAGACATCTCGCAGATGTAAAATTAATTCATGCGTTAAATGCTATTCCTGATAAATCCTTCAAGGAAAAATTAGCTTCGTGGTTGGTAAAATCAGCTATGAAGGGTAAACTGATGCTTGGAAGTGGAGCTTCTCGTGCTGGTAATTGAAAATGCTAGCATTTTAATATGGAATCTATTTATTATTCTCCGAGAGGATACTGGAAAGGTTACGCAGCCATTAAAAAACTTGCTAAAGCAGCATCAGTGAAATATAAGACCGCGAAAGATTGGTTATCCAAACAGGCGTTATGGCAAATTTATCTTCCGGGTCCTAAAAAAATTAATTATTCTCATTTTGATGTTTTTGTACCGAATGAAGTTCATCAAGCTGATATATTATTTCTTCCTAGTGATAATGGTTACAAATATGCATTAACTGTAGTTGATATCGCTAGTAGATATAAACAAGCAATACCGTTAAAAACAAAGTCATCAAAAGAAGTCTCTGATGCATTTGAAAAGATTTATCGTAAAGGTCCACTAAAATGGCCAAATCTATTACAGGTTGATCCCGGCAAGGAATTTCAAGGTGTTGTTACATCTATGATGAAAACTCATAATGTCACCATCAGACGAGGACATACTGCAATACACCGCGATCAGGCAATTGTAGAGCGATTTAATAGAACTCTCGCTGAGCGATTATTTGGATATCAATACGCGAAAGAATTTACTCAGGAAACTCGCTCTCGTGAATGGGTTTCAAGATTACCAAAAGTAGTATCTGCATTAAATAACGAAATAACTAGAATGATTGGTATTAAACCTAACATCGCAATAAAAAAAAAGTATGTACCTAGAAATATTTCTTACACTAACACTTCCAACCTTCAACCAATTCTTAATGATGTCACTGTAAGATATTTATATGAACCAGGTGAGCTCGAAGGTGGTGGTGCAAGAGCCACTGATCCTATTTGGAGTATCACTACACATAAAATATCATCATCGACACGATCTTATTCCAGAAACACTAATGTTTCTAGACCAATAATTTATAGATTAGATTTATCTGCACCTCAGCGAGGATTTACACGTGAACAACTGCAAGTTATCCCCCACGACACTCAATTACCGCCACGAAAAATTAGTTAGATCGCCAATTATAATTCTTCTCAATTGATTTATTCGTCTAGCTCTAGATATCGCTAAATAAACTAAATTAGACCACTCAATACGATTATCTACAATCCAGATGGTTTTATCCTCAATAGTTAATCCTTGTGAAGAGTGTATTGTGGCGGCGTATCCTAATATCCAAGGTGAATTTTTAATATTTAACGCGTCCTCAACTACATCAATATCAACATGTATAGTATCATTTAACACTAAATTCTCAGTTCTAGCGTCCCCAGGAATCTCAACATCAATATTTTGTTTTCTTGTATCAGACGGTCTATAACATAGTGGTACTTTTTCATTAGGAAATTTCTCTTTATGTATCTCAAATAATCGTCTCTGAATATCATCTCGAGTTATTTTTAAACTCGAAAATACTATATCAGTTGGTTTCCATAATTTCCAAAAATCATCTTCCAATGTTTCTTTAATAACTTCTCTGAGAATTCTACACTGTTCGTGATCAGGTTTTCGTCTGATTCTAGATTTTAAACTTTTTATTTCATTATCTAGTGATCTATAATCGTCTGTAATTTCTTCGTAATAATCAACATTAGCCCTCAACCATTCATGTGGTGATTTTCCAACAAATGGTGGTGGTTGACCATCATCACCACAAAATATTATTTTAGTATTTTTTGTACGTAGCCAACTAAGAAATTGTTTTAATATATCTAATGGTACTGTACATATTTCATCCCAGAGTATAAAATGTGGAATAAATTTATTACCCATTCTTTCTGGGGTCCATTTATCACCTTTATATCTAAAGAAGCTGTGATAAGTTTGAGCATTAATTCCTCGTTCTTTCAAAGATTTTGCTAACGAATGAGTATGTGTTAGCGCTATTATACCAGAAATGCTAGCATTTCTATCTTTATATAATCTAATAACTCTTTCAGTCTTTCCACTTCCACCGCAACCATTCAAGTAAATTAACTTATAGCGAGTTATCGGATCAAATACAGATGGAGCATTAGAAACCTCGTTTTCAATATTTTTTCCTCGATAACTATCAAGTATTTTAACATCTACGTGATGATTATAATTATGTAACTGTTCTTTTTTAATTCTCCAGGTTCCCCATTCACCGCTTTCACTTAAATATGGTTTAATTTTATCAAGATGTTTTTTATCAAAATACATGGAGTCTGTGGCGACTCTTACAGCGATATCAGGAAATCTATTTATCATAGAAAATAAATTAATACTTGTATAGGCTAACATAGAAGATCTTGAATGTGTATACTGAACGCTTTCCCCATCATTATAGATTATAACAGTACCGTATTCTTCTCCGTTAGATAATCTCTCTTTATAACTCGTTACAAATCTATTAGTCTCAATGAGATGTTTCATAATAATTTTTTCTTCAGTTGGATCAATTACCAATCTAGAAGAGGTTCTAGTATTATTAAATTTCCCTCCTTGAGTAAATTTTCCTATTATTTTTCGTCCTAGATCCTTAGCTGATTTTTCTCTTCCACAATACATCTGTTTAGCGGTTTCTATAATTTTTTCTTCATTATATTCTGGAAACTTTTCTTTCACCTTCTCAATCTCTCTCCTTAAATCTGGTGTTGGTAACCAAACATCTTTTTGAGAGTTATAACTAATTATTGCTTCACTAACCTTTAACATAGTCAACATACCACTATCTAACATCCATCGTGTTAATACTATTGATATCCAATATTTCTCAGACATATGTTTACCGAGCCATAGATAACTACAAGGATGTAATCCATCTCGAAGTTGAAAACTTCTAACCTTAACAAATCCAGTTAAATCAAAATCAGGTAAATCCCCATTTATCGCAACACGTGTCATCTCATGTGTAGGATGTCCAAATCGTTTAAAATATTCAGCGCATTCTCCCATTCCTAAAAACCCTCCAGGATAACTGGCGTTCATATCAGCACAAATTAAATTACTAGTATCATACCTAGTATTCCACAATCCACCATGTCCATATTCAACACAACTTGATTTTATATCATCCAACAATGCTTTTGGGGTTTTTTTCCAAGAATTTATTTCTCTGGCATAATGAGCTGTTACGGATGGTACAGTAAAAGAATTACATAATAGGTTTTCATCAAAATTATCAACAAAATCCTTTGTAACATTTTTCATACGATTATTTAATTCTTCAGTTCGATATAATTCACCATTATTTCTAACAAATTGGTCAAAATCCATCTCGGGATCTTCATCGCTCTTAAATAACCAAACTCCTGTTGGATCATCTTTATGAAGATCCTTAATTACATCAAATATATTTCCTTCCATATATTTCACAATCTTTTTTTTAGGGAACTCAGTAATACTAGAGTTCCAAGCATGGCCATTATGATCAATAATCTCAATTGGAGGTAATTTATTTTTTTTATATTTACAATTTTTTAATATTTCTCCTGTTAACGATTTTATGATAATTGGGTATTTTAAAGATGTTTCCAACTTGGCGACATCACTAATTTTAGCTCCTCCTTCCACTGTCTTCTCCCAGATCATTATTTTTTCTTCTCGTTGTTTAGTTAATCCATTTCCTCGCGAATTATTTTTAAAATGTTCCATAACACGCTCCGCAACACAATTCAATTGTGATGATTTTCTCATCGGATACATTTGATCATGATCAATATCCACATAAATTCTATATAGCCCATACATCACAACAATTTCTGGATAAGCTCTGTTATAATAATTATTGTCAATTCCAACTAACACTCCAGGATTTATATCATCACTAATTATTACATTTTTCCCATTTTTCATTATCGGACGATTATTATTTTGTATAGTCCATTCACTTGTTTCATCGTTATATTTTGCCCATTTCACTTTAAGATAATATCTGTAATTATCTAACAACAACAATATATTTGTCGAGCGAGTTATATTTATTGTACCGTCATAAAGTATTTCTTTATCTGTTATTCGGTAACTACTATACATATATATAGCACCATCTTCCTTAAATTCTTTCATGGCCATTTTTCTTAGTTTTTTGAGGTCTTTATTGAGCCCTATTAACGATAATTTAGATCTTGGATCAAGCGAAAAATATGGTTTACTTAATGTTGTCATTAATATACAATTATAATATATACAATAAAATTTTATATTTAAATGAAAAAAAATAATTAAAATATATATTATATATGAATACGAAAACCGATTCAAACGAAAAAAATACGTGTATTTGGTTGCCGATTGGTAGTAAAATAAAATGTCAACGACGCTGCGTCGGGGATTACTGTTATACTCATAATAGAAATATTAAACGAGGAAGTACAGGGCCAAGACCTTGTATCGTATGTGGTATTGGAGTAAGGGGTAAAGTTGAATTATGTGCGGATCATCACGCAGCAAATTATAGAACTATTAAATTATATTACGATACACACCAACATGTAAAACACCGTGGAGATGTTATACAAACCCCGGTAGATTATCTAAAGAAGTTAAATATACAATTCCATTTAAACAAATAAATTCCTATATAAAATATAATGACGAACGAATACCGCACGCATCCGATTTACGTTAACTACGAGGCCAGCGCCGATGGAACGATTAGAAATAAGCGATTAAGAAAACCAATTGGGATTGTTAATAATACCGGTTATTTACTTATTAGTATACCTCTTGAAGGAAAAATAAAAAATTATTACGCTCATCGATTCATCGCTGAAATTTATATCAGAGATATTCCATCTGGATATGTTGTTGACCATATCGATCGAAATAAATTAAATAATCGAGTTGAAAATTTAAGGGTTGTTACTCAACAAGAAAATTGTCTTAATAGAAACCCGGATTCTAGTAAAAATCGTGTTCCAAGACCGGTGACTGCGTTTTATAACAGCGTAATCACAGAATTTCCATCGACACAATCCGCTGCTAGGTTCTTTAATATTTATAATACATCTGTAATACGATGTGCTGATAGCGATTATACCTCATCATACTCTGATAAATTCGATTGTAGGGTATCATTCGCATGGTCATAAATAAATTAAAAATTGCAAAGCAATTTTCACATACAACTATTATCAAATTGCTCGGCAAACTGAGCTATATTTTTTTCCTCCTCAAATACATCTCAAATGGCTTTCAATAGCGGATTTAACAATTTACTGAGTTCAATGAATTCATCTAGTACGTCATCTTGTTTATTTAATTTAAGTTGATAAATTATCATATTACGCTGCCTGATTAATGTTTTAACTACACGATATTCCGATCGATAAGTTGGATAGTCCTTAGCACGTGCGGATTCAATCTTACGGAATTCATCTACAAGGTAATCAGTATTGAAGTGTTGTATTTTTTTTTGTGATACAATTGCAGTGATTTCTGGGATTTTATGTACGCGGTTAAGTTGAAGTACGATTTCATCGACGATCGATTTATTCATTATACTATATGTTTTTTAAAATCTAAATTAAAAATTCTTTAGAATTTTGAAAATAATTTTTAGGTGGAAAAACATATGGGAAATTAACATTAAAAATCGACTACTTTACCCTACGGCGACCAGCAGAAATAATGGAAAAACAATGGAAAATCAATGAAAAATGCCTAAAAATCGATGAAAAATAGCATAAAATCGATGAAAATTATGAAAAATCACATAAATATATAAAAATAAAATTAATTTTTGCAATTATTTTTACATTTTCTAAAAATATAAAAAAAAATTCTGAAAGAATTTTACAATTAAGGATTAATACTTTTTTATAATAATGGTAGGAGAATCATTAACAACCAGACTAGCTAGAGAAAGACTTGAAGCTCTTAAGAAAATATTACCCCTTCGTGATCGTATACGTGAAAAACTTCAACAACGGCAATTACTTCAGACTGATTTTTCTGAGGATACAGAACAACTCTTCAAACCAGTTGTCAAGGCAACTACAGATGTGAAAACAGCAATCTCTAAACAAGAAAGCGAGCAAAAAGAGTCCTTTCTCCCTGTGTTAGAGAAAATATCAAAACGAACTAAACAAACGAAAAAATCATTAAAAACACTTCCTGGTGATATAATAACTGCTGCAAGACGACAAGAAGAACAACAACGAGAACTTCAGGAAGAAATTGAACGATTAGGTGATGTTGATATTTCCTCACTAGAAACGCAAGCATTTCCACCTGAACCAGAAGAATTTCAAGAAGAAGAAGAAGAAGAAGAAGAGGGAGCTGTTTCAAAGGGGGGTTATTCTCCTGAAAATATATTTACAGTTGATGCGTTAAATACAATCAGAAATATCCCAACACTTGCTGAATTAGCTAAATTTACCAACGATAACGTTAAAAAAGCGAAGAGAGATAAGTATTTAATAGACGACACGGCTAAGGATTTTGTAAAGGGTTCAGAAGTTTGGGCAAATAAGGTGTTTTTAGCAAACAAGAAGAAAAACAAAATCAGCAAAACAATAAGATCTGATTATGACCAATTTCTAGCTATGGTAAAGGGGATCAGAGTAGCACCACCAGTATACACAGCAGACCCAATCCCTGATGAAATACAAATAATGGCAGAGGCTGATTCTAAGAATGGTGCAACTGGTACAACTAAAAAAAAGGGTAGTGGCTTAGTTGGTAAAAATCCTATAGATTTTCACGCTAGTGTAACATGTCCTGGTAATATTCTTAGCGATATAGCACGATTAGAAGTACTTGTAGGAGGAAAACGAGCCGGGAATAACTCACCAGAAATAATCAATGAAGCAGCTGATATCTGTAGGAGGTTATTTCAAGGTGGTATCATGGATATTGCAACATATAGAGATTTCATTGAAGAGTTAGCTGAAAATTCTTCGAATTTCTACGGTTATCATAGCGATTAGATAATTGGAAATGCTAAAGCATTTCTATATAGAGAATGATCATACACTACAACCATGATAAACCAACTAACGTCTACGTGGTAAACTCACGATTACCAAAATACCGAGTATACTATGGAGATGGTCTCGGTAATACTATAATGGGATTATTTTCAAGAATGGCTCCAAAAGTGGCTCCATTTGCAAAACAGGCAGCAATGAAAGCAATTGATGTTATCCGAGATAAGGGTATTAACACTGTTGGTGATCTTGCTAGTAAGGCGTTTTCAGCCGCTCGGGATAAACTAACAGCGCTAGTGAAATCACGAAGTGATTTTCGACGAAATTCTTCGAATTTCCAATCAAAACCTGGAAATGCTAGCATTAGAAACACTAGTGTTTCTAGAATGACTTCACTGCCATCTACTGCAGTAATGCCTACACAGGTTAGTAAAATAATAAATAACGCCGTGGATAAAAAACTACAGTCGTTAATGACTAACGCCCAGGATAACATAACAGCAAATATGATAGCCGGAAGTGGGCTTCCGGGAAGTGGTTTTAAGAAGATTCGCCGGAAACGTTAGAAATATTTATTTGAACAGGATTTCCAATTATGATAGTTATTGTAGAAATATTTGTGTCAGAATCACTTGTGATTCTATTTATTTGAATAGGATGCTCAGTTGTTATGGTTATTGTAGAAATATTTGTGTCAGAATCACTTGTATCAGAATCACTTGTGATACTACTTACGTTATCTTCATTATCAGATATTTTCATCATTATTATTAAAATACACCCAACTAAATAATTTTTTTATATTATAAAATATTTATAATTTGCTAATTTTGTTAGATTTTTTACTTTTTTTACTCATTTTTCTAGTGTTTTTACTCATTTTTCTAGTGTTTTTATGCAATCCGTCGACAAAATTTCATGAAAATCGAGGATGAAAACCCAAGGAATTCATTTAGAGAAAATCGATTTTGATCAGATTTTTTATCATGTGAGGCTAAAATATGTTGTTGTCATCGAATTTTCGATGTTTTTTTTATTGATTTTGTATTGTTTTTTGGCTAATCCGTCGACATAATTTCATGAAAATCGATTTTCTCTAAATGAATTCCTTGGGTTTTCAATTCAAAATTCCTTCAGAATTTTTTCAGAATTTTTGATTTAGACCATCGGATATATAATAAAAAATGTTCAAACAGAACCCTGATGTTGCATTTGACATGGAAGCCCCAGTGCTTAAAGATACTTCTGTACGCGATTATCAATTTTTTGCTTATCACGCAGTACAACCTGATCTTCGTGGAAGAATTGAACTTCAGGTTCATGATACCAGTAAATACTTTTTACCCGCTGAAGCTTTTATTGAAGTCGAAGGTGAACTTTTACAGCATGATGATACACCATATGAAAATAACCCAACTATCCGAGTTGGTTTTGTTAACAATGGCATCATGGCGTTATTTGAAAGCGCAAGATATCTCATTGATGGAAAAGAAATCGAATCTATTGAACGTGAAGTTGATGTTGCTACGGGAATAATCGGGTTAGCGAGATATTCCGATGATTATACTAGATCGGCTGGTCCATCTATGATGTTCGCGAAGGATATTACTGATAACGCTGAGCACGTCCAGTATTCTAGAGTAAAAGCAACACTAAATACTGCAGTTGATCCAGCACCAGCCGGATATGTAAGACCAGGTGCTGCCTTTGATGTCATAAATAATATTCCCGGTTACAACCTAGGGTTTGCAACAAGAGTAGCAACATTACAAGGAGATCGTCGACGATTTTCATGTGCGATTCCGCTCCATCATATATTTGGATTTTGTAGAAACGTCAGAAAAGTTATTTATGGAGTAAAGCATACTGTAGCACTAGTGAGAAAGGGTACTGATAATAATGCAATCTGGCGCGCTGCTGGCGTTGCCGATGGTAAAGTAATTTTAACAAAACTATCACTATGGATGCCAGTGTTGACTCCATCATTGTCAGTAGAACCGCGGTTGCTATCATTTATGGATCAAGGGGGGAAGAGATTATTAAGCTGGTTGACAACGTCCACAGATACCATGGATTCTAATATTGATGGTACATTTACATGGCATTTGGCAGCACGACAGGGTGTTTCAGCTCCACGGCATATTTTTATTGCGCTACAGAATAGAGCGCGATTGGATACTCAAGAACGTTCCCATATGATATTTGATCAACTTGGGTGTAGTGAAGTCTCGTTAAAAATAAACGGACAACAAGAACCATCAGAGGATATACAACTTAATTACGGTCAAAACCATATTGCACGAGTTTATCATCGATTGCTATCATTTATGGGACGTGATCAAAATGTAGATACTGGTCTACAAATATCACAATTAGATTTTAAAGGTCTGTATCCGATTTATTACTTTTCCCTAGAACATCTTGATTTGATGAAACAGTCCGTAGTTGATATACACTTCCGAGCTCATGTAAACCGTCCTGGTGGTATTGCTAATTACAGAGCAGTTGCTGTTATTCTCAGTGATAAGTCAATGATACTTGAAGGTGTTGGTGGACGAATGAGACTAATAGATGCACCAGTGGAAAATCTGTAAGATTTTCTTAATCCAAAATTCTTTAAAAATAACTCGCGATTTAGAATCAATCTATTTTGTATAATGTCGTATAGTAATATCAATGTTACGTTGACACCTGGTCAACTAAAAAAATTACAATCCAAATCAGCTAAGCAATGTGGAACCACAATAACGCTGAAACCTAATCAAATGAATGGCGGAGGGAATAAACTATCGCTGACGAAAACTCAAACTAATCATTTTAATAAAGCGCTAAAAGAAAAAAAAGGAGTTCAGGTTACTCTTTCTACGAGTGCGATCCGTAACATGGAAAAGACTGGTGGTATATTCCCGTTGTTAGGGTTGATTCCAGGGTTGATTGCCGCAGCAGCCCCAGCGGTAGCGAAGGCAGCAGCGTTAGGAGCCATTGGTACCGCAGCAGGAATGGCATTGAAAAAGGCAACTGGAAAAGGATATAAAAAAAAAGGAAAGGGTCTAAGACTACCAGGAACCCCGAGTTCATGGTACAGCGGAAAGGGTCTTCGAATTCCAGGAACGATATAGTTCCTATGTCCAATTTTGATTTAATTGATACCGCTAAAAAATTAAAAATAAAAAATTTCAGAGGGGTTTTTATGAGAGATCAGTTACCGGCACAACCAAATGATGTTGAAACCGGTATTATTAATTTAGATAACAGCTCCGGACCTGGAACTCACTGGGTTGCATACGCGATTGATCCACGTGGGATTATTTATTTTGACTCATATGGATTAGCGCCGCCGAAAGAATTTATGCGTTATATTAAAACCCTTCCAATGAGGACTTGGTATTCTACGTTACCAACACAAACAATGCTTGATCCACCAATATGTGGTAATGAAGTATTAAACGTACTTGATGCTATATCCAAAAGATTTTCGAAACCACCTCATATAGTAGTAAATGAGTATACTAGCAGCAAATCTCCTTAAAAATCCATCGGATTTAAACGATGAAAATATTTCTATAATAATGATTGATATTTGGGGACGATCTTTATCATCGCTGAAAAAACCTGATAGTGGAGTGGAAACCATTGATAACAAGGATGTTAAAAAACTAATCGAAGATGAAATATCCGAAATATTAAACCTAACAAATGTTGATCCCGGTGAAATAGTTGTATTTCAAGATCGTCAGGGTAAATTAAAAAGTAGTAATATCTCTCTTAATGATATTTTAGTTAAACAAAGAGACGCAGCAGAGGATACTATCGCGTTATTTTCTGATGGGGGTAAACTCAAACCAGGTGTACTTGTTTCAACAATTACGGATAAATTAGCAACATACGATAACACAGTGAATTCATTGAAATCGCTTAATGATAAATATGACGATCATATAGTTGCATTTGATCAGTTTACTGCATTACAAAGAAATATAGTTGACAAAATTGATAAACCCCTGCTAGAATTTTTTGGAAATCCACCAGTGACTGAACCAAAACTCACCGTAATAAAAGATTCTATATTGGAACTAGCAACTCTTCAATCCGAATATGAAAAACACACGAAACTATTTATGACGTTTCGTAAAAACCTCATGGACAAGTTTATTGGGAGCCCATTTGATAAAATTGAAATAACACTTCCCGATATTAAAAAATCCATCGATGAACTTAAAACATTCAACAACGCAATAAGGGATGATGTAATGAGAATGATAAGCGTTGTTGAAAAAGTAAAAATTCCTCATAATAAATCTACCGTCATCAACGTAGTATACACGATTCAATACGGATCATATACGTGGACACCTACAGATAACATTTTAACCGTAACCGCAGCAGTCAAGGGTATTTATCGATTAACAATAATATCACCGATTAAATTTAATATATCATCGTCGAGTTCATCTGAAGTTAACAATAATACGATATCAACGATCATCGACAAGGATATAACCGAACAATTCACGATAACGACTACAGATAAAAATCTAGTCAAGGTTTCAGTAACGTGGTACGTAGAATTCGTAGTGGATTTAAGTAAACAGTTAAATTAAAAATACTAGCGCTTTTAAAATAAAATGACTCCATCATCGAATCAGTATCGCTATGATCAAGTCAAAGAGTTTCAAACTAAACTCAGTTCTCTCTGTGAAGAATATCAAATAAAAATCAAAAAATACAAACGAAGAATAACCACAGTTGATATCACCGTGTACTCGGTGTCAGGAGTAATCACTGCTGCTGGAATAATACTATCTTCGGTTACAATGATTGCTCCGGTCGTAGTTCCAATCGCTATTTCCGCAGTGGCTACAATTGCTGGTATATTAACTGGGATCACAAAAAAACTATCATCGTGTAGCCAGAGTAAACTACATGATTATTTAATTAAATATCATATTGCATCTGCCGGTTACTCGCAATTATCCTCGTTGATATCATCGTCGTTGGATGACACAACAATATCAGATAGCGAATTCTCAACTATGGCTCAATTATATAAATCAACAATGCTGAAATTAGAGCAGAATAATAATAATAATGTCGTCGCAAGAACTACTTCAACAAATAGTAACAAATACAACACCAATGAAAACAAGCACGATATCAGTAACCTCAACACATCCCGAACTTAGTGTGAATTTTCCAAACCCCGTTCCGGTGAATGAGATCGCACTAGCAAAACTACGAGTGTATCATAGCTGGCCTAATATTAGATCGGTAGCATTTGGTGGTCAACAACCAAATAATTCCTTAGTGTTCGCGTGGAAAAATAAACCCAATAGTACTGATCTAGATTGGTATGTTGTCTCATTACCAACTGGGTCATATCAAATTGAACAAATTAATAATGAATTACAACGAAGAATAAAATCTCTCACTGGAAAAGAATCAAAAATCGCTATAATGGTTCATGAACCAACATTATCATCTGCAATTGAGATTAATTCCCCTGGATATGTTGTAGATATTTATCAGAGTTCTATAAGATCGATATTAGGGTGGCCTGAATTACCAAAACAACAAGATTATATTCTTAAACATAATAACAGCCCAGATAATGATGGTAGACATATTGCTCCGAACAATGTAAATATATCCTCGGTTATTGCGCTGAATTTAGTATGTGACGTTATCGAAGGAAGCTATCAAATAGATCTTGAAAAATCAAATCAAGCTCAACAGGGATATATTTTATACTCTTTTGCACCAACGGCTCCTCCAGGATTTCTAATTATTGAAGATCCAACCAATCCAGTCTATATGCGATGTCATAATAATTTATTAACGAGAATTAATTTTAAACTCACCGACCAATCTAATAATTTAATTGATTTACGAGGTGAGGTTTTGCAAATTAGTCTGTTTGTAAAATCCACTTAGAATTTTGATTTATTCATGGTGATTTCTACCCCCCTATTTTTTTTTTTTGTAAAAAAAATAAAGACAATAATGCTTACCAATTTGATAAAATATCAGATCAGCAAAATTCTAAATTAGCGATTTTTTGTTAAGGCTCAGATTGACGAATGGAGACTTAAAGTTGCAAATGGGGGTCGGATTTTTATGGAGGTAAAGTTCACCTCTGCTAATGTGAATAAAATAATATTTACCTAAATGATAAAATGTCAGATTGATAATAAAAAAAAATAATGATTTATAAGCTCAGAATCGAAAATGGAGACTTAAGGGTTTTAAAAAAGGCTCGAATTTAGGTTGAAAAAAAGTGAAGCTCACCCCTTCTGCTGCTACAGTGAATCAAGAAAAAAATCATAATTTAGCAATACATAAATTTTTTTAATTTATAAAAGAAAATCTGAGAAAAAAGTGAATTATGAAATACTTGTTAATAATGGCTAATGACTCAAGTTATCTAGAAGCCAGGTCAAGAACAGAAAATTACTTAATTACAGAAAATTACTTAATTACAGAAAATTACTTAGTGCAGCACTTTTCTGTTACACTAGATACTTGAACATGCCAGTATTTTTCTGGGCTAAAATTGACTACTATTTCTCAACATTAGCAACCAAATATGAAGGCTGAAATCATAAATTCCTGCATGAATCTAACATATTTTAATTGACAAATCTCACAAATCTGGTTAATAACATTTATTAGTTTATGTCAGATATTCCAATAGGCAACAGGTTCATCTTGCCAACTTTAAACCTCAGATTTTGCATATTTTCATATTAGATGATTCAAATTCTAATGAAATACATTCATACCACCCCTTCATGTCAGATTCAAATTCTGATCAAATACTATTATACCACCCCTTCATATGAGATGAAAACTACAAACACATATTTTTTAAAATGTTAAATTTTATACCGATAATACCGTATAGTGATTTCAATGATTCACAGTGAGTTAACAAAAGTACCTTGAGAACATCAGCCACAAGCTCTCCTCCATGTCTAGTCGATGTCCTGTCAGCCTGAAGTGAAATGATATGTATGGTTTAAATGATGAATGCCAAGAATATATTAAAAATAAAAGAATGGTATTATAGCAAAGACTATGTACTGATGCACGAAAGTTGGTAAAGACAAACCCCACAATAACAGAATGGTCATGGTCCACAAAGAGAAACCCCACAATAACAGAATGGTCATGGTCCACAAAGAGAAACCCCACAATAACAGAATGGTCATGGTCCACGAAATGTCATTGTACCATGTACTATATCATGCTATGTCCAACTAAGAAAATATTGTATATAACTAACTTCTTGTTGTTGTTGTTGTAGGATTTAACTCCATTTTTCAGCACATGATAAGCTATACATGGTGGCCAGTATTATTGGTGGAGGAAGAACCTGGGAAAACCATGGAAAGAACCACTGACCACAAGAAGCTACTGGCAAGCTTTCTCACATAACTACATTAGCCGAATCTTAGACTCGAACCCACGCAAACAGAGGTGAGATGGCAGTGATCCGTAACGGAAAGCCCTTTAGACTACTTGGCCACTCTGGGCCCTAACTAACTTGTAAATCAAGTCCATCTAAAAACGAAATAAATACAGATCCACCATATCATAGTGTACCTCAGATCCACCATATCATAGTGTACCTCAGATCCACCATATCATAGTGTACCTCAGATCTGGATCTATATTGTTTCTTCTACTGATACAGACCCAGATCTGCCTGCACAAAATGCAATGACATATCTTAGTCTGTGTAGTTTGGACTTAGTGAGTATTTATGGTATGCATCTTCATAGATATACAAAAGATGGTGGTGGGATGGTGCAAATCTATGGACTTGAGTGATGCAGTTATTAACTCAATGTTTATAAAATGATATTTTAAAAACGGTTATTACTTGCCGACATAAGTGAAAATATAGTGTGTGTGTACTTACCAGCCAATCTCATTGTATCCATAATAATAATGCCATAAAAATGTGCAATTCCGATAACTGTTCTGCTTGATTTCTTATGAATCCAAACAATTCATTCCTTGCCAGTATGCTTATGCTATCTTGAGACACAAGTTTTCTGAAACATACACAATTACTGGACATGTCCAAAGTGTCTGATTTTTCACGGACAATAAAATCTATGTATTGGCAATTGGAAGTTTCTATATAAATGTATAAAAAAATATCTATTTAGGCCTGAAAACTACTAGTCCATAGAGAAGGTCACATGTATACCTGCCATGACCTGATTTGTCACAAACCACTCAACATGGTCATGAAAAAACTTTATTTTCAGTAATCTTAGAAACAAAAGTTTTTTAAAAACAGAAATGTATATTTCTTGACCATCGTAACTGACTGAAGACTACATACCCCACTCCACATGAGCTAGCACAATCTGACAATGAAACAACATACCTCAGCCAATTCAAAATGGGAAGTTTTCATAATTTTTCAGGAAAGGAAAAGACTGCATAATCTAACTAGGGTAGCCATTGCAGACTTGACAATCCTTCACTGCAATGCAGATGCATAAAGTTACTTTCTACCCTGAGAAATAAATTCAACAAGATATTTTTGGAAATTTTGAACAAAAGTACCATCCAGTCTCTACTGAGTACAAAGATGAACATAAATAACACCTGCATTACTCTCAAAGCAGGTACTGAACTACAGACAGCATCAGAGACTGCATATGATAGGGACTGTATTTCACTTTCAAAATGGATTGAAAAACACAGGGCCTTTTTTGTTATGTCCATGAAGTTGTGCTTATGTGCTTATTTCTGTCCATGAGGCTGTGCTTATGTGCTTATTTATGTCCATGAGGTTGTGCTTATGTACTTATTTCTGTCCATGAGGTTGTGCTTATGTGCTTATTTCTGTCCATGAGGTTGAGCTTATGTGCTTATTTCTGTTCATGAGGTTGTGCTTATGTGCTTATTTGTCCATGAGGTTGTGCTTATGTGCTTATTTATGTCCATAAGGTTGTGCTTATGTGCTTATTTCTGTCCATGAGGTTGTGCTTATGTGCATATTAGTGTAGCAGCATGATGATAATATCTGACAGTGATAAGTCTACCATTTTATTTTGTATTAAATCTTTCAAAACAATCAGAGAGTATTTTCTTTTATTCAAATTTGAATTTCCTGCTAAAGGCTTGAAAAGATTACTTATTCTCATTACATGATGTCACTTTTTACAGGTCACATATACTGACCCTCTTTGGACCCTCAAACCAAACTTTTGAGTTGCAAAAAAAAACAACCCACCACTTTCTGGCAGGGCTTTCCTTAGCAGCCAGGAGCCAGGTGATCTACCCAGCTACTTTTACTTTACAACCAGCTACATAAAAAACACTATCCCCAATGGGGGAAGTCCACCTTACCTCCCACCCCTGACTACTTTAAATCTAAGGGACGGTCCTAATCTGGGAATATGTCAGGTATACAAGGGTACTAACCTCATAATATACATGTGATGAACAACTGAAAAGATTTATAGAACTGCCTGAACCCAGTTTGGGAGTAAACAATTAAGTTATTCACTAAATGACAGAGTGGAAAAGAACATTTTTTAAACTATTGTTTATAACCATGACTTTGCACTACTGCAGAGCAAAAACAGGAGTAGTATATTGTTCTGTTTTTGTGTTTGCACTACAAAAAGAAACAACTGTTGTTTACAACTGTGGATTTACACTACTGCAGAGTAAAAACAGGAAGTAGTATCTGTCTTCATTGCAAACAAGTAAATAAAAAAGATTAAGATGATGCATCAGTTGATGAATTAAATGATTTATAATTCAGATGAGAATCTTTCTGATACCACCACACTGACTGGTCATTGCATGTGTAACCTAGATGATTGAGCAAGCATCTTTTCTTGGCTATTGTTTACCCTTTATTGAACAACAACCGTAAACAGGATGGATTGAACATGTGGCTTTTTATTGATGGATTGAACATGTAGCTTTTTTATTGATGGATTGAACATATGGCTTTTTTTATTGATGGATTGAACATGTGGCTTTTTTATTGATGGATTGAACATGTGGCTTTTTTATTGATGGATTGAACATTTGGCTTTTTTATTGATGGATTGAACATTTGGCTTTTTTATTGATGGATTGAACATTTGGCTTTTTTATTGATGGATTGAACATTTGGATTATTTTATTGATGGATTGAACATTAGGATTATTTTATTGATGGATTGAACATATGGCTTTTTATTGATGGATTGAACATGTGGCTTTTTTATTAATGGATCGAACATGAGGCCTTTTTATTGTTTTTTTTTATCGATGGATTGAATATATGGCATTTTAATTGATGATTCAATAATTAGCTAAACAACTATCAGTTTTATTATAAAGCTATCATAACTCAGAAATACTGTATATTCTTGTTTATAAGATGAGTCCAACTGCAAACTGTATAGACCCAGATATGACAATGCATAATACACTGGCAGATCTCAGTTTTTCAGGAGTAATCAGTAGAACAATTAATACAGACCCATATCAATTAATACAGACCCATATAAATTAATACAGACCCATATCTACAGGGACACTATGCTAATTAATACAGACCCATATCTACAGGAACATTATGCTAATTAATACAGACCCATATCTACAGGAACATTATGCTAATTAATACAGACCCATATCTACAGGAACATTATGCTAATTAATACAGACCCATATCTACAGGAACATTATGCTAATTAATACTGTATGACCCATATCTACAGGAACACTATGCTAATTAATACAGACCCATATCAATTAATACAGACCCATATCTACAGGAACACTATGCTAATTAATACAGACCCATATCAATTAATACAGACCCATATCTACAGGGACACTATGCTAATTAATACAGACCCATATCTACAGGATCATTATGCTAATTAATACAGACCCATATCTACAGGGACACTATGCTAAGTAATACAGACCCATATCTACAGGGACACTATGCTAATTAATACAGACCCATATCTACAGGAACATTATGCTAATTAATACAGACCCATATCTACAGGGACACTATGCTCATTAATACAGACCCATATCTACAGGGACACTATGCTAATTAATACAGACCCATATCTACAGGGACACTATGCTAATTAATACAGACGCATATCTACAGGGACACTATGCTAATTAATACAGACCCATATCTACAGGAACATTATGCTAATTAATACAGACCCATATCTACAGGAACACTATGCTAATTAATACAGACCCATATCAATTAATACAGACCCATATCAATTAATACAGACCCATATCAATTAATACAGACCCATATCAATTAATACAGACCCATATCTACAGGAACACTATGCTAAGACAGATCAGGATTTTTCTTGTCTGTATTTTGACTCAACGTATAAGCCAGTATAGGTGGCAAACAAGAAATGTGATATTTTTTTCTTCAAAAATACAAAACATACTGCCAAATCATTAAATCAAACTTGCTGATTCTAGTACTAAAGCTTTGTAGTACCTCAAGGAATTGATGAAAATGATGAAAATTTTGAAAGCCACACCATGACGGTGCTATATATAAATTCATGTCATAATGATGCATGTTAAAGCGTGGTTTAACTGCATATAACAGAAAATATACAGGTTTTCCATTACTGTCTATACCTGCTTTTAAGTCAAATAGCAAATTGCACATACCCAGATATGGTGTTGCATGACATGCCAGCAGACCTGGGCATGCTTTATTTACCTATCAATTACAGGTGCATATATATATATATATATATATATATATATATATAGATATAGATATAGATATAGATAGATATATATAGATATATATATATAGATAGATATATATAGATATATATAGAGATATATAGAGATATATATAGATATATAGATATATAGATATAGAGATATAGAGAGATATATATATATATATATATATATATATATATATATATATATATATATATATATATATATACACAAACTTTCAACATGGCATGAATAAAAGCAAAGAGCGTAAAACAACATCAGGGACATGCTCATTGTAGACAGATCCCCAAATATCTTCTTTATTCAGAACTTGCCTGTAGCAAAAGGTCGATTGGACAGCTACATCTCTGCTTTATGAATGTCTGCAAGCACGACATGAAAGCCCTTGAAATCAATGTCAACACCTGGGATAAGCTTGCTCTAGACAGGCTGAGCTGGTGACACACTCTGATCACTAGTTTGAAAACCAGCAAGGACAAGCTACGCTTGCTAGCTGATGAAAAGTGATCTCGGAGGAAGAAGTAGCAGCTCCAACACAAACCAGACTCAACTTTCCATTGCAGCAAGAACTGCCACTACCATGTTGGGCTACATAGCTACATACTACTGACACTGCACAATCACCAACTAGGACATCGCTCATGGGTGTACTTCCATCATCTCTAAAGACCAACGGATGCCAACTAACTATATACACTAAAAAAAACTGCTTTCTTTCAGGTCAATGTAGTCTTCAGTAGGGCAAGATAGTTGGAATGATAAATTGTTACTTAGTCACATTGGCTTCATGCCTTTTTATCCAAGACTAACTTTGACTTCTCTACTGCCCAGAGCTGACCTGAGGACAAAATGAGGTGTGTCCTGAGGGAAAATGAGGTGTGTCATGGGGACATGTTACTGGAGAAGCAGTGAATAATTTGAGCATGTGACATATTTAACATGGAAGCTCAAGTCCCTGAGAGTCCTGAATAGAACTCAACATCTTGGTAAACAAAACTCGGTTCACTATCTATAACGAAAACTACAAATTTACAAGTCAACATTCAAGGTTAACAGTTTTGCCTGGGTACACTGATGCAAATGTGACATAATAATTGGGTACACAAGATGACTTTGCACTCACAATATATTCTTATAGACTGATGGCAAGGAAATCAAAGGTGGCATGTTCTTATTCCATTTTTTAAAATGAAACTTATTTGATTTATTGTTCTTTAGCTTAGCATTACCATGTCAACATGTCTGCGTTCACCATTACACTTGTTTTTGAAAGTAGCAAGTAGTGTTGTTCCGATTATCGATTATAATCAATAATCAGTTGGTTGGGTAAACAAATTCACTAATCAATAGGGAAACTCCATAATCGATTGCATGGTAAGAGAGACAACTGTGAAGCACTCTGCAATGACTAGTTCCCTCTTAATGTTTGTCAGGAATAAAACCAAGGATTATGAACATAAGTTTTAAATTGCCGCTAAATATCATACACGTGTCATGGATGAAATTGATCCCCAAACAATATATCCATATCCTGGAGGAAAAGCTCAGTCTTGTGTTTGGACATACTTCAGATTTTATAAAGGGTCCACTGACAAAGGAGAATCAAGTTATCCCAATACTTGTTAAACTTGCTAAATGTGTAGAAATGAATGTTAATGATCTGTCTCCAATTGCCAAAGTTAAAGATGTAATGAAACAAGAACTTGACAATAGAACACAGGACAAAGATATAGCTCTGTTTATTGAATCATACTATGAAGGGTCTTGAGTTTTTTGCTGACAGTGAGTGAGCAGATGGACATACTCTGCTTTTGAAGGTTGCTCTTGATGTCAAAGTGAATGTCAAAGTGAAGCCAGGGACTAGTGATGAACAGCCTTCAGATATATTACCACCTCTACCAGTCCACCTCTACCTAAATGTCAGAGATGACAATGATAAAAATGTGGTTACACTTAGCATACCAAACAAGAAAGCAAAAGTCATTGCTGACAAGGATGATTGGTTGCAAGATGTTGGTTGTCTTGGTGAAAGTCAACAGCCAATAACAGATGTCATCCACCAGGAGGTTTCCAGATATCTAGCTGCTGCTCCATATGATACCAATCTCACAATGTTACAGTGGTGGGAAAAAAAACTGCCAGTTCTACCCCCATCTTAGCTTACTAGCTCAGAAGTAAATAAGTATTCCAGCATCATCTGTATTCAGTGAGATGGTATTAGTCTGGCTGGACATCTTGTCAGCAAGAAACGGGCTCGTTTAAAGCTATGGCATAATATTTTGTAGTAACCATTTATAATCGATTATCAGAAAGTTGTGTAGAACTGATGATCGATTATGAATTTCTAACCAATTCCCATCACTAGTAACAAGGAACCTATTTCTTACAGAGATAAAAACAATTTGTTAGTACAGTGTAATGCGCACATTTACAGATTTGGAGGGTTTCATGATTTTTGTTTTTGGTGGTTTAAACTGCACTTTAATAAGTGAAGATATTTTATTTTCAGGAATCAATACGGGATATATGTCATTACATGATCGCAAAAACATTTGAGCAAATGTCGGGGGGGGGTGAATGTACCTGTTGGTCAATGAATTATCAGCATGTCGTTTTGTATTAGTCCTACGATGTAAGACCTCGTCTTTATCATTTATGTTTTGGGCGTCGAGCACAAAAAACAAATAACATGTGATACGTCTTACATTGTAGGGCTAGTTTTGTGTTGACTCTTGTTCTTTCTTGTATACATATACGAATCATAAGTAACCCTTCATGCGGACAATAATTGACAACGATTTTTTTCTAATACTTTTACGTTCCATTTACACTGGCATTTGTTATGAAATTTTGCATCTTGTTTTGTCTTAATCAAGTCATGTAAATGTGACTTTCACTTTGCAATACCGTAGTACGGGTTGGACTTTAACCTAGCCCAACAACGCCAAATCGGAGTTAAATGGGTTATGAATTATAATGACCTTGTGAAACTGTTGATATAGTATTCCGAACTTCTTCAGAAAGAAGAAAACTCCTAAAGCAACAGAGGACAGCCCAATGGGTAGAACAATGTTAGTCAAGTAGTCCTGCATGTTTCCGAATCTTCTGTCAGCGGAAGCCATTGACGAACTTGGACCTTATTCGAGCTAATCAAACACAAGAGTTCAAGAAAGAGACCGATCCAGAATCTACATGACCCTACTGCACGCAGGTCTAACTTTTCTGATTTCGAATGTATTATTAGAGGCCTAGGCTTCTAGCTATCACAATATGACTTCAGAAAGCCGCGAAATAAATACTAGAAACTACAATAGGTCTAGATAGTTGCAATAACTACTGACTTTTTTTCTTCTGGCGAGCAGAGGTTTCAACCATCACTACGTTGATCCAGCCATACAAAAGATTGTTTACAAATCTGCAAAATCACTGTCTTTCCATTATAGAGTGGTTTGTCATACAGTCAGGCATACGTCTTTATTCTACTTACATCAGTTATGATTTTGATTGCAATTTATAAGAATCAAACTAAATTATGTAATCGAAACTTCTTAAGACCTTGTTAACATATCAAGTAATGTATATTAGTAATTTTAGTTCTTTCAGCTCCTGGTCGTTTTTACGTAGGTTGATAGAAGTTTTATTCTGTCTAATACTTTAATTATTTTCAAATCTTCTTTATACTTTGGAACTAGAATGAGCCACTAAATATTGTTTTTCTCTTGCATATTCATCTACCCAACATTTGTTGAGAAATAACTTATGATTTCATTTTTCAAAAAGAGATATGCTAATGTCAAGCATTTGACGTCTATTCGCCTTCATTATGTTCTCTATGAAAATTAGTAGTTTTTTTTAATCATTTGCATTATTTGTAAAGTATTTTATAGTATTTTTGATCAAATGGTGTACCGCTGCTAAACTTTGAAACAAAAAGAATACATGCGAGTGTTCTGAGAATTGTAATATGTAGCAATTACAAAATTTAGATTTTAACACAAAAAAAAACTCAGGCGTCAATGTTAATTTAACATTACGTCGAGAGCATGGTCCACTGTCTTTAAGGGGAATTTAATGTTAAAAGTCTCTGTAGGATTAACCTACCATCTCACAATCGGTTACTTCCCATGGTTAGGATAACGCCACTGCCAAACAATATAACTTTGGTAACACAATGGGTAAAAGAACCGAAAGTTACAAGACTTTTTAAAAACAAATACACATAGAACAGAAATCCACATGACAAAAAATCGCAATGGTGAACCGGTTGATTAGAAACTAGAGGCTTTTTACTGCATATGATATGGAGACATCAATTTTTCAAACAATGGCTATTGATGAAATGTTTGTACCTGTTAAATGGAACGGATCTGATGAATCGTTATATAGAAGAAACCAGCAAAAAATGAATAAATGGTATATTGACACCTCTTCACTAGACAAGATGGAGGAAGCAAAATATATAGATATCACTCGATGGAGCATGACATTTTAGATTTTTTGCAAAACATGGATGTCATATAAATTTGAATTGATTACAAAACCAGAAGAAAGAAAAAAGAACAGAGTAGAACAACATAATTAGGTTATAAAAAGGACCACACAATAAACGTGACAAGACGACTACCGTGAATGTAATGTACTAACAATGTAATTTATTACACAATATAAATACTAAAATAGCATGAAGTTGGACTATAAGATTTTTAATACAAGAAAGGTAATGAATGTCTCGTTGATAATGATTGAACCAAGATTATATTTAATTTTTTTTACAAATTTCCTTCAAAGATGGTATTGCAGAAATTCCTACAGTACACTCAACTAATTATGCAATCTCCATATACGAGATTGTTACCATGAACAATTTGAACTCATCCACAAAACATTCAGTTACAAAGAATTGCTACCGCGTGAATTAGCTGACATGTAAAGAATTTTTACACTATCGGGATGAAGTTAAAACTAATTTATTTTTCTTGCACATTGATTTTGAATATTCCATTTTCAGAGAACTTGTATTTAATAGTAACTGAAATTGAAAACTTAATAAATGAAGAAAAAGAAAACAGTGGAACTATCACATTCAGAGAAGTCTGTCCTTAAGAAATATAGATACAGTAGTTTGGAATTGTGTAAATGCAATCTAGAAAAAAAATTTGATTGATGAAATAGAAAAACGAAGTTCAAAATAAACGAAATAAAAATAGTGTGTAAATGAAACTACATTAGTCCGTCATTAAACGAAGAACATGAATATATTTAAGAAAAACAAGAAAAGAGAAACCAAATGTGAATGTGGTAAGTAGTATATAGAGGTACGGTATATTTAAATAAGAAAAGCCAATTCCATATACTGTTTCAACAGTAATAAATCCTTTAAAAAGTTAATATTATTAATTCTAGGAAGGCAAGGATGCGACATAGATTAAACCATAATGGTGCGACATGGATTAAACCATAATGGTGCGACATAGATTAAACCATAATGGTGCGACATAGATTAAACCATAATGGTGCGACATGGATTAAACCATAATGGTGCGACATAGATTAAACCATAATGGTGCGACATAGATTAAAACATAATGGTGCGACATAGATTAAAAAATAATGGTGCGACATAGATTAAAACATAATGGTGCGACATAGATTAAACCATAATGGTGCGACATAGATTAAAAAATAATGGTGCGACATAGATTAAAACATAATGGTGCGACATAGATTAAACCATAATGGTGCGACATAGATTAAAACATAATGGTGCGACATAGATTAAAACATAATGGTGCGACATAGATTAAAACATAATGGTGCGACATAGATTAAACCATAATGGTGCGACATAGATTAAAACATAATGGTGCGACATAGATTAAAACATAATGGTGCGACATAGATTAAAACAACAATGGTGAAATTCCATGGTACATATCGAAAGATTTCTAAATTTAAATTGGCCTATGCAGATAATGGTGAAAAAAAACACAACAACAATTCAATATAAAAATATAGTGTATGTGAGCATTGTGCAACACGTTCATGGTTTATTTTCTGAAGGCTAACACTTTGTGGTATGCCGGGTCGTTATTCCGCCACTGTGATAGGTGTGTTCATATGGTTGGGGTGGGTTGCTCCAAATATACTATTTAGATTACAATAGAAGTCCCACACAGGGGGGATTTTGTAGGAAGTGAAATTAGTGATAGAGAGAGGTACAGCTCCAATCCCCCAATCAGCAAATGCAGACAGCTAAATTATTGAGTACACAACGAGTTAAAATAACAACTTAATACAATTCAATAGTCAAATGATAATTATTCCTCAACCACTCTTCTTCCTCTCGACCAAGGGATAGCATATTGCACATTTGATTTATAGTGTGAGATAACTTTTCCACCTGTCCTTGTTTCCTACTGGTCAGTATCTCTCCTATCCCGCCAATTCCTCCTCTCTTCCGACTTCCCTCCTAATTCCTTCTTCTCCTTGATTGCTCCTTCTCCAATTTCTCCTCATCGACCTCTTTTTCTGATTAGTTTTCGATTCACACTCGATTTCTACACTAGACGTTATTCCGACTTCCTCCTAGAGACTCGGGACTAAACTATGCCGGAAGTCTGTCCCTCAAACTGCTTCTTGTGAAAACACAAGGACGTTAGCATATTTCCTTAGCCATCTCGTCAGTAGTAATATGGGGCACTCTAGCGTCAAGGGAAAATCCAGTCAAAAACAGCTTGGGCTAATCTAGCGTCAAGGGGAATTTAACATGGTGGGCCTATCTAGCGTCAAGGGGAATTTAACATGGGAACTATTTGGGCCTATCTAGCGTCAAGGGAAATTGAACATGGTGGGCCTATATAGCGTCAAGGGGAATTGAACATGGTGGGCCTATCTAGCGTCAAGGGGAATTGAACATGGGAACTATTTGGGTCTATTTAGCCTCAAGGGACATGGAACATGGGGAATATGATTGGTATAGGGAAACTGTCTAGGGACAAGGGAAAAAAAAGGGTGGCAATGAAAGCTACTATCTTTTCGAGACTTATGAGTGGCCCTGAAAAGGGCCGTTATGTGTAATGTTAACGTTGTCTTGTTAACACAGAGGACATCTCACAGATCTTCTTCTCTTCCTTAAACTTCTCCTTACTGTGGGTCCATAGAAGAGAACTCTCTTCAAGCAACCTTGTCTTTCCACATAGACTCTTCTCTTCCAATAGGCTGTCTCCGTCCTATGAATGACACTCCATGATGATCTGACATACATGGGTATGTCAGTCCTAAACAGCATACTTGACACAAGGGTTGACGATTCAACATTAGTCCACATCTTCTGATGAGAACAGGTGAATCGAATGCCGTGTACTGCGGTTATTTATAGGGGAAGAGCGGATTGAAACGGATTGAGTGTATCCACCAATCCAAACGTGCGCTACAAAAGTCAGACACAGCCATCCAATCGGAAGAGAGCAGTCTGTGACGTCACCTTTTCTATATAGAGGTACTAGCGCCTGTGCGCAGTCAATCGATTCAAGAGAGTTGTCAATCATGGCGGACCCTAAGAAGACAATGAATTGGAGTGAGACAGGAGTAGAGACAGCAAGTCATGGACCAACAGTGACTACTAAAGCCATGACAAATCTACATCCAGAAGAAGTTGATTTTAACTGGGATATTGTGGATTTTTTAACATCGCAAGAATTTATTCCGGAACCTTCGTTGCCTTCTGTATCTTCTTATGGACACGTCGATGATTTTAAGCAGAGACAAAAAGAAGCATTGGAGCGATTTTTACAACAACAGAAAGTAGAAGAACAAGCTTTTCTTATGCAACAGCAGGAAGAAGAAGAAGCAAGAAGAAAACACCAGGAAGAAACAGTAGCAGCAACGGAGAAGAATGAAGACCAAGGACAGAAAGAAAATAGTGAAAATCAAACGGTTACGACGGTACTTTTAGATATTTTAGCTGAGTTAAAGAGTCTGAAACAAATGTATCAGACTTCTTTATCACGACCGAAGAGAAAAAGACCTTCTCGAGCGAAACAACCCGATCTCTCTGTGACTACGTCTACCTTACCACCGTTAGTGATTTCTACCAAATCATTGACAGGAACCACCAGTCCCGAAGTAGGCCTTGGCCGTGGCAAAGGCTTAAGACAGCTCAAGAGGATTTCATCCCGTTTCTGAGTTTGTTTTGTTTTAAATACACAAAACACCAACGGTCCTTTTCAGGACCACTCCAATTATTTCGAAAAGAAATACTATGTCAATTGCCTATTTCAATGAAAACTCAAAAGTCCTTTATGTTTTTAAAAACCCATGATGTACGTGTGAGTGAATGAATGTGTGAGTGTAGGTAATTATACTATCAAATCAAAACCAAGAGACACTTACGTTTTTTCTCTTTAGTTTATTCTAGTACAAACGTCACAATTCAATATCACAACATAACATAACACAAGACCACTTTAAAAAAGTTCATAGGTTTTCTTCTGTTTCACTCTTTCTGTTTTTTCATTTTCTTTACTGTCACAGCTTTTTTTTCTTCCTCTTCACTTTCGTTTCGTCTTCTTTTCTTGTTTTTGTGAACGTGACGGGGTTCTTCCTTGGAGGAGGGTACCTCTTTCTCCTCCTGTTCAGAATTTCTTTCCTCCTCCTCCTCCTCTTCCTCCGCCTCCTCCTCCTCCTCCTGCTCCTGTTGTTTCTTAGGGCAGTTTGGAGACCAATGTCCTTTCTCTTTACAATAATAACAGGTATCTTGACTTTTGTCTCTATTGTAGCCTTTTTTATTTTTGTTACGATCTGAACATTCTGTAGCCCAATGTCCTTTCTTCTTACAGATATAGCAAGTATCTTGACTTTTATCTCGATAGGAGGGAGAGTAGGCTGTCGGCTGGTCTGACGAAAACTTTCGTATGACCCCACGTAAAGCTCTAATGAGAAGTTCCACTTGTGTAGGTTCTTCCATCGTTCTGGTCAATGTGAGAGTGAAAGGAATACTGAACCGTTAGACACTAACCCTTTATATATATGCACGGATCGAACATGAATATATAGGGGTTATGGTCTTTAAAAGGTAGTCATTTGACTTTTTGCAGACAAGATGAAAAGGCCACATCATGCTGTGGAGAAAGGAAAAGATAGTAAGAGACAGAAACGTAATGTATCGCCTAGCACAGTAGCTGAAGTCTTGGCTCAAATTCATGCCAGTGATTTTGAAGATGACATGAGTGAGCCCGAATCCACACCCAGACAATCCACGTCCAAGCAAAGTGCACCACCCTTAGTAAACCCTGAAAATTACTATCACATTCGAGAGACAGAAAAGCGTTCCTCTCGAAAATTTAGAACAACGGCTTACACGTATGCCGTAAAGTTTAAAGATTTCAAGGCCAATGTACCTTTGGAGAATACAGAAGGGTTCATTACTGAGGTGTGGGATTCTGTGTTAACTGCACTGAAACAGCAATGTCAAGCCAAAGAAGACGATCGCTTGAGACTTTCTATTCATCACGATAATTTGAAGTCTCCCGTTTGGATCGAGTTTACTAGCCCATCAGAATTAACACCTTCCAAAGTCATCGACAAAATTCAACATGTGCAACAATCCAACGACAAGTTTCACATTGACGATGGAAAAGCCACACTGTTTATGACCCACGTGTCTCTTCCCCAGGGGACAGGACGCAAAAAAGTATTATTGGTCGACAACCTTCGCAACACCAAACTAATCCTCGTCCGAATTAACAATCCTCAAGACCAGATGTGTTTAGCCCGTGCTGTCGTCGTGGGACGAACGTATGCCAACAAGAACGACACGGCAGAATGGAAAAGAGCCTGGAAAACTATTCAACAATCGGACCGAGCCAAACAAAGAAGTGAAGCAGAACTCCTGTTACAGCAAGCGGGGATATCCAAAGACACTCCTTGTGGCATTCCAGAAATGCAAAAGTTGCAAGACGTCTTGGCTCCACGTTACACCTTGAAAGTACACCCTCAAGAAGTGCGTGGACCTCTTTTGTTTCGAGGCCACGATTTCAAAGACCGAAAATACATTCACGTCTATCATCACGATGGTCATTTTGATACCATTACCAGTATCACTGGATTCCTGGGATACAGTTACTACTGTGAAAAATGTGACTATGGTTATAACAATCGAGAACAACACAAGCATTGTGGATCAAAATGTGAGGGATGTTTGGCCTCACAACCTTGTCTGGACCAAGGACAAGAAAGAGTTCATTGTCCTGTGTGTCAGCGCACTTTTGTCAGTCCTACCTGTTACCAACAACATTTGAAGATGCAAGGTTCACAGCAGAAAAGTGCTTGTCAACTGCTGAGATTGTGCCCTACTTGTGGACAAGGCATACGTACTAGTAATGCCAAGTTTCACGTTTGTCGAGGGAAGAAACGATGTCACATTTGTTGCCAAATCGTGGACTTGGAGCACGAATGCTTCATTCAAAAATATCAACCCCAACCAAAAGATACCCAGAAGAAAGGGAATTTTATCTTTTTTGATTTCGAATGCATGCAAGAAACTGGTATTCACATTCCTAATTTCTGCGTAGCTCACCGTGCGTGCGAGCAGTGCATCCAAGAACCTATCTTTAGTCATTGCCCTTACTGCAGCAAGATTCCTGGAGGACGTGAAAAAATCTTTCGAGGGTCAAACACGCTAGCCGATTTTGCCCAATGGATCCTAAACCCCATCGACGAAACGTGGAGTCCAGAAGACATCGAACGTTACGGCAATTGTCATTGCCATGCCACGGTCATGGCTCACAATTTCTCGGGATACGATGGGCAATTTCTGCTTAGATACTATGCGGAACAAAGTACCGAACGGCCTCAAGTGACTTTGAACGGAGTCAAAATCATTTCTATGCAAGTAGGACAAGTACAGTTTAAAGATTCGATGTGTTACTTGGCCATGCCATTAAGTCGCATGCCTAAAACGTTTGGAATGACAGAAATGGCTAAAGGTTATTTTCCACACTTTTTTAATACCAAAGCCAATCAACATACCGTTCTACCCCATTTGCCTGAGGCTGACGACTACGACCCCGACAACATGCGCACCGAACAACGAGAAGCTTTCTATGCTTGGTACCAGACTCACGCCTCGGACCCCTTTGACTTTCAAGAAGAAATGTTAAAGTACTGTCGATCTGACGTGGACATTTTACGACGTTGCTGTGGAAAATTTCGAGAATTGTTCATGGAATACGGAGGGATCGATCCTTTGAAAGAAGCTTGTACTATCGCCAAAGCGTGTTCTTTAGTGTACCGAAAACGCTTTATGCCTGAAAATACTCTAGCGGTCATCAGTCCTCAAACGACAAATTTTGTCAAACGTCAATACTCGGTCAAAGCCCTACGCTGGCTCCATTACTTGTGCGACAAGGAAGACAAATGGATCCAACACGCTCGCAACGGAGGAGGCGAAAAGACCATCGGAACGTATTCGGTAGATGGTTGGGACTTAGAAAACCCTCAGATTGTGTACGAGTTTAACGGATGTTTATTTCACGGATGTCCCCTATGCTACCCTCAACGAGACACCAAAAATCAGTTTTTACAACGAACCATGGAAGACTTGTACCAGACTACGTGTCAGCGACGTTTGAAGTTAGAACAGCAAGGATACCAGGTGGTGGAAATGTGGGAACACGAGTACGATCAGCGTTTGAAAACCGATCCCGAGTTTAAACGCATCGTAGAAAGTTACAAGTGGGTGGACCCCCTGAACCCTCGGGATAGTTTGTACGGAGGACGAACGAATGCTACCTGTTTACTGTACCAAGCGGACGAGGAGAAGGGAGAAGAAATCAAATACTTGGACGTGTGTTCGTTGTATCCTTACGTGTGCAAATATTGTCACTTTCCCGTAGGGCATCCAGAATTGATGACAGAACACATTGATTTGGACCACATTCGACAGTACGAAGGATTGATCAAGTGTAAAGTCTTACCACCCACAGACTTGTACCATCCCGTTTTACCTCACCATTGCCAAGGAAAACTGATGTTTCCTTTGTGTCGCACATGTGCCGAAACGTGCAACCAAGACCAACCTTGTCATCACACTCAGGAAGAACGTGCCTTGACAGGAACGTGGGTGAGCGCGGAATTGCTTAAAGCTCTAGACCTGGGATATCAACTGTTAGAAGTGTACGAAATTTACCACTTTCCCAAAACACAACAATACTGCAAGGGCGACGAGACACAGAAAGGTATTTTTGCAGACTACGTGGATGCCTTTTTAAAACTAAAACAAGAAGCTAGTGGCTATCCTTCCTGGTGTCACACTCCCGAAGACCAAAAGATATTCAAAGAAAAATATCGGGAGCAGGAAGGTATCACTTTAGACCACATCGAGAAAAACGAAGGAAGGCGGTCGTTTGCCAAAGTGATGCTCAATTGTTTGTGGGGTAAAATGGCACAACGTCCGTCTTTACCCAAGACGGAGTATTTGTCCGAACCGTCTCGCTACTTCCAGATGATTCACGACCCAACCAAAGTCATCAAACACGTGGACGTCATTCGTGAGGACTTGATCTTAGTGAATTACGAAGAAGAACTAGACTTTGTAGAAGCCGACAAATTTGGAAATGTCATCATTGCGGCTTACGTGACAGCCCACGCTCGCTTAAAATTGTACGAAGTGTTAGAACTGTTAGGAGATCGCGTGTTGTATTTTGACACGGACAGTTGCATTTACATTCACCGACCGAACCAGTGTAACCCTGTCATCGAAGGAGACCGTTTAGGAGCCTGGACCGATGAACATCCCGACGACAAGATTCTATGTTTTGCAAGTGGCGGTCCTAAAAATTACGGCTACGAATACCGAGACCCCCAAGGAAAAATGCACACCGAATGTAAAGTAAAGGGATTGACTCTTAATTATCGCACCAGTCAAGTGGTGAACTTTGACGTACTACAAGAAGCCTTGCAGTCGGGACAGGATGAAACGTTTCAAGTGACTACCCACGAACCGCACAAGATTGTCCGTTTACCCACACACCAAATTGTTAGCCGACCTTTGGAAAAAGTCTATCAAATCGTGTACCAAAAGAGAGTACGACTTCCCAATCACTTCACTCTACCGTACGGTCACGTCAAAATTGGGCAGCATATAAAAAGGGATATCGTCCAAGACCAATAGTTCATTTATCACTACAACGACCCAGCGAAAAGAAGATGAATCCATTTAAACAGACATCATTCAAATTTGGGAATTCTCAAGTGGAGTGCGATGATAAACCTTGCGATTGTAGTGATGCCAGGCTCTGTGACGTTAGCGATTCAGCAGGATATCGTGGGAACTTTGCTATGACTACTACCCCTATATCTACCCTGGAAAGTGATGCTGTGCGTGTCAAACCTGAGGGATGCGAAAGCGGTGCGTCACGTTATCGTGGACTCCTAGGAATTTCACCGTACCTACATCGAACTGAAGTGAGGAGAGTCGAATATTCGTTCCCGACGAGTTTGCCTGAATACTGCCACTTTAAAAGTCGATTCCAAACCTTCAAAGATAAATGGCCAAAATATCTGCCTGGACCAACTCCTGAAGAATTAGCCAGAGCTGGATTTTTCTACTTGGGCGAAGGAGATAAAGTCAAGTGTTTCAGTTGTGGTGTATCCATTTACGAGTGGGAACATAAAGATTCCGCTTACCTGGAACATGCTCGATGGTCTCCGAATTGTCAATACCTACCTTTAGTGGGACCTAGTGATTGGAAGTGACACTACTACTCCATGTCGTGTAACACGCCTAGACCAGTATATAATATAAAACATTATATTCAAGGATTACCCTACGAATTGCAAGAGAAGATCTACAAGGACGTTTGGCAGGGTCTTGCTAAAGAAAAATCGCAATGGGTGACTGTAGAACTTTTGTGTCGTGAAATTCACAAGAGGAAAGTGACAAAAATTAACCGACGTGTTAGATTTCTCTGGATCAAGGGTATTTTTTTGCTCTGTTACCAATTTACTACGTTTACCTCTGAAGATGCTTTGATCCTTCTTAACCGTTACCCTGAATGGCAGTGGGACGAAATTACACGTTATATTAATCACTTTCGCTTTTTGAGCAAATTTAATTCTGTGTTTAATTCTGGGTTGAATCTACACTGATGATCTTCGACCTAAAGAAGTATAAAAGAGAACGACCATGCCACAACCTTTATCATTGGTGATCCAACAGATTCCGTGGAAGGATATCAATGAGAAGATTCACACGGTGAAAGATTACGAACACTTATTGCAAGAACTATACCCTATGAATTGGGGTCGACGTGTCGTGTGTGTTTTAGTGACTTGCTTTCTGGGATTTCGTTTACCTGCCGATTCCTTGTGGACACTTTACGAACACTACCTATCAAAAAAATAAGACAGTATGGTGGTTCCTTTAAATGTCCACGAGAGACTTATTCTGTTCAAAGCCTTACGCTTTCATCTGGATACATCTCGACCTTTCCAAGAAAAAAAGATTCGTCAACTTTTACGTACGGAAGCAGTGTACGAAGATGTGTGTGTAGCTTGTGATTTACACCCTCATTGGACAGATGTACGTGACTGGAAAAGTTGGGATTTTGAGGCTTGGACAAACGAAGTATCCCATTATGCCCAAGCGTTGTGTTCCTAAAATGTATCGTCGTGTGAAAAAAGTCACTTTTAATCCTGTGTTAGTAACAGTACCAGAAGAAGAAAAAGAAAAAGAATCTATCACCCAAGACAATCCTTCTGTTCAAGACAAAACTGTCATGGACATTTCCCCACAAAGACCCTTTCGAGAAGACACCTATGTGACTGTACCCCCTGTAGAGGAGACTATAAGAACATTACATACTACCTCTAGGACACCTTCGTTACCCAAACCACGTTGTACAGTGACTTGTTTATATTCCACTTTGATCGTTTGCCTAGGTATTTTATTCCTGTATTTATCCATTTGGCTTTTATGTTTTCGTGTTGTTCAAATTTAAACATGCATTCAAATAAACGTGTCTTGAAAAAAGTATAAAAACCTCTTGTCTTGTCTGTTTTTGTGTCAATACTGACATACCACTACACGACTATGGCTCACTCTACTCTTTCTACTACTCCTTCCTCCTCCACATTCAAAGTCATTGACGAACACTTAGATCAGGCTAGTTGGAAAGCCTTGTATCTTCGTCATCCTTTTAACATGTTAATTGCTGGACCGAGCGGTTCAGGCAAAACCGAATTTGTCAAACGTTTGATCGAACATAAACATCATTTGATCGATCGTCCACCTCAACGCATCGTGTGGTGTTACAAAGAGTGGCAATCGGCATACAGCCTCTTGCAAGAAAGTCAAGGTGATTCCATTGTGTTTGTAGCAGGCATTCCTAAAGAAGACGAGGGGATCGTGTCTGACCCTAGTCAAACTCATTGGGTTATTTTTGATGACATGTTAGGAGAAGACGAAGAAGAAATTAAACTGTGGTTTACACGTAAAGGGCATCATCGTAATGCCAGTGTCATTTACATTACACAAAATTTATTTCAACAAAGTAAAGCCCATCGTACCATTAGTCTCAATGCTCATTACGTGGTCTTGTTTAAAAGTCCTCGAGATAAATCACAAGTGCAAGTTTTAGCCAAACAGTTAGGAACACCTTGGCTAACTCATGCGTACGATGATGCCACTCAAACGCCACACGCCTATTTACTCGTGGATTTAAAACCCACTACCCCTGATTATTTGCGATTTCGTACCGATTTGTTTCACGACTGGTGTCAAGACGGAGGACTTGTCGTGTACACGTCCTCCTCGTCGACATAACACTATGAAGCACTAAAAAAATCTATAAAAACCTTGGGTTACTTTGACCTGGTCTCATACATCGTCAACATGACGTCCCTTCAGTCTCATCTTCCGATCAAATTGATTCGTGCCTTGTACGGCATCAGTCGCGAAAAAAATCCACAAAGACGTGCTCACGTCTTAGAAGCCAGTCTCAAAGAAGTCTTACGATGGTTTACGGTGACAGCACGTCAAATACTGCAAGGCATCATTCACCTTCCACATCAAACCAAACGCTTTTTTGACAGAAACAAAGTAGCCTTGACGCAACTGGCCAATCCTCGCATTGACACTCACACCAAAAAGCAAATCATATTGAAACCTGGAGGTAGTGGTTCTCTAGGAGGTGTCATCATTCGTTCCCTTTTAAAATGGGATCCCAATACTCCCAAAGTTCACCCCAAGAAGAAAACAAAAAAAGCCAAACAATCCCCTAAGAAAAAGAACAAGGGTACCAAGACCAAAGCACAGAAAAGAAAAGTCCACAGAAAAAAGCGGTCACCCGCAAAAGAGGCACTTCGGCCAGGACACAACCTTACCTTCGTCAACCACGACCTGTAAGAAAAGATCTACAAGGACGTTTGGCAGGGACTACGTTGCCAGTAGCCTCAGGGGCTGCCACTTCTCCGTTGCGGGTGATGCCAGCCAAACCCAATTTGACACCCGTTTTTCCTAATTTGATGAAACATTGGAAATCTGTGTCTCCCAAAACGTCTCCTCCACCGGAGACACCCTCGTCCACCTTAGCGTCAGTAGCAGCTGCTCATAAAGTACCTGCCCCCAAAGTCAAAGTCCAAGAAAGATCTGGCATGTTAAAGAGTTTACTAGATTTGTCCAAACAAGAACTGTCCCGATTGAGTCCATTGCGAACTCCTTCACGACGTGTGTTACCTGCCATGAAGTTGATACGACGCAAAGATAATCAGTGGCGACGCATTCCAGTATAAAAATATGACTTGAAAACCACGACGTCAATCAGTATTTTTTCTGTACCACTGATGAACACTCAAGGATGCCTCCTCAAAAACGTGCACACCATCACCCTCGACGTTCTACCGTCCAAAAAGGAAAAGGAAAAAGACAATCTCGTCATCCTACCAAACGCTCAAAAGCCAAACAACGACGTCCTCCCGTAAAAAGACACAGTCATCCAAAGAAAAAGAGAAGTCATCAAAGGGGAGGCATATTTATTGGTCTTATTAAAGGTATGCAGAAACTAGACAAAGCAGCTAATAACCGAACTGGTATCTTTAGCCCTGCTTTTGAGGATTTAGCGAAGCATGCCGCTACTTTTTGGAGAAGCCAATAGAAAAAAGAAGATAAAAGAGGGTGTGTACCAAGTCTTTGACATCAGTGTATTTCTGGAACGAACAAGCAAAGATGTCACCTCGCAAAAAACATTCTTATTCACCCCACAAAGGAAAGAAAAGGAAAGGACTACCTCCTCGTTTAGCCAAACACGGAGACGTGTTGTCCGTCCTGTCCAAAGCCTCTCCACCCATGCGAAAACAAATCATTAAAACAGCCTCCAAAGATGTCATCGATACCGTGTGTGAATGTTGTTTGAATGTTTTGAAAGGCACGATACCTTTGTCTCCACACAAGAAAAAATGCTTCGCCAAACATCGACACGTTCTTCGTCAAATGGTTCAAAAGAAAATATCCGTCCGTCAAAAGAAAAAGATGTTGGTGCAACGCGGAGGATTTTTACCCTTTCTTGCTCCTTTTTTGACAGGCATAATACCAGGTTTGCTACAAGGGGTGACCCAAGGGATATCCCAAGGGTTTAACCAAGGGATGGGTAGAAGATAAAAGGACACTATGGAGCACCACAATCTCAGACATAACCTTTGAAAGCCCATGGAAGGACGAAAACTAACTTTGGTTCCTTACAAACGATGGATGGAATACCATCATTGGCAAGAACAACGATCCCCCCATTTACCACCCAATCCCAATTTGGCTGAGATGTCGCAATTACAACACGAATTGCAATCCTTGATCCATCGCCACGATTTATCCGAAACCGAAAAATCACAAAAGTACGGTCAACTCTTGAAACGGCTACAACTCTTTCATCAGAAAGCTGTGGAACAAACAGCTCAACCCACTTTGTCCGATTTTAAGGCTCTAATGAATAACCCGTCACCCTCACCCTCTACAGCAGTTAAAACAGACGTTACCCCACCATTACCCAAGGAAGAAGAACCCCATGATCTCTTTCAAACACCTACTGCTACTCCCATTCCGAGTAAGATTGCCACTTCCTTGTTAACCCCTTCCCCCACGCCCCCACGAGAAGAACTCAAAACTTGGGTTAAAAAGATGATGGCTACTCCTTCTTCGACAGATGTGAAAAAGAAAGAAAGGAAACCAGAAGTGAGAAAAGAAAAGAAGGCCAAAGAAGCTATCCCATTACCTCCGCCACCACCATTACCCTCGACGTCAACTCCTGTGTCACATCGGACACGTAAAACCGTTTCCAAACAACCCGCATTTCGTCCCACCCAAAGCAATATCCTCGAAGAGTGGGTCCCTTATTAACAAAAACCATGGAGAAGGTATTAGCCAGCATTTACTACGATCCAGCTCACCCTGCAGGTTACGGAGGCATTCAGAAATTGTATCGTGCTGCCAAAACTCGCCTGAAAAAGCTCCGTTTACCAGCAGTACAACGATGGTTACAAGAACAAGCGACGTACACTTTACACAAACCCATTCGACGAAAATTTCACAGAAGTCGCACTCAAGTGGAAGGCATCGATCATCAATGGCAAGCCGATTTAGCTGATGTCTCTCATTTAGCCACCTACAATCGTGGCTACAAATATTTGTTTTGTGTCATCGACGTCTTTTCTAAATTTGCCTGGGTCGTACCATTGACATCCAAATCGAGCGGAGAGTTAGTACGAGCTTTGCAACTGGTGTTGAAACAAAGCGCTCGTCACCCTCTTCGATGGCAAACCGACAAAGGCACCGAATTTCTGAACCAAGCTTTTCAACGAGAATTAAAAAAACGTGACATTCATTTTTTCACCACCGAAAATCCTGAAACCAAAGCCAGTATCGTGGAACGTTTTCAACGTACCTTGAAAGAACGCATGTGGAAATATTTTACACATCAACACACTCTCAAGTACATCGACGTCTTACCACACTTAGTCCAAGCCTACAATCAATCTTACCATAGAAGCATTGGACGTGCCCCACAAGAGGTGACACCTGACAACGAAGTCACTGTTTTTGAGCGTCTGTTTGGTACGTCCCGGACGAGGGCTGTCCCCAAGAAAGGTAGAGAAGTGTTAACCCCGGGAGATTGGGCACGCATTGGCAAAACCAAACGCACTTTCGACAAAGGTTACTTACCCAACTGGACCACCGAATTGTTTCGTGTTACTGGACGAGTGCGCGATCGTCATCCTACCGTCTATAAATTGGAAGACATGAACGGAGAAGTATTAAAAGGAACATTTTACTTGCCTGAGTTACAACGTGTTACCAAAAAAGAAGACGACGTGTACGACATTGAAAGCATTCTCGAACGAAGAACCCGTAAAGTAGGAAAACGTCGTGTCAAAGAAGTCAAAGTACGTTGGAAAGGATATCCTCCTAGTTTTGATTCTTGGATTGACGCTTCGCAAGTCATCGACTATAAAAAGAAGTGACCATCATGCCCTTCAATACAGCTTCAGCAACCACAGTGACTACTCCTTCACCCACGTCATCTCTGCAAGATTTACAAAAGCAACCCTTGTGGGTGTGGTGTGGAGAACGTGTCCCTAAAACGCAAATCGTTTTTTTCTGTCAAATCTTTGTGGTATATTGTGTCATTGGTGCAGCCATTGCTAATTTGAGTTTGCAACAAGGAGACAAACAATTGTGGACCATTTTACTCAGCAGTTGCATCGGGTATCTTCTTCCCAATCCTTCCCTGAAATACTCTTACAACGGGAACAACAGTAACAATATTGGGAGTCTGTCGGCCAACGTTAGTCCTTCTCCTGACAGTCACCCTTCCAATCACAATCCTCTTTTAGATACTCCTTTAACCTCGAGTGACTCCTCGGACAGAAGAACATTGGAAATATGAACAACACTATTAACCAATTTTACTTAACGTTACCCAGTGACAGTTCCATGGAGGTGTTTCCTAACAACACATTGTGTTGTTACACGTCTAAATTACCTCAAGCCATGCATTTGGATCAAGATGATCACTGGGAAGCAGCTTTAGTGGAAATAATACACCCGACACAAATCAAAAACATCGTCGAAAATCAAAACTTTTTCACAGTTGAAGTGTACGACAAGCAATTGCAACAAGCCTTAGATGAACGAGGCATCACTGGCATTGACAACAAGAAATCAGATGGACCCGCAACTAAACAACTGTCCACTCATGTGTTGACCATTCCTGCAGGCTACTATTTTAGCGGTCAACATTTAGTGACTACGATTGCAAGCAGGTTCAATGTTGTGTTTGGTAAACCCCTGGACAAAATCAGAGAAAGTGTTACCTTTGAGTACATTAAAGCGGCTCGCCGCTTCATGATCAAATTTTCAGAGAAGAAAATAATAGCCATTACCTTTTGTCCTGAATTGTTTGATATCTTAGGTGGAGACCTCAAGATGCTCCCGAACAAAAAAGAAATACCAGGCATAGCCAGTAACTTGGATTTTACCAAATATTTTCGATCCCCTGTAGAAATGAACCAAGGACTCAATTTGATGTTTGTGTACTCCGATGTGGTGGAGTACAACGTGGTAGGACACACCTCTGTACCGTTACTGCGTGTCATTCCTTTCAAAGTGGATACCACTACCGCTGAAGAAGAAGGTGGAAATACCTATCACGTTCACCGTGAATTTGTACATCCTCATTATTTACCCGTCAGTAAGTCGTATTTCGACAGTGTCAACATTACTATAAAAGGAGAACTAGGTCAAAATATTCCATTTACCAAAGGGAAAGTCACAGTGAAACTCTATTTTCAAAAACGATTCTCCAACAACTGAAAAAGTGATGTATCCTGTGTACCAAGGAGTCACTCGACAACGAGGACATGGTTTAGGAGATATGTTTAAATCAGCCTTTCGTTCCGTAGTCCCTGTTTTAAAACCAATGGTGACACGAGGATTGCACACCTTAAAAGATGCCGCATTGACTCACGGCAAAGATTTTCTTTACAATGTTCTCATTGACAAACAAAACCCAAAAGAAGCTTTTTTGAGAGCAGGCAAAAATACCTTGCTTCAAACGGGTAAAGAGCTTTTGGGTCGACGAGAAAGTCCTATAAATGCTCTGAACGGTACCACGTCTGACATTCCTACTTCCCTGACGACACAGCAAGGACAAGGTAGAAAGCGTCGACGAAGACACCCTTTCAAAAGTCTCCGTACCTCAAAAGTTCGAAAGACAAAGAAAAAAAGAACCGCTCGAGACTTAGACATTTTTGATTATTAAAAGTGAAGAAAAAAAACCTAAAGAAAAAATGATGCACCAAGAATCTTGTGCCTGTTCCAAGTCGGAACTGGATCTCTTTGCCATGCCACCCACGATGATGACCATGCAAGAAGCTCAATGGGTCGAATTTCATCCCGTCTCCTCTTTGACGGATTCAGCTCCCATCGAGTTTGAAATCAAAGGACAACCCGAAGATTACATCGATCTCAACAACAGTTACTTGTATTTGAAACTGAAAGTAAGCAAAACAGACAACACCAATCCAGGAGCCAATGATAGAGTAGCTCCTGTCAACAATTTCATGCATTCCTTGTTCAGCGATGTGGATTTGTACATGAATAACAAACTGATCAGCAGTAGCATGGATACTTACCCTTACCGAGCGTACCTCGAAAATCTCTTGACGTACGGAAAAGAAGCCAAGAACACTCATCTAGATGCTTGCGTGGTATGGAAACCTGACACTGCAGATAAGTTTAACGACACAGCCTTGCCCGTAGCAGCAGCTGCTGATGGCAGCGCTCCTGCCGATCCTCACAATGAAGGTTTTAACGAGCGTCGAAAGAAAATTTTGCAAGGACGTAGTTTAGAACTGTTCGATCGTTTGCATTTGGACATGTGGTTTCAAGAGAAGTATTTGCTGAACGGAGTAGATATTCGCTTGAGACTGAATCGTAGTAGTGCTGCTTTCCATTTGATGGCTCATGCCAACGAATACAAAACCATTATCCAAGAAGCCAGGTTATACGTACGTCGCGTGGAAGTGTTACCTAAAGTGGGAAATGACATTAGTCACACCTTGAGCAGAACGACAGCCAAGTATCCGATACGACGCGTGGAAGTCAAAACGTTCACCATTGCCGCTGGACTCCGATCTAAGATCGAAGATCATCTGTTCCAAGGACAGTTACCCAAACGTTTATTCATCGGTATCGTCAGCAATGCAGCCCTCAATGGTGCCCACGATGAAAATCCTTTCCAGTTTAAGCACTGCAGAGTATCCAAAATTGAAGTCAGTCGCGATGGCAAAACTTTGTGTACCAGACCCTTCGAACCCGACTTTGGCGAACAGAAAAATTACTTGAGGTCGTACTTGTCACTGTACGAAGCCACAGGACAGTTAGGAACCAACACCAGTCACGGTATTTCCTACGACGACTATGCAAGAGGTTACACGTTGTGGGCTTTTGATTTCACTCCAGACCAAGGCAGCGACGAGGGACATTTCCACCCTATAAAATCTGGGCAACTGCGTGTGGAACTTCAGTTTGCAGCACCTCTTCCCGAAACGGTGAATATCATTCTGTATGCTGAATTCGATAATACCATAGAAATTAACAGTTTGAGAGAAGTCATTCTAGACTATTAGACATTATGGAAGGCCCTTGTCCTTCTTTGAATAGTGGAGAATCCATGGAATGGGAGGTTACAGAAAAAGCAGAACCCCAAGACCAAAAAGAAGAAGTAGTGATCATGCAATCCAGACGGCCAGAACAGGAACAACAGTTAGTGGCTTGTTTTGCACAACACTTGGAAGATAAAATGAGGGATCTGATTAAAAAAGATTGTTATGGATGTCAAATCGATCATCCCAGTCAAATTCAACACGATAAATGTATGATGATGAGTCAAGAAGAAAAATTGGATGATTATCTGAACGAAGCTTGGAGTCTCATCTCCGAAGAAGACGTGTTACTTCAGTGGTATAAAGGCTTACGTGATCATTCCTCTCCTCCATTGTTTGCTCGAGAAATCGATCGCATCGAAGCTCTCTTGGCCAAAAGTAAAGAGACGAAGCAAACCATCAGTTACTTGTCAGACCGTTTCAAACAAAAAGTCTGGATTGAATTGATGACTTATCATCACCTGTGAAGAAAGGAGAGAAAAACACAAGGCCACACAACAAAAAATGGATACCTGGGAACTTTATTATCTTTTGAACCGTAGTTCGTATACTGCTTCTTGGAATCCTGTCGTGTGTGCTAAAGATGAACTACCTCATCGCAAACCTCAAGAGAATCAAGCTTATGTCATCAACACAGATGACAGTCATCTTCCAGGAACTCACTGGGTAGCTGTCTACTTTCCTCAAGAGGGTTGTGCGGAGTATTTTGATTCGTATGGATTGCCTCCTTTCGAAGATGATATCATTGACTTTATGAGAAGAAATGCTCAGACGACACGATTCAATAATGTGAAATTACAAAGCACAGATTCTATGGTGTGTGGACAATATTGTATCTATTATCTGCATCATCGCAGTCTTGGATATTCTTTAGAACATTTAGTGACTTATTTTGATCGTCATTCGTCTCGAAACGATGACAAAGTAGATCGATGGTTTTGTGACAATTATGGTTATCTGTTGTCTTTAGCTAGGAAACGTAGTGTACATCAATCGCCCAATGATTTCCAACAGTGGAAATCTCAATTTAATTCACAACGTTGTCAACCATGTCAAAGATAATGTATTAGTGTTATGGAAGAAAAAAAATGTTTGTTCTTTGAAATAATGTTTGTTCTTTGAAATAATGTTTGTTCTTTGAAATAATGTTTGTTATTTGAATAAAAATGTTGTGTTTTGAAAACCAATGCGTCTGTCGTTTGTTTTACATTTGTATTCATATAAATGCTCTTTGACTTTTCTTTCTATCCCTCACATTAAACTATCTAAACGTTTCAAAACCCTAAACCGCAGAGGGGTGTTTTCCATCACGTCCGCGCTTGAACCATATAAAGCAGGGGTAGTCTCCAGTCTGGCCATCCATTGTTTGACTCATCCTACTACGAAGATGTGCTCAAGACTAGCTAAGCTGAACGAAGCTTATGTCACTCTGCATCGTATCAGACACAATCTGATACCAAAGCCTGAAGAGATTGAGAATGTAAGAATGTTACAAGTAACGGAAGACCTCATAGAAGAACTCTTCAGAGAGGAAATTCAAAAAGAGAAAGAAGAATGGACTGAGAAGTATCGACTTCAAAAGCAGCAGAGAGAGCAGAGAGAACAGCATCAGCAGCATCAGCAACAGCAACAACAGCAGCAGGAACCAGACAGAAGTTTTGTCGACTGTCGTGTGGACACGAAAGAGTTCTCTTTCTCTTTCCGAAGAAGCAGACCCTATAGTGTAGCCAAACGAGGACGCAATCTTAGACGATAAAAGATTGTCATCCTTCCTCGTACACACAAACACAAAAAACAGCCCTTTTCAGGGCTACCCAATATTCTCGAAAAGAATTAATCATTCAATTTGCTTATGGTATGTGAGGAAGTTAGAAAAAAATTAGAAGTGAGTCTATAATCACTGTCTCTTTTAACTTTTGTTTTGAAGTGCGTCTATAAGCACAACGTATTTTTTCAAAATAACTTGTTCAATGTATAATTAATAGGAGTCAAGTATAAAAGTGAGTGAGTGTTTTATTTTAAAAGTCAGCTTGTTTTGATGATGATAGGGATAATGTAAGTTTCTTGGATCTAGGGGTGTTTTCCATCACGTCCGCGTGTTTTGGTAATGATAGGGATACTGTAAGTTTTTGGAACGTAAAGGGGTGTTTTCCATCACGTCCGCGCTTGAACTATATATAAAAAAGCACTCGTCAGTCTGGCTACCTATCGTTGACGCATCAACACAAAAGATGAGTAGAGTTCAAAAGCTAAGAGAGCTTCAGATGCACTTGGAGAATGCGAGGCGTCTCCTGGACGAACTGGCAATGGAGGCCTTAGAAGAACAGACTAGGATTGAAAAAGAAGAGGAGGAAAGAAAAAGGAAAGAAGAGGAGGAGAAGAGAAGACCTATCTTGCCTCACCGTATGATGAGACAAACAAGTCAAGTTACTCCTATGGTGAGGACGCCTTCACCACCAGAACCAGTTCGTCCACTACAGACACAAGCCCCACCGCAACAAACACAACCTCAGCCGCAACAACCACAGCCTCAGCCGCAACAACGACAGTTGCGGAATAGGCGAAGATATGAAGAGGCTTTCACTATCCCTCAAACAGAAGATTGGGATAGTGAAGCCACTCATTCTCCCTCTGCACTCCCAATCACAAGAGTGAATTGGGAGAATGATTGGAGTAGGAGATGTGTGTGTGGGGCTAGACCTGGGAGATGCCAGCATTAACCAGGTGCAATTTGAAGTTTTAAAAACAGTCCTTCTCAGGGCTACACAAATAACAAGAAAAGAAATACTATGTCAATTGCCAATGGGTGTGAGAGAGGAGTAGTGTGATTATAAACACTGACTCTATTTAGATGGTATAGGGTGTGATTTTGGATAGTATATAGTAGGGTTTGTTTTGGCTGCTTCCCCGTGTGTGTGTGTGTGTGTGTGTGTGTGTGTGTGGTTAGTATAGGGTGTGATTTTGGATAGTATATAATAGGGTGTGTTTTGGCTGCTTCCCCGTGTGTGGTTAGTATAGGGTGTGATTTTGGATAGTATATAGTAGGGATTGTTTTGGCTGCTTCCCCGTGTGTGTGGTTAGTATAGGGTGTGATTTTGGATAGTATATAGTAGGGTTTGTTTTGTCTGCTTCCCCGTGTGTGTGGTTAGTATAGGGTGTGATTTTGGATAGTATATAGTATGGTTTGTTTTGGCTGCTTCCCCGTGTGTGTGGTTAGTATAGGGTGTGATTTTGGATAGTATATAATAGGGTGTGTTTTGGCTGCTTCCCCGTGTGTGGTTAGTATAGGGTGTGATTTTGGATAGTATATAGTAGGGATTGTTTTGGCTGCTTCCCGGTGTGTGTGGTTAGTATAGGGTGTGATTTTGGATAGTATATAATAGGATTTGTGAATAGTATCTAATATGACAAGTGAATGTAGGGGGTGTTTACTTTCACGTCCGTGCTTAAGATATATATACGCAATCTTCGGTCCTTGGAGCCATTCAATTTTGAACACATCAAGATGAATTTTGAATTGTTTATCCAACTCCGAGACAGCTGGTTTGGGATCCTTGATGCAGAATATCAAGTGGAAAGACTTGAGGAAGAATTTCAGAGTAACCATGGCTTTGTAAGCCAACTGAAATTAGCAAGAGATTTATTAGAAGGTATGATAGAGGAGGAAGACCAGAAATTAAGAAGACGTATTAAAAGAAAATATATAAGAATATGGGACTTGAAGCAAGCACTTGATCATGTCATCAAAGTCAGGTGTTTTCTAGAAGAAACATTACATCTGATAGAGTGGGAATATGTGAAGTGGGGTCTAGACAGGCTAAAGAAAGCAGAAGCAATGATGAGAATGGTGATGGAAGAACAGGTGATCCAGATTAAAGAAAACTGGTCTAAGGAGAGAAAGGAAAAAAAGAACAAAAAGACAAAAGAGGACTTTGATCTACTCAATCTAAGATGGATGAGAGTTCAGGAAAAGTTTAGAGCTATGGGACATCCTGACTGGATTCCCGAAGAAGAAAAGAAGAAGAAAACGGGAATCATTGGTGAAATCAAAAGGTGGTGGAACAATGGCAGAAAATAAAAGAAGAAGAAATATCCAAAGGCTCTTTTCAGGGCCACTCATAAGTCTCGAAAAGATAGTAGCTTTCATTGCCACCCTTTTTTTTCCCTTGTCCCTAGACAGTTTCCCTATACCAATCATATTCCCCATGTTCCATGTCCCTTGAGGCTAAATAGACCCAAATAGTTCCCATGTTCAATTCCCCTTGACGCTAGATAGGCCCACCATGTTCAATTCCCCTTGACGCTATATAGGCCCACCATGTTCAATTTCCCTTGACGCTAGATAGGCCCAAATAGTTCCCATGTTAAATTCCCCTTGACGCTAGATAGGCCCACCATGTTAAATTCCCCTTGACGCTAGATTAGCCCAAGCTGTTTTTGACTGGATTTTCCCTTGACGCTAGAGTGCCCCATATTACTACTCTCGTCTGACACTAACCAACAATCAATGAACAGATAAAGGCTATTACATTTTTTCGGTTACGCATTCCTGCACATGGAAATATCCATACGTTATTGTATTGAAAATAACTTCGTAATAAAAAGCACGCTATCGACTACTTATCACACATACATCAATAAATTGCGTCACATCAGTGTATAAATTCTTAACCTCATTATGCTGAACACTATCACAACAAACAGATGAATTTCTTGACATTACACTCCTACAAAGTGTACACAAATATTCAAATATCCATGAGTTCAAATTGCCTTACATCCATATCAACTAAATTTACACACTGAAACAATTTTCCAAACTTACAATTCAATTCAACATTTGCAAAATCTAGAATATCACATGAATAAATGTATTAGTTTACTACGAAGTAAACAAATAGAGAATTACAATATTAATTATGAACACAAGCTAGCACTCTACATAACTCTTTACATAATCATAGCTCATTTCTCAAATACGTATGTGATTAAACACATTAAACATTAAACACGTATGTGATTAAACACTACAAAGTATGAACGAATATAGATGTGAATGTTAATACTACACATAATTACAATTACAATGCCGTAATATTCTGCAAGAATCAAGGAAAGAACTTAATGACCTTTACGAAGCTATGTCTTTCTTAAACTTTTCCCGTCAAATTACGAGTGGCCTCACCAGAGTTTTTCTTTATAACTTTCCAGCACGATGTTTGGAGGAATTACTACATTCTTATCTAAAAATTACTAAATTAAATTCTGATTGAAATGGCGATCACACCCTCTCTCAATTCCGATTTGATTTCGATTCTACTCTGTTCTATTCAACTTACCAGACAATGCCCTCGGGCCGTCTGTCAAAGTAGTAATATTTAAGAAGCCTATAAGGATCCTTTGCTCTGGAATAAAACATTCAACGTCCACGTGCTACTTTTCACACCCAGCAAAGCTGAGTTCTCGTACCTTTACGAAGAGGACCAACTATAGCTGGCTTCTAACCATTTCTTTGTTCCCCTGAGTTACGCAATCACGAGCAGGGCAACTTGACAACCCACCTACCCACGCTTGAAAAAAAGCGGGATTTTGCATCTAACACTCCTCGGTTGAAATTAAAAATATTGTAACTTTTCACACACACACAGACGTACGCGTGCGTGCGTGTGTGCGTGTGTGTAAATCTATTAGCCCAGAAACTATTTGTAAAGAAAGTGAGGTTGTCGTCCGATAGCTGTTTCTGCATTTGGTCAAAGGCGCAATTCTTCTCAAAAGTTTAATATAATGTAAAAAAAAAAAAATAATAATATACTCACGCACAGTATATATGATTTTTTTTTAAAAAAAAATATCCTTTAGAATGATTTGTTTTCGAATCAAAGCACTTTATTTGGTCAATACGGACAACACATTTTAATTTTCGGTCACAGAATAGGATCAGTGATTTTTTTCTTTCTTCTTTCTTTTCATCTTCATTTGCATGAATGTTAATTATGTCTACGGTATTTTGATTCGGAATTCATATTTCCGTTCTCTTCATCATATAATTTCGTTCTGTCTCATTTTGGAGTCTCAATTAATAGTTCTATTTTCTTTATCAAAATAATTTAATTGAATACCACGTTGATTGAACTTTGAACTCATCAATATTTAGTTGTTGTGTTAAATAATTTCAGGGGCCCCAGGGTCGCCAAGTGGTCGAGTGGTTTAAAGCGCTGTCCGTTACGGATGTTTGCAATCTCGCCTATGTCTGCGTGGGTTCGAGTGTCTGGTTCAGCCAATGTGGGTATGTGAGAAAGCTTGCAAATAGCTGCTCGTAGATCGGTGGTTCTTTCTGTGGTATTCCCGGGTTCTTCCTCCACCATTAATACTGTCCACCATGTATGGCCTATCTTGTGCTGAAAAATGGCATTTAACCACATAACAACAACAACAAATCAATTCACGTCAACAAAGTCATTTAATTAATGTAATTCTGGCGGTGATGGCTCGAGTAGAATGTTGAGCTGAGAAGTTAGCCTTGAAGGCTTTAACAATGTAGGGATCGGGTGGGAAATGGGTGTTCAAACATGGTTGGACAAGCAAGCATCGTTGCTAATCGACCAACTCGCACGAAGAAAGATTTCTCAAGGATGGATTGATATCAAAATACCCGACGAAGTTGATCAGACATACCTTTTGTCTCTACCCCATGATAAAGTACGCCGACGTACATATATAATTATGACTGTAAATCATTGATTTGTGCAACAAACACGAAGGAAACTCCACCGCATATATCTCCGGACTGACCCCCCCACCCTCCCCCAAGAAAACAAACGAAAACAAATGTTATATATTGTCTCGAACATGTGTCTCCGAAAAACTTTCCTGTTCCATTCTGTGATGTTATCAGTCCACTTTTTTTTTTATCTCTGTCTACCTCTCCTTCTGTTACCTTGGACACTGCCCTTGTTGGCTCTAATGACATGGTCAGACCATTTCAGCTTTCTCTTTTTTTGTCAGTGGTGAGGAGGTCTTCATAATGGCCTACTTAGTGCCGGATGGTGTTACGCACTTCTTCATTTGTGATGTAGTCAATGTAAGAGATGCCAATGATGATTCTGTAGCATTTAATTTCAATTGCATGGATTCTTCGTTGTAATTCTGCTGTCAGGGTCCAGGCCTTAAATGAATACAGACAGACTGAGATGACTAGTGCTCTCAATAGTCTGATTTTAGTTTTCAGACAGATATTCTTGTCTCTCCAGATGGGTCATAGCTTTGACATAGCTGCCGTTGTTCGTGCTGATCGTGACAAAATTTCTGCTCTTGATTCCTCTTCAGTGATTATGGAACCATGATATTTGAATTGGCCCACTGTTTCCAATTCCTGTCATCTGACTTTAATCTTGGCTGAGATTTGTTTGCCACTATTTGTCATCAGCTTTGTCTTCTCGGCGCTTATCTCCATGTCAAATCTGGAAGCTGTTTCATCCAGGCTCTTCACAAAAGTGGCAAGCTCATCTTCACTGCCTGCCAACCCATCAATGTCGTCTGCTAAACGTAGGTTAGTGATGTTGCGCCCTCCAATAATGACTGTCCTACAGTGGTTTTCCATGGATTCAATCATGATGCGCTCTAAGTAGATGTTGAAAAGAGTGGGTGACAGGAGACAGCTTTGACCTACTCCAACTGTTGTCTTGAACCAGTCCCCCACTGAACCTTGAGCAATTACTGCACTGGTATCCTTGGCGTATAGCTACTTGATGGTATTGGTCAACTTTAAACCCATGTTGTACTTCTTCATTGTGGCCCACAATGCTTTATGCCACTCTCTGTCAAAAGCCTTCTTGAAATCTGTTAACATATGATAGATGTCGTGTTGATGCTGTAAGTTTCACATAGAACCCTAAGATTGATATTTGTTTTGTTGTGCTTCTTCCACTCCAGAACCCTGCCTGTTCTTCACTGATTAATTTTTCTGCTTGTGGGTTCCATCTGTTCAAGATGATTTTCAGTATCACCTTACTAGCATGGCTGATCAAACTGATAGTTCTGTAATTTTGGCAAAGCTGTAGATTGCCTTTTTTTGGGGGGGATGGGAGTGTTATAATCAGTGACTGAGCCCACTGTGTTGGCCATGCGCCTGTCTGCCAGATCTTGTTGCAGATTTTTGTTAGTAGCTCTATCACTGATTCCCCACCATTCTTGATAAGTACAGCTGGGATGTTGTCTACTCCAGCTGCCTTCCCATTCTTCAGTGCTCTTATGGCTGACTCCACCTCTTATTTGAGAAAGGGGAAATTATGATCATTTGTGGAGTTTGGAACTTAAAGCACCTCTGGGTCTCCTGTGGACGAATGGTTATAGAATTCTTTGCAAAACTCAGTCCATCTTTCTGTAATGTCACTTGCTTCTGTGAGGCATTTTCCATTAACGTCTTGAATGGTACTGACTCTTGGTTGCTTCTGTCTGGTGAGATCTTTCAGAATTTGGAATGCCTTTTTGCTGTTATTCTTTATCAGACTGCTCTCTATTTCTGTGCACTTTTGTCCAATCCAATCTTCTTTTGCTTTCTTCAAGTTTTTTCCCCTGATATTCTTGTTTATTTCTCGCTACTCCACTGCCCCTGTTGCCCCAAAGAAAAAACCCCTGGGTTACATAAGAGATTCTCTATGTGTGATATATGCTTTTTTGGGGGGGATGGGAGTGTTATAATCAGTGACTGAGTCCACTGTGTTGGCCATGCGCCTGTCTGCCAGATCTTGTTGCAGATTTTTGTTAGTAGCTCTATCACTGATTCCCCACCATTTTTGATAAGTACAGCTGGGATGTTGTCTACTCCAGCTGCCTTCCCATTCTTCAGTGCTCTTATTGCTGACTCCACCTCTTATTTGAGAAAGGGGAAATTATGATCATTTGTGGAGTTTGGAACTTAAAGCACCTCTGGGTCTCCTGTGGACGAATGGTTATAGAATTCTTTGCAAAACTCAGTCCATCTTTCTGTAATGTCACTTGCTTCTGTGAGGCATTTTCCATTAACGTCTTGAATGGTACTGACTCTTGGTTGCTTCTGTCTGGTGAGATCTTTCAGAATTTGGAATGCCTTTTTGCTGTTATTCTTTATCAGACTGCTCTCTATTTCTGTGCACTTTTGTCCAATCCAATCTTCTTTTGCTTTCTTCAAGTTTTTTCCCCTGATATTCTTGTTTATTTCTCGCTACTCCACTGCCCCTGTTGCCCCAAAGAAAAAAAACCCCTGGGTTACATAAGAGATTCTCTATGTGATATATATATATATATATATATATATATATATATATATATATATATATATATATATATATATATATATATATATATATATATATATATATCGTGACACTATCTAGCTACCTTAGGAAACACTTCTGCTTCGATTTATATCGGAACGGTACTGTTAAACAGTTTTTACTTATTACCCTATGACACATTGCAAATATTTTTTTCCGACTCTTTACGTTTCTTGCGACAGCTAGGAACTCAAGGAAATTATTGACAAGGTTGTGTATTGCCTTTGATATACATACGAACATTGCATACGCCAATATATATTAGATCTTTTGTCTTTCCATTGCATGAATGCATTTTATTGTGTCACATTTATTAACTGTAACATAAATTCGTTTGACATTTGGTCTGTCACATGTTTTCGATTGCAGTTAGCCTTGTTACGCAGCCGTGTGTTCCCAGATGTGTCATTACAGCATATAATTTTGCCATATAACTTAAAAATAATACAGGTGAAACTATACTTTTAATTAATTATAATTTCGCTTTGTTGTATGCTATGGTTATTACGTGGGACTTTCATCCCGTTTTGTTCTACATCTCAAATCGACAGAGGCGATGTGTCGTAAAACTTCAAGACTTGCATGTTTAGGCTGCCTATGCATTAATTGAACTCTAAAAATTGTCGAAATATAATAAAATGAAAAGACTCTAAACCTGATGTTTTCCATTCCTAAATTCTATAATAACTGCAACAATAACAATGATGTCACCAAAACCATTCTCACTGATATCGTGTACGTGGACTGTTTGCATTGCCGCAACAATCGTGATATGCAGAAGGCTATTCGCTTAATCATTGTCTACATAATACTTATATATATTCAGGTATTTGGGGGGGGGGGGTTGTTTGCTTGTTTTTTCTTCTGCCAAGCCAGTGTTGGAAAACTGGTATAGTTAAGGCTGGATTCAATACAGAGCAAATCAAGCAGTGCTCTCCTTGGGTACAGTCAAATGGTTATAATTTTGGGAGAAGGGTCAGCTTTTGGGGAAAATGGTAAAGTGCTTCCTAGTACCACCATAATCAGGCCTGGGTAAAAATTGTAAACTTGTACTGCTTTGCCCCATACAGTGTTGAGATCTGTTAACATTTATATCAGTTATCTTATGCAGTAAATTATCCACAATGACTTGCAAAAATATGACTGATCTTATACAAATTAACCATTATTTGCTATATTTATAAAAGTCACTCACAGTTTGTAAAATAAATTCTCTTCTCTACTATTACTATATAGTAGTTCTTGTTAAAACACAGTAAATAGAAGATAGTAAAAAATAATTTATATTTTTATGATGTTTTGTGGTCAGATAAATTGGTTTCCAAATCTGTAATAGCACTGATGATAACTACCCATTATTATGAATACAGGTTTGGAGGTGGGGTTTGATTTTTAATGGATGAGGTGTCTTGTTGCCTGTGACTACTTGGGGCCACTCAGGGCCCCTGTCATGATTGTACAGCAGTATGTGAACCTTTTTATATTTGATCTAAATACTTTTCTAATCAGGCAAAATAATTTGCAACTCTTCTGCAAAGTTGTATTTCCTGCTGGTAGACATTTTCAGTCATTTTGATTTATTTATTGTTTTCCTAATCATTGATTTAATTATATTTAGTGGGTGTTTTGATGAAATAAAAGATGGCATGATTTTATTTTCTTGTTCATATTTCATTTCATGCAAGGACATTACTCATCATTACAGTATCGTGAATTAGTAATGTGAATGTTAAAAATATAAATGTTGTCAATGACCAGTATGTATTAATACATATAGCAGTATAAATATGCAATGTATATAGTACTTTTTTCTGGCAATACTCACCCCCTAGTCTTCTTCTAATGAGACCACTGTATTTATGCTCTTTAATAAAGTAATATTGCTGAGCAACATCAATAGCACATAGCAAATAAGTATATAGAAAAAAAAATACATAAAGGTACTCAATTTAGCGATCCTAAAGTTTATCGAAGAAATTTGTCTCAAAAGCCTGTAGAATCATACTTTTTTTTAGGAAAAATCCTGATGATATTTATAATAAAACTATTTATAAGCAAAAATTATTAAACAAAAGAAAGAAAATCACAAAATTGATTTGTGCCCTTGGAATCAGTGTTATAATAAATACCATTCAATAATGTTTAAAAAAAATTGTAACAGTGTATGAAACTGATCAAACACCATAGGGGCCACAAGTGGCCAAGTGGTCTTAAGCGCTCTACATTACAGATCACTGCCATCTCGCCTCTATCTGCATGTGTTTGAGTCTCAGATTCAACTAATGTGGGTATGTGAGAAAGTTTGCCAGTAGCTTCTCATGGGTCGGTTGTTCTTTCTGACGGTTCTCCCAGGCTCTCCCTCCACCATTAATACTGGCTGCCATGTATAGCCTATCGAGTGCTGAAAAATGGAGTTAAACCCTACAACAACATCAAACACCATGCTGCCTTTCAGGTCCAGTAACTCTGACAAGCCACTACAGGTCCTGTATATATCTGATCCTTTTCTTGAGCATATTTTATTGGGCCATAATTACTGAACCAGGTCATTTGTGCAATAATTAAGCAAGAGTAAAAAGAACTACAATTATCGACTGCTCCCTTGGCCCAATGGTTAGGGCAGGCCCACACCATGGAAATTCTGGGCCCCAGGCAGCTGACAGAGTTTGGGCCCCTTTCGTGTTTCAAATATGTGCGTATATTTTAAAACGTGGGCCCCTATCTAGCTCGGGTCCCTGACAAGTGCCATGGTTGTCCCCCCCTAGGTGCAGGCCTGGTTAGAGCAACCACCTCAGATGCAGGCAGTCATGGGGTTAAACACAGGCTGAGTCATACAAAAGAGCATTAGGAGATTAGTGTTAGGACTGGGTAGCTGGAGTCAGAATAGTGTGATTGGGTGGGACATGATGCTACATGTCTGCAGCTTGATGCCCTAGTGCTAGGCATCACACTGCAAACATCATAGTGATATGACTAAAATTGTTAAAGCTACATTACAAATCCAAATCACACATACACACACACAGACACACAAACTAAAATTGAGTATAATATAAAAAAAAAAATGTTGAAGATTTTTTTAAAAAAGCTCTAATTTAAAAATATCACTACTGCCATGCAACCATTTCTTGATCATTTACAAGTTTATATTTGGGTGCTTGTTAAAATTCTAAGAGGGCAGAAATACTTGGAACTCTGAAGTAATCACCATGAAGACTTGAAAGTGGATCCATTATACAACTTAAAAAATTACACCAATACCGATAACCAGATTTTTTTCATTCATCCAGTGTCATAATAACTGCCTCCGTCCAATTGTTTTTAATGCAGTTATCTCCCATTTGTTCCATCCCCTCCTATTTCTCTGGGGCGGCTATGTAAAGATTTGATATTGCCTTTAAAAGATGACAGTATAGCCATTCATTTTCGCATAGACTCGTATAATATAACATTCCTGTTTATTGCAGTTATACAATAACTTATTTGCATTCAGACATTGTAGAGCAATTTTTAAGACCTAAAGTATTTTGTCATCCCAAAAGGGAAGGAGGGGCACCTGACCCAAATATGTAAGGTTGTAGAATTGAAAATATGTTTTCCACTCAGATTTGCCTGTAGAAAATGACAGGAAAATCAATATTGAATCAAATATAAAATATTTTTTTCTCAAAGAACTTCCAAACAAAATTTGGCTGGTAGATTTTGCATTGGCATGTATCATCATAACATTTTTAAAAGAAACACATACATGCACTCATATAATCACAGCCACACTGACATTAAATAAAAATCCCACTGTTTTTGAAATCCATTGTAATTGGAATACAGTACTTTTCATTAGTTAACTGGAAGATTTATCAATGGGGGCAAGTGTCATTAGTGTTCATCATTGTACGGATAAGAGGCTGAATGGTACTATTGTTTTTTTTCCCTTAAGATTGTATTTAATTTTTTTAAGCACTGACAATGCTCCACCTTTGTGCTGCACTTCTTTGTGTCAAACTCTGTCAACCAGGAGCTCACTTCGCAGTTGGCTCATCAATTCCTGAACCACCATTGCATTTAAACATTTTACCTTCAGAAATGAATCATACTTTGAAAATTATCACGTTTTGCATTTTATGCAAAATCCTATTTCAAATGTTGCTGCTGATCACAAACCAGCCAATAGTCTTTAATAAAGATTGCATAAGAAATGTTTCGGTCAAACCAATAAAGTGGAATAACTTTGTTTCTAAACATACATGGGTTGTTCCACTTTGTGTACTTTACCTATGCAAATTAGCCAACAATGACTCACACCTATTGTCAGTAAGTTAAGTAATCTGTGGAATGGTGGTTACTTATCCCTGACCAAATGTTGGTTATTTATCCCAGTGTCCCAATGACAATAAACTGGTGTTAATTTTCCATGAGCATTAAGCACGAAGACATGCAAATCATAACTGTTTACTTATTAAACAGACACTATGTTGTTGTATATTTTATTGTCAAAAATGGCCTTTATTGGAAATCATGTTTTTGTCAACTCAACTATGTTGAGGAGTTCAGGTGACGCATGTTTTGTGTGACAGTACCATGCTGAGTGTGTTATCCATATTTTTGTTAAATAGGAGCAGTGGTTCAGTTCATGGTTATTTCTCTTAACATTTCAGATTTATTCAGTGTTCTATTTTCATTTTCCTTTTACAAATGCAGCTCAAAGGATCTAAAATGCCTGACCTGGATGATGAGGAAGTACCACTGAGAAATAACTCAGGCCTACAAGGAAGTGAACCAGTAAGGTCAAGGTTACCACAGTGGTGGCACAAATTCTACAAAACTCTTTGTTTGTCCTTCTCCTTTTTTGTTCTTGTAAGTATTATTATTTTTTCTTAAAATCTAGCACAGAATAAATGTTGCAGGGTAATGACTGAATAAATGCAATGTTTGTTTTTGTCATTGTACCGTATTTACCGCATATGTTGGGACACGAAAAAATAATTATTTTTTTTCGTGTCCCAGAACTTATGGTGAACTTTTTTTAAACCTACATCATGTGTCCCAAGACTTAGGAAATGAAAAACATGTTCAATTCCCCCCCCCCCCAGCCAACAACTGGCCACACCGCATGTTACAATAAAATAGATAAATAAAATAAAATGCGTATTTCATAAAATAAAATAAACAAGAAACTAAACTTGTAATGTCATCATTTATTCACATTTTTTGTCGACATTAGCATTTTATTAAAGGAAAAATATATCCACAAACTCCGTATGAGTAGCGCATGAATCCATTATCCATAGCGTAATAGCTTTCGTCAGACAACGCAACACATTAGTCATTGACGTGAATATTGAGAAACGAATCATGTTTAGTTGTCCTCAAAGGTTTGAATGTTATGAAAATGAAAACTGGATTCGGCAAAATCACATATGAATGAGATAGAGAAAGAAAGAGTTAGAATTTTCAGCCCCATTGGTCGAAAGCAACTGACATTTACGCGTGATACGGTGTAAGTTACAAAATAACCAAGAGTGTATTATATCCAGGGTAACAATATGACAATATCTCACAAACTAAAATCATTATTAGAAATACATTCACTGCAAGTACAAATGACAATCTTTTTGATTCCATGGGATACAAAAAGTATTATTAAAGCAAGTTAATGCTGTATATACTATTTACCGAATAACCAGTTTGTATCAATTATGACTGCAGACGGCATATAACTGAAAGCCCAGGTGTTGAATAAACACACCTTGTAACAGCCATAAACTCATTGTTTGAACTTACTGGCAGGATATCAAATACAAAGGTTAATTTATTACAAAACAGACCGACCCCGGAAGCTGACATTGGATTCCTATTAGCGTGGAGATTTTTTTAAACTATGCATGTGTATACAAAGTCGGCCGACATAGGGAAGCCAAGGAAAATGACCACACGTCTCGTATTAAGAGTGCAGATAAACAAACAGTTGTGGACTGCATTTTGAAAGCAGTCGAATCGCTTCAGGACAAGCCAGATCTGATCTGAAAATCATTTAAAGTTTGTGGGTACAGTCCTACCCATTTATCTCGTTATCCTCGGGCCCGAAGAAATAGTATCGACATAGGCGGATGTTGAGATAAGTGGGGGCGGGGGGGGGGGGGGGGGGGGGGCCTGAAAAAAAAAGATTTAACATGAAGACAGTATCAGTGTGAAATACACTTGTATATTGATAAATTACATTTTGGTTACCTTTGTGTAATAAAATCCAAATTAAAATGCATTGATCACATCCTGATACGAAATTCAACGTCGGCATTCTCACATTATCAAAAAATTTCACAGACCTCTTTGCGAGATGTACATCCATTAACTTCCTTACAAGCCAGATATTTAGTTTCCAGAAACTGTAAATTTAATTTGCGTTTTACCTTGCAGTTGGTAGCCATCGTAAATGTAAATAAAGTTAAAAACGAAACTTTCACAGCAAAAAAAAACTTGTTTTAATCACCGATCACTTTCAAATGTCTCGGAAAAGCGTAATCCGTATTTTCACACAATTTTTATATATGGAATTCAGAAAATCACGTATACAGGAGTCCTCTGTACGCATAAATTTCCTGGACTGTAAATTTAAGGGCTTGCTAATCCTGCTTCGACCACCTGTTGATTGGGAAATCGTGTTCATCAATTGATCCTTTTAGCTGTGCTGATATTTACAATCAGAAAATTCAGTGGCTGAATGACCCACAGATGTACATGCTGTCATTGTAAGAGTACATCTGAAGAACATGACTCACAAGCGAGTCGGCAAGATCAAAGACTTAACTAGCTGAAGAGTGGTGAGAAAATGTGCTGCTATGTTTTTTTGATCCGACCGCAACATCAAAAGCCTGGCGGCAAGATCAACTAATTGTTGAACAAAGTATGGGTCGGAACTGGCAGTTTGTCGGCATAAATTATTAGAAAACAAAGTACAGTCACTATCTCCTGGTATATCTCTCTCTCTGTCTCTTTCTTTTTCTCTCTCTCTGAATATATTTTTACTAAAAGTGAAAACAAACAACACTCGGAGTTTTCTTTTTTAAAGTTTTGCTTAATAAAATATACGTTTGAGTACATTTTCTGACATGTACTTTTCGAATGATTTAAAAGGTGTCCCACAACTTACGACTCAAAAAAAGCTATGTGTCCCAGAATATACAGTGCACAAAAAAATTACTTTTAAAATAAAATTATGGTGTCCCAACAAATACGGTGTCCCAACATATACGGTAAATACGGTATTAGACGGAATGTATGGGGCAGTGTTCTTCATCAAGAGGTGGACGGAATGTACTTCATCCTGTGTGTATCAATATCTACACAACCTCTCAGTCTAAGGGAGTAAACCCAACATAAAATCTGGAGACAATTATTGAGAACAAATAAAAGTCCCATAGTTATTAAACACTTGACAAAGCTGATTGATTTCTTTTAGATATATAAAATTTTCAAACTAAACTTATTGAACAAACTGCCAAGATTATTTTATCCATTTCTGCTGGTCATAAACCAGAAGATCTTGGGGGTTACCTGTTGTCTGTCATCAGATGTCTATTCTAAACTACATGGAGGCTTGCCATGAAACTTTACACACATACATCCCAAGGTCCATTTGATTCTAGATGAAATGGTGCTGCTCTCTGGCATCCAGTATGGCCAACAAAGTCGAGCTTAACTATCTTGTTTTCATTAAAAGACTTCTTTTGATGTATCGTTGGTAATAAATTAAAATGATGCAGATCTGACATCGATTATTTCCATCTGTTGAGCTAGTTTGAAAATCTTGTTATTCCTGCTTCTCCAGAAAATCATGGCATTTTCACCAGAAGACTTCTTATGGTGTCTTGATTGGTCTTAAATAAAATTGTGCTGATCTGATATCTGGTATGGTTACCCAAGTGGCCACCTAGAAAATTGTATTGCTTCCTCTCCTAGCTGGAATGTCATAGCATGTTTTTCACGAGCATACTTCTTATAATGTCTAGCTGATACTAATTGAAAATGGTGCCAGTCTGTCATCCACTATGGCTACCATGGCAGCCAACTTGAAAATCTTGTTCTTGCTACTTTTCCTAAACAGGAATCACATGGACTTTTCACCAGAAGACTACTTATAATGTTCTGTTGTTATAGAACTGAGCTGTTTAATGATTTAATCCTCGTTTTACAATCATGTCAATAATAATTGTTAATAATAACGATTTTTTTCAACATCCACTTGTATGCGAAAATGTGTATTATGTAACTTGTTTTTGTTTTCTTGATTAGTCTAGTTCCTGGATTGGCATTTAAATAGTATACTGCCAGGTCAGGAGTCAATGTAGCAGGGAACCATTGATACACCACAAAACAAGATTTCTTTTTGTTTTCAAAAACTAGAGACATTTATTTTGTAAGACAATTGTCTATGCCGAAACTCAATTTTTCTTTTGTTCAGTTAGTACAATATTGATGTTGGGACTCCATTGGAAGTAATAGTGAAACTTCTTATCATCCTTAAGGATATATCTAAGTTCTAGTTCAGGAATTCTCAGAATAGGCCATATCTGTGAAATCAAGCTCTTTATTTTACAAAGTGTATTCTTTTCGCTTGCTTGCCATACTATCTTTGATCACAGTTATGAATGAGTCAGTTAATTTAAGGTAGTTTATGTTACATACACAATAACTTTTGTAACAGTGTTCAATTGATCAACTTAAGTGAGTTCAGCCCTCGTACAACAGGGGCTGCTAGATTTTTACCTTTTTTTTCCTTTTATTCCACCTCCTTTATTTTATTCAAAAGACTTAATTAATGTGATATTACAAAGGAGGCCAGCTTTTAATTCAGTGTCACAATGCAACAAATACTTCAGCAAGTCAGTTATCAAATCATTGTCACATTTAATTACATTCTCAGAGAAATGCTTGTGTACATAGCTGTTATTGTAGATTGACACGTTTTACGTTTATGATGATTACACTTAAGAGAAAAAAGATAGAATTAAAAACAAATTTCACCTAATAAAATGATTTAATTGGCATTTAAATATTAATGTACTACCTACACTAAGCATAAGTGACATTTTCATTGATTAAGAGTTTCCTTGAATATGTTTATTTATGGTGTATTTAGAATGTTGTTTGGAAAGAAAATACAACCAATTATAGGACTTCTTATTCAAAGTTGATAATTTCAATTGTTGATTAAAATTTCCAGGTCCTATCTAACATTTTCGACCCTAAACAAATGTTATATCCTCAATCAGTTTATCAGTTTCAATTGTGATTTTCTTCAGTTCTAGAAATAAGGATACATTTGTTTGGGTATTTTCTGGTTTAGAAAAATGAGATCCATGCCTGGGTCTGAATTATAAGCGAGTTTGCGAGTTATCATGGCATGAGTTATTGACGGACTGGTGTACTAGCAATCTGACCAAAAATACGACTGCCTGAATGAACATATTGAAAATCTTGTTGCAAATCTCAGAATGGATGATCATATCAATGTGGGGTTTTCATCAGAAGGCATCTGTTGGTGTCTGGTTAGTCTTAAATTTAAATGCTGCCAATCTTACATCCAGTATGGCTGACTCATTGGCTAAGGAAAATTTGTATTGCTCAAGAATATGAGATGGTTTCAATACTCAGCAGTTAAAATGAAAAAATGGTCTTATCTTGATTTCATGATCAGTCCCATTGAGGAATACTTGTTTGACTTTTATAATCTTAATTTCATGCCAACTGGTAACTATAGCTAGCTTTATTCAAATTCTTCCAGGAATGTATGATCAGTCTATTTTTTGAGGAGGGGTTAATGGTACAGGGAAGATCCAATTTGCTAAGTCACTTCTGGATACAGCTAAGGCACTGTTAAAAAAGCCCACTCCAGCATGTACAAACAGATTTGCTCATCCAAAAATAGAAGCGCATTTGCTGATACAGTATAAATGGTGTTCAACTGAAAAAGAAAACCAGCCTTTTTTTGCTCTTACAGTACTAATGACACCCAACTTGAAAAGACTACTTGCCTACTTTTGCTGACACAGCACTAATGGTGTCGGATATACTGATAGTTTGTAAAAATACAAGTTTTGGTATTTCAGAGATGGATTATTGGATTATCTGGCAATAGGTATTAAGAAGTTTAACAAGGTATTATAAAAGAAGATTAAGTTACATAGATTTTTTTATCATGGTTGTTTTTCAGGGCTTGTGCATTTCAATACCTGGTCCCACTCTTCTGGATTTAGGTGATCGAGTCCATGCTGATACAGGGCCGATGACTTTGGTCTTCACAGGCAGATCTTTGGGGTACCTTGTAGGGTCCATTTTGGGAGGAGTTCTATTTGATCACTTTGACAAGCAGCTTCTCTTATTTTTCACCCTCTTTGTGGCCTCTTTTGCCACTGTAGCTGTTCCTTGGTCTCTTACCCTTACTGTTTTGGCTTTGCTAATTGCCATCCAAGGTATAGCCATGGGAGTCCTAGATACAGGTAAGATATAACAAAGGAGTGTATGTTTTAGCTAACCAAGGCATAAGAAGAAGTATGACCTTATGTTAATCATGTGTCTGTCAGCAGTTATTTTTAGCTTCTTCACAAGCACCACTGGACCATTATATTTTGATAGAGAATATTTTGGCATGAAAGAATTTTTGAATCTCAATTCACTATAACAAGAAAAAAATTTAAACAACTTCTCAAAAGTCACTAAAAAGTGTTGATCTGCCATAAAATAAGGCCACCATTACTAAAACTAGAAAATTCTTTGTAGAATATTTTCTTTCTTCGAAATTCACTAGACAGAATTTGACAAATTAAAGAAAGAATTTTGGCAGAAAGGTCTTTTATGTTTTTACAATAGATACCAATCTATCAAATATGATCACTGTTAAGAAGACTACATATTTTTAAAGACAAAAAGCTTCTTGTCAGAAACTGCTTATTAGAATTTTACTGAAATGCTTCAAAGTTTTTTACAAATATAAATGGTTCTGGAGCTTCAGTGTATCATTGTTAAAAGAACTTAGTTCTAATTTCCTGTGAATGATACGGCCAATATATTGTTAAAAGTGCCATTAAAATCACTAAAACAAGAATACCAGGAATAGCTTGTGTTAATAATGGACCACACTTTCCTATATTTAGCATTTTTTGCCTTTAGGCATTTAAATTTAATAGCCAGCTGGGATATGTAAAATGACAAAACCCGAATTCTGATTGTAAGAGGAAATGATTAGACACAGAGTGGTTATCTCCCTTGATGGAGTTTGACAGCCTACGTGTAATTCTTAAAACCAATACATCATGTCAATAGACCATGCTCGAAAACAGTAATTGCTCCAATATTTTCCCCAAAATATTGTATACATTTTTAATTAGGCTTCAACTGAGAGACAAAGATGAAAAGACACTTGGTTCAGATTATGTGCATTGAGTGGAATATGGCTACTGCTTATGATCATCCCAAAAAAATATTTGATTATCGTGAAATTTCTTATTATTCCTTTTATCCTGTTTAATGACCATGTTATCAAAACCTCTTAACTTAATACTTTGTGTTTATAGGTTACATTAATATTGGTAAAGATGTATCTTGTTACACGTTTTTATTTAGACATATGTACTAAGTCTATATACTGTATATATAAGGAGGAAGAAGCATAGCATAATAACTTTTTCTTCTTCAAAACATCAAACTCAAAGTGTGGGATCAAGATTTTACTTAATTCTGAAAAATGTGAAAGGTATGCAGTTTGAAATGTGAAGCATGTAATGGTAAATCAAATATTTCAAAATAAAGATGATGAACCATTCTACTTCACAAGAAAATTGCTTTTAACTTAAAATAAAGCTGGGCTAAATGAATGGGCTGATTTTTTTTTAAACATACATGGTCCCCATTTAAAAATATATATGCCAAAGTGTTGCAATTACTCATCAACTGCATCAAGTTTAAAGGTCCCTTCTCTGGGTCCCAAATACATTTTCCTGGAACAGCCATAAAGTATGTTAAAACTTTGTAAGACCAACTTTTTTCTCTGGGCAAGGCACATTTCTCCTGTCTCCTTCTTTCGTGTGCTGTTCAGAGCAATGTAATCAACCAATCAATCAATCATGTTAACTAAACTATGTTCTTTATTATGTTTTTCAGGAGGAAATGTGTTTTGTATCAGGATCTGGGGAAAAAGGAATGCGCCCTACATGCAGACCCTTCATTTTGCATTTGGAGTGGGTGCCTTTATAGCTCCCCTTCTTGCAAAGCCATTCCTCTCTAGCCAAGGATTATTGTTAGAGGGCAACTTCACAAGGGTTGTCAGAGGATTCGTACCAGTGGTAACCGATATAACACACTTAGTGAACCTTTCCAAAGGATTTGCCGACTGGGAGTTGTATACATTTGATATTAATTCAAATATAAGTTTTCATTATGACAGTGCAATTAATAGTAAACTAACACTGCACAGAAGAGAGGAAATATTAGTTCCAGGCAGTAGCAGCTCAGAGCTATACTCAAGTGGTACAAATTCATCTTCACCGTTAACACCCATTCCACGTAATAGTTCAAGTTCAAATGAAACATTTTTGTCAACTAACAAAGGATTATCAGCCTTTACTAGCAGTGGATTAAGTTCAGCTTCTGTTTCTCTTATATCTTCAACATCACCAACATTGTTCGTACCTGCTAAAAAAAAACCAGTCTACTCTTCTGATCACTATTTAGACCGCGCACATGCGGATGGAGAGTACATACCTGGTCATCTCAACAATAATAAACCTGGAGCAGCCATCGATGGCACATCAAAACCATTAGGGTCAGTGGAGGAGAATAGATTAAAGGATGCAACTCTTTCCCCTGGAGTTAATGAAACAAGTATTTCCAAAAATGAAAATCGTCATGCTAATGTAGTTCTAGAAACAAGTCAACTTAGAAATGCTTCCACTGAGAATAATTCCAATAAATCAGATGAAGCCATTATAAATGCTACTGAATCTTCAGATGATAGTAGAATAACCCAGGAAGTGACAGCAGATAAAACAAAATTGAATGGAACTCCAACAAAAACCACCACTACAGTGACAACAAAATCTACAGTGAAAGAAAACACAACCAGATCAATACAAACTACTCAAAAAACATTACCATCCAATAAACCATTTTCACGTACAAGTGTAATATTACCAATAATAAGTATGACATCACAATCAATAACAAAAATAACACAATCACCAGTAAAGAAAGGAACATCAACTACTGAAACTGTTGTAGCAACATCCTCAGCAGTTGTACAGAACATTATGCCAGCTGACATAGCACCAAATCCGTTGCCATCTACAGATGCACAGGATAAGAAAAATTCATCAGAAAATGTTGGACCTAAGAAAAATAAGGATAAGGGGGTGGAAGGTGATGAGGAAGTGAATAATACAAAAACATCAACTGCTGCTCCACAGAAACCAAAGCAAACAGGGATAATTGATCATGCTATAGAGGCAGTGAAGAATATATCCAAAATTCAGTTCGCTTACCTTATAATAGGGTTGCTGCTTCTGTTAAATTCGATCATGTACTTAGTCATGTTTTGTCGAGACAGGAACCGATACCAATATAATGATTTACATGACAACTTAGGACCAGTCTGCAAAAGCAGACCATTCTACAGAATGTTTCTGCTGACCCTCCTATTTGTCTTTTTTTTTTCTTACGTTGGAATGGAAGTTACATATGGAGGTCTCATTACAACATTCACTGTTGAATTCAACCAATGGTCAAAGGATCAAGGCACAATGGTGACAGCAGTATTTTGGGGTGCTTTAGCCACTGGAAGAGGATTCTCTATTTTCATATCAAAATATTTTCACCCACCATGCATGCTTGTCATTGATCTAGTGCTTATGTTTTTTGGTTCACTAGTTCTGTGTACAGCACTGTATGCGTATGAACCTCTCTTATGGGTTGGAACTGTAATTCTCGGTCTTGGAATGTCATCTGTATTTCCAACTGGAATTTCCTGGGCAGAAAGCAGAATGCACTTGACAGGAAAAGCTACTGCAGTATTTATTGTTGGATCAGCTCTTGGAGAGATGGTGATACCAGCCACTACAGGGTATTTGTATGACAAGTATGGTAGTATCAAACTCATGCAAGTCATGTTGACATTAAGTATTTTCAGTACAGTTATTTTCACAATACTACAATGTGTTGCTGCACAATCAGTGTACACCATGTCTTTGAAAGAAAAAGCTGTTTCCCTCCCACTTGAGGATGGAAATGAAGAAACATGTGAACTGGAAGTAGTTATGCATGGTAGAAGGAATGAAAATCTTAGGTTTAAATCCAAAAAGGGCAAAGAATATCAGAGTTTGATTGAGGATTTAGATGATGATTAATTTATACATTTTCAGGCATATGAAATTTTGCCGAAGATTAGTGCAAAGAGAAACAATTTTATATCCCGTGTGTTGTAGAAGCTGTGGGACAGTGTATCTACAAAGAAGGAGGAATAATTTTGACAAATACAACTTTATATTTTAGTTACAGTGCCTAAACGTTTTATCACTGATTATATCTCAGATACAATGGGAAGGCTGTTTTTAAAGAAAATATCAGTTGTTCATACAGGAAGGATTTATCATTTTGTGGAATATTATCTATGCATTTCTCATTACATTCCATCAAACAATAAGGTTAGAATTGCTGGTGTCTTAGCACTAATTTCTATACAAGCAGGGCCTATGGGTGGCTGAGTGGTCGAAGACACTTGCTTTTACAGATCACAGAAAAATGGCTTTAAACGCCATACCAACCAACCAACTAAAAAACCATGTGATGTATAAGTTGACATAAAATATCATATTTACTTGTGATCACCATGGTTTGGCCATCAGGTTGGTTGTGCTAAACAGAACAATTACATTTTAAATAAATCTTGTCATATTTGGAAGTTTTTTTTTGTTTTTTTAGTGCTTACTGTTACTTTTTTCTTCAGGATTCTGGTTGAAACTTTTATTTTTAGTACAACAGTGTGCGTGGACAGTAATTATCAACGTTTTTTTTACTAGATATATATATATATATATATATATATATATATATATATATATATATATATATATATATATATATATATATATATGTGAAAAATGATTAGAAAACTATTTCAACTGAACTTTACTGTAGCATTATTTGAAAATCATTATAATGTGTCATTTATCATCATGGTTCTATAATGATCACAAAGCTTGCCTTTATTTTCGTAGGAAAATTTTACTAATCAAACAGAAATTACTAAACCTTACAAACTTACTGGTTTTAATAAAACAGAACTAACTTCAGCATTTGAGAGCTTAATTCAAACAATTCTTGATCAGAGGTAATGAGATAAGAAGAGTCTGGGTAAGGTTAATTAGCATGTATGAACTATTAATTGGATTTACCTACCATCAGCGAGATAAGAAGAGCCTGGGTAAGGCTGATTGGCATGATGGAACTATTAATTGGATTTACCTACCATCAGCGAGATAAGAAGAGTCTGGGTAAGGCTGATTGGCATGATGGAACTATTAATTGGATTAAACTAACATCAGTTAAAACCTTGTAGTTACAACTGCTTGATTATTTATATTATTTTGTGCACCTAATTCATTTTACAAGGAATAACATTTTCAGATTTATGACTTAATTATTCATCATTTTTAAATTTGTTTAGTGCATGTGACTTTATTTCCTCCAGTACATATTTATTTCTGCTTATTTGAAACATCGAATTATGTTCAATCTTACAATCCAGTGACTGCAAATTTTATGTTTGAACAAAGTTTGAAGTTTTGAGATGATACATTGAAATGTTTTTATGTGTAAATTTTTAAAATGTGCTTTTTATCATACTGAAGTACATTAGTGATATTTTACACTTATAAAGTATTTTGATTCGTCTGTACTAAGTACAGATGAGCTAATGCTATACTGATGCTGTTGATGTCTGGTCATTAATAATCAAAGATCCAACAAAGGTTCTAGAAATCCAAAAATATTGAAAGTTCAGACTAACTTTTGATTGAATAAATGCAGAATTTTTGTCTCTCCTATGAAGCCTGGGTGAGAGTGAGAAATAAATTGTCTAGTGCCATTGTTGTTGTCAGTGTTGTAGGCATTTATGGTAAGTTTTTGCATTTAGCTCAGTTACTCTGACTCTTGTATGTATAGTTTTACTCGATACTGTTGTATGTATAGTTTTACTTGGACACTGTTGTATGTATAGTTTATCTTGGACACTGTTGTATGTATATTCTTGAAACATGATAGGTGGTTTCATTGTAGATGATTGAACTCAATATGGCAGATTACAGTGACCTAATGTTTAAGCTCCAGGAATTATCCCATCCATTAGTGATCTCCTCGACACCACTGTATGTACCATCATGAAATTTGATGGGTGTTTTCATCTTGGAGGGCACTAGACACCAAGGGCAAGTTACAGTGACTTTTCTTGCAGTGACCTTAAAGTTAACCTTGAAAATAATGTAAAATAAAATATGGAATGTTGTCTTGAAATTGTGTTCTATTTATTTTACAATGAAACTGCTTTTAGTTATTTATTTTTTATCTCTTTTTAACAACAAAAACTTAGCAAGTTATTAAAACAATTAGATTTATATGTTCAACGGGCTTTTATATTAATTTCCTGATTACAGTAAACTGCCAACTCATATTCTAGTCAATGTTTAATTCAGTCTCCAATTGTCTCATGCAGACATGATGACATGAATACTCTAAAACTGTTTTGAGAAACAAAATAAATCTTTATATCTTAACATCTTTTCAGTTACATTTTAGTTACAATAATTTTAAATAATATGGGATTCTCCAAATGTCAAGATTTTGATCTAATGACAGACAGTGGGTGTGTAGATCCCTACCTTATCATTATAATGTCCAGTGAACTGCCATGAAGACTTTTGGTTCTAATGAAATTTGCTGAGCTTGCCAACTACTCATAATAGTTGGCTTGTCATGCAGAGACCGTTTTAATTCAAATTTTAAGGTGATGTGTTAATAGCGTGTGAGATTTCTATTGTGGTTTGTTTGGAAATAAAAAGGTACTCATCTATAATGATTAGCTACATGGAATTCTCTAAAAGCATGTGCAAGTTATGGACAAAATTTATGGGAGCTTTTAGAGTTCATTACTTTATAGTGAGATCACCTTATAATGAAGTATTTTTTAAATTTATATTGCTACTACTTCAGGAAATGGAAACCATGACCAGACCTACTTTATAACAGGGACTGTGTTATAAAGATGGGAATTATAGTGAGGGAATGTAGTATACTTACTGCAAATTGCTGGGAAGTTCTTTTACAAAGAAATATCAGATGGCAATATCCAACATTATTTTTGTATAAATCTTTTCAGATATTTGAAGGTTTCCATTTGCAGGTTTTGAAAGAATAACATATCTTACAATTCTGTGATATTGATTTTGTAAATGTTTTCAAACTGTTATTTGAACAATACAGTAATACATATTTGGAATATCAATAATGTTATAGCGTTATGATTTATTGTATAACCTTCAGCATATAATGATAGAAAACATGACAACTAAATGTACCCCATTTATGAAATTTTGTAAAATGTTTTTAACTCTTGCAATGAAAGGAAGTTATTTACTTTTCCATTTTGTATCAAGAGATTGTTTTGTGGACATTTTTAATAAAGTTTTGATCATAACTAAATTGTGATAACCAAGTCACAGTCATTACAATTTGTTCATGATAAATACTCTTTTTGTAAGTTGTGTCAAGCTTAACAACAGACAACCTGACTTAACATAATGTAGCCAGTCAGAGTCTGTCAAGCTTAACAACATATAACCTGACTTAACATAATGTAGCCAGTCAGCGTCTGTCAAGCTTAACAACATATAACCTGACTTAACATAATGTAGCCAGTCAGAGTCTGTCAAGCTTAACAACATATGAATATAGCCAGTCAGAGTCTGTCAAGCTTAACAACATATAACCTGACTTAACATAATGTAGCCAGTCAGTCTGTCAAGCTTAACAACATATGAATGTAGCCAGTCAGAGTCTGTCAAGCTTAACAACAGATAACCTGACTTAACATAATGTAGCCAGTCAGAGTCTGTGTTCCTTGTTCTACTGGTTACTCTATAGAAACTACACGGACTCAAATCGGGATTTGTGCAGTTTGTAGTTGGACCTATAGGAAAGTATATATGATATGTTGAAAGTATATATGATATGTGAAAGTATATATGATATGTGAAAGTATATATGATCTGTGAAAGTATATATGATATGTGAAAGTAGTACAAGCTATGTATTGTGGTATGTACTGTATTACAAACAGCATTGTGATGTAAGTGTATATTGTACACTGTTTGTACACAGACTCAAATATTTTACCATTCTCAAAGGGTTTGCACTGTTTGACCCTGTATTTGTCATGCATAATGTATTGTTCTTTAAATTGATTCATAATTAAATGTTATAGTTATTGTCATAACATATGCAATATTGTGTATTGATCTTTCATCAGTGCTATCCATATTTCCATATTGTATGTTTATTGTTTATAGGAATTATGAAGTTTAGTAACTGTGCTTTGTGTTATCCACTTTAAAATAAAAAATTCATTGCTGTAATATTGTGTGGAGGTATTATATTTTTTTAATCAAATAAAAAAGCTGGTCTTGACATTTCTATTTGTGTATGAATGTGATGAGAAGTATTTCTTGTACAGATGCTGAAAGCATAGCCTTCCATATTGTGAGATCATGGACTAAGCCATAGTGTGCAATAACTAGTCCACCATTCGCATAATCCTAATTTCAGATTGCAGAAATTCAAATAAAATTCACAACTGCTCTTGGGTGTTATCATGAGATTTATTTTTTCAACATATTTATAATAACATGACTTTAAAAATTGTTTATTTCACTAAACTATGTGTAATGGTGATGATAATATAGATATGATGAATATGTATAGAATATTTAACTACCTAGTATTTGTCATCATTTTCTTAATGACCCTAAGGAAATAACAAACATTGGATGGGTGACCATGTATATTGCAAGTGTTGTGATAGGGGATACAAAGTATGGTCATGACCATGGCAGATTGAAGACAGACAGACAGACATACATCCCATTTTCCCACCAAGTCTTAGACACAGTGCTATTGAAGCCAATAAATAACATCAGTCGACAAATTTGACCAATTCAAAATGTATATGTGACACTTTGTGTATGTCTGTGTAAATTAAGGAAGACCTGCACCTGCTGTAACTTGTTTTTATACAAAGAGAGGAAACATTATCTTGGACACACTTAAGATAATTGAAGGATTACTTTTCATTTCCTAGAAAATTGAGACTAGAGATAACACTGCCATAATGTGGAGTATATTATGAAATTGTCTTTCAATTATCTTTCACTCTGCCCATTCCATTGTGTATTTCATTGCTGCACAATAACTTGAACTGTCCAGCATCTACAGTTAGTAAAAACCTTTATGATTGGCTTACAGTTGGGATAAGGAAAAACCCTATAAATCTTAGGATCAAAATCCTAATATTCCAGATCACAGTAAATGGGAAAAAATACTTCTGCGCAATAATTTGTGTTCTCCACAAGTTGCTTTTAGTAAACTTTGTGGAATGCTTGAACTTGGGATGAGGATGAAAAAGAGAAAAACTGTTTCCATACCATAATTTACAGACTTTGTGGATGGTTTGTGCTTGATGAATAGAAGAACCCATTTGATTTAGGGCTTAAAAGTCAAATGTTACTCACTGAAAGAATAAACATGGTTTCTGCACAAAAACATTAGTTCCACATGACATAACTCGATCAAACTTTGTGGATGGCTTGCTTTTAGGGTAAGAAAGAATGCTATTTATTTTTGGGTCAGAGGTCCAAGTCATCAACCGGAAGAAGAAAAATGGCTTCCACAAAATAACATTCAGCACCACTGATTTTTTTGTGGATGGCTTATACTTGAACAAGGAAGAAGCTATCATTTATGGGGTTAATAGGTCATGGTTATAGTTACTGAAAGAATATAAAGGGTTTCTGCACAAATGTTCCAGTCATCAACACAAAGAGCCATAAAATATGTTGTGGGCATATGTGCTGTTCATGGTACACTTGTGTAAAGGAGCTAGCCTTTTGTGGTCATTTCTTGTAATAATCCAATACTATGACCTATCATTTGGAGGGCAAAGAAGCTTGCATTTTCCCCAATGGATATAACTTCAACCAGTTATATTTCCCCACAAAATAAAACCAGCTTCTTACAGTCAGGCTCCTCGTGGGAAACTTAATGTTGTAATATGGTATTTCATTTACTGTGCAGACAAACTCACATTTCCCTCCAAAAATAGAACCAGCATGTTGAAAAAAGACCAAGTTGGGTTAGATTGAAAATCAATGCTCTTTTGTTGTTGTAAACTTACTGGCTGTCAGATACAGTAATTTTTACCTTCATTACATACCCAGCCTTGTGCCTTAGACTGATGACATTCCCATGCTTAGAAGTGATGATGAAATAGAAAATTGGTTTTATGACTATTTCAGATAAATGGAGTGCAAATTTCTACTGTTCTAAGTTTTTGTGAATCTGGCCCTACATTGCAACATTGTCAACCTTGTATATAATGTGTTTGTTCAATATTTGGTATTTGTACATTACATGGAAAAAAATGGACAAGCCCAACATTTTAGGATAGTGGACTTATTAAAAGATTGATTTTGAAAACAAAATGGTGTTAATTCTTTTAAAATTCTTTAATTCCCTCTTTCATTATTTCTCACAGACACACACACACACACTCACTCACTCACTGACAAGCAGACACCTGTTGTTTTAGATATTGTGTGAATATCATGGTAAGTCTGAGATGTTGAGAGTACGAACATTATAGATGGGGTGAAGAGGTTTTTACTATATAAGAAGGATAATATGGTGATAAGAAAAGATAAAGAAGATAATTTTGTTAATGATGGGTTTAAATTCTATTTATACCCCTTCTTTAAAATCATACCATCTGGGGGTCAGTAAATGAGTGAGTGATGGTAACTGTAAATGAATGTAGGAATGTTATTGGGGTTTTACTTCATGTATAAAGGGGGTTTATGACTGTGTTAGAAAACTGATGAATATTAAATAAATAAAGTACTGGATAGTAGATATCAGGGTGCAGGTAGTAGCAGGGCTGGCCTTAGGTCGATTGGACTGATTTGGCTCAATAGGGCCCATGTTCACCCTGTGCATTAGTAACTTTAACTTTATTGTTTGAGAGAAAGTAATTTCAAAGTGATGGAAGAAAATTTTAAGTCCAATATCATATAAAGCTTGTTTTAAAGTTTATTTCCAAATACTGTACTGTGCTCTCAGTGGCCCTGTGCATAGATCCAGAGGGCCCCACCAAAATGATCCAAATTGGGCCCAGCAGTTTTTAAGGCCAGTACTGGGAAGTAGATATATGTAACACGTTGTTGGACTGTAGAGTGATTGCTGGTGGGCTTTGGATAGTAGATAACATGGTGTTGGTTAGTTGATAACTGGTTGGTTGATAGTAGATAACTGGGTGATGATGGTAGATAATTAGTGGATGATAGACAACTAGATGGTTGTTGGTTGTTAACTGGTGGTTAATATGTAGGGATTTTTAGTTTTGTTTTTCAAGAAAAGGATTAGTGATAGGAATAATATAGAATGAGGTGGAAATATTAACTTTATAAGTGGAATCATTGAATAGTTAGGGGAAATAAATTTTGTTATCAAGCAAAATGGCATGCATTGTTTCATTAAGAGTGCAGACAGACTTCATTTTCTCCAGTCAACAAACTCGAACCAATTATATTTCCCACCAAAATAGAACCAACATGTTACAGATTTTCATGTGAAACATTTTGTAATATTATGGCTTTTCATTTAGACTGCAAACTCACATTTCCCTCCCAAAATGAATCAGCATGTTACAAACACACTGATTCAGAATAGATTGAGTTCCTACCTAAATAGAACCATCATACCAGTCCCCATATTTGAAACATGCTATACCAAGTAATATGGCATTTCATTTATCATGCAGGCAAACTCACATTGCCTTGAAAAAAGAACAAGTATGTTACAGACTGATTCAGGTTAGATTTAATTCCCAGCTAATTAGAACAAAAAGACCCAACTTCTTATGTAGCAGCAGAGGGGGTGAACAGACCAAGTTTTCAAGCAAAAATAAGGCTTTCTCGAAATTACTTAATAGGCCTCAATTTAGCAAACTGAGGCTTCCTTGAAAATACTTAATTAAATTTTTCAGTTAAAAAAAAAAAAAAAAAAAAGACGCCATATAGTTGGCGTTCACCCTCGTTGCTGCTATACGCTAACCAAATTAGCTATAGATATAATGATGAATTAGCAATTGAAAATCTTCAATCGATTTATATAAATGTCAAACATCGGAGACGCACAAATAACTAGATTAACACGAGAACGGTTGGCTGCAATTAAGAAATATCTCCCGGTGAGAGATTCTTTCAGAGATAATTTGCAAGCGCGTCAACAAGCAAAGATGGATTTTACTACTGACACTGAGCAATTATTTAAACCGATAACCACTGTAACAGGTGAAGTTGTAACCGCGATAAAAGAATCTAAACCTGTTGTTGCTCCACCAGTTGAACTTGCGGCTGCTCCACCAGTTGCTCCACCTGTTGAACCTGTGGTTAAACCTAAAAAAATCGGTGGTAATAGAGTTCAAGAACTCCGAAATAGATTTACCGAAGAAATTTTAGAATTAATCGATGAAACTAAATTAGATAAATTAACAGATTTTGCCGCGCTAGGATATTATCAAAAAGATAAGTATTTAAATCCTAAATAGGTAGGTTCTATTTCAAATGTAAAAGAGTTTTCTGATGCGGTTTTTAAAATTAAAAATCAGATATCAAAAATTAATAATAATGATCCTTCATATCAAGCATATAAAACTGCCATTGTCACAAAAGATCACATATATCAACAACAGCGAGGTTTATTAGAAACTGAACAACAACGACTAGCAACAGAATGACGAGAAAAACAAGAACGAGCAGAAGAACGAAAACGTATACAATCAACTCCAAAAAAACGAGGACGACCAAAAACAATCAGAACCTGTTATGGAAGATCCTCAACGAGAAGAACCTGAAGAAGAAAAATCCGGCGAGGGATATCGCGGTGGTAATATACCCTGTTCAAGAAGTGTCTTCGATGATACATCACGGTTAGAAGTTCTTATTGGAGGAAAACGAGCTGGAAATAATTCTCCGGAAATAATTAACAAAGCGACTGAAATCTGTCAACGGTTATTTCAAGGACGTGTAATGGATATCGGACTATATCGTAGTTTCATCGATGAACTTACCGATGATTATTACAGCGACTGAAAATCCGAAGGATTTTTCGATCACTGATTAGATATATATAGCATTTAAATAAAATGATAGTACATCGTAGTATGAACAGAGCAAGACCTGTTTACGTTGTAAACTCAAGATTGCCGGTTTATAAACTCACGTATGGAAATGGACTCGGTGATATTGTCACTGGATTATTTACTAAAATTGCTCCAAAGATTTTACCGGTTGGTAAAGAAATAGCGTCAAAGGCTATTGGGGTTTTCGGTGATAGAGCTGGTACAGCTATTGGTAATAAAGCATTTGATATGTTAGGCGATGCAAAAGAAAAACTTATGTCATTGGCAAGAGGTGGAAAATCCAAAGGATTTTCAAAGAAAAATGGAAATGGAATTTCACAAAGAAATTTTCTATTACAGTCTACGGAACAAATGCCACCGAAAATAGGTAACGCGATTAATAAAATGGCAGCGGCGAGGTTAAGAAGAAGAAAAATTGCTGGTTCCGGGTTGGCGCGGTTAAACATTTGGATCAACTACGTTAATATAAAATGTTCCTGGATGAGATTAATGATGCTTTTAAAGTAAATAATTTCATATCAAGGAATAATTCTATACGCGATTATCAGTATTTTTTTTTATATCAAACTCAGTATCCAAACTCAAGATCACGAATTGAACTTAGGGTAAGAGGTGGAAAATCCAAAAGATTTTCAAGGAAAAATAGAAATAGAATTTCACAAAGAAATTTTCTTTTACCGTCTACGAAAAAAATGCCACCTAAAATAGGTAACGCGATTAATAAAATTGTAGCGGCGCGGTTAAGAACAATTGCTGGCTCCGGTTTGAAACGGTTAAACATTTAGATCAACTATGTTAGTATAAAATGTTCAGGGATGAGATTGATGATGCTTTTAAAGTAAATGATCCCGTAGCAAGAAACAATTCTATACGTGATTATCAATATTTTTTATATCAAGCACAGAATCCAGATACAAGGTCACGAATTGATCTTAGATTCGATGACACATCTAAATACTTTTTGCCGTGTGAAGCATACATCGAAGTAGAAGGACAACTGCGGAAAGGTGATGCTAATAAGACTCCGTTTACAGATGCTGATAATCTCGAAAATATTCCGATTGGATTTGTCAACAACGGTATAATGGCGTTATTTAACAACGCCCAGTATTGGATTGGTTCTAGTAAAATAGAATCCATCGATAATGATGTTGATCTCGCAACCACAGTTGTAGGTTTAGCTAGATACTCTGATGATTTTATTAAATCTGCAGGTCATTCAATGATGTTTTCGAAGGATACTACCAATCACGCCGATCATAATCCATATATAGTTAGACGACCAAAAAAGGTTTCAGCGGCTAATGATGATGCTGATGTTCAGGCTGTTGTTGTAGGTAGTAATCCTAATTATAACGCAGGATTTGCATCACGAAAGGCTAACATAGATAAACTTGGTAGATTTTCATGTACGATTCCGCTGTCACATATATTTGGATTTTGCAGAGATGTCCGGCGAGTAATATTTGGTGCTAGTCATACTGTAACACTTACACGAAAATCAACTGACGAATATGCTCTTTGGCACGGTCCTGATCCTGTAGAAGATGGTAGTGTAACATTAACAAAGTTAGCGTTATGACTCCATCGTTGACTGTTGAGACTCAGTTGCTGTCGTTTATGGACCAAGGAGGAAAGTCAATGATAAGTTGGTGTGATGTCACAACAGCTACTACATCCGGTACAGGTACTGGAATTTTTACTTGGCAACTTGCGTTGACGAAAAACATTTCCGCGCCAAGACATGTTTTTGTTGTGTTACAAAATTTAAATAGAACTCAAAAAATAGCCGGTGCTGCGAATGACAGAGTACAATTGCGATCTCATATGATATTTGATAAATGTGATGTCAGTGAAGTATCATTACGAATAAGTAATCAACAAGAACCCGCGGAAAATCTTATCATCGACTACGATAATAATCAAATAGGACGAGTTTATCATCGATTGTGGTCATTTATGGGTCGTGATCGATACTGGACTTCAAATATCACAAGTGGATTTTAAAGAATTATATCCGATTTATTACTTTTCGCTGCAACATCTTGATCTATCTAAGCATTCAACCGTTGATGTAAAATTTCAAGCCCGTATCGGTGATGCTCTTGGAGGATTTAGAGCGGTTGCTGTTCTTCTCAGTGATAAAAATATGATACTTGAAGGTGGTCGTGGAAAAATGAGTCATTGATGCACCAGTGGAAAACCTGTAATTGAATCAATTGGTGTTATATAAAATGTCGTATAACACTATTAATGTTACATTGACACCTGGTCAGATAAAAAAACTTCAATCGAGTTCAACTAAAAAATGTGGAACTACGATTACGCTAAAACATAATCAAATGACCGGTGGATCAAATAAATTATCATTGACGAAAACTCAGGTTAATCATTTCAATAAAGCTTTTAAGGAAAAGCGAGGGGTTCAGATTACGCTATCTTCAGCTGCTATAGCAAATATGATAAAAACCGGTGGAATATTTCCGTTGTTGGCTGCAATTCCAGGATTGATTGCGTCGGCTGCTCCGGCAATTCTTGGAGCGTTAGGAACTGGTGCAGCCGGAGCGCTTGCTTCTAATGTTGTCAATAAAGTACTTGGTAAAGGTCTAAAGGGAAAATCAAAAAAAAAAGGGAAAGGGATTCAGACTACCAGGAAGTCGATTCACAAGATATTACAAAACCAGTTAGTGAAATCCTATGGATTAAATAATTTCAACGAAATTTCACGAGAATTTTCAATTCCAATGTCAAATTTTGATCTATTAGAAGAAGTAAAAAAACTCCCAATAAAGTATTTCAGAGGTGTATTCATGAAAGATCAATTACCAGCAGCACCAACGATACCAGAAACTGGAATAATTAATCTTGATGATAACAATGGACCTGGAACTCATTGAGTTTGTTATGCAATATATCCAACATCAATTATTTTTTTTGACTCGTATGGATTACCACCTCCAATTGAATTTGTTAAATACGTGTCTATGATTTCATCGAAATCAAATCCAATCTGGTATTCAACGTTGCCCACGCAGACACTAACAGATCCTCCAATATGTGGTCGAGAAACTCTTAACGCGTTAATGGTTATCTCGGCAAATCCTAAATTACCTCATAAAGCCATCCACGAATACACGATGATGAATCATCGATGATTTTAACAAAGAGAAACGTGTATATATAACAATGTCAGATATTTTTGGAAGATCAGTACAACGTGTTCCCGAATCGGTTACTATCGGACAAGTAAAAAAAATAATCAACAAAGCTATCTCATCGATAGCAAACTTAGATGAATTAAAAAAAATATATGATCAAATAAATGATATAACACAATTACAAAAAACCATCGATGACGTTAAAGTCACTGCTGGTGACTCCGTCAATGATATGAAAAAACTACGTGACGATTATAACGTTCATATAACCAAATTTGATCAACTTCAGCAGGGTATCATTGATTCATCTAGAATCATAAATAATTTCTTTGGTGTCCCACCTGCACACGTTGATTTACAGATCTCACACGTAAAAACCACCGTTGATAATTTACCAAAATTACGATCAGATTTTGATTCTCATGTTGATCAATTTACTAGTTTACGAAGAAATTTTAGAAAAGCTGATGACGCCGTCGACAAGTTCTTCGGAAAGGATGCAAAACCAGATGATATTAAAACAACTCTCGGAAATATTATTACCAAACTCGATGAAATAACCGTGATTAATACCCGGTTAGGTGTTATTCGCGATGCGAGATCAATTTCAGATTCAATCGCGATTAATAAAAAATCTATCGATGATCTTAAAACGACAATAGATGCCATAATATCAGATGCAACAAGAATGATAGCAGTAGTTGAAAAGGTAAAAATCCCTCATGATGATAAGAAAATCATTGTCAACACGGTATACACGATTCAATACGGATCATATACGTGGACGCCTACAAATAACATATTAAATATCACTGCAACTGTGAAGGGAATTTATCGATTAACGTTAGTAACACCAACGTTGTTTAATATATCATCGTCGAGTTCATCTGGAGTCAATAATACGATATCAACAATCATCGACAAGGATACGATTGAACAATTCACGATTACATCCACTGATAATAATCTAGCTAGGGTTTCAATGACATGGTATGTTGAATTTGTAGCTGATTTAAGTAAACAGATAAACTAGAAGTTTCAATTGAAAGGAATTTCAGAGAATTGTTGACTACGTTAACAGATAAAATGTCAACAACATCATTATCAACGCCAACAGTGTTTGAATATCGTTATAACACCGTCAAAGAGTTTCAAGATAAACTTGAAGCGTTAATTACCGAGTATAAAAAGAAAAAGAAAAAATACCAGCGTAGAATACCGCGTTAGATATAACTGTTTACTTGGTATCAGGAGTAATTACCGGCGCTGGAATAATACTATCTTCGGTGACTATGATAGCTCCAGTTGTTGTTCCAATTTGTATATCTGCGGCGGCAACAATCACTGGAATATTCACCACGATAACAAAAAAAATATCATCATGCTCTCAACAAAAATTACACGATTACGCTGTTAAACTTATCACCGTGTCAAACGCTTATTCGGAATTATCAATGTTAATCTCGTCGGCAATTGACGATCAAATAATATCCGACGAGGAATTCTCGAAGATGGTCCGGCTGTATGATTCAACGATTTCAAAATTGGAAAACAATAACAATAACAATGACATCGTCGCAAGAAATCCTTCAACGAATAGCAACAAATACCGCCAACACAAAAACAAAGTTGATCTCGCTGATAACGAAAACACCAGAATTCAGCATTGAATTTAATCCTCCGTTGGCAGTATCTGCAATCGCGTTAACGCAATTAAGATGCCACTACAGTTGGCCAAATGTGCGATCAGAACCGTTCAATGGTAAACTCCCCAATAATAGTTTTACATTCATGTATAGAAAAACTAACCCGGATGGAACAAAATCCGAACCAATCTCACACACAATATATCTGCCAACGGGCGTATATGATATCGAAGATATCAATGACGCGATCATAGAATCAATCCAGGCAATAACAGGACCAAATATCATCGAAGTCAAAGATGAACCTGATAAATATCCCATTCAGATAAAGGGACACGAACCATTGCTGTCAACGGTCATCGAAGTAAATTCACCGGATTACTCCGTAGATATATATAACAGCTCAATTAGAACATTATTGGGTTATCCCGAGTTTATTCCAGGCACCGTCGACGTGAAATATTTACCACGTGAGCCATTGAAATCTGACTATGTTTCCACGAAAGAAGATTATCGTGGGTTTTTATCTTTATCTGATGTTGATGGTATTCCTAAATTAACATATATTATAGGGCTTTTAGTAATTAATTGGAATTCTAAAGCTGTTGAGAACGATTTTAGATTAATGAACGCTGATTTTAATCGATTTCTAGGTTATTTAATAACTGCAATAAGTGAAATTCCACCACGTCGTGATGATGTCATCAAATACATGGAAGTGTGTAATATTTTTATTTCTGACATGGAAAAGTATAATCAAAATATCATTAATTTGGGTTCTAATAATCCTGAAACAAAACAAAAATTTGCAGCTCATTATAAAATCCGCGTCGAAGATATTCCCATGTTTAAACTTCCAGGATATAATGTACCAGAAATACGTAAAAAACTCAACGACGCCATCGATGAAAATTTTCCACGGGTTCACCAAGCATGGTTGGATAGTCTTCCCGCGGTTCATTATCAATTGCCAGAACCTAGCAAATCTGACTTTTTCACTGACGATTTGCCAGCGATAGATCCTAAATTCAATTACAACTTCGACATTAGTTTTCTACGTCCTCAAGATATTTATAGCAAATATTCATACGTCTACGACGGAACAGAAACTGATGTACTTAGCAAATACGAATACAACGAAAACGGAAAAATAGTATGGCGATTTGCTCTTGGTGATCAAGGTGTATTTGTGATCACAGAGAAATCTCTTACTGGGATTTTCAACTCGATGGCGCAAATGTTCCAGATGAAATTGGGACAATTGAGAGATTATCTACAACGATCTCTGTTGTTAGATTTAACAACTCAACGTGTTACAATCAAACAACAACAACAACAATTAAATCAAATTATCGCTGATATGAATTTTCTCAATGATAGATTACTTTCGTTTGTATACGAAGATAAATCACCAAAACGAGAAAAGTTCAAAAAAGTATTTTCACGCACCAACGACAATTTAGTATTTATGAAATTCCAAGGTTGGGATGTACCAACGTTAAAAGCGTCGTTGAAGAAACTCATTGACGAATTCTTTCCTCAGATTCATGCGTTATGGTTTAAGATAAATCCTCCCAAGGAAATCTTAACATCAACGAATTCAGTGTACCGCAACAACAAACACAGATCTCCCGGCAACGTTGATATATCATCTGTGATTGCAATACACGTTATCTGTGATGGTATCTTGGGAAGTTTCTCAGTTGACGTTTCAAAATCAAACAAAGCCAATCAAGGATATATCAGGTATACATTTTCTCCAGACGTATCTCCAGGGAGTCTCATAGTGAAAAATCCACCTAATTTGACTTATCTCGAGCCCATTAATCCGTTCCTGTCCAAGATGAATTTTTCAATAACCGACCAAGAATTTAACCTAATTGACCTTCACGGGGAAACACTACAAATAACGCTAGATGTGAAATCGTAAACGATTTTCAAAGTCGTAAATGGAAAATCTAAGATTTTCGCTTGCAATTTCAAAAAGGATTTTCATTTTCATTGCAATTTCAAATTAAAAAAAAAACTAAACTGCTTTAATAAATGTATCAGCACACGCTAGTATCTATCCATGATAAAGACCTTCTTGAACAAGCTATCGCAGAGGTATTCAGCGGAGCAACAACAAGTGAATTCTACGTGGATATAGTCATAGATAACCTAGGCACGGAGAGGTTTTTATTGACTGATTATCAAATGTTAAATCTTCAGCAAAATGTTATAACCGTAGTGAGATTAACCCGTGATCAAATAATGCAATACGCCCATTCATGCTTATCCGTGCAAAATCTTAGAAGGATCTTGAAAATTCTTTAGTGAAAATCAAAGATTTTCCATTGAAAATTCAAGAATTTCACGAGAAAAAAAAAAAGAGATCACTAAAATTACACCAACCCATTATACTTCCCTGTTGTTGTCACAAACAGGTATTATACATGACAATTTTACTTCCCGGTTTTACAAACTTGTTCTAGTTGAGTAATCGGAGACGCATTCAATACCTGTGTACACGGTTATATATACAAGGAGGCTCTCTACGTGTGGGACTCAGCTTGCTCCATTAGAGTTTTTATCTGTTTCACCTTACAATTAATAAGTTTCTTTTGTTCATACTCGGCACTTAATTGTTTTCTAACATCTTCTACGACTGTACATAATGGTACAAACACACTAACGTCCTCATGATTAACTAAACTCTCACGTATAGATTTTTGAATATGCTTGATTAGATAATACTGATTAGAGAGTACATACTTTTCATTGTTTTGTGCAAATTCCATATCCTCAAAATCGGTCATTATTTGATCACAATTTAACCCCGAACATAGTTGAATATTTTGATTTTCAAGTTTGTTCATTTCAGAAATAATACATCTGATATTTTCAGAATTCATATATATATAAAAGTATGTTTGTTTAATTAGTGAGTTTGGAAACTCTTTGAGTGAAAATCCAAAGGATTTCACAAAATGAATTCTGGACCCGCTAAGGTGTTGGTCATCTTAGCACGTCCAGAAGCGTAATGCGATTATAGGATGATGATGGTATATATACAATGCAACGACAGCACATCAACCCCAAGATCTAGTGTGTATGGCGGTTGTATACATACGACGGCACATTACACATCACCCATTTGAACCCCCTTGGTGTATTTATACATCAAGCGGCGTTCATAGGTTACATATAATCACGAAGCGTATTCCCCAAGGAGTAGAGTCTAACTCGGATAACGGGTTTGACCTACAAGAGGATACGTTTGGCGAATGTGGACGCACGGACGGCACACAACAATAGATTATAGGATGATAATGGTATTTACAATGGAATGAATGACGACGGCACAACAATAGCGTAGGGTGATTATGGTATTTACAATGCAATGAATGACGACGGCACAACAATAGCGTAGGATGACAATGGTATAATACAATGAATTGATTCAATGACAATGAATGAGGACTGCACAATGACGGGGGCGGGTCTACATTCATACGTGATCATTACAACCTAGACAAAATCCTAGGTTGTATGAATACCAAAAGGTACCCATACACCGGGGAAGTGTATAGGTTGTAATGATCACATGTATGATTTTCGACCGCTTGAAAACCCCCAATAGTATAAGACTATATAGTATGGTATATAAGCCGCTGTTAACGACTAACAGCACAGCGCGGTGTGGTGATTTTATTCTTTGTTGTGTTTAATAGTGATCATTGACAACGTTGAAGTAACACATAATACTTGAAAAAAATACTAAAAAAAACGAATCAAATACGAAATATATAAAACAGTTGTTGGTTTTCTACAAAAAGAGAAAATTAATAATATCCTGTTGAGATTCATAATAGCGAAACCAACCAATCAGAAATCAATGACTGTGTTTAAGATCCGTAACTGTGTTAGACTGTAATATACCTAGGGGAGTTATTCCCCGTAATGAATGTAAATTACATGGTTATACATAAGTAAACCTAATTCTGTTTTTAAAACGCTTCGAAAAAGTCATCTTAGTTATATTCTCTGCAACGCAATGAATAGAATACGGATAAATATCGAAATATCTACCAGCTGCGTATATTGACTGAAATACTATCTCCGTATTATTTTCAGTATTAAATGACTTTACAGGTTTAGCATTTTTCGAGTATTTCCCAGTCCCACCTCGTTTGGTGTTTTCACTCTGAGAGATAGCTTGTAGATTCGATAAAGAATTGTTCTTACGATTAGAGTCAATGTGATCAATAACAAAACCATCCTTGATCAATCCGTTATATACTTCGAAGACGAAACGATGATTGAGATATTTTTTCCTCCAGCGGTAAAAACCAAATACCCCATACCATTGTCCCACCCAACAGATTTCTTGAGTCTACAGTGTCTAACAACACCATCACGAGAGGCTTCATAGTTGGTGATCACTGGATGCGGTTGAAATTCCTTGTTCATTTATATACATATTTTATTTGTCTAAATCATTATTTGGTTGAGATATATTATTTGAAAATCTCTGAACGTAGTCCTGAGCAGTTTTTATAATCTTGTCGCTGACGTCATTGACAGAGTCAGGATTTTTTATTCTTTTTTTTGTCATAATAACGCTTCAACTCTCTATAACGCTTACCACCACAACTGATACATAACTGTGATTTGCCTCTAACACCTACCCCACAATGGAGGCACGGGAGAGGACCATTGCTTCCCCGACGAAAACTTTGCATATGATACCCACAGAACTCATTTCTGCATGATTTGTTACACACGGTTACTGATCCAATCATGAGCCATTTGCAATGATTCATTATATAAAAAACTTTTTATTTAAATACTTGTTTTAATTATAATATGAAAAAGTTCAAAGATTATCGAAAATTAAACCTAAATTCAATCTCGATAGAGTCTCTGATACACCAAAACGTCTAATAGACGATAGCATGAAGGAGTTCAAGAGATTATCAAAAATTAACCCGAGATTTAATCGGGATAGAGTCTCTGTTAAACCAAAACGTCTAATAGACGATAGCATGAAGGAGTTCAAGAGATTATCAAAAATTAATCCTTCGAATACTAGATTTGATCTCGATAGAATCTCTGATATGAAGGTGTTCGAGAGATTATCGAAAATTAATCCTTCGAATACTAGATTTAATCTCGATAGAATCTCTGATATACCAAAAAGTCTAATAGACGATAGAACCCTGTTGAGTAAAATCAACGACTGTTTTAATGAATTTAAGCGCGATGGAGCATCCCATATGTGGTCGACATTTCGAATTATACACAACATCGAAGATGTCGGTGTCAATGTACCCGTAATCGATGCTACCATGAACGATAAAAGAGCAGCTGAGATAATCTCACATCTTGGCTCGCCTACACGAAATCCAAGGGTGTAAAATCCAAAGGATTTTCATGGAAAATCAAAGATTTTCAACAAAGTAATTCCCAACAGAGGTACTTTTTCAGAGTAAAATTCATTATCGAAGTCGAAGGTGAATGGATTATCAGAGATAAATTTGAACCAATTCTCAAAGATAAAAAGCTGTCATTGTGAGTAGAGATTCCAAACCAGGAATTCTAACTGGAATTGACAAACCATATTACGAGAAATGCTATCCTGTAACAGCAGTAGTTTATGGAATATATCCGTTAAATGATAAGCCAAGTATCGCAAAACTAGCACCTATGAAAACGGCGTCATCGGATTCGTCAGGGCTCAATTGTGTAGCAACACGGGTAATGGAACACTTCACGAATGCATCCCGGGGAAATAAACTAACTGAACAACGACGAAAAAAAATAACCGAATGGGGACTGACAGTGAAACAGCATGGGGCAACAATTCAGGATATAACCAAATTAGAAACATCATTAAAATTTCCAATATCGGTAGCGACGATAACCGGAGAAGTATTATACGAACCGAAATATCAATCGCAAGGAGCTCCAATTGAAATTATTGATCATAACAAACACGCGTGGACACCTGCAGTAACAATATTTCCACGAGAACGAATCGTGAAATATATCCCCCCGGAATTTTCCCGGGAGTTTTGTAAGGATGTGTTCCACGAAGAGAGGTTATTCGATGATATTCATGCATTGTGTAAAGATGATCCTGTGTCATTGTGGCTACTTCGCAGCGCTGAAGATTCCGAATCAGGATTTGATCAGTTTGTAAGACCGAATGGAGAATTATATCGCACTGAAGAGTTACACTCAAGGATGAAAAAACCGCTGTAAAATACTCAGGTGAAAATTCTAAAGAATTTTCCAATGAAAAACTACTCACGGATAGTTTTACGATTCCATCAGTGGTAGCTCATTTTGCACGAGAAAAGAACTCATGGCGTCCAACACAAAGTGATTTTCTCGAAGATGTTAAATCAAGTTGTCTTAAATTGAGCCACGGAGGACTGTGGAATACAAAATACCACCGCGAGGGTATGATTTCAATTGATATATCCGCGTGTTATCCAGGGAGTTTTCTCGGATATGGAGAATGTGCTAAGTACTTTAAACGATTTGGACACCCCACACATGAAATGACTCGTGTTTCGGTTAATGGCCCATTGCCTGATTTTGATTTAACTGGATTCGCTCATGTGGTATCATTTGAATTAGCTACAGGATTACATCCGTGTAGTTATGTTTGGATTGGTAGACATATGTCTGTGAAACACTGGATGCCAATTGTGCTATTGAGATACATGATTGATTGTGGTATGCTGATATCGCTGATTATTTCCGAAGCAATTATATGCTATAGAGCTCAGAAAGAAATTTGGCTACCACAACCCGATCTAGATAGTATAATACGCGAACAACGAAAACAATTTTCTGATGGAAAATCGAAGATTTTCAATGAACAACAAATCATGGATTGGTCTAGGCAGTTATTTGAAATTGAAAATAGACTAGCAAAAGATTTTGGACGAAAAATAATCGGTAAATTTACTCAAGGTGGAAGATATGACAATGCAAAATATTCTTCGCGGTTGATCATAGACAGCGCTGAATACGATTTTATCATAGCAGATTTAACGAAAAACGGAAAACTTGTAACTCGTAATGATGCTTTTCTATCCAATGGGAATAAGTTGGGTACAATTGTTAGAATAGCGGAGAACTCGCCCCATGGAGAACTCGCCCTGGGAGAACTCGCCCCATGGAGAACTCGCCCTGGGAGAACTCATCCCAGGTGTCAGGAGAAGTCGCCCCATAGTGGTTGGAGAACTCGCCCCACTTTGCCTGGAGAACTCGCCCCACTTTGCCTGGAGAAGTCGCCCCAAGGATAATATATAATAATTGTGAGATTTCGCCACATGTTTGTCAAGGCTTTATTTAGAACTCGCCCCACTTTTCCTGGAGAAGTCGCCCCAAGGATAATATATAATAATTCTGAGATTTCGCCACATGTTTGTCAAGGCTTTATTTATTGTTGTTTTTTTTCTTCAACTTAGTAACTTATTAAATCTATAAAATTTGCAATTTTTTAACTTAACCTACCTAAGTCATCCTGAGACTGACATTGACTTTTATAACCCGAAATCGACTGAATTGGCGCTAACCGTCAATAAGCCAAAGTGTTATGTTATTTTTTCTCTAAGTGAACAATTTAATCTGATTTTTCATTGAGATTTGCTAACTATTAACAAATGATAATTAAACTAAATTTAAAAAAAAAAAAACAACAAACCATTATTGATGCCTATGCGGTCGCTATCGCAATAATCATCATTACTAATGCGTAGAAATCGGACGGTTTCTGAAAGATCAGTTGTACTACATCATTTAGTTTATTTCTTCTTCTTTGTCAGTGTTTGTAATTTTATTATTTCTCAATAATAACACACTATTTCAATTTAAAAGAGAACTTTAAAAACTAATTCGCTACTAAATTACGATTGTAAAATAAACAAGATTACATTATTTATTAATATATAATAACACAATGATCACGAGTACTAAACCAAAATTTACTAATGAGGCACAAATCAATGTCGTCGACTCGTTAACTCATTATATACGTTTCTTTCCTTAATGCATACATTTTTGCTGTATCAAACAATATACGTCTATCATTCCAAAAAGGTACTGATACATAGGTAATCCTTTTTATGCGCAGCGGTGGGTTTTTTTTTGGTGTATGGAAAACAAAGGGTTTTGTGAGTAAAAAAGGCGCTGAAAATTGACTTGTACGTTTATTATAAATAATACAACCAAATAAATGGTTATTGTTGATGCATATAATTTTTTAATATGGATAACTTACGTTACTTTGTCCTAATAATAGGAAATCAAAATGATAGGATTGAATAAACCCATCTGAAATGTAATCATGTTTCATATGTCTGAAAATTAAATCTTGATAAATCTGTCAAGTAATATTTCGACTAATTTTAGCATAAATAATGCTTAATAATATGCATGTTACCGATACATACGTGACAAAGATATAAGGGTAATACATGTTACTAATAGCTGCATCGATTGGCGCTAATACGACATGATGCAACAGTGTTTGGCATTACTATAAACTGCCACACTGCACACATCGTCGAGATAGGACTTAAAAATTGTTACATCTGCGTTAAAAATCCAAATCTCTCTCTCTCTCTCTCTCTCTCTCTCTCTCTCTCTCTCTCTCTCTCTCTCTCTCTCTCTCTCTCTCTCACACACACACACACACACACACTATAAGTAAATAACTATGATTTTAATTGAAATAAGTTATCGTTCAGTAACCATTTATTTTTGCAGCATTCAAAATGTTTACATATGAATATTAAATGTCATACCTCAAATTGTAAATCTGCTGGCTCAGACGGTCTGTTCCGCTGTCGTGTGTAGTTAGCAACTCGTACAAAGTGTTTTTACGCTGGTAAATTGATAAATTTATTTGATAAATTTAGGAGACTAAAAGTTATTAATTATACGACGTAGATTAGATAATGAAGGATTCGATTGTATTATGAAAGGAATTTCATCTCTCTCTCTCTCTCTCTCTCTCTCTCTCTCTCTCTCTCTCTCTCTCTCTCTCTCTCTCTCTCTCTCTCTCTCTTGTACATACTGCTTTGTTTAAAGCCCAATGTTGAGTAATATTACGGGCTTTGTTCAGCGCAGAATCAATTATATGTGTAATATAATTTCTGTTTTGTAAATGTTTGGAATTTATTCAACGAATTTTGTAATGGACAATCATCTGAAATAATACGTTAGTTTATTTTCGACTGGCTATGCGGTATACCGTTTTTACATGACATGGGATGACATGAAGAATATTCTACATATTGGTGGATTTTAATTTCCTTGGTATGAATATTTGCAGAGATAGTGTTATCAATATTTTATATCACATTTACATCTGAAAATGAAACATGCGTACTAGATGCAGTATAAGTAAAATTTATTGTCGGGTAAAATTGATTTAGGCGATCAACTAAATTTTACATTTCTGCTGTTGACTGCTTCCAGATATAAATATGTTATCGAAAAATCTGAACCAAAGAGATGAATTAAACTTTTCGTTTTGAAGAAAGTCCTTTTCAAATTTACCCATGAAAGGAAAGTGTATGAAGGAGCCATATTAATACACATTGCCGTACCCATTATGTATATGTATTTCGTATTATTACATTGAAAATAATTATTTTCCAAGATAAGTTTTAATATTATAAAAATATCTTCATAAGATAGTGGGCTATTATTAGGATTGTAATCAAGAAAATTTGAACACGCTTCAATACCAACTGCATGCGGAAATTTGGTATATAGTGATGTTACATCTAATAACACCAAGATTGAAATCCTATCTGTGGAATAGACTCCAACTTTTTAATGAAAGTTGTTGTATCATTATGAGTTTTGGGAAACATCTAGAATTGAAGTGTACGCATGTTAAGAGAGAAAGTATCAAATTCCTCATATACGGAATTATTTATTTTACCATCTCATTGGTGCATGTTGATTTTTTAAAATTTAATTTCCATTGACGGATCTTCGACAATATGTTAGTTTACATCATTTAATTGACGTTCAACTTTTTGAAAATAATCTTGTTGATTCATAATAATATTAGTGTTTGACTAATCATCATTTGTAATCACTATACTGTCGTCAGTCATTACAAGTTACCGATAAATCATCGAAGTGTCTATTCCCAAACATAGCACATAACAAGCACTTCAATATCAACACTATACTGTCGTCATTCGTTATATTATATACCAACTGAATTTCGTCTTAGAAATATTACTATAAGATTGTTGTTTTTTTTGTGATCGAGTTTAAATAAAAATCTAAATATGAATCACGTAAAAGATGTTTTAATTCTGCTATAAAAAGGTTATCTGGGATATGGGGCGACTTCTCCATACGAAGTGGGGCGACTTCTCCAACCATTCTGGGGCGACTTCTCCTGATACGCTGGGGCGAGTTCTCCCAGGGCGAGTTCTCCATGGGGCGAGTTCTCCCAGGGCGAGTTCTCCATGGGGCGAGTTCTCCGCATACCCAATTGTTACCTACTGTGATGGATACAGTTCCCAGTATACACATTTAAGATCATCTATGCTCGGTTATTCTGCTATTAATCTATTTTCGATGATAAATAGATTTCCTAATACCGCGGTTAGAGTAGCCACTGATTCGATGTATACACAACAAATACAAATCAGCAGTGGCTGAATTCACATCTCGGGAGGAAGCGTGGGGATGTAGGAGATTTAAAAAGGAGACGCTACATGAATACTGCAAATCTGCTGATGTTACGATGGACAACAAATACTTGAAAAGTAACCAATTATCAGAATTTTCTAATGCACCACCGATATCAGATCCGATTACGCGATATAAAACCGTTTATTTGAATGGCTGTGGAGGATCAGGAAAGACAACACGAGTAATTAATTTATTCAAAGATAAAATCAACATGAATGTGTTAACACCAACTCATAAACTTGCCAGAGACATAAAACAACGAAATGTAAAAACTGGTACTTATCACAGCTTCTTTCGATGGAAAGGCGATAAGTGGACCCCTGAAAGAATGGGTGAGAAATTTATTCCACTGGTGATAATTTGGGATGAAATATGCACGGTATCGTTACAAGTATTAAAAATATTTCTTGAATGGCTGTCAACGAAAAATACAAAAATTATTATGTGTGGTGATCAAGGCCAACCACCACCGTTTGTTGGTGAACCTCCTCATGACTGGCTCAAAGAACACGTTGATTATTACGAAGAGATGAACGATGACCTTAGATCGTTAGATGAAGTATTACGTGAGTTTAAACAACTAATCAGATTACAACCGGATAGAATCCAATGTGAAATAGCACGTGAAATAATTTCAGAAACTCCCATGAATGATTTTTGGGAGTTGTTGAGACCAAATGATTTGATAATAGCAAGTAGAAAAATAGTCAGAGACACACTTCAGATGAAATTACTTGAATTACATAAATGTAAATTTGCAACACTTCCAGTACCATTGTGTTATAGACCTTCGGATACACGAAAGCAGAATATTTTCGTTGACGTTCCTGGACAACGTGAAAAGCAGAATTTAGTATTAAATGATATTGTGCTGGTTGATATCAGCGTCGTCGAAGATGCATTGCGTGCTGATAAATCCCCATGGACGTTAGGTTACGCAGCGACAATACACTCTTCACAGGGATTAACTGTCACAGACACAATTGTTTGGATAGTAGATAATCGCATTGAGTGGTCAAATTTAATTTATCTTGCAGTGTCTCGAGTACGGAAAATAAATCAACTTCGATGAATTGTTGTTGGCGATAATGACACTACAATCGCTGAAAACGTCAAGGATATAATCAGAAAAAAACTCTCTGGGTATAAACAACAGGATAAAAAAAATAATAGAGAATTTGACATTGATGCTGAATTAATAATTGCGCTGAAGCAACAACAGAATAATCACTGCGCGAGTTGCAATTGTATAATGCGTTGGAGTTGGTCGGATAAAGATCCTCGCCAATTTACCGAAAACAGAAAGAATAGCAGCGTAGGTCATACCAACGATAATGTTATGCTGACTTGTCTTGAGTGCAACAGACGAAGAGGTGCCAGCACAATGCCTCCGGCATCGGGTGCTAGTTAAGACCATGCCGTGGTAATTGAGTATCCTTGGGAATTACCTGTAGTTGTTGTCGAGTAAATCCTCGCTGAGGAGCAGTTGAATCCAGTTTATAGATTGCTGGTCTAGAAACGCTAGCGTTTCCACCAGTAGATCGTGTTATACTAGATATTTTATGTATGGTGACACTCCAAATAGGATCAGTAGCTCTTTTTTTACCCCCTTCAAGCTCTCCTGTTTCGTATAAATATCTAACAGTGACATTACTACCAAGAATTGGTTCTTTGAAATCTTTTTGTGGTTGTACCGGTATAGACTTCTTTTTAATCGCGTTGTTAGGTTTCGTGTTTATTGTTCTAGTAATCTCATTATTCAGTGCGGTAATCACAGCTGGTAATCTTTTGACCCATTCACGGGATCTTTTTTCTTGGATGAATTCTTTCGCGTATTGATATCCAAATAACCGCTCAGCAAGTGTCCGATTAAATCGTTCAACAATTGCCTGATCACGATTTAACGCAGTATGTCCTCATCGTAACGTGGTATTATGATGTTTCATCGTTGTTAAAACAACACCTTGAAATTCCTTGCCAGGATCAACTTGTAATAGATTTGGCCAACGCAGAGGACCTCGTCAATAAATCCTTTCAAATGCAGAAGCCACTTCAGTTGATGATTTTGATTTTAGCGGCTCTGCTTGTTTGTATCGACTCGCAATATCAACTACGGTTAACGCGTATTTGTAACCGCGTTCATGCGGCAGAAATAATATATCAGCTTGATGAACTTCATTAGGAACTGTCACATCAAAATGCGAGTAGTTAATTTGTTTAGGCGGTGGTAGATAAATTTGCCATATTGCCTGTTTGGATAACCAATGCGCCGCTGTAGTTTTTTTTACTTTTGCAGCGCTAGCGAGTTTACTGATTGCTGCCTTACCTCTCCAGTATCCTCTCGGAGAATAGTAAATAGATTCCATGTTGTTATTAATTATTAATTACCAGCACCAAATATTAATTTACCTTTCATGGCGGATTTTATCAGCGTTGAAGCTAATTTTTCTTTGAATGAAACACTAGTGTTTTCGGGAATGGCATTCAACGCGTGAATTAATTTCACATCTGCGAGATGACGCTGTTGTAGATCACCACTACGGTAAGCTATATCATGTATCCGACATGCTTCATCGATAGCATTTATCGGATTTTCTCCCTAATTAGGATTATCATGACTATCAAGTCTTATATCTAATCGCGTTCCCGGTCCACAATAACTATAACCGGGAAGGTGTTTTTCACCTGGACATTTTGCCCATGGTAACCCTGGGAGTTTAGCTAACTTAGCGGCAATATCTCCTCCTTTTTTTTTAAAGGATTTGCCTTCAAAGGATTTTTCACAAATTGATATTTTTCTAACCCACATATTTCACAATTTCCAACAATTGCATTTTGATTATTTTTCGTAGTAGTATTTGCAAGGTTTAACGTTGGTGTACGCTTCCTACATTTCACACAATATAAATCCATAATATTATATATACTATATCTAATGGAAGTAATCGATTTCTCAGCGTTGGAAAAACAACAACCAGTAAAACATCATCCGATGTTACCAAACTCTATCAGAATGATTATCATTGGGCCATCAGGAAGTGGTAAGACACAATTGTTGCTTACGATGATAATGAAGTATCTCACCTGAGATAAATTATATTTGATTGCCCCAAGCGTAGACGATCAACATTGTTATCAGGAGTTAAAAGATTACAACGAAAAAGCTTCAGAAGCTTACGGTGGAAGTGTAATTGAATTTATCACAGATATCAACGATGCGCCATCCGTGGAAGACCTGGATGGATTTGTTAATAATCTTGTCGTGTACGACGATGTTATGTTGGAGAAACAAAAAAATCCAGCAATGATATTTTCTCGAGGACGTCACAAAAACTCTGACGTGATAAATGTAACTCAAAAATATGCACAGATTCCAAGTGTAATAAGAGAAAATTGCAATTTAGTATGTGTATTTAACGGTACTGGAAAATACACATTACAAAATATTTATAATTACTGGTGTGACGGTGATATGGATTTTAATAAATTTAAAAACTTCTTTAACAGCGCAAGAGCTACCCCTCACGGATTTATAACGATAAATTTATCAGATCCTCAAACACGATATCGAGTCGGATTAGACCGTATCTATAGTTAATTCAGTTAGCGTATAGCAGCAACGAGGGTGAACGCCAACTATATGACGTCTTTTTTTTTTTTTTTTTTACTGAAAAATTTAATTAAGTATTTTCAAGGAAGCCTCAGTTTGCTAAATTGAGGCCTATTAAGCAATTTCGAGAAAGCCTTATTTTTGCTTGAAAACTTGGTCTGTTCACCCTCTCTGCTGCTTATGTGAAATGTATGATATACATTCAGTCTGATTGCAGACCATCACTTCATGCTACACTGTTGCAAAAACATTGTTTTCAACATGGCAGCATCCTGCTGATTTCATGTTTGTCCCCAGATGTTTTCAGCCCTATTTAACATATGACTCTTTCATCCTCTGAGTAACCTTGTACTACTCTAAGTAACCTTGTACTACTCTAAGTAACCTTGTACTACTCTAAGTAACCTTGTACTACTCTAAGTAACCTTGTACTACTCTAAGTAACCTTGTACTACTCTAAGTAACCTTGTACTACTCTAAGTAACCTTGTACTACTCTAAGTAACCTTGTACTACTCTAAGTAACCTTGTACTACTCTTGAGTCTTAATGTATAATATGATTTGATGTTTATCCCCAGATATTTTCAGCCCTATTTAAAATATATGACCCTTTTAGTTGTAGCTGAAACATTTAAGCTGCAAACATCAAAACATTCCTTCTGAATAATTCGCATGGGTTTTTTTCACCCACAGAACAGTATTTATGAGATCTAAGCAAAGCCCAGCTGCCACTCTCCAATGATTAAAAGTGAACTATTTTTAAACTGCCCATTACATTTTCTCAATATAGCAAGCAATGTTTAAAAAAACATAGTGTTTAGGGCTCTAAAAAAACAGTAACACAGAAAAGGTGAAAACAACAAGCTTTGTAAAATGTAACAATTTATTTCACTGGAAAAAGATTGGAAAAATGGAAGAAGAACTTACAGTTTTAAGAATCAGATCCAAAAATAATACAAGAATAATCCACAAATTAAATTGCAAAAGTCTTAGTAATGAAATGTTCTAATAGATTCTTGATGTTGACAACAACCAATCATTATAAAAATTAAACTAAAACTTGTTTACGTGGTTTCCTCTGTTAGTCTCGTCTCGTGAGAAAATGGATGTGGGCCCATGAGAGTTGTCCCGGTTGATATCTGATCAGTGTCTGTAGTGGCTATGTAGCCCAACATCGTAGTGGCAGAAATTGCTGCACTGGAAAGTTGAATCTGGCATGTGTTGGAGCTGCTTCTTCTTCCTTCAAGATCGCTTTTCATCAGCTGGCAAGCGTTAGGTTGTCCTCACCGGCTTTCAAACAAGTGATCAGTGTGTTGCTAGCTGGGCCTGTTTAAGAGCAAGCTCTTCCCAGGTACTGACATTGATGTCAAGGACTTTCATGCCGTGCTTGCAGACATTCTTAAAGTGGAGATGTGGCTGTCCTATCAACCTTTTGCCAGAGGCAAGTTCCGAATAAAGAATGTCTTTGGGGAGCCACCTATAACCCATTCAACGTACATGACCCAGCCATCTGATGTGATGAGGACAGACGAGTGTGACCATACTGAGAATATTGGCACGTTTAGCACATCGTTGTTTTTTACTTGATCACTAGGTAGTGATCCCAAGTATGTGTCGGAGACATCACATGTCAAAGGCACTCAGTCATTTGTCTTGTGAGGCATACAGAGTCTGTGTTTCACTGGCATACAGGAGAGTGCTTAGCACGCAGGCACGGTACACGGAGATATTAGTGTTCAAGGCCAGCATGCTGTTGTTCCACACTCTCTGCGACAACCTGGAGAGAGTTGTTGATGCCTTTCCAGTCCGTTTGTTGAGCTCAGCTTCGAGCTATAGGTTATTGGTGATGGTAAAGCAGAGGTACATGAACTGACTGACTACCTCAAGTTTATAGTTGTTAATGATGATGCTTGGGGGTCCACGTTCTGAGCTATCACATTTATTTTCTTAAGGCTGATGGTCAGCCCAAACTCACCACATGCTTTATTGAAGCAGTCTATCAGGTGCTGACACTAATCTTCTGTGTGAGTGTCTAGGGCACCATCATCTGCGATGAGCATGTCCCTGATAGTTGCTTCGCGCACTTTGCTTTTGCCTTTAGTCATGCCAGGTTGAAAAGTTTGCCATCTGATCACGTGTTCAGGTAGATCTCTTCTGTGGATGGCCCAAAGGCATGCTGAAGCAGGACAGCGAAGAAGATGCCAAAAAGCATGGGGGCTAGGATGCAACACAGCTTAACTCCGCTGCTGCTGTCAAGAAGGTATTGGACGTTGAACCCATGTACTGCACTGAGCCTTTCATGTCACCATGGAAGGACTGGATCATAATTATCAGCTTTGGTGTGGAGGCAGAGCCATAACATAAGTCTTCTGTTTCCTTGATGGCAGGGTTATATCATCCCCAGCAGAGTTCCTGACGATGAATCCAACACCAAACTATATGGCTTCATCAGTGCTCTTTCCTTGCCAAAAGAACGTGTTTTTCTCTTGTCTGAGGAACCCAGAATCTGGTCTCCTGTAGTACGGCGATGTCAACATGGGAGTCTTGCAAGTTTGTCGTTGATGACTGAAGCCTTTTGAACATCGCTGATTGCCTAGAGATTATCAGAGAGTCCATTCAACATGGTCTGGATATTCCAGGTACCTAGCTTGAAAATTGGAGCTTGAGGATTGGAGATTTCCTTGTTGGTTGTCGTTTGTTTTTTCTTGGTGGAATAGTTGTAGTCTACTTTGTCAGGTACTCGTGTACCTTAATACCTTAAGTCCTATGCACCAAGTAAAGCAGACAACTGTGGTGGGACGGCAGCTTATTGTCTGGAGACTGCCCAGCTTGAAGATGGAGTTAGCTGTCCAGTGAGACATGTTGGTCTATCCCACCTTCGGAAGCAACCATGGTATCTGACTCTATGCCAATCAAGCGATGACTTATAACTGGTAAACCGTTGCTTCCCATGTTGTGTCAACGCTATGACGCAAAGCTGGAGTGTCCTCTCCAGGGTGCAAGTCTAGGCAGGGTGATATGGAGAATCAGTTGTTGCCCATGCAGATGATTCCCCCTCTCCACACAGCTGAATGATCCAAAGGAAAGGACAAGCCAATACGTCATGGCACCAGCGATGTCGCAAGAGGTGCCAAGAAGACACTGAAAACGATGCTTAGTTGCCATAGGGACTCCATCTCCGGATTTTCTGTTAGGGTTCACTTCCTTAGCCTTTCCCATGAGAGGGTATAGTCGCAAGGCAAGGAAGGTATGAAGTCAGAGTTCAACTTTTCAGTGATGAATGACAAGCCAACCTGCCCGTTACATCTGGTTTTAAGGTACCAGAAACTCACCCGTCATTCCTTCTTCAGTCCTTTAAACAGATTCTGCTGGGCTTAGTTAAGCCACTCATGAAGGCCTGGAGCTGGATTTGGTTGTCAGAGGCTCTTTCAGATGCAAGTCATTTGGAATTTTCCAAGGGAAGTGGGTGCTTATCTCCCACATTAACCGTGGCAATAACATCCTTGGAACCCCATGTTACGTGTTTTCCACTAACCTTGAATCAAGGTCAGGATCTAGGTCAGCATTACTTGTTTACTAAGGAAAATTCAGGTCAACCGATTTACTGAATAAAACATTATCCCTGGTAAATACATTTACATTACAGAAACATGTAATGTGTTACGTATATTTAATATAAGTCATTTATATTTATTTTTATTGTCTGTCTGTTAGATATAAATCTGACATTTTGGATTAAAAATTCATTAAATGGGAAATTTTTCTAGAAATTTTCACTCTACAAGTAAACAACAGATGTTAACCTCATTTTCTGACCTTGCTTCAGAGTGTAAACAAGCTTCTAAAATGACTGGTTGATTCCAAGGGCATTAGATCTTTATTTTAAAAATGATTGGTCGATTTGCGAGCATGGGTTCGTTCTAAGAGCTTCTAGAAAATCACGTGACCTCTTCCTGTTTACGAGAGAATCAGTATATAGCTGTGTTTTGGAAGTTAACGGTTTAGTAGTTAGTCTGGGCTATGGAATACAAAGATATGTGTTTTATTGTTTGAGTGTAAATCATTTCAATTCGTTTGGGATCAAGAGGAATTTATTGTGTTATTTATCTAGAAATTACTTGTGCTCATTTGGATTATTATAAAACTAAAACTGACTTCATCACGTGACATCGTTGTCCATATTGGATTACATCGTCAAGATTCAAACCGGGAACTATTAGGACATTTTATTATCAGGACTCTTGCAATTCCACTAGTGGATTATATTGTGAATTCTTTTTGGATTAATTTTTGGACTTGATTGTCTAAAACCCTAAGTTTAAATATTTTCTTTTATGAAAATATATGTACTCAATAAATTGTTTGTTAAATTTTACAAGCTTGTTATTTTCACTTCTTTCTGCTGCTTATTCGAGCCTAAGCACATAACAAACTGAAGAAAGAAAAAAAAGAATTAAAACTGACATAAAACATTAAAACAAATATATATCAACTCAGACATGCGTAACAATATAACTTGCCACAATTATTCCAGAGATGTCACTAATAAATTTTACAGTTTGAAAAGGATGGTACGGATCAGGTTCATGGTGGGGGTAGGGGTAGTGTGTAAAATGTTAGCTTATTCATTTAACACTAGAATGCGTGTATTATGGAAGAATGCAAATTTATTTCTTAATTTCATTACATTGTAATGAATAGAAACCTTTTCATTATATATTACTTTATTTAATGCAACAGTTTTAAACTTAGGTTGACCTTACTTCTGTCGTCTAAGGTCAATTACAATGTATTTTCTTATAATAAAGGTCATAGGACACACCCTACTGCCAAAAGGCACATTATGTATTTAGCAAGAGCAAAATTAGCTTTTTCTTGCATAATATCTATGTTAATTTGCCATTTTTCTTTTGAACTTCATACACTACGATATGAAAATAACAAAAATAATTGCATTTATTTTCCCTCCAAAGCACTTCACCTTACACCTGTCACCCTTTGAAGATCATAATATATGTAGAGCGCCCCCTATACCATGAGAACCACACGCGTTAGAAGCAGGAACCAGACAACCCCATACATGACAACATACGCCATAGAGCTTAAGGAAATAATTCACAAGGTTTGCATGTTTCCTTTTAGATACAAAAGAACAAAGCATCTAGTGACACTATATTTGGGCATATTTTCCGTCTCAATGTAGATCACTGTTTTGTTGCTTCGCATTTACTGAATAGTAATGTAAATTCGTTTGACATTTAGTCCGACACAGAGTGACGTATTTTCGATTTCAAATAGCATTGTTGTTTTAAGACATATGTTACAACTTCGATCATTAGCACATGCTTTGCCCATATGACTTTAAATGAGTACAGGAGAAACAACATTTTAATTGACTGCTTGTATTATGATACAGCTAATAGATTGTTAACGCAATCCCTTTTTGATCCATGTCAGAAAGGCGACCTTACTTCAGAACATGCCTGAAACGGCAGTAATGCATTTACTAACACTCCAAGACTTTTTTAAATTCTCCAAACTAAGCTAGAAATAATTTTAACTTGATTTAGTCCATACTCGAATTCATGATTATTTATATAATTATTTATGCTAACGACTTTATTTAATGAGGGCTATATATTTGATTCTAATGTTTCATTTGGTTCTTAAATACCATCTTGTCAAAACATTTTGCTTAAAGTCATTAGTATAGAAAAAAGCGAGTTCTGGACGACCAACCTCTACAGGCTTTAGTTTTGCCAAAACAGTATTTAAAATCGCAGTATTTTTCAAAAGTTGGAGATAAATAAAACACATTTAATTAAGAAAAAAATTGTTATATAAGACATATAGGAAATAGCGGGTTCTGGACCACCAACCTCTACACACAAAAACGGTGTTTTAAATCGCAGTGTTTTTTGTGAGTTGGAGATAATAAAATAGACTACTTTAAGAATTAAATATCAGTTAAGTAAAAATTATTTTAATGAAGCGTAACCAACTTAACTATCACGAAAATGACAGAAGCTTTTATATGTATTTTATTTGAAGTATTTTAACTAAATAGTCTCATAAACCATGATGTTTAAGAAATTCATGAACCGATGGTGGATTCTCAATTAGAATTTTTTTTGTTTGTTTCTGTAATAAGTTAACAGGCAACAATAGCTTTTACCTCCACAATTACTACAAATTGGAATTTTACCTTGCATGCCTCAACCACAACAATGACACGGATATGTTCCACTAGCAGGATTTTTTTTGCAACAGGTGAGCATGAACCCCACAGTATTCTCTTATGCATCTTTTACGACATCGATCAGTACTACCTTGTAACAACCAGTATGAATGAACTGAGTAAGATTTATTGACTTTTTATCTTGTTTATGTTTTTCATTACTGAAATCAACACAGAACAATTATTTAACCTGTAACTGAAAAATTAGAAAAGCAAGATGTTAAAACCAACGAATTTATACAAGATATTAGAAGATTAGCTGAGGCTGCAGAACAATCTATTGAGGCAATAGAACAAATTATTAAATAAGATGAAGATGAAAAATATTTTACAGTGCCTCCTTCACCTGATATTTCTGAAAAAATATAAACTGGATGAAGAAACCCCACCGGTTTATAAGCGTGGCATGGTTAAAATACACTATAGTATTGCTAACCATTAAACTAAAAAACTATGAGACAGCTGTAAATCTTGCATATGATTATGATAGTAAAGATATTTATTTAGAACCTAGATCTCCACCATTAAATTTTGATCAGTGACAAAGATTAGTTTTTACAGCACACAAGAATATTAAACGTGTGACAGCGAAGTACGAGGATGAGTTTAATTATTTTAAAAGGGAGGTTATGCAAAGATTAATAGCGGTTCCTGTTGTCACTCCTGATCTATCAATAACATTACCAACTGAAAGTCAGCGAATCGAGAGCATTAAAAGCCATTCAGGTGTGAATACTAAAAACGGTTCTGGATAGGTAACAAACTGTCCTGAAAAAATTATATAGGATATTGGCTGACTGGATATGTTGGTTGGTGCAATACAAGCTGGAAATAACTCGCCAGAAATAGTTAAAGAAGTTGCTGATATTTGTTGAAGACTATTTCAAAGTGGTGTTATGGAAATTGAAATTTATTGAGAGCTTATTGATGAAAATGCTGAAGCTATAGAGTCTGGTAAAACAGTTGATGATATCTTGGAAAAAACCAAAACAGATTGGAGAGATTCTAGCTAAAAAAAATGAGAAGGAAATTGTAATGACAAAATGATTGAAAAAGCATCTAGCCTCTGTAAAGATCTACTTTTACTTGGAAGCCTGGACAAAATTATCTACAGTGAAATTATTGATGAAATGTTAGATGATTAGGTAACAATAGTTAAGTAAACTTAGAAAAATAAAATAGAAAATAAAATTAATAGGTAAAGCTAGTGGGTAGTTGTTTGTAGTTACCTGACAATTGTTGGATCCATATTTTTATTTAATCATAAAAACAACACAACATTTTCACCTAAAAATGTGAATAATAATAATATTATTACTTGTGAATTGTATTTTTTTTTTATATTTGTTATATTTATTCAGTCATAATTACCAATCATTATGCCAGCAAGCAAACTATTTATCGATCACTGACGAGATAAAAATTGTCAATTTGCATGGACATGAGTCACCATTGGATATTATTAAAAGATACAAAATAGATCTAACATTATTGTACAAATTTTGGATATACCACAATAAAAATAAAAGATTCCCTGCTGTTTTAGCTAGTACTTACAGCTGGAAAAGACCTCACTGAAGGCATCAAGAAGCTTGAGGAATATTTGAAACGAACACGCGATAAATATTATGTTGTATTGATGTCAATCAGGAGATTAAAAATGTGCAAGATATGATTAATAATCATTGTGAACAATTTTTAAAACTTAAATTTGAACTTGATTCATTAAATTTATGGATAGATAGTATAAACAAACAAAAATCTGCTGCACTAAAAGCACTAGCTGACAGAAAAAACAACAGAAAGTAAAAAAAACTTAAAAATTAACATCATTAATTGAATAAATATTGTATAAGCTAGTAAAAGCTTCTGTATCTGCTTCATTAAAATAATTTTTTTTCACTGATAAAAGCATAACAATTTTTTTCCTGATCGGGTGGGTTTTCGATCTCCAACTCGCAAATTTAAACACCGTCCAGAAAACCACTTATTCCTTTACTATTTATATAACAATTCTTTTCCTAATTCAGTTTTGATCTCCAACTCACAATAAACACTGCAATTTTAAACTTCGTTTTAGCAAAACTAAAGCCTATGAAGGGTTGGTGGTTCAGAACCAACTTTTTCCAATGCTACTCATTCTGATCCTTATATGACAGATAAAAAGCACATCATGAAACTAAAATATATACAGGTAGTCCTCGACTTACGACCACGATTGGTTCCGACAGACCGGTCGTAACACGATTTGGTCGTAAGTAGAGTAGGCTATATGTACAGTACTGTGAAATGATGTTATAAAAATCTTTAAGTAGTATTTTATCATAATTTTCTTTCAATATTGTTATACTGTATATATCATCATTTTCTTTGTTCATTTTATGCCATTTGTATCATCTCTACACCATTTTGTTTCTTATTTTTACATTCGTCAGGTTTGTTACTGCGAGTAACTATGGATGCGCGGTGGCTACCGAACATGTTCGTATGGTGATATGACACGCGAGTGTCTCCATAATTCTGATTAATGGTTTTCTGGTCTCAACTAATGTATTCTTGACAGATCACCAGAACATTACACCTTCATAGTGTGCGTGCGTGTGTGTGTGTGTGTGTGTGTGTGTGTGTGTGTGAGAGTAAGTGTGTGTGATTGAGTGTGTGTGCGAGCAAGTATGTGTGTGAGCGAGTGTGCCTGTTAGATAGCAAATGTATGTCCGAGAGAGTGTGTGTTTGTGATAAATCGATGTTTTTGTGTGATATCTAGATTTTGTGTGTGTGTGTGTGTGTGAGAGAGAGAGAGAGAGAGAGAGAGAGAGAGAGAGAGAGAGAGAGAGAGAGAGAGAGTTTGTGTGTGTTGGTGTGAGCGATAATGTGTAAATGAGACAGTGCGAGAGAATGTGTTTGTGCGTGGGAGACAACGAGTCTATGTGTGTTTGTGTGTGAGTGAGAGCAAGTGTGTGTGTGAAAAAAGCCATGTGTGTGTGTGAGAGAGAGCAAGAGAGTGTTAGTGTATGCACGAGAGAGGGAGTGTGTGTGTGTGTGAGAGAGAGAGAGAGAGTAAGTGTGTGTGATTGAGTGTGTGAGCGAGTGTGCCTGTTAGAGAGCAAATGTATGTCCGAGAGAGTGTGTGTTTGTGATAAATCAATGTTTTTGTGTGATATCTAGATTGTGTGTGTGTGAGAGAGAGAGAGAGTTTGTGTGTGTTGGTGTGAGCGATAATGTGTAAATGAGACAGTGCGAGAGAATGTGTTTGTGCATGGGAGACAACGAGTCTATGTGTGTTTGTGTGTGAGTGAGAGCGAGTGTGTGTGTGGAAAAAGCCGTGTGTGTGTGTGAGAGAGAGCAAGAGAGTGTTAGTGTATGCGCGAGAGAGGGAGTGTGTGTGTGTGTGTGTGTGTAAATAAGAGAGAGCAAGGGGTTTTGTGTGTGTGAAATAGTTTATGTGCGAGAGTATATGTGAAACATACCGAGAGGGGAAACCCAGATAATGTGTGTGTGTGTGTGTGTGTGTGGTTGTGTGTGTAATAGAGAGAGAGGGAGAGTATATGTAAGAGATTTTGAAACGATTGTGTTTGTGAGTTTGTTTGTAAATGTGTATGACAGAGTGTCTGAGAGAAGGAGAGTGTGTGTGAGATCGAGCAAAAGATCGAGAGATAGTGTATGAGAGGAAGCTAGAGTGTGAGAGAGAGACTGTGTGTGATATAGGGAGTGTGTGAGAGCGAGCGAGTGTGTGTGTGAATGGTAGCGTGTGTGTGTGAGGGAGAGAGCGATATGGTGTGTGTGTGTGTGTGAGAGACAGACAGAGCGTGTGTTTATATGTATGAGAGAGTGTGAGAGCGAGTGAGTCTGTTATCGAGATCGAGATTGTGAGTCTGTGAGAGGGTTTTTGGGTGTAAGAGAGCGAGAGTGTGTGTGTATATGTGTGCGTGTGTGCTAGAGTATTTGAGAAACAAGAGTTTGTGTGTGAGAGTGTGTGTATGAGAGATAGCGAGTATGTGTGTATGAATGAGAGCGAGTGTATGTCTGCGAAAGAGAACGATTGTGTGTGTGTGTGTGTGCGAGTGCATGTGTGTGAGAGAGAGCTACCTCTAGAGTGTGTGCGTAAGTTAATGAGAATGTATTTGTGTGAGTGCAATAGTGCTTCAGTGTGAGTGTGATAGAGCGAGTGTGCTTTGTGTGTGATAGCGAGAGTGTGTGTGTGTGTGTGTGTGTAAGAAAGGGAGCAATAGTTTATGTGTGTGAGAGAGCGAGTGTGTATGTGCGACAGAAGGAGTGTGTGTGTGTGTGTGTGTGTGTGTGTGAGTGAACATTAGACAGATAGACTGTTAGAGATAGTATAGGAGAGAGCGATAGTGACTGTTTGTGAGAGTGCGAGAAAGTGTGTAAGTGTTTGTGTGTGAAAGAGGGAGAAAGTATGGGTTGTGAGAGCGTGTGTGTGTGTGTGAGAGAGAGAGAGAGAGAGAGAGAGAGAGAGAGAGAGAGAATGTGTGTTTGTCACAGAGCAAGAGAGAGAGTGTGTGAGGGAAGAACGAGATAGTGGGTTGGTGAGAAAGAGAGTGTGTGTTTGTGAATGACAGCGAGAGAGTGTGTTTTAGAATGAGCATGAGGTTGTGTGACTGAGTTAGCATGAGTGTGTCTTAGAAAGCGAGATGGAGTATTTGAGAGTGAGAGGCAGCTGGGATAACACTTGAAATGGTACACGCGGAGATGGTAGTGCTGCCGGAAGCTGTGGTAGGCACTGTTGTACGCCGCGGCTAGCGATTGTGGTCGTAAAGTCGAATGGGCGTAAGTTGCATAGGTCGTAAGTCGAGGAATATCTGTATGAATACCATGAGAACCATATGAAACACTAGCATTAGTCAGATATGGAACACAAACCCAAAGTACTCAATGAGTAAATCAAACATACAAATGTAACTGAAGTTTAAATCCATGAATAACAGCATTACCATTAAAATGAAATATTATATAACTTTATATGAATTTCAAATGCAATTTGGGAAAAGAGAAACATGATCATAAGCAACATTTTGTCAATCTTGGTCCATATTGGCTACCATTGAATGAATTTCCAAGTTTAACCTTGTAAGGACATGTACATAACCATCAGAATATGACCTATAATCATAAAACATCAGACAATATACTGGATATTTCAATGTTATCTACTCATATTATCCAGTAGAAAATGATAGAAAATTCAAGCTTGAATAAAATATAATATATCAACTTCCAAACAAAGCTGGTAGATTTGGAAAAATGTAATATATCCAGAGGTATTGCTAGTATTTTAATAATTACATTCCAGGACTCTCATTATCGTAAAAATAAGAGTCCCACCAGCAAAAGTTGCAATCCCCTCCCAGAATATGTTGAACTTTGCAAATTAGAAGAACTATTGGTTGCCATTGGGTTTAATATCCACATTTTTTTATCACACTGACATTACAAACTTGTCAGCCTGGTAATTCTGATCAAATGCTGTTTTGGTTGAAAATTTCATTTTTGACTTAAATGCCAACAGAAATATTCCAAAAAATGTATTTCATTTCAGTAGCCTGACACCTAAACATGACATCTTTTCAAAACCACGCTCAGAATAGTCCGCCATATATGGGGTCGTGAGGTGTGGTATCCTGTTTGTCCAAAATTAGTATTATTTTGAATAGAATATTCTGGTAACAATTGCCGATTTTCAATTGGTAAGCATGGCAGAATTTTATTTTCTTCAATTGAATTCGTTATGGGGCTTGCACAAATATTAGTGACATTAGATGCGCAGAATAGCCTGACAGTGGTGTAACTCTTGTTAGTCCTTGAGGGTGATACTGAATTTTGTCAATCCAAGGAATGGTGTTATTCCAAACGCTAAACCAAGCATCACACACTTTCTTACACTTGGCTACTATCCTACCCAAACTATCAGTTATAGTAACTTTAGCAGTCTTCTGAATCTCATTAAAATCATTGTCAGTTTGCCATTTAATCCCAAAATACTTATCCAAATTGGCAAGCAATGATTTGTCCAAGTCTTAGTGTGCTTGATTTAGAGGTCGCATGCACTATTTGGCTACAATTGGAAATGAACACAATAAGAAAGCTAAAGTCCTGATGTACTCTTTTTAATAACCACATGTACATCTCGGGGTCTTTCTTCCTCTGAATTCAGTCATTGTAAATATTAACACATTTTCCCACCCAAGCTGCTAGTCTAAATCTTTCAACTTGCTGCCCAGCTGTTGCATCGTGTTATTTTGACATACTTTATAAATATTGCAGGCACATCTGGGGGTATTTTAACCACTGAATTCTGTAATTGTAAATATCGGCGTAGCTAAAATGATCAAATAATCAACACATTCTGAACTCAGTCGTTTGTTGAGGTAAGACTGGCAAAGCTTTGAATTTGCCAAACAACTATTTGCATGTGTACAGATGACTCCTGCATCGGTGATTTTCTGCATCCCAGATCAAAAATTTGCATCCAGATACATGTATGCGTAATTATATGTTTCTGAGATCTCTAATATCATCACAAAGACAGAAACATGCAGGCACTCACATAATAAGAAAAACACACTAAATTAAAGAAAACCTCATGGTTTTCTGTTTTTTCTAATCAATTGAATGGATCACAGTTATTTGCAGATTTGCTGCTAGTTGCTGTAATTAGTGTACATCTTGGTACTAATAAGAGACTGTTGTTTAGACTTCGCTAAAGATGTTTTTGATTTTGCCTTAGAATTGATTCACTTCAGAGTAAAACTTTGTGATCCAGGAGTTCTGAAACTCAGGTTTGGTGGGGCTTTGTTAATTTCACAGATGACTCATTTCTGATTTATCTGATTTCAGGCGATTAGGGTTGTTCCCCCCTGTGTACATTAACAAAGCAAATTAGCCTAAAAAGGCTCTCCCACCGCAGTATTGAAAGGATTTATAGAAAAAGTATAAACTGTCACTGTTAATAATTTTCCATGACATTGTGTGTATAGGTTTTAATACGTGCATATCATATTTGTTTTCTGTTTGAACATGCTACAGAAGAGTGGCATATACTGTGATATCCATGAGATCTATTGGAAATTCTTTTTGCATAAATACAACTTTGTTGGGGTGGGTGGGTAAAAAAATAATATCTTTAATGACAGCACCATGATAGGGTACGCATGTATGTGTCTGTCATATGTTTGCTTGATTGGAGAAAGATTACCAATATTTCACATTATTTTCTATATGTAGCTCAAAGGATCCAAAAATGTCTAACCTGGATGATGATGAAGGGTTACTTAGGGATGACTCAGGCCTGCTACATGAAGATGAACCAGTAAGGCCAAGGTTATCACAGTGGTGGCACAAATTCTTCAAAACACTTTGTTTGTCCTTCTCCTTTTTTGTGCTTGTAAGTACTAGTAAGGTCCCATTTCATAATATGTAGCATAGAATAAATGTTACATGGGAATGAGTAAGTGCAATGTTGTTTGTTTGTGTCTTTGTATCAGAGAGAATGTTTTTAGATTCCTCACCAAGAGATTATTGTTATGTAACTCAGTTCATCCCAGTTCAGACTGTAAGTGTAGTGTCAGTACTCTAATTGGAAACATCCTTCTTGATTTATATCCCAGCCTAGGTCTTACTAAATACTAGTATAAAAAAAAAAAACGAGATAAAAACAATTGATTTTTTTCAATATTTAAAACTTTCAGAATAAACCGTCTGTATTCTATGAATATTATATCCATTTCCATTAGATTCAAATGTTTAGCTCATCTGGTCATAGACCAGCTTACTTGATCATCTGTTGACTGTAGTCTGTCATTCAATATCCATCTATCCATTAGCACAAGTTTTTTATTATTGCTAATTGTCCTAAACTACTTGGAGGATTGCCACAAAACTGTTCACATACAATAATGCCACAGTATAGTTTGTCCTCAGCGAAAATGGTGCTGCTCAGGCATCCATTATGGTAACCACAACAGCCTTCGTGGAAATGTTTCTATTGCTAATACTCTTGAAAATCAAGTCATATTAACAATGGGTTAATTGGGTTTAACCAGACGACTTCTTATATCTGGTTTGTCCTAAATGTCTTTTCAACGTACAATGATTTATATGTACTATTTTGGGGAGTATAGACTGTTTGGATCCAAGCAATATGTGACACACAATACTCCACAACATCACAGTACAAGCCAAAAAAAAATTGATATACATTTTTGGGGGTGGTGGGATTCTCAACCTAATTACAATTTTGAAAAAGTTTTTGAAAAGACTTTTGTTTTTATTGATGAATATGTGTGTGTATGTTAAGAGAACAAAAAGATCACAGTGTGTAAGATCATATGTAGAGCATATTTCTTTGTACGGCTGTTAGGGTGAGTTATGTTCACAAAGTCATTAAATTGATAAAAGTCACAGGGGCTCATATGATTGCTTGCAGTTTATGTACCTATAAAAAATGCATGTACTGTCTATTGTCTTCTTGCACAAAAAGTTTCAGTAACCTTATCAAATTATAATAACAAATAACTCCAACAGACTTTTGAGTTTTAGTGACTAAATGTACGAGAAAGAGAGATGTCAAAATGTTGTGTCTGTATATAAGATTGTAAGCTTTCAAAGCTGTATTTTATTTTTAGCTGTTGGAGGGGGGGGGGACCAGGTGATTGTATTTTTGCTTGTTCAGTACCTAATGATTGAGTTCCATCTCTTTACACATGTGCAAGGACACTGTTGTATCCCATTGTTAGTTAAAACCTGAATAAATAGATTATTGGTAATTAAATGAGTATAGAAATTTATCTTGGTCATTTTCAACAAATACAGGATTGAGAACCAGGTTGGCATCAACAGATCACTGTTGTGAGGCTGAAGTAGGGGGAGAAGGCTACCTTTAGGGATCCAGTGATGAATGAATATACACACACACAAATGCAAATAAAAGTAATGCAATGAAATATTTTGAATGTTCAAGTTTTCTTCAAATCTCCTCATCACTAATTCTAAAACCAATGCAGCTCTCTTTCTGATTTGTTGAATGCCAGAATATACATTAGTAAAATCTTCCATGTACAGTCAGAGTTTGGATAACATTGTGGTTAAAACTTTATGGTCTTAAACAAAGTAACAGATAAAAGCCAAAACTAATATAAGTTTTATACAATTTAACAAATAATTTTTTTCAGACTATTGAAAACAAACTGAATTGTAAGAGGAACTTAGTGTTGTGACTTAAATCCTAAATAGTCCTAAAAAAATTTCATGAGTGCAGGAGTATGGATTATTCCAAATGATTTTCATTGGTGGCATAATACGCTCCAATCTTGAATATGCTGATGTATCAGTAACCTTGAATGTAATGATGTGCCAACATTCTTGATGTATAACTGACATAATCCAGAATGCCCTTGAATAAATTCACAGTAGTACCAAAACAGTGTTTTAGTCCTAAAGTCAATGAGCACTTTGTAACTCCAATGAATAATTTTAAAAAAATCCTCTCACATCATTACTAAACACCACTAGAATATTATTCCAACCGCTCCGGTGGCCTAGTGGTTAGAGCGTCCGCCGCGGAAGCGGGAGGTCATGGGTTCGATCCCCGGCCGAGTCATACCAAAGACTTACAAAAATGGTACTAACAGCTGCCTCGCTTGACATTCAGCATTAAGAGGTTAGTGTTAGGACTGGTCGGCCTGGTGTCAGGATAATGTGACTGGGTGGGACATCATGCTACATGTCTGCAGCATGATGCCCCAGTGGTAGACATCACTATAAACTGCCTCACTGCAGACATCGTAGCGATATGACTGAAAAATTGTTAAAGCTACGTTAAAAATCCTAAACAAAAAAAATAAACTAGAAGATTATTCCACTGGACACATGCTAAGCTGGGAATGAATAATTCTGAAGAAAACAGCCTTTAAATGAAAACCTGAGACACAAAGAGACGACCTTAATGCTTAACAAAGTTAAACAAAGACGATAAGTTTATAACCTGAAAATTTTAGTTGCAAACAAGGTCAAATCTTTTACTTACATTTTAATAATGAACACGACAAATGTCAGGTAGACTTGGAACTTCCAAGGAGAAAACCAATGTCCTGAACTCAAATCCAATGTTCAGAAATATATATATATGAGAGAGAGAGAGAGAGAGAGAGAGAGAGAGAGAGAGAGAGAGAGAGAGAGAGAGAGAGAGAACACAAAGTGCTACATATTATTACCTTTGCTTTCAAAAAGAACAAATTTTCTTAAGTGTGTGTACAGTGTTTTATAACTTGTGACAAATAAAAACAATAGAAAAATTGTGATGAGGAAGAATGTTTTATTGGATTTATTCCTTACTGTCCCATAGAACATCATCAGTTTAAAGAATACCGGTACTGCCTTTTGCTATTACAGTGCTTGTGGTGTCCAACTTCTAAAACATGCCTGCCTTCTTTTGGTGTCCAACTTATATTTTATTAGTACTGGTACTTAGTAATGATACTAATTTTGATATTCAGAGATAATGAGAATGTTTGATTATCAGGCAAAGATGTCAATGATTTAACAAAATATTAATAAATTACATGTAACAGTTATTTACATGGACTGTTATCTTGGATATTTTTCAGGGCTTGTGCATTTCAATACCTGGTCCTACCCTTCTGGATTTAGGCGAGCGAGTCCATGCTGATACAGGGCCAATGACTTTGGTTTTCACAGGCAGATCTTTGGGGTATCTTGTAGGATCCATTTTGGGAGGAGTTCTGTTTGACCACTTCAACAAGCAGCTTCTGTTATGTTTTACCCTCTTTGTGGCCTCAGTTGCCACTGTAGCTGTTCCTTGGTCCCTTACCCTTACTGTTTTGGCATTGCTAATTGCCATCCAAGGTATAGCCATGGGAGTCCTAGATACAGGTAAGATATTTAAAAAAAGAGGATTTTGTTAGCTCACCTGCAGTTAAGATCAGGTGAGTTGATGGTATGGTCCATCATGCATCTGTCAGCATTACTATTCTGAATTGTTTTACCTTTCAGACATCACTGGACCAATTTCAACTAGACTTGTTGGAGAACATCCTGGCATGGAAGAATTTTAAAGTTTGTACAAATCCACACTAAATTAGGAATACCATTACTAAAAACATTTAAGCAACTTCTCAAAAACAACTTAATATAATAAGACTATATTTGAGAGGTAGCATCCTCACATAGTGGACTTAACATTTGCATAAATGATGCTGATCTGCCATCAGAAATCCTCAAAAAAAACATTATCTCAAAAACTTCTTAAATGGCATTTGCCCAGATTTGATGGAAACCACGCTAACATTAAGACTTTTAGTTGTTTGCAAATTATGCTGATTTGCCTTCATAATGACTCCATGACAAACTAGAAAATATTTAAAGGCCATTTTAGCTCTACTGGTCATATACCAAAAGAGTTTAATAGATGGCCTGTTACCTTGGGTGTAGATGCGGTCACTACTTATTAAGAGATCTCTGAAAAATTAAGAAAGATCTGAACATTGACAGAGAGAAGGTGAGGAGGGGGTGCAGTATTTAATGGTTTAATAACCATTTTATAATTGTGCTAGTGATACTTGTCCATAGAAAGCTTTCTGAAATGTATTTGTCTATCTTTTTCTTTCTAAATTACTTTTATTTTCAAGATAACCAACATTTGATAGATCACTGAAAACACTGCTCCATGAGGCTTCAACAAATGTACCTGAAAAAACATTGTGTATTGTGGCACTGCTTTTAGGCTATGCATGCAGATATGTTTGAAAGTTATTGTCAATTCACAACAAAACAAGATTTCCTTTTTTCAGAAACATGGGACATTTATTTCATGAAACAAAAACTGCGAGTTTCAAATGCCATTTTTAATTTGTTTTTATTCTATTACTGTAGTAAAATACTGATGCCATGATTTCATTTGAAATATCTGTGAACTTTTGCTCATTTTTGAGGAAACCTTTTAGTGCCAGTTCAGGAAATTTAAGTTCACACCAAACTTTGGAGCTTGTTTCTTCATTATGAACAATATCTATGAAGCAATGCATTTCGTTCACAACGCAGACATTTCACTTTCTATCCTTGAATTAGTATGATAAACCACTGATTAAGATAAGATAAGAATTCTTTATTTCAGACTACAAAGTCCATACCTTTACATTAAAAAAAAAAAAAATTTAAAAAAAAAATTATTTTAAACACAAAAGTACATACATACATATATATATATGCATAATATATATATATATATAAGAATATCTAATACTAAGAACTGTATTTTGAAATCTCTTTGGAACTATGACATTCGCGTAAATTCTCATATTATTACTATATATAGCAACATCTACAACTATTAACTGCGTCATGCATTATTAATAATAAAAATTAAATGACACATTTAAAGAGTAATCTGTTCCATCTACTAATAATATAAAAATTTACGTGAATGTCATAGTTCCAAAGAGATTTCAAAATATAGTTCTTAGTATTAGATAAGATATTCTTGTCATCATTGAGAATACATATTTTCTCATTATTTCATCAAAACTGATTACATTGTAGTTAACAAACATGTTGGAGGCACTGTTCCATCTTGGAAGACCTAATAGAAAACGAAGACTATTATTATGACCAATAACTAGTTTTCTTTTCATACATTCACTAAAGTTTGTCCACAGAGGAGCACGATACATGGTGCAGCAATAAGATTTGAATAATCTAATTTTGATATGCAATGAACAATTCTTGAATTTACGCAGAAGCATGTTTGTTCGAGTAATTAATATTAATATTAGATGCTTTACTTATGTTACTTACATAATAATATATATGATTGGTCAGTTGAAACGAGTTGCCCTGACATGCTATCATGATGGCTAGCCCATGTAGGTAGAATTTCCAAGCCTTTTAGTTTTAGCTTTTTTATTCTGTCACTTTATGCCAAATTATTTGATTTAATATAAAAGACATAATGTGATAATTCAAAGGTGTTCAACATTTAATTGATTTTAACAATACAACAAACACTTCTGCAATTCAGAGATCAAAACAGTCTGCACTTAAAGAACCACTTGCAGATATAGGCATGATGGTGGATTTATACTTTTCAGATTTATTGATTACCATAAATAAAATTTAACTTTACAAATTTATTCAATTGTTTGTTTTTTAAAGTGATGCCGCCAGTAGGCATTACTGACACATTTTTGGATTTTATTTTTAGCGAAACATTTACAGAATGTTTGAATTCTTGTAACAGTTGTAACACTAACCACTGTTTTGACAGTAAGCAGTGGTTTATGAAGATTTCATTGACCAGGTTTGATTTCCCCCCCCCCCCAAAGTCACCTTCAACATATAAAGGCTGTCTTTGTGTGTATTTTCTAGGGAAAATAATGGGATCCACACATGACCCTACATTATGACCAGGTATTTAAGTTATCTGGGTGCAAGCTATCGAGGGAGAGGTGGATTATGATCCAGATTTTACGAAAATGTTATTTAAATCAATTTATTCAGATGAGAACATGTTACATATTGCTTGTTGTCTGCAGATAAATCTTTCCAAAATTATTCTATCTTTATGTTTGTCTTGAATTGATGCTTCAGCCTGTGGCATGCTCTGTACTCAGTTGGGAGAGCTTTGGTCTTGTTATATCTGATACAGGTTTAGTTACCACTAATGTCACCTATGCTCAGTAGCCATTAGAACCATGAAAACAAGGATAATAATAATGGGTACTTTTCTATACATAGAAGTAAAGCAGGTTGATAAAATGACAGACCCTACATTCTAATCCTAAGAGTAAATGATTTGATTAGAGTGGTTACCTCCCTTGATTTAGTTTTACGTTTTCTATTTAGTACTTAACCAATGCATTATGTAAATAGTCTTCACTTATAACTAAGCATTCACCATAGTTTCTTGCAAAATATTTTAAATTTTTTTTAATCAGGTCTCAACTGAGAGATGAAGAGAAGAAAAGAAAACATTTGGTTCAGATTTCATGCATTGAAGGGAATATTGTATGTGCTTATTATGATCATGAATAGATACATGATTTTCAAAAGATTTATGTTCATTCCTTTGATCAAACTCAGCATGTGGGAATGAGATTTTAACAGACTTAGAGAGATATTACAGGTATGCATTTGTATTAGCAAACCATGTAAGACTACATATTTCTAGATAAAGACCTTTTAAGAGAAACCAGGGTGCTTCATAAGAAAATCACTTTTAACTTAAGATAAAGCTAGGCTCAGTTTGGGCTCAAACCTTTTGTTTCTAAGCACTGACAGGTCAGTTGTAACAGATACTGGTCATAGTCTTCACTTTACTGAACACAGTACTCTTATTCACTACACTATATACTACAAAACCACAGGCATCTTAGTACACTACTTACTTCAAAACCACAGGCATCTTAGTACACTACATACTACAAAACCACAGGCATCTTAGTACACTACTTACTTCAAAACCACAGGCATCTTAATACACTACTTACTGCAAAACCACACGCATCTTAATACACTACATACTACAAAACCACAGGCATCTTAGTACACTACTTACTTCAAAACCACAGGCATCTTAATACACTACTTACTGCAAAACCACACGCGTCTTAATACACTACATACTACAAAACCACAGGCATCTTAGTACACTACTTACTTCAAAACCACAGGCATCTTAGTACACTACTTACTGCAAAACCACACGCGTCTTAATACACTACATACTACAAAACCACAGGCATCAGTACACTACTTACTACAAAACCACAGGCATCTTAATACACTACATACTACAAAACCACAGGCATCTTAGCACACTACTTACTACAAAACCACAGGCATCTTAATACACTACATACTACAAAACCACAGGCATCTTAGTACACTACTTACTACAAAACCACAGGCATCTTAATACACTACATACTACAAAACCACAGGCATCTTAATACACTACATACTAAAAATCATAGGCATCTTAATACACTACTTACTACAAAACCACAGGCATCTTAGTACACTACTTACTACAAATCCACAGGCATCTTAATATACTACATATTGCAAAACCACAGGCACCTTAGTACACTACATACTACAAAACCACAGACATCTTAATACACTACATACTACAAAACCACAGGCACCCTAGTACACTAGATGCTACAAAACCACAGGCACCATGTGCATGCTTGATACCTAAACCTTGAAAATATGTCCTGAGTTTAGATAGTATAACTCTTCTAATACATGTCTCACTTAAATACATAATATTCACCAAGCTCTCTTACATCTTGTAATATGTCTACATATGATCTGTAGTTTATAATATTGGGATTCATATGTGGCAAAATAAAAGCCATAAAATGGCCAAATGGTGCTACATTCTACTGTTACCAATTTTTCATGATGTGCAGCTTGATTGGTACGTTTTCACACCAAATTTGAAGATGGAAGCAGATATATAAGTATTTGATTATTTTAACTTGGAAAAAATGTTGCTAATCCACATTTGAAAGAATATTTCCAGATATCTCTGCAATTATCAATAATTTTTTATACTGAGTTAGCAGTTTCAGTCAAACCTCCATTTCTACATGACTACTAAAGGACACCTATCAAAGTAAATGATTCTGATTGGCCAAAAGTATTGGAAGGTTATTACAGTATGTCCTCTCTTAAATTAAGACCAACTTATCTCAACATTGTTTTTTTTTTCTAATTAAGTTACAATGGCATGCACTTTCTGAAACCTGGTGGAAATCAGCGGAGACACTTAAAATGCATCTATGTGAAACTCGGCGCCATTTTTTTTGTAAAAATTAATTACTTATAGAATTATTTGCAGGTATTCTCACTTTACTCTAACAATGTACCAATAAAACTTTAATTTTTAAAATTCTGGTGGTCTAGAGTTCGTGTAATTACTGTCTGACAAAATGAAATATAAAACATTCCGACAGTCTCTGGTTCTTTTCACAGGTACAAGTCAAGAAGATGTGTGATTTATCATTGAAAAGGAAAATTTTGCCATATTGGAATAATAAAGTACCTAAAATTGCTATTGTTAGCATTAATATCATTAAAAATTCAGAGCTTGGTGTGAAAATTATTCCTCGATTTTGTATACAAATCTTGTGGTGTCTTATATATTTACATAGGAGATCATGTTTTGAGATATTTGTTCTCTCATGACTTTAGTTTCAACTTTGTGCCTGCGTAAAAAGCAAAGTCTTTGCAATATGTTCAGGATTGCTAACAACAAGTAAGATAGAAATAAGAAATTGATAATTGATGTACGTTAGAAATTAAGCAATGATTAACTTCAGTGCTTGTTAAGGTCATCAGATGCATACATATTCAGTCTCAAGGTACAAATCTGGATCAGCTTGACACATGGAGGAATAAATAGTAATGTTTTCCTTGGTTTTCCTTAGCTCTGCTCAATGATGTGTTGAAACAAAGTAAGACAAACATACTTTTCTAGGCAAGATACTTTTAAAGTTTACTCCTGTCTTCTATCATGTGTAGTTAAAACCAGAGTAATCAATCAATCAATCATTTTAACTAAACCATGCTCTTTATGATTTTTCTTTTCAGGAGGAAATGTGTTTTGTATCCGAATCTGGGGAAAAAAGAATGCCCCCTACATGCAGACCCTCCATTTTGCCTTTGGAGTGGGTGCCTTTATAGCTCCCCTTCTTGCAAAGCCATTCCTCTCTAACCAAGGGTTTTTGGAAGGGGACAACTCAACAAGAGTTATCAAGGGATTCATACCAGTGGTAACTGATATATCACATTTAGTGAACCATTCCAAAAGATTTGCGGACATTGAGTTTGATATTAACTCAGATATAAGTTTTCATTATGACAGTGCAATTAATAGTAAACTAACTCTGCACAGAAGAGAATCAATGTCTGTGTCGGGCAGTAGCAGCTCAGAGCTTTACTTAACTGGTACAAGTTCATCTTCACCTTTAACACCTATTCCAGGTAATAGCTCAGGTTCAAATGAAACATTTTTGTCAGCTAATCCAGGATTAACACCCTCTACTAATAGCGATCCTGTTTTTAATTCAACTTCTGTTTCTCTAACATCTTCAACATCACCAACAAAGACCACACTTGCTAAAAAGCCAGCCCATTCTTCTGATCAGTACTTAAACATGGCACATGCTGATGGAGTGAACATACCTGGTCATCTCAACAATAATAAGCCTGGAGCAGTCATCAATGAGCCATCAAAACCAAAAGAGCCAACAGAGAATAATAGATTAAGGGATGTGACACTTTCCCCTGGAGTTAATGAAACAAGTAGTCTTTCCAGAAATGAAAGTCTTCATGCTAGTGTAGTTCTAGAACCAAGTAAATTGAGAAATGCTTCCACTGAGACAAATTCCAATAAATCAGAGGAAGCCAGTATAAATGCTACTGAATCTACAGAAGTTAGTAGAATAACCCAGGAAGTAACGGCAGATCCAACAAAATTGAATGGAACTCCAACAAAAACCACCACTGCAGTGACAATAACAAAAATTCCAGTGAAAGAAAACACAACCAGATCAATACAAACTACTCAAAAAACATTACTATCCAATAAACCATTTTCACATACAAGTGTAATATTACCAATAACAAGTATGACATCACAATCAACAACAAAAATAACACCATCACCAGTAAAGAAAGGAACATTAACTACTGAAACTGTTGTAGCAACATCCTCAGCAGTTGTACAGAACATTACGCCAGCTGACATAGCACCAAATCCGTTGCCATCTACAGGTTCAGAGGGTAAGAAAAATGGGTCAGGAAAGGTTGAACCTACGAAGAATATAGATAAGGGAGGAGGAAGTGAGGATATGAATAGTATAAAAGAGTCAGCTGCTGGTCCACAAAAACCAAAGCAGACAGGGGTAATGGACCATGCTATTGAGGCAGTGAAGAACATATCCAAAATTCAGTTTGCTTACCTTATAATAGGGTTGCTGCTTCTGTTAAACTCGATCATGTACTTAGTCATGTTTTGTCGAGACAGAAACCGATACCAATATGATGATTTACATGACATTTTAGGACCAGTCTGCAAAAGCAGACCATTCTACAGAATTTTTCTGCTGACACTCCTTTTCTTTTTATTTTTTGCTTATGTTGGAATGGAAGTTACATATGGAGGTCTCATTGCAACATTTGCTGTTGAATTCAGCCATTGGTCAAAAGATCAAGGCACAGTGGTGACAGCAATATTTTGGGGTGCTTTAGCCACTGGAAGAGGATTTTCTATTTTCATATCAAAATATTTTCACCCACCATGCATGCTTGTCATTGATCTAGTGCTTATGATTTTTGGTTCACTAGTTTTGTGTACAGCACTGTATGCGTATGAACCTCTCTTATGGATTGGAACTCTAATTCTAGGTCTTGGAATGTCATCTGTATTTCCAACTGGAATTTCCTGGGCAGAAAGCAGAATGCACTTGACAGGAAAAGCTACTGCGGTTTTTATTGTTGGATCAGCACTTGGAGAGATGGTGATACCGGCCACTACAGGGTATTTGTACGACAAGTATGATTATATCAAACTAATGCAAGTCATGTTGTCCTTAAGTATTTTCAATACAGTTATTTTCACAATACTACAGTGCGTTGCTCCACAAACAGTGAAAACAGTATTTATAAAGGATGAGTTTGCTTGTCTCCCACTGGAGAATGATAAAAACAATGAAAATCCTAGGCCTAATGAAGAAACATGTGAACTGGAAGTAGTTAAGCATGGTAGAAGGAATGAAAATATTAGGTTTAAATCCAAAAAGGGCAATGAATATCAGAGTTTGATTCAGGATTTAGATGCTGATTAGTTCATACATTTTCAGGAGGAGGAAATTTTGTCAAAGATTAGTGCAAAGAGAAACCATTTTATATCCCTTCTGCTGTAGAAGCTATAGAGAGGTGAAAATAATGATTTATAGAGAAAAAGATTGGTGCATTTAGGCTATGGAAATCATTATCATGTAATTTAGAATTGTAGTTCTGCTATTATCTCTTAGCCCTGCCCACCTTCATTGGCACAGGAAAATCTTTACTAATCACACAAAAATTTTAAAATTGGACAATTTCTAACATTTTAATCTACTTTGTGTGACCTTGCTTGTTTATGTCTACTTATCTTGTATGATAATATTTAGATGCTAATGTGAGGAAACAGCTGGCTGTTGGTAGAAGGTTAACAGATTAGAATGGTCTAAGTAAGGTTAGTTTGCATGGTGGAACTATTAATGGGATTTAACCATTATTTTAAACTTTGTAGTTGTCAAAACTGCTTGATCGTTAATTTGTTAACTATTAATATTATATTGTGTACCTAAAATCTTGTTTACAAAGAATAACACTTACAGATTTATAACTATAATTATTTTAAGTCTAAGACTCTAAAGTATATGTGATATTGTTGTGTTTTTGTACCTTTTTAAATTTGCCATTTTAAAATATATAAATTCATGTTCAATCTTACAATCCAGTGACTGCATATTTTATATATGTTTGAACAAAGTGTGAAGTTTTGAGATGATACATGGAATGTTTTTGTACATTTTTAAAATGTGCTTTATCATACTGGTCTACATTAGTGATATTTTACATTATACATTTTATGTATGTTAAGGTTGATTCCTCTGTACCAAGTACAGATCAGCTAATGCTATACTGATGCTGTTGATGTCTGGTCATTAACGATCAAAGATCCAACAAAAGTTCTAAAAATTAAGAAACTGAAATTTCAGGCTTCATTATGAATAAATTAATAAATAAATGAATCAGTCAATCAATCAATCAGTGAGACATATAAATAATTTGTCCAGTGTCGTTGTTGTTATCATTGTTGTAGTTAAGTTTTTTGCATGTAGCTCAGTTACTCTTACACTGTTGTATGTATTGCTTTATTATGACACTGTTGTATTATAGCTTTATTATGACACTGTTGTATTATAGCTTTATTATGACACTGTTGTATGTATTGCTTTATTATGACACTGTTGTATGTGTAGTTTTACTCTGACACTGTTGTATGTGTAGTTTTACTCTGACACTGTTGTATGTATTGCTTTATTATGACACTGTTGTATGTGTAGTTTTACTCTGACACTCGGTTCGATCCCCGGCCGAGTCATACCAAAGACTTACAAAAATGGTACTAACAGCTGCCTCGCTTGACGCTCAGCATTAAGAGGTTAGTGTTAGGACTGGTCGGCCTGGTGTCATGCTACATGTCTGCGGCATGATGTCTCAGTGCTAGACATCACTATAAACTGCCTCACTGCAGACATCGTAGCGATATGACTGAAAAATTGTTAAAGCTACGTTAAAAATCCTAATCAAACAAACAAACAAACAAACTCTGACACTGTTGTATGTATAGTTTTACTTGGACACTGTTGTATGTATAGTTTTACTCTGACACTGTTGTATGTATAGTTTTACTTGGTCACTGTTGTATGTATAGTTTTACTCTGACACTGTTGTATGTATAGTTTTACTCTGACACTGTTGTATGTGTAGTTTTACTCTGACACTGTTGTATGTATAGTTTTACTCTGACACTGTTGTATGTGTAGTTTTACTCTGACACTGTTGTATGTATAGTTTTACTCTGACACTGTTGTATGTATAGTTTTACTCTGACACTGTTGTATGTGTAGTTTTACTCTGACACTGTTGTATGTATAGTTTTACTCTGACACTGTTGTATGTATAGTTTTACTTGGACACTGTTGTATGTATAGTTTTACTTGGACACTGTTGTATGTATAGTTTTACTCTGACACTGTTGTATGTATAGTTTTACTCTGACACTGTTGTATGTGTAGTTTTACTTGGACACTGTTGTATGTATAGTTTTACTTGGTCACTGTTGTATGTGTGGTTTTACTCTGACACTGTTGTATGTGTGGTTTTGCTTTCAATTGATAGGTGTCTTCATCTTAGATGATTATATTTACCATGGGCAGGTCACATTGACCTACTTTTTAAGCTCCATTTAGGTTTTCATGGCTTGCAAGGATTACACAAACTGAACTGATATTTGAACAATGCAGTAAAACATAATTGGAATAACAATAATCTTTTAACATATTAATTAATTGCATCACAATCAATTGTTCATGCCATGATTGAAAAAAATATAACAACTAGTACCCCATTCATAAAATTTTTTAAATGTTATCCTTGGCATAAAAAATTAAGATATATGTCAATTTTTTATTTTGTATTAAGACTGGGGATAAGATTTCCTTATGAGATAAAACATATTTGTTTAAATAATGGAGTGAAATTGTAAGTTGAGTCAACAGCAAATAACATGATCTTGATCTGCCATAGCGTAATGCACTAACAGGTCAGAGTCAGTGTTTTTTTTTGTTTTTTTTTTGTTTTACTGATTAATTTATGAAAACTGTGCAGAACTGTATTTTCAGTGCATTAGGCATCAGCAGGTGTATGTCTCTGCACTTTACAGTTGGACTTGACTTGTAAAGGAGTATATATATGGTTTATAGAAATTAGTACCTGGTATGTATTGTTAAATGTACTGTATTGGAAACTTTGCTGCATTGTAATTTGTATTGCATTTTGATATAAGTGGTTATTATGCACTATTTGTACTATTCATAATCAAATTTTAGAAATGCCTTTGCACTCCGTAGTTGTACCGCATTAAGTATTTGCTTTAATTTTATTTATAATTTAGTGTTATGATTATTGTCATAATTTTTCATGGTGTAACTTTCTGATGCAGCCAACATTTCTACCAGTAAATGTATTTGCTATAAATAAGAAACATTTTCTTCAGCTTCAAGTTTTAGAGAGCAAATGTACAATTTGGATTTCAAGGTAACACAAAACATCTTTAATATAATGTGATAAATCAAAAACATGTGAAGTATGCATGTATTCAGTTATATATTCCATGAGAAATTGACCTAAATGCATATCCCCATGATTAATTGACCTAAATGCATATCCCCATGATTAATTGACCTAAATGCATATCCCCATGATTAATTTACCTAAATGCATATCCCCATGATTAATTTACTTAAATGCATATTCCCATGATTAATTTACCTGAATGCATATCCCCATGATTAATTTACCTGAATGCATATCTCCATGATTAATTTACCTAAATGCATATCCCACATGAGATATTGACCTGAATTTATAATCCCCTTGAGAAATTGACCTGAATTCATATCTCCCATAAGAAACTGACCTGAATGCATATCCCCCATGAGAAATTGACCTGAATTCATATCCCTATGAGATATTGACTCTGAATTAATATCCCCATGACCTGAATTAATTTCTCCCAAAAATCCCATATACATACTTGTACTGTAGCTGCTGCATCTTGAAGAGTTAAGAGAATTTATATATATAGGATTAATACAGACTTTTAATTGAATGATATGTCAAGTTATTTGGCATTTTCATTAATTTGTAATTAGTTTTATCTCTGATAAAAAAATGAAGATGTACCAACTGAAAACTAATTAAATATTAAAGAAAGTACTCTTTTGCGTTAAGGCTGTCTTGGAAAATGAAACCAAAATTTTGCTGTCTTTTATGAAACGTTTATGAAACTCATTTTATACACTATGCAAACACAATAGATTGAAGTGTGGATAAATACTGAAGTCAGCTTCTTTATTCATCCATCGATCAGACCTTTGTTTATTTTATATCTCCTGAACCCTTTGGGATATCTGAGATACCTTCATGAAATATGATGTGCACTCATTTCACGACTATGTTGAAATATGGAGTCCGTCTGATTTGCATTTAAGAGTTACTCATATTTTTTTGTAAAATAATTTTCCATCCACCCCACTTTTATTAATTAATATCTCCAGACCATTGACATAATTGCATAAAACTTGGTTCATGTTTTTGTATAATGACAGCAAGAGTTGTGCCCCTTTAAGACTTTTGTCAGATTATTACTCTTAGAGTTATCTCTCAATGTTAGAACATTTGTAACTACACCTATAGCATGCAGGGTGAATGGTGATGGGGTAGGGTATTCTTTATTTACTGGCTTTCTTACAGATCTACTTTAATATGGAAAATAGTGTCAGTGTCTTTGCAAAAGGTTGCAGATTGTCATAATCTTAAAATCAAGATCTTATTATAAGTACATCTGAAATGCACCGTATGTTCATATTCTGCTGACTTTGGGATTTCTGGCCATTTTGTATTTTTATTAACCAACAACATAAAGTTTTAATTCCATGTTCAAGAAATGTATTGTCTTTAATTATATGAGTGAAGTTTTCCACATTTGTAAATTGTGAAAAATGTAATCTGATTAATGGTTCAAAAGGTCAACAGAACATGACCTCATATAGGTGTCTATCAGGTCTCCATTGTACCAGAGAAGTTAAATGTCTGATATGCCAGAGATCTTGACTCTAAATTTGGTCATTTTCTTTAAAAGTCTTTGAAATTTGTAAAGTACTTCAAGTAATATGGCTGTATTTTCCTTTAATTTATATGATTAAAATATTTGAGTCACACTCAAATGCATGTATCAGTACCTGCAGCAGACCTATAAATGACAGACAGTAAACTAATAAAAACAATTTCTGACAATAAATCAGTTTTTAATATGGAAAATTGTAAAAGTATAATTTAACTAGCTTCCATTGTTAATTACATCATCATACTTTTAAGGGATAGTCACAATATAGTACCATAAATTACTTAAAAAAACAACAGTATCTCTTGGATAATACAAAAGTGTTTTACACCTGTATGTCAGAAAATATTATCATGCACCAGTGCCATCCATACTGTATTTTTATTATTATGAGAATTATAAAGTTTAGTAATTATGTTTTAAGTTAACCTCTATAAATATTTTTAAAAATTGTTTGCTGTGGAGATATGTTATCTTTTGAATAAAATAAAAAAGCTGGTTTTGACATTTCCATTCTTTTACGAATGTGCTGAAAAGTGAAGGTATTACAATACCAAGTATATTTTTTTGTGTGTGTATGTGATTTGGATTTTTTACATACATTTAACAATTTTTCAGTCATATTGCTACGATGTCTGCAATGTGGCAGTTTATAATGATGTCAAGCACTGGGGCATCATGCCGCAGACATATAGCATTATGTCCCACCAAATCACATTATCCTGACACCAGGCCGACCAGTCCTAACATTAAACTCTTAATGCTGTTTGCCAAAGTGAGAAAACCTCTTAATGCTGTTTGCCAAAGTGAGGTAGCTGTCAGTACCATTTTTATAATTCTTTGGTATGACTCATCTGTGGTTTGAACCTGCAACCTCCTGTGTCCTGAGATGGACGTTCTAACCACTAGGCCACTGAAGCGGTCATGTATTTCTTTCACTGTTTTTGTTGTTATTATGAAATTTCTTTTGTTGTTGAAGTTCTTGATAATAATATGACTTTAAAAAGGGTTCATTTAACTGAGTAATGGTGATGGTTATATAGAATGATAATTAGAGCACATTTGACTACGGAATATAATTCATTATTCTCTTAATAACTCAATGGATGCCACCAACACCGGGTGATTGACCATGAACCTTGCAATTTTTGGACTGGGGTGCAAGGTGCAAAGCAAGCACATGACTGCAGCAAATAGAAAGACAAACAGACTGCATTCACAACGATTTTTCCGCCAAATCTGGACTGCTCTGGTGGCCTAATGGTTAGAGCATCTGCGTGTATGCAGGAGGCCACAGGTTCGAACCATGACCATGTCATGCCAAAGACTTGCTATACTAAGATCAAGGATTTCTGCTCAATTGTTAAAGTTATCTACATCAAGGTCGATGACACATTGTGGGTATATAATATGCTGTTCACAGTAAAGGTATGTTGCTACCCATTGGAAGCAATTTATTCTTAGATTGAAACATGTTAACAGCATGTTAAACTCTGTTGTGTTTTTAAGACTTGATAATGAAGTAAAGAATCCTTGTTTTCTGTCCAAGCATTCATCCTTCTAAAAGTTTGTATGCTGTCTACCAAATGTGTTCTTAGAGAGATTTAAAGCATCTTTGAGAGAATTATTGCCCATTTTCACTATAACTTTTAGATCACTATTTCAGTAGTTGCTTTTTAAACCAACGCTTAGCAACCATTCAGTGTCAGACCATGTAAACTAATGATACAGTTTGTAACCAGTGAAAAATACTGCAACCTGATTTTATTACTTAAACACCAACCAGATGCAAAATCTATAAAAGGATTATGGTGTACTTTGGGTTTATTTTATCTCCCAGGACAGTGATGGACCAGAACTTTGACTTGTCAATTTTTTTATGTTATTTTATGTCAACACAAATACTTGTATAGTGACTAAAATACAGTCTTTATTCTTTTTCACAATTAAAGAACCCATGTTTTTAGTCTCAGCCTAAATAACTCAATTTCTTGCCCTCTATGTGCATTTCTCAGTTGATTAGCATTATGCAGATCAACTGCTGACTTCTGTCCACTTTGTATGCACCTATCATAAGGCAGAATATATTTTGTGTTATGATGTTCATCTTTCCCTTGTTTCTGTCTGTAAAACAACTTGAGTTTTCACCATTGGCCTTTACCAGACATTATAAATGGCTTTCATTTTGCATATTATAGAAACCTATCAAGTTGGTGGTTAAACAGGTCCAAGGTCAAGGTCACGGACAATTGAAGAAAAATGGTTCTTCATTATCACATTTTACATCATATACATAGACCAAACTTTGTGAATAGCTAGTACTGGAATGTGACCTATTGTTTTTTGGTTAAGAGGTCAACATCACTGACTGAAAAACTAAAATATTTTTCTGCAAAAAGACTTTAGTGCTACATCACAGACCTGGACTAAAATTTGTGAATGGTTAGCATTTAGAGTCTGGTAGAAACCTATCAATTCTAGGGCAGAAAGGTCAAATGTCAAGATAATTTTAACTTAAAGAAATATTTTTTCTGCACAGCAACATTAGTTCATTATCACAGACTGGACAAAGGTTGTGGATTTCACATTTCAATTAAGGAAGGTTGTGGATTTCACATTTCAATTAAGGAAGGTTGTGGATTTCACATTTCAATTAAGGAAGGTTGTGGATTTCACATTTCAATTAAGGAAGAAGCCGACTGATTTGGGAGTCAAATGTCATGATCACTGGGTCTGAAAGATTAAAATTTGTTCCTGGACAGCAAAATTCATTCTACATCACTTGTCAGAACCAAACTTTGTGAATGGCTTATATTTTGGTTTCCAAAGAACAAAAATACCTTCTGCACAATAATTGTGGTGCTAAATCATAGATTAATATATTAATATTTGTGGATGGCTTACACTTGCAATAATATAGTAGCTATTGGTTTTGGTTCAAAAACTCCAGGTTTATCGCTGTAGTTGAAGAAAGAAAAGTGGTTAACCAAAGTTTATGGAAGACTTGCACATATAATATAAAAGAGGCATTTGACTTTGGGGTCAAAGGTAAAAGTCACTGAATAAAATAATATAGTGTTTACTCAAAAACATTAGTTTGACCTAGATCAAATTTTGTGGATGGCTTACACTTAGGAAGAAGCCAATCAATGTTAGGTCAAAATGTCAAAGGCCATGGTCACTGTAGCTGAATAAAAAATGGTTTTCCGTACAATAACTTTACTGCTAAAGCACAAACTGTATTAATATTTAAAGATGGCTTACACTTAGGAAGAAGCCAATCAATGTCAGGTCAAAAAGTCAAAGGCCATGGTCACTGTAGCTGAATAAAGAATGGTTTTCCGTACAATAACTTTACTGCTAAAGCACAAACTGTATTAATATTTAAAGATGGCTTACACTTAGAGAAATGTGTAAGCTTACCCATTTTTGAAGAAGAAAAAAGGCCATTGTGACTGGCTGGAAAAGAGAAATGGTTTTTGCATAATACCTTCGGTTCTCTATCGACCACATACACTGATCATATTTTGTGAGAGTCTTGTATCTAGTCTTTGGAAGAGACCTACTGATACTGGGGTATAAAGGTCAAAGGTAATTTTGACTGAAAGAAGAAAGAATATCAACATAATAGCAAGAGTTTTTTTATAATACATACCTGGACCAAACTTTGATTTGGGGTCGAGAGGTCAAATGTGATGGTAACTGACTGAAAAAAGAAAAATGATTTTCTGCACTGTAACTGCAGTGCTATGTTAGAGGTCAGAATTAAACTTTTCGTGTAACTTGCACATTGAGTAAGGTAGACGCCTGCCTATAATAGAGTAAAATGTTAATGTGACTGGCTGAAATAAGAAAAATAGTTTTTGGCATCATAACATTAGTTATGGGCTGAGTATAGTGATCAACACTTATTATATAAGGCTTTCACCTAACGTATGGAAAAGGCTTATCGTTCTGAGATCAAAAATGCATGATTGAGGGGCATTGCAAGTCAAATAAAACATTGTTTTTGGACAATACTTTTTGTTCTGGAGTAATTTCTTTGGTCACACTTTGTTGTCTAAAGGTCACGTGTAAGTCTAATTTTGAAAGATGGTTTCTGCACAGTAAGTTTAGTTGAAGACCGCATACCTTGACCGAAGATAGAATGTACCGTTCACGGGACTCTTGTTTTTATTAAGAGCTTATGACGTTTGAACAGCGTCATAATCGTACGGAGAACAAAACATTATAATAGTAGCTAGAAATCGATTTTTTAATGTAACTGAAATCAAACAATCAGGCGGTTAATCATTCAGTCATGGAAAGGTGGTTTTGCAAATATCTTTATGTCCCTACATTGTAAAAATACATTTTTTTTTTCTTTTTCAACAACCATAGCTTGTTGTGCGTAAATTGTTTTATCTGTTAATTGCTCATTGACGTATTTTCCATCCGTTGCCAGGTTACATTTCCCAGAACTAATAAGTCTATGCAAGATTAGATACATTTTTTTTCTACCTACCTTCCATCCAATAAATTAGTCCCATTTAGAAGACTAGTCTATCTACCATTAAGTTTGTCTATCCAGAAACATGTACAACTCGTTCCCTCCTTCCCAACCAGTCTAATCAATTTTTAATTTACCCACCTACGAACCCACCCTCTCATCTTTCCGTTCTGCTCCTGTGTTTAAGTTTCGTGCTCCACAACAACTATCCACTGTAACTTTAACAATGCTGCCTATTAAATTTATGTTCCATGTATGAACAGTTTGTTGGCTTTCAAATTCATCCTGACAGGGTCTTTAAAATCGCATTTGTATTTACATTTGAGTCAGAACAAAATATAAAAGTTATTTTATATTTTTTTTAAATTAAATACGAAGAATTTCACTTTTATCTAGGGTTCTCGTAGTAAAATATAGATTTGAAAACAACACTTTGTTTTTCTCACAAGTTCAATTGTTTTCGTCGTGGAATCCTCGGGTGACTAAGCTTGTGCCTTGGAAAGATTATACATTGAGTTGATCTCTCAATCCATCGTACGCTAATGCACACGGAGAGAATGGCTGATTAAAAATACACGTGCACAAGCAATTTCAATTTACCTCGATTTAACATTGTAAGCCAGGCTTCAAAAATGATTTTTTTTCCTCACTCGGAAAAAGTCATCAGCGCATACAATTAATACAGTATCTATTAAAAGTTTACAGAACAAGAACTTTTGAAGAAAATATTTGTGTTGATCATTAAAATGACTGTGTTGTCAGATTTGGATGCAACCACATCCTAATGAAGAACGGACAGACTGATTGGTACATGCTGTGTACTAACACCTCATTTGATCTCGATTTAACTCGTTGGACTTCGCTCTGTTAACCGCAAAAAGGATGGACGAAGCGTGACAATAATCTGTTTTAAAACGTTAATAGAACGCATTTCTTTGCATTAGTACACATATTGTGCAGTCAAATACATACGTAGGTTACCTCCGTCCACCTCCCGAGTTCACATTGTCAGGAAGGAAATGAATGGCACATGTACTCAAATAAATCGAATTCGGCGTTAATATACATGAGGACTTAAACATTAATTAAGGTCAGTGTTAAAGGCAAAGACACGTGACTAAACTGTCAGTTCCGTTATGTCAAGCCTGGACCAAAAATGACAAAGCTTCTCGGCTTAAAGTGAAACTCGGACTTGAATAAACTCATTGAAATACAAAAGTTTATATGATTCACATCTTGAGTGACTTGCCATTTTTTGGAAGTATCATTTTTTTAATTTATTTTTTTTTGGGGGGGGGAGACACTATTAGTAAGAGAGGAATGCAATGAAGAATTTGCAAACAAAAATATAATTGTTCGTAACTGAAAATGCAGAAAAAGAGTCAAATCCAAATCATGCGCTTTTTATTAGCGGTGGATTTTAAAAAAATGTGCAAAGGCAGTCTCTATAGTATAACCGATTATAATAACCTAATTTTCCCCTAGGTTCGTTATTGCAAAAAAGATGATATTATTAAAGGTTTGAGTCGAAAATGCAAGTCCTTTACGAAAATTATTCACCTTCAGTATAGCCTATTTGCCGTTTAACGGTTGAATTTAGAGGCCGTGATGTCACTTGTTACGTGGTGGTGGTTTGGTTTGGTTATCGTTATCTAGAGCATGATCGACCACGGTATTGTTCGGCTTGAATAAATAATAAAATATAAAATAAATAGATCGAACAAATATATATGGGCAGAGCTATTAAATAGAACAACATGAGTCCCTGTACCTAAAATAAAACAAATTAATAAATTACATAAACAAAATGAAAAAAAAATAAAGATGACATTTGAATGATACCCGTTCTTTTAGAAACATAATTACCAAATTTATAATAGATGCAGTTATATATTCTGTTATACCGATAAAATAAATTACGTCATGCCAGCATAACCTGGTTGTTTCCAGTCCTTACAAATTTAGCGATGGTGTCAGACCAAAGTCGCCGTATTCCCTATTCTTTCTCTCTCTCTCTCTCTCTCTCTCTCTCTCTCTCTCTCTCTCTCTCTCTCTCTCTCTCTCTCTCTCTCTCTCCAGCCTCTTTCTGGTCATCAACCGTAACATGGTTGGCTGCTCTCTTTTTCTACTCTATGGTGTATATATGGAACTATTTCAACCTTTAAGATAAATACGTATTAAAATAACCTAAATATTTGTCAGGCTTCTTCTTATCGGGGTCGAACACTAATTCACTCTCTTATTACGTCAGATATTTTATTGTAATTAAACAGAAACTAGGGTTAATATGGGTCAGTTCTCAACCTGACAGCTGATACACAAACCCCAATTTCTAGAAAACTAACGTCTCTCCCTAGCAACACAACCGTAATGCGCCCTTCTGTGGGCTATAAATCGCTAACTGGACAAAAGGTCGGTCGGCAGGCTTCAATTTGTTAGATAAAATAATTCACAACTTAATTACACAATTGAACTAATGGAATTCACTGTTTGTCTTAATTACAATATTTGATAACTAGGAATTAATTGGCATAACATTTCCAGACTTTTTAACATCAATTCCTAGCCTGCATCATTCATATCATTTAATACAGATACCTCCAAACAATTCGTACCAGAGGTCATTCATGAAATTCGTAGAATACATGATTCTTATTGCATTTGAACGAGTAAAGTCGAACGTCCTTAACAAGAGAATAAATAATGACATTCATTGAAAACATTTGTCACATAACATTCAAGTCGAATGAATGCAATGGACCAACTTCCGAACTCAATGAAAATGTATGTATGAATATAAGATAAATTCAATAAAATATTAACAAACTTATATCAATGAATAAATTATATACTACTGAGACAAAACCTTGTGCTTCTCGAGATTAGATCTTTGTATGCAGAATAAATTCTTGGTTTCTTGTTCCGTGTCCCTCAACTTCCGGACATCCGCCCCTTTACAAATTTTAACTAGAAAATATACTTGTTTTTTTTTTATACCAGAGTCAACGTCTCACCTTCACGCAGAAGCTTTGACTAAATTTAGAGCGAGAATACTTAAAACATTGAATTTCGTCTGGGGAAAACCACCCCTCTCATTTAGCTTAGCCAATCAGGATTTACTTGATCTAACCGCGAATAACTTACCCACACCTATCCTGGTTTGAGTAACACGTCCTATTTTTGCGCTTTTTAATAACTATTTCTGTAAAATCTCATTTTACGACACTTTTATTTCTTGGGGCATAAATTTGTTTTAGGATTATTATCAGCTTTGACATATTTTTCACCACTTACCCCGCATTAACCTGGCTTCGTATATGTCCACAACCGTTATCTCAATTAAAAATTAATCATGCCCTAACAGAAATATCGAATCGTTCGCAGGATAGTAATTTATTGTTGTTTAGCCCATACGTTCATGTTAATTGTTACGTGTCACGCTGACCTCGACAAGATTCGTTCAGTGATGTGTTGCCATCTTCAAATTCAACCTGTTACAGAGGCGACATTCACCGTACCCTCCGAAAACAATGTACCAATTAAACAAATGTTTAATATTGGGGATTAAAACAGGGCATCATCACAATGAACGACAAATAACAGCGTATGGCGAGAAATTTTTGTCACAAATGACTTGGAGAATGCCTGAAAAAGGAGCATACATTTATTCACACGGTTTGATTTTAAATGTACTACGTCTACAATAGCTGCAGTAAGACCATTTTTTGATCATCCAATTTTTTTAAACGTTATATAAACAAGAAAAATGGACTTCGGTGATAACGTAATGATGGAAATTCATTTTTTCCCCCTCAAAAATATTACACTGATAACGATAAGCGTAAAGTTTACTCAAGTCCCTGACCGTTTCCCAGCGTGTACCCGATCGATGTTATTCCAGTTTCTGATTACAGAAAGAATGGCCCATTTGTTAGGAAGATTTGTAATTTTAAAAAAAAAATCAATTATAACTTCATATTTTGCGCCGATAGTATCAATAATATATAACATAAATCAGAATACAAAAACGAACAACTTAAACATTGCTTTCATTTATATCGCCTCATATTATTTTAAATAACTAAATAAAACACAAGAATCTTGTTTTGCAGTCGTCATGATTACCTTTTCCATGGGGGCCCCGAGTGGCCAAGTGGTCTAAAGCGCTGTCCGTTACGGACCACTGCCATCTCACCTCTGTTTACGTGTGTTCGAGTCTAAGATTCGGCAAATGTAGTTATGTAAGAAAGCTTGCCAGTAGCTTCTCGTGGGTCGGTGGTTCTTTCCGGGGGTTCTTCCTCCACCAATAATACTGGCCTATATATATAGCCTATATTGTGCTGAAAAATGGCGTTAAACCATAAAAAAAAACAAACAAAACTTTTCCATGATTCCAGATTGCACAATAGTTGTCAAGGGTGCTTTGTGTTATGGTTTGTGACCCCGGGTTCTTTCTTGTAATTTGTGCATATTTCACAGTCTTGTCTGAGACGGAAAGAGAGAAAGCTCTTATATACAAATATAACACATTCTGTTCAGCTGTGCTTGAACAATATTCATGTACTACTGGTGTTGATACAAAACATACCATATTATATGTATAGTGCGTATGGCAGCAAGAATGGACTACGTGGATACTTTCATATGGTTGTCTGTGTAAAACATTTCACTCTCGTTCCCAGCAAATATGTCACACAGAACTGTATTTGTAAGATATTACATTGAATGTTTTATGTATGATGGTTCTTGTTGCACCTTAAAGACAGGCGGTGTTTGCTGCAGTAACTACGAGGTAATATTGTGTATTGTTGTCAACGTTTTCTCTCGACGTTATGAACTTGTATGGTCATTAAGTTTCAGATTTGCAAAAACAAATTCACAAAAATACACGAAGTAAATCACCATATATTTATTTCCATTATGTTTGCAGTTTCACAAATTTTCGCCACAAAATAAAATATCTGCCTTTTGCAGATAACCTAATGTTTCGTTAGGTGGAAATTTATCCACCCGCTAAATTTAGTTTTATAACCTGTAGGACTGCATAGAACTATATAATATAGCCTCCCAATAGGGAATTTTATAATTGTGTCCACTGTTCAATGTGTGTAAATGTGACTCTGACTTGCTAAAATGTGTATATTATATTGTTCATACATATGCATATGTTTACCAATATAGTTTCACGAATTAATTCATTTTAAATCTATATGCGTACGTGTGCGAGATGATATTTTATGGTGTTTAAGTGACATTTTTAAATTCGATATAAATATATATATATATATATATATATATATATATATATATATATATATATATATATATATAGAGAGAGAGAGAGAGAGAGAGAGAGAGAGAGAGAGAGAGAGAGAGAGAGCATTAACAATAATTGAGGATGGGTCTATCATGACTAAATGTTTTATCATCCTTAAATAAAGATTATTATTATTATTATTATTATTATTATTATTATTATTATTATTATTATTATTATTATTATTATTAGTTTTGGAATATAATGAGTAAGAGCAAGTAGTATTCAACTATACTAATTGATTTAAGTCGAGCTTTTAGGTGAATACTTATGAAAATATGTACATTTAAATGTGTATTTAGATACGTAGGTCGATAGGTTTGTAGGAAGGTATGGCAGGTAAGTAGTTATGAATGGATAGATGAAGGGAGGGAGGGAGGAAAGAATAGATGATAATGACGATTACTTTTTGTGGCTTGACAGGCTATGATGGACAAATTTGTTCAAAGTCTTGATAAAGTTATGACAACAGCAGAAGCATATTTGAACATTTTCTGGAAATATTCCTGCTTACTCGACTTATTTTTTGGCAAAAAAATGGTTTCTATCAAAAAACTTCTTACGTTCTTACGTAACTCTGTACAGGTAACAGATGATGAATCAGGGCAATGGAATTTCCGGTTTATACTTGGTTATCTGATTCTAAACATTCAAAGTAACAGTGTGGTTTTCGATTGAGTAAAAAGAGTGCTGAGTTCTTACACCGAACAGCAAGGTCTGAATATAGATGTAGATATATTTGTCTATCTATCTCATATGAGTGTACGACCAAATTTCCAGGAACAAGAGTAATAAACATATAAATATTCTAAGGACTACTTAGAGAGCCCATGACGTGTACGAATTGCTTCGTTTTCGTGCTCTTCATATATGTACCGGAAAAAAATTTGGAATTTAACGAACTGAACATAATTCCCAGGAGAAACATTAAGCAAGCGAACGAAAATGAACTTAATAGCCGCATCAGGTTTCAAAAATTGCAGTTCACAAGCTTGTACAAAGTACTTTCTCTTCAGGCAAAAAGCAGGTGCTATAAAAGTTTTTCAATGCACTTGAGACCTACGTTGTAGAAAAGCCTGCTCAGTCCAGTTTTAAATGCTAGTATTTGAACTGTTATGATAGAGTGGCACCCAATGTAACCAACCCAACTGCTTTATGTAATATTGGTTGGAAAAGGTCTGAGGAAACAATTACCAAATTGATATATGGCAATTTATGGATAAGCTTATCACTTAGAATATTGCACACTAGAGATTAAGCTACATTTTTTTTTTTGAATTAAACATCTCATTGCATGCGATGAACATACTAATCAAAGGATTTGGTTTTCTCTTTCTTCGTATCATGCACATGGTTACATCCTTATAACATCGTGCCTATACTCCGATATAGAGAGATTATGGTAGGTTATAAACAGAAAAGATAGTATGTTTGTATCTTACGAAATAGCGTAAGGGGTGTTTTTTCTTCCATCAATGTGAGCCCTGGTGAGGAGCTGGTTGGAAGGTGTGGCGTGATGGGGTTGTTATACCGCCTCTAGGTATGATCGGTGTGGGGTGCTCCCAATATCTTATTTCAATTATTAAAGAAGTCCAACCCAGGTTCGATTTTGGTTGGAAGTTAAAAAAGTGAAAGATAAATGTAAAGCCCCGAGCCGCCAGTCAGCAATGCCGACAGTTAAATGATTGAATATACATAAAAAGTGAAATTGCTCCTCCTCGACTCCTTTTGCTTCTCCTCCTCTACTCCCTCCTCCGACTAGGTCATGTCGACTATGACTGCTCAACTAGACTCACTTTCGTCTCCTTTCGTAGAGACTCGGTACTCCACTGAACCGGAAGTTCTGCCCCCCCCCCCAAAAAAAAAGCTTAATGTGAAAAGACAAGGATGGCACAATATTTTCTTTAGCCCTCTCATTTTACACTACACCCATCCTATCATCATATAATGGTTATTAAATTTCTTCGGTCACGCATTCATTCACATCGAAATACTCATACGTTGTAATAAAAACACGGTATCAGTTACTTCTGATACATACATCAATAAATCGCGTCACATCAGTATATATTCCTAATTCCTTTATACTAAACAATATCACAACAATCAGACGTATTTCTTTACATTACAACTCATACAAAGTACACACATATTCAAATATCTATGCTCTGATATATCATACATCCATATTAACTTTATACATTTCAACCAATTTCCAAATTCACAATTCAAACATGTGCAAATTCTAAGATATAAACTTCTAATAAATGTACTAGTTTACTACGCAGTAACCTAATAGCTAATTACAAAATATATCACATGAATAAATGCACTAGTTTACAACAAGGTGACCTAATAGCGAATTACAAAAATATTTCTGACCACACGTCAACAGTCTACATAATTCTCTGCATAATACGCAGCTCATTTCTCAAATACGCATGTAAATTAAACACTACAAAGATAATTATATGTATTAAACGATCTTAGTAATTAATTATACATTCTACATATAACTACAATTACAATGCCGTAATAGTCTGCAAAAGTCGAGCAAATAGCTTACTGATCTTTACAAAGCTTTGTACTTCCTTAGAATAGCCTCTCTATGTTTTACCGCCAAATTAGGAGTGGCTTTCAAAAAGTAACATTATAACGCACGGCAATTACTTTTTCGCTTGCTAGTTAGAAGTTATAATTTGGATCTTAATTGTAGCCAGACCCTCTATCTCAATTCCGATTGGGTGTCGCTGTGACCAGATTCAATCAACTTAGCGGTCAATGTCTTTTTCGCTGTCTGTCCACCAGGGGACGTATTTAGAACACGTCCCGTCCCCCCTTGCGAGTTCTTCTGATCTACACTAAGCTGTAAGACATAGGTGGGAAGTCGCACGATCTAAAGCCTGTGCCGATCCAAGATGTCGGTCTTCTCTCTGGTCACGTTAACCTTGCGTATGAGATTAACTCTTACCTGAGGTATTGTTTAGACATCAATACCTTAGTTTATACACGACTTACTAACTGGATGTGTGCAAACGTGACAGAAATCCAGTGGATAGCCGGTTAGGCACCACAGTACGTCTGGACGAAGCCCGTTTTGGTCAGTAGTCTGTCCTGTCAGAACGCCAGGGGAAAACGCTTGGTTTTTAGGCAGGCCGAGATCCCCTCTCGAACGTGGTTCCACACGAGGTTTTAAACAGCAAAACAAGCTACGGAGTGTTACAGAAATATCGACGAAAAAGTTATTTTAAGGAAATATTGACTTTAATAAAGGACATAATGTGTTGTGGAGCATTTTATATCTCTCGATATTTTGTTCCGCTGCAAAGCACGTGGGCTTGGTTGAACTAGAAAAACAGATATGTGTTGGTAAAACTGTATGGATATCTATTGAAAATACGCACAGCTCCGAGCAGGGTTGGATGTAAAATAATGTTGTGCTGGAAATGAGGTGTTTGTATTACTACCGATCATCGGTTTTACCCTCGATATGGAGGTCGCTTGAGGAAACAGAAATAATAGTCAATAGAGAAAAAGACAATGAAGCAATTTAGCAGGGTCTTTCATAACTAAAAGACACAAAAATCTCACTTTTGAGATTTGTGTGTGATTGTCTGAAATTGTTGAACGTAGTCACATAATCTAATATCAAACGTTTGGATAAGTTGCTTTGCAGATTGATAAAAGCTCAAAATGAATATATGATGTATTGGATGCATTATTTGTGAGTACTGCTTATAAAGCAGTTGCAGCTTCTAGACGATCTGTACGACGTATTGGACAGGCTCATATATATCAGAGACGCCTGGATGAACCTCATGCTGCAACAAATCAGCCTATTTTGAGATCAATCATTACTGTCAAAATGCCTATTCCACGGAATATTTTTAGTTGTTTGATAGGCTACCTGCTGAATGAGCAGTACGTTCCCAAGGGTAAATGTAACGATTTGATAGATGAGCAGGTTTATGATAAGCAAGTAAATACAAATTCAGGTATGAACGTGACAACAGTTTTATAAAAGAATCACAACAAATGACCAGACTTTGTAAACATGGGGACTAGTACGGCTATTATAATGCACTATCCCACCACCGTGCCAGTGAAGCATTGATGCATTTTTCAACGCTGTGATGCCCACGATTAAAACTTTAATTATTACAGATTGAGCTCAGGGAAATTAATGGTTTGAAGTGTATCCTCATGCTGATGACACCAATGTAAAGGATTTAACAGGTCTTAAAACTGAAAGCTGAGCTAACAGACGCCATTAAAGGTACAACCTTTGTTGGGAAGGCTGCAACCAAAGTACTGCGCATTGATAAGATCGAGCAGCTGGCTGCCCATGATAATACCACCACGCCAAGGCACTTTGAAGAATATACGCGAGACAGGTCTGGATGAGTATTTGCCCACAATCAAGTGATTGATATAAAAGATCAGCAGTATTGCCTGTTTCGCATCCGGAGCTACATAACATCAAAATGCAGACCACCATGGTTGGTTTTTAACGTGAAAAACAAGTACAACCGCTGCTTGAGTGGATAGTCCAGTCAGTGCGTTTCCCGGCAAACGATATAATCATTAGTAATCCATCTAAATGCCGGCAACATCTGGCCAAACTGGACTATGTTTGCATGGACTTTTTCGTGAGTACTAGAATCACTCAAATGTTTGAGCGCTGCAACGGGGGATTCGCAGTTAGTGTCTTTGCTTGAAACAATGGCATTTACCCACCATGCATTAGCCAGTAACAAAATACGAGGCATTATTTGTTGTTGCTTATTTGTAGAACACTGAGCACACGTGCAGCTGGAACGCGGAGCCGCTATATCTGGATTAAATTCACGGGTGTCTGGTGAGACTTCGTAATAAACATAAAAAAGAAGCATATCTGCCAATAATGTCTCCAGCCGTACCTACCAATTTGAAGCCATGCGAAAAACTTCCGCGATGTAGGCGAACATTCCCAGCGTTGATCATTACCTGAGACAGGAAAGAACATTATAAGTTTTCAGAACCACTCCTGCCTGATGCGCGTCTTGTCAGCCATCTGTACGAATTCTAAGGCAATTAACGCACCAGCAGAAGATCCTGTCGACAGTCCAAAAGAAAGCAACACGCAAATATCGCCCATTATGTTCCTTTTAACTTGCTACGCCCTTTTTCTTCACGACGGCGCTTCAAAGGAACCATTGGGGTGTTGACGGAGAACATTATTCATGCCAAAACGCATCATGTTTTAGTGATAATGTCCATCTAGAGTTGCAAATGCCAAAATTTCGTCTACTCTATCCTTGAGTGTAACACGCCAGAATCTTTTCAAAAGATCAAATTTGGTGACATATGTTACATTTCAAATTTTGTCAATACAGTCATCGATTCTTGGCAATGAAAATAAATCTGTTTTGGTCACGCTACTGACTTTTCTATCGTCAGAACACATATAGAAAGTATTAATTGGTTTAGCGAACAAAAGTATATGGTAAACTACAATTACCTTTACTTGGTTTTATGAAATCATTCTGCAGCAAATACTGGATTTTCTTGTTTCAAATATTCCTGCATGAGAGAACCCATCTCGTAAGGATGTTGATTCAAAATTGTAGAATCTGCAATTTCAGCGTCATGGTTGATTTTATTTGTTTGTGTTGGATGGAACGTAGTTTCAGTTTTGTGTTTCAGGGGATAAGAACCAAGCTAGAGGGGAATATGATTTTTCTTTGTTTATAAGGCGATATCAGGTAACTTAATACGAGATCTGTAAATTTATACTTCATTTAAATTCTTATCCCATATTTTACCTTCTAATATGTTTGTTCAGTAAATGGGTAGGCATGGTCGCTTAATGACGATTTGCTGGATAGTAAATGTGGGATGTTGATTGCAAGTGTGAGGGTGATAGAGAGCACAGGACGATATTGGTCAGTCAAAGATATAGATTTTTAACAGAAAATATTACGACCTGTCCTCAAAGAGTCCCACCCCCACCCGCCATGTTAAACCTATGTACATTTTCGACATTATATTTTCCATGGTCCATATATATACTAAATATGGCGGACTATTACAAGAGACTATCACCCGTGGGTTGTAAGGAGAGGAAACGGTAGAATGTTCGCATTAACGTACGAAAATACTATTGTCACAGAATTAGGCGAAAATTTGTTTTTTTTTTCTTGAATTACAAACTAATCTCACCATTTTTTTTTTGTTTCGTCGTACATGCGTTACCTGGGGTGAATAAGTGGTTTTCTCCAAGGTAAACGGCGTGTAACGATTTGCATGTGTCTGACTTCGAATCACAAGAAGTCCGGAACATTAGATTCACGGGGTGCACGGTAATTTTGCCGTGAATTGTACTCACCTATTTGAGGATATATAAGGCAGAATATTTCTGATAATAATTACGAGTCCAAAAGTATCTTATCACAGGAAAGATAGCTCGTCATTCTATCTCCAGCCAAAGGGGTGATTGTTAAATTTATATTTCGTTTTATTGTGAATTTTATTCCGTTTATCATTTCATGTAATGATGCCTTTATTACAATGCAGATTTAAAACGTGGAATATTTGGAATTACTAGTCACTATTAGACTTTAAATGCAATAGCGTAATCTGAGGTTTAGATTATTTTTAGAGAAAACTATTATTAGTCTGGTTTCTTTATTGTAGCTGATAACGTCTCTGATATCGTAGCTGATATTGTAGCGGAGCATCTCTGATATTGTAGCGGAGTATCTCTGAAATTGTTGCTGATTGTAGCTGAACGTCTCTGAACGTATCTGAATTGTAGCTGAATGTGATTAATTGTGCCATTTGATTGTGAGATCAAATTGAGGTATCTGACTCTCTGTCTGTCGGATTGTCTGTCCGTCTACATCTGTCGTGACGTGTAAATATCCGGAAATCTAGAGGTCCGAGTGTCGGAGCCGTCTAGAAGTGTAAACATCTGGGGTGGCATCTAGGTATTTGGGAACGTTGGTTCTAGTAGATGCTGTATGCTGTCTGTACGTATAACTGTGGTGGATCCGTGAAGGGCAAACGGCCGATAAAAGTATTGGTCAACCCTAGGTATTCGGGGAAACTGGGCGGCGATTCAACAGTTGGTGAATCGTACGGTTATACAGGGTCGAGACACGTGTGTGTTGCAATTGTAGTACAATTGAATACATTGTTATATTTACATAGTTACTTCAAATCACAATAGTATTTCAAGGGATTACATGAATCTCAATAAAAGTTAGCAACTTGATTAAATACATGTATATGTTTGTGCTAGTTTTCGCAATCCATACTTTCGATAGTATAGTTTGATGTTTTGTATTTGTTATCGCAATTTATAATTGCGATAATATAACTTTTGTAAAGGTTCCTTGGATCTGTGTATAGTCCATGAGATTCCTTTGTATCTGTGTTTTATTTTGTATTAATATTTAATTTATTCATGTATTGTGAATGGTTGTGAGTGTAATTGTGGGTTGAACGCATGAGTTATTGTGTTGATACATCATTATTTTTCATTAATAATTTATTTCATAAATTTATATTATCTTTCACACATTGTGTTTGTGTTGTTCATTTGATCCACCATCCACTCGGTAACAATTCTGTTACAACTATCATACTTGTATACTACAACATACTATAAGTGAATATAACAAAATCAGATGGGGCGCGCATTCATTGCTTTCGAAAACTTTTCTACACTGTTGCAGATTAGCCTTCTTAGTGGTCTGTACAAATTGAATCGGATAACTTTTCTTCTTTCCATGTTCTAAAACTACAACCTAAAAGTAGCATCATTGCTAGGCATTTGGTGACCTAGGATACGCATACGTGTTCTGCTGTCGTCATTGTCATTTTTGTACCCAAAACATTTAATGCGACAAGGGGAAGTGTAACTGACATTTTTAACATTATCATTTTTCGTGTACCCAAAGTGTCATTTTTCAACAAATTTACAAACGGAAATCCAGTGTTAATTATAACATTACAATTCCCCTTGTATCCAGACAGTCCCATCTAATCACTGCTACATACATTTTTAACATTATTGTTTCCTTTTAGCCATAGGGTCAACCTAATGTTAAGTTGCCTTTGCACATGGAGTTTCATATTTTATTTACCGAGAATGCTTCATGGTTTATGGGGTCAACATGACTTAATAGCCTCAATATTAAGTTCCCGTCATACCCCATACAGTCTCACACATGCTAAACCAATGGAAATCTTTAATATAGTATATCGATCCTCCTGTCCGTATAAATCTTCAAGCGTGGTCTATTGTTAAATTCCCATTGACCCCAGGGTTGTTATTAACACTTATGTTTTTGCATAATAAAATCAATCAGGTGTTTGAAAATGCCATAACAACTTTGTCAGACATGTCATATTCGTAATAGATGGGTATAAACAGAAGCAATCTTTAAGGTTTATAACCTAGATTTGAAAATGTATTTGATTTGGTAAATCACAACATTTTTGGTACTGAAATTAAGAATGTACTGCTGCTTAGAAGACCTTTATTTATTGACAAGCAAACAAAAGAACTCATCATGTTCGTTAATGGTTTTTAAGTGACCCCATTCAAGGTTACTAAGTTTTACAGGATTCTATTTTAGGACTAGTATTCGTTTTACTTTCATCAATGATGTCCCCTTAATATCTGAGATTACTGATAAGTCTTACGTAACAAGATTATACAGGAATTGTGTGACTCAGGATAACAATATGTTTCGCTTGTCGCCATAGTGCCACCTTTTTACGCATTTATAGCGACAAGAATAACTGTATAGGACGTGGAAACATTACGTTGATTTTAACATTACGTTGTTTTTAACATAACTTGTTCAAGCTCTAAGTTCAGATATTGACGATAAGGAAAAATAGGCTGACATATCAAATGTTTTAACTCGCTCTAACAACAATGCCAAGGTGTATGCATTTTCACCCTTATGATCTTTGGCACATCATAAATTTGACTTGTACTGAACATAAATGTGTCTGCATCAAGGTTTGCGTACACCTGTGTATATGTATGTGTAACGAGATGAGGCAGAACCATTCAATGCTAATGAGGTTTAGGGCCATCATTTTTATTTAAAAACATACTAGTAATTCTGAAGAAAAAAAAAGGCCTTGAAGTATGGAATCGATGGTAGTGGGCAGAAACGTTGCTCTTCTCTGCTTTTCATAAAATGTGAGAGAAATAAATGTCTTTATCGTGCAATATAACTGTTAGAAAAAAAATATTCTTACAGTGAACAAGCTATATGTTATCAGTTTGCTTTCGTTTGGAATACTGTACATTGTTGAGATTGACGTAACTCTTATTGGCAACAACTTCTACATAAAAACGGCTAACGTTCTCCATACAAGTCATACATTCAAAGCTGATGATGCTAATTCGGTAAATCGTTAAGCAATAGAACGTGATCCCAACTTTTAAATAGCTTTCTCTACTTCACATTTTCTAGTGCAGTTCGAGTGCAACTTTTACCTTCCCCACACTTTAGTTTCTGTAGCAATACACATCCTCTAATACACATCCTCTAATACACATCCTCTAACATCTGATGAACTAATTGCGCGAATAATACAGTACACTTCGGTAGTGTACTTGTTGAACTTGATATATTCATTTCACCGACGACATACCAAGCATAGTGTCGGTGGTTAGACATGTCAGATTGTTTCAATACAACCCTAAAATCGTTATGTATACTTTTAATAGCACTCTAAGAAACATTACTGATATAGGGCCCTGGAATTCCAAGGGTTGAAACAGGTTATATCTGTACAGCATCATGATAATTTTCACCTAGTTTTTATCGTTGCCAAAGATTTTGGAAGAAGGTACTAGTAATTGTTTTATACATTGATGGCTGTTATGACGGATATCTCATCAGATGACGAATAAAAGCGATTTAAAACGCTACTTTTTCTTTAAATTTCTTCTTTTTTTCTTTTCTTTTTTCTTTCTACATTTCTAGCTATGGTCATAAAATATGCGTATCATAACCAGCTATGGTCATAAACATGAGTATATCTACTATGGTCATAAAATATGCGTATCATAACCAGCTATGGTCATAAACATGAGTATAACTACTATGGTCATAAAATATGCGCATGATATCCAGCTATAGTCAAACAATATGTGTATGATATCCAGCTATAGTCATACAATATGTGTATGATATCCAGCTATAGTCATAAAATATGCGTATGATATCCAGCTATAGTCATAAAATATGCGTATGATATCCAGCTATGGTCTTTAGGTCATAAATCATGCATACGATATCCATCTACTGTCACAGAATATGCGCACGATATCTAGCTATTGTCATACAATATTCGTATGATATCCGGTTATGGTCATACAACAAGCGCACGATATCTAGCTATGGTCATAGAATATGTGTACCAGCTATGGCCATACAACAAGCATATGATATCCAGCTATGGATATACAACAAGCGTATGATATCCAGCTATGGTTAGACGATTTGCGTAATATATCCAGCTATAGTCATACAATTCGCGTATGATATCCAGCTATGGATATACAACGCGCGTATGATATCCAGCATTGGTCATACATGCGTATGATATCCGGCATTTGTCATACAACATACGTGTGATATCCTGCATTTGTCATACAACATGCGTGTGATATCCGGCATTTGTCATACAACATACGTATGATATCATGCTAAGGTTATACAATATGTACATGACATCCTGCTATAATACAAAGTGCTTCCGTACTCAACATCTTTGTGGAAACAATTGCTTTCAGATACAAACGATGTGCATTTTTGTGCCATGTTACGAATGAGAAAAATATTTTGTTCTATTTACTTATTCTCTTGACAGAAACAGGTTTACTAAAATATTTGTTTTTCTTTTTTTGCAACCTCAGCAATTCATGCTGCTATTTCAGCATCTTTTGGGCGCAAATTGTGATCACTCATGAATAAACTATATGTTATGTTAACACTACTTTGTGGCTTTTTCTACAGCTTGTACTTAAGAAAATAAAATGGTAGTGTAACTCAAAATAGTCTTTGCACTTCCTACATTACTCCATAACTCACTAATGGCACCATAAAACAGTTTTAATTCCGTTTCTTGAATTGTGTTAGATATAACCCAGACCTATTGCCAAGTTAATTGATTTTCCCTTATCTCTTTCCTTGTGCAAAAATTGTTTGAAGTCTTCCAGAGTTTTCTGAACTAGTTTCATACATCATACGGTATCTCTCTTCTATAAAGGTAGATAACTATGAATAGGCTAGCTATCTTTGTATGTCGTTATCAGAAAAGGAATCATTTTTTTAATTGACAGCCATCTCTGATGTTTCAAGTTTGAATACGATTACTTTCATATCAAAACAGGTGCGTGCTTAAATCTGTTTAATTACAAACCAACCGCTGAGCATGCGTTAATCGATTTACTGAAGGTAAGTATGGAATAAAGTCTTCTTCTCATGTAGAGACAACATTTCCGAGAAGAGCACTTCTCCGGAAATCAAACCGTCATGATTTGCTTATGCTGTAATACTCGACAAATATGTACGGACATAATTGTGTATTCAATATTATTTATGCATAGAAATAAAAATAATAATAATAATAATAATAACAATATAAACATTGCAATGTTCAAATGTTTAAATCTATTCGTGTTCACTTACTATAACGTTTTCATGCATATTTAGAAAATGAGTTTAAGTGTGAATGTTCCTATCTTAGTTTTGAAGGTATTCTTTAAAGTATAACTTATCTAATAAACGATCATTCACGTGCTAACTTACTTTATAGCATGAAATTCTACATCTAAATTCTAATCCACTGGAGCTGTCAAATAATTTATGTAATTCAACTACTGTTATCTACCTGTGTTAAGTTTCGCTCCCAAAAGGCCAATTTTATATTTGCTGAGATAAGTTGTTTTTCACACCTAGTAAAACTCCAATTCCAGCCCCCCTCCCCCATTCCAAAGTTTCATAAGATCATTCATATGATAGTCTTTATGACAGTCCGTTAAGTTTTCTTAAAATCATTCATAACATAGTTTCTTCTCCAGTCCGTAAGTTTTCTCACGATCATTAATGTGATAGTCACAACGCAAATCTGTATTTTTTTTCACGATCAATAATGTGATAGTCGCAACTCCAGTAGTAATTTTTCTCGCTTTATGTGTCAGTAACAACGCCAGTCCGTATGTTTTTCTCACGATCCTTCATGTGAGAGTCACAACGCCAGTCCATACGTTTTCTCACGATCATTCATGTAATAGTCACAACACCAGTCCGTAGGTTTTCTCACAATCATTTATGTGATAGTCACAACACCAGTCCGTACGTTTTCTCACAAACATTCATGTGATAGTGTGTTTTTGGTTGTGGGTGTATAAAATAATAATAATAATAATAATAATATATATATATGTGTATATATATATATATATATATATATATATATATATATATATATATATATATATATATATATATATATATATATATATATATATATATATATATATATATATATATATATATATATATATAAGCAATAAACTGACAAGCAACAGTGCAAAAACTAGTATCACTCTAGCCTGAGCGCTTTCGTATGACTCTCAATGAGTCTTTATCAAAGGCAAATACAGAACATAGACAAGACAGACAATTAAAATACAAAAACCGTGTTTACAGAACTTTACATGCCTGTTTCTACAGGAATTAAGCCTTGAAATTTATTATGTTACAACAAGTTGCGGATGCTGTAAAATGTGAAATCGATGAGCCAAAGCTATATAGATCTATATCTATCTATCTATCTATCTATCTATCTATCTATCTATCTATCTATCTATCTATCTATATATATATATATATATATATATATATATATATATATATATATATATATATATATATATATATATATATATATATATATATATATAAGCAATAAACTGACAAGCAACAGTGCAAAAACTAGTATCACTCTAGCCTGAGCGCTTTCGTATGACTCTCAATGAGTCTTTATCAAAGGCAAATACAGAACATAGACAAGACAGACAATTAAAATACAAAAACCGTGTTTACAGAACTTTACATGCCTGTTTCTACAGGAATTAAGCCTTGAAATTTATTATGTTACAACAAGTTGCGGATGCTGTAAAATGTGAAATCGATGAGCCAAAGCTATATAGATCTATATCTATCTATCTATCTATCTATCTATCTATCTATCTATCTATCTATCTATCTATCTATCTATATATATATATATATATATATATATATATATATAAGCAATAAACTGACAAGCAACAGTGCAAAAACTAGTATCACTCTAGCCTGAGCGCTTTCGTATGACTCTCAATGAGTCTTTATCAAAGGCAAATACAGAACATAGACAAGACAGACAATTAAAATACAAAAACCGTGTTTACAGAACTTTACATGCCTGTTTCTACAGGAATTAAGCCTTGAAATTTATTATGTTACAACAAGTTGCGGATGCTGTAAAATGTGAAATCGATGAGCCAAAGCTATATAGATCTATATCTATCTATCTATCTATCTATCTATCTATCTATCTATCTATCTATCTATCTATCTATCTATCTATCTATCTATCTATCTATATATATATATATATATATATATATATATATATATATATATATACGTGGTCCAAGTTTGACATTGCCGGGGCGGGAGTGGGAGATAAGCTCCCCACTCATCTAAAAAAAATGCCCCATAGGGCTTGCGACTCTGAACGCCTCTGTCGACTAAAATCCAGCTCCTGGCCTTCGCGAGTGGCTTATCTTCTAAGTCCGGCGGACCATGTTTTCACTGACAGGAGAAGGGGTGAAGGCGGCCACTGGCGCCTTAAAACCAGTCGCTTCGGGTAGATGGGGCTCGTAAACCTTGGATGGTAGCTCATCTAGGAGAAGGAAAACTCTGATCCCAAGCCTCCGCTGCCTTGCGGCTATACCCACTCACGGGAAGGCTAAGAGAGTAAACCCTGACAGAAAATCCGGAGATGGAGTCCCTAAGGCGGTCTGACGTTGACTTCAACGTCATTCCGGCAACCCCTGCGACGCCGTTGGTGCCAAGCTGTAGCGACAATTGTCGTTCCCTTGGGTCCACCAGCTGCGTCGAGAGGGGGGATCTGCTGCATGGGCAACAACTGGTTCTCTATTCTAGACGGCCCAGGCTTTGTAGCTCCACTGGAGAGGAAACTCCAGCTTCGTCTTAAGGCGTCGGCACAACACGGGAAGCAGCAGTCTACCGGTTATAAGCCATAGCTCGATTGGCGTAGAACTTGGCGCCAGGGGCTGCTTTCGACGGTGGGAGAGATCGCCATATCTCATTGGAAGCTACCGCCCGCCTCAAGCTGGGCAGCCCCCAGTCAATAAGGTGCTTCCCGCTATGGCCTGCCTGCTTCACTGGGTGCGTGGAGCTTAGAGAACCATCTCGACAAGCAGGCCAAAAAATTCTGCACCAAGCAAGATACAAAGAGGAAACAAGAAGACTCTAGCTCTTCGTTTCGCAAGCTGGAACATCAGAACCTTGTGCCCTGGACTCACCACTGACCTGCAGAAGATCAACGACGCACGGAAGACTGCCGTCATTGACAGAGAACTCTCCCGACTGAATGTCGATATTGCCTTGTCTTCAAGAGACCCGACTGGCCGACAGCGGCACCATCAGGGAAGCCAACTACACCTTCTTCTGGCAAGGAAAACCATCAGACGAACACAGGCAGCATGGTGTCGGCTTCGCTGTAAAGAACACCCTCGTCACCTTCATTGAGCCTCCATCATCAGGCACTGAGAGTATCCTTGCCCTCCGGCTATCAACATCCTCAGGCCCAGCCAACATCTTCAGCGTGTATTCCCCAACCCTCTACTCAAACCCAGAAGAAAAAGACCAGTTCTACGAGGCTCTGGATCAAGCAATATCAAATATTCTCAGTACCGAGGGCCTCTACCTACTAGGAGACTTCAATGCGCGAGTGGGAGCTAACTACGAGGCATTGCCCACCTGTCTCGGCCCGCACGGAAGGAGAAAAATCAACGAGAATTTCCAGCGACTGCTGGAGATGTGCTGCACTCACAGCTTATGTGTGACCAACACCTTCTTCAAATGCAAGGAGATCCACCAGGTATCATGGAGACACCCACGTTCCCGCCACTGGCACCAGCTAGATCTAGTCATCACAAGGCGCGCGGAACTAGCCAGCGTCCTTCTCACCCGCAGCTACCACAGTGCCGACTGCGACACGGACCACTCCCTTGTGGCCAGCAAGGTGCGAATAATACCCAAGAAACTGCACCACGCCAAGAAGAATGGTCGCCCACGCATCAACACCTGCTGTGCAAGCAATCCACAGAAGACACAGCAGTTCATCTGTAAACTTCACGAAGCTCTCACCAAAGAGACACCTGATGACACCATCGACTCCAAGTGGTCCCACCTCCGAGACGCTGTGTACAACTCAGCCATTACTGCCTACGGGAAGAAAGAGCACAAAACACAGACTGGTATGAGGCCAGCTGGGAGGAGATGGAACCCGTGACTGAGGCGAAGAGGAAAGCCCTCCTGGCTTACAAGGCTGCGCCTAGCCTTGGTACATTACAGGCCCTCAGGATTGCCAGGAAAAATGCCCAGCAGACCGCCCGTCACTGCGCTAACACCTACTGGCTGAACCTCTGCACCAGTATACAGATAGCTACCGAAACAGGGGATGCAAGGGGCATGTACGAGGGTATCAAGAAGGCAACAGGCCCACCCACTTCCAAGATCGCCCCACTCAAGTCCAAGACTGGCGAAGTCATCAAAGACCAGGGCAAACAGCTGCAGCGCTGGGTTGAGCACTATCTTGAGCTGTATGCAACCCAAAACGTCGTCACGGACACCGCCCTAGACGCCATCCCAGACCTGCCAGTCTTGGAGGAACTAGACACACCACCCACCCTGGAAGAGCTTAATAAAGCCATCGACTGCCTCGCTTGTGGGAAGGCCCCTGGGAGTGACGGCATTCCGCCTGAAGTCCTAAAGATAGGGAAACCAGCACTAATCCAGCCTCTGCACGAACTCCTCTGTCTCTGCTGGGGACAAGGACACATCCCCCAGGACATGCGAGATGCAAGCATTGTCACTCTATACAAGAACAAAGGAGACCGCAGTGACTGCAACAACTACCAGGGCATCTCTCTTCTCAGTATTGTTGGAAAGGCGGTCGCCCGTGTCGTCCTGGCGCGCTTGCAGACCCTAGCATCCCGAGTCTACCCCGAGTCCCAGTGTGGCTTCCGAGCAGGCAGGTCAACTGTAGACATGATCTTCTCACTACGACAGCTGCAGGAGAAGTGTCGTGAGCAGCAGATGCCCCTCTACATTGCCTTCATAGACCTGACCAAGGCATTTGACCTGGTCAGCCGGAGCGGACTCTTCAGGATCCTTAAGAAGATAGGCTGCCCCCCACGACTGCTCGTTATCATAACATCGTTCCACGAGAACATGCACAGCACAGTGTGCTTCAACGGCGCAACATCAGAGGCCTTCCCAGTCAGCAGCGGAGTGAAGCAAGGCTGTGTCCTTGCGTCAACTCTCTTTGCCATCTTCTTTTCCATTCTCCTCCAGTACGCCTTCAAGGACTGCAGCGAGGGTGTGTATATACACACCAGGACTGACGGAAAGCTGTTTAACATCGCCCGTCTCCGTGCAAAGACTAAAGTTACAAAGGTTCTCATCCGTGAATTGCTCTTCGCCGACGATGCAGCCTTGACATCACACACGGAAGATGGACTGCAGCAGAATGGAGAATGGGCCCAGGCCACATACCCAAGGACCTGCTGTACGGCGAGCTAGTAGAAGGTGCACGAACGACTGGAAGGCCACGTCTGCGCTACAAAGATGTCTGCAAAAAAAACATGAAAACAGCCAACATCAACATAAACAATTGGGAGAGCTGTGCTGACGACCGCTCCACGTGGCGTCTTGCTGTCAGACAGGGCACTCAGAAAGCTGAGGAGATGAGAAACACAAACCTCGCTGCAAAGAGAGCCAGGAGGAAGGCGAACCAGAAACATCCTCAGCAAGCATCAGCATACACCTTCAGCAAGTGCAGCAGAGACAGTCACTCAAGGGTCGGACTCTTCAGCCACTCGCGAAGGTGCAGATAGGACACCCAAACCGTAAGCTACACCATCGTCTCTCGAAGACGGACGGATGCCGACGATATATATATATATATATATATATATATATATATATATATATATATATATATATATATATATATATATATATATATATATATATATATATATATATATATATATATATATATATATATATATTGTTACGTATATTTGATTTAAGTCATTTATTTTTATTTTAATTGCTTATTTGTCAGATTCAAATTTGACATTTTAAGTTTAAGATTCATTCATTGGGAGATATATTTTTTTAAAGTGAGATGACCTGTACTTTACAAATAAACACCAGATGTTGACCTCATTTCCGACCTAGCTTCAGAGTTGTAAAGAAGCTTTTAAAATGATTGGCTGATTCCAAGGACATTATGGAGCTTTGTTGTAAAAATCTTTCTATTTTTAGTTGGGTCATACGGTGTGTACGAGATTTTGTTTACGTAAATTTGTTTTAAAGATTCTAGAAGATCATGTGACCTCTTCCTTGTTTACGTAAAATCAGGTATATAAATTATATTTTGGAGCGAACTATTTAGTAGAAGTTGGGCTGTTAGAACATTAAGTTGTATTGTTTTGAGTTATTTTAAATTACCTTGCATTGGAAAGTATTTCAATTCGTTTGGATCAAGAGGATTTCTTTTGTTATTTATCTGGAAAATAATTGTGCTCATTGAATTTCATAAGACGAGAATTGACTTCATCACGTGACATCGTCTTCCATCTTAGATACTTCACTATGATTCGAAGTGGGAATTATTTGGACATTTTATTACCAGGACTTTTGTAATTTCACTAGTGTATTATATTTTGAATTATTTTTGGATTAATTTTGGAATTGATTCTTAAAACCGTAAGTTTATTTTTTCTTTTCTGGAAAATATTTGTGCTCAATAAATTGTTTATCATGTTTTTACAAGCTTGTTTTTTTTCACTCTTTCTATGTTACTGTTTATTCGAGCCTAAGCACGTAACATATAAATATGCGAGAGGTCCCGGGTTCAAATCCCGGACGAGCCCAAATTTCTATGTTACGTTTTCTCACGATCATTTATGTAAGAGTTGCAACTCCAGTCCGTACGTTTTCCCACGATCATTCATGTGATAGCCAAAACGCCAGTCCGTAAGTTTTCTCACGATCATTCATGTAATAGTCACAACGCCAGTCCGTACGTTTTCTCACGATCATTCATGTGATAGTCGCAAGCCAGTCTGTAACTTTTCTTACGATGATTTTTGCAACCCCAATCCGTAAGTTTTCTCACAATCATTTATGTGATAGTCACAACACCAGTCCGTACGTTTTCTCACAATCATTGATGTGATTGTGTGTTTTTGGTTGTGGGTGTATACAATAATAATAATAATAATAATAATAATAATAATAATAATAATAATAATAATAATAATAATAATATATAAACCACCCCATTTGGTACTCGATATCTAGGAGATGACCGCCCTCGATATAATTATCCCGGTTCGAGTAAATATAAGTGGTTAAACGTATCGATGGAAATAGATATAGAGATCTGAGCAGATATATTGAACAAACAAATACGAGCACTCGTACAGATGAACACACAATTTAATCAATTTCATAAACAACTGTGAAAATTCCTTACATTAGGAATATACTCTGCTTTTAGAAATAAAAACTTTCACCGAATTAATAGAAAACTCAAATAGATTTAATTAAACTAGCCGATATGTTACTGATAGCTTCAGTTCAACATAGGATCGAGTGAAACAATCGAAGTCAACCCCTTGTACGATTTCAAAACATGTTATTCCCCAATTTGTTCTGCTTTCTCTGTAGCTATTCAGAACTTGGATCGCAGGATGATATTTTCTACCATCCGTCTGGAATTGTCACACTATCTTTGTATACTCGTCTATCCAAAACAGTTCGGCGGATTGCTTGGACCACACTCTTTAACAAGGGAATTTTTTTTACAAATTCCTCTCGAAGTCTCGGTGTTTTTTTTTCTCTCTTTGTCCTCTTGGAAGAAAAGTTTATACTAATTACAACTTCGACGAGGGTTATATTAAATTCTTAGAAATTTTGTGTGAGAACACGATTCTTATTTAACGTAACCATTCAGAATCAAATATCGGCCGCCCTTCTCTTTTAGGGAGACGCCAAAGTCGGGTCAGCTTGACCTGGTAGTTTGCGTAACATAATTTTTGCGATTTCTCAATTTTTGACAACTTTACCATGTAAATGAAGTTTACCGTGTCCCTGATAGTTCGTCTGGCTGCTGGATAAACAAAGGTTTAATTAGAAACAACATTCTCCATTCTAAAGGATCTTACCAATCAAGGCAGCATGGCGATATTATACGCGCTTATCTCCATAAATCTAATTAATGGTTCTCTGGTCTCAACTAATGTATTCTCGATAGATCGCCAGAAATTTGCGCTTTCACACAACGCCAGTTCGTAAGTTTTCTCACCATCATTCATGTGATAATCACATTGCCAGTCCATACGTTTTCTCACAATCATTCGTGTGATAGTCGCAACACCAGTCTGTAAGTTTTCTCACGATCATTCATGTGATAGTGACAACGCCAGTCCGTAGGTTTTCTCACGATCATACATGTGATATTCGCAATTCCAGTCCGTACGTTTTCTCACGATCATTCGTGCCATAGTTGCAACTCCAGTCCGTACGTTTTCTCACGATCATTCATGTGATAGTTGCAACTCCAGTCCGTACGTTTTCCCACGATCATTCATGTGATAGTCACAACGCCAGTCTGTAAGTTTTCTCACGATCATTCATGTGATACAACGCAAATCCGTACGTTTTCTCACGATCATTCACGTGATAGTCACGACGCCAATCCGTAAGTTTTCTCACGATCCTTCATGTGATAGTCGCAACGTCAGTCCTTAAGTTTTCTCACGATCCTTCATGTGATAGTCGCAACGTCAGTCCTTAAGTTTTCTCAGGATCATTCATGCTATAGTAGCCAGTCGGGAAGTTTTCTCATGATTACCGTAATTTATTCACGTGATTGTCTATACGGCAGTTCCTGAATGTTGTCGTATTTAGTTCATATCGCAAGTTGTTTCGCGAAGTTATCTTAGGAATCGCTTTGCAGTTTTATGAACTATCTTATAGCCTCTCATAAAACTTGCTGTATGACTGATATAGATCGCGGGTTTAACCCTTGTCGAGTCGTACAAAAATGGTACTAACAGCTTCTCGCTTTCAACAGTAAGAAGTTATTGTTACGAATGGTGGGATAGGTGTTTGAATAATGTGAATGGGTGGGACATGAAGAAACATATGTCTGCTGCTTGATACCCCGGTGCAAGACGTCACTATAAATTAATACACTACAGACATCGTAGCAGTATTTATGAAAATTTGTTAAAGCTATGTTAAAAGTCAAATCTCTCTCTCTCTCTCTCTCTCTCTCTCTCTCTCTCTCTCTCTCTCTCTCTCTCTCTCTCTCTCTCTCACACACACACACACACACACACACAAACAAACACACACACACACAGGACCTGTCACAAAGACTTTGACATTTTACTAGCACGGTTGGCAGTCACGAACATAATTTGTAGTGATTTTGGTTATTATTCTCTGCAAATTTGGAATTTTGCTTACTTTTAAAAATAAAATCACATTTTTGATAAAAATGATTTTTTCCCCGTGAATACAAAATTGGGATTGAATGTTAGTACTACTTTATTATTGCACAAATACATATTAATATAACATAATTTCTACAAATATCGATGCCTTGGAAGGTTATTACAAACAATTTTAGAGTTAAAATAGCATAGTAGTGTGGCGACTGGACCACATTGTCACATCCAGACTTCGATGTTTGTATGGCAAAATAGACTTCGTCTTTTCGAAGGCACAGACAAACACTCCAATATATCGCAAGAAGAGTCACAGATAGGACTGAAGAAATAGTAGAGCAATCCCGATGCAGAAGCAAAGAAAACGCTAGCAGAAAAATGAAAACAAGAAGCAGAAAAGCAATTAGATTAAGAAAATAAGAGAACAACCCCGAAAAGCGGAAGAATAGAAGTAGAAGAAAAGAAAAATCAAATAGAAGAAAAAAGAAGAGAAAAACAACAAAAAATAGAATAAGATTTAGAAGAAAAATGAAGAGAAAGAACATAAAGCTTCTAATAATATGCAAAATGTGATAATAATAGAGTAGAAAATAGAAAAATGGAGAGAAAGAACATAAAGCTTCTAATAATATGCAAAATGTGATAATAATAGAGTAGAAAATAGAAAAATGAAGAGAAAAAGCAAAACAAGAAAATGAAAAGAATAAAAAGCAAGTAAATAAATGAAACTGAAGAAACACAGTGTGAGGAAGACGTCTCTGTATGAATAATAATTTTCGGAATATGATATTGCATAGACCTGAGTTCAGCTAACTTAGACGGAATGAAAGAGACAACAGGTTGCAAAATCGCAAAACAATTCCGATAACTTAACTCCAAATAATAATATAATTAGAATCCAAAATATTACACACATAGATTTCTTAAGTAAACATACACTTGGCTATTAAATTCCAATCTATATTCACAGAAAAAGTCTAGGATAGCAAAGTACGGTCACTGTGTGGGGGAGAGAACAATAATACATGTCCCGCTTAGAGGTATATGCGTTGTCCTCTCTACCAACTCCCGGTTTGAAATAACCCTCCAACAACTTGATTAAATCTTCTCTATATATGATTAACGTTAGTCTGTCGTTTTTGAGAGTAATTTTCGGTTGGCCCAAAGATATTCTCAAAACAAAAACACCAGCGTTTAGGACCTGGAGGGTCTGGATACTATATTGTGGCAGACATTGTCAGGATTAAATCGACGATCCAGATCAATCGAACCTGTAATACTTTTATGGGCGGTTACGAAAGTGAAGGTGGACATAGCTTTACATTGTTACAGGAAAGAACAGAGAACTCATTATTTTAGATATATGTTCTGAGCAACTTCCACTGTTACATACTGTTTGGGTTTTCACCAACTGTAGAACTAGGTGATTTCATATCGATGACTTCCGCATCACCTGAATACCTATCAGGTTACAATATTCGCTTGGCACATATTCGTTTTATACCTGGGGATCAGGTCGTTGAAAATAGAATTACAAGCGCGGTATTTTCTCCCGTGCGAGGCTTTCTAAATATGGAAGAAAACCGATATAGTACAACGATAACAACTACACTGCCGAGGCCAATGTTGGCTTTGTTAAGAATGGTATCATGGCTTTGTTCTGCAGCTAAGGTTATTCCACTGATATCAAGGAAATTGAGACAATTCTTGACAACGATTATATTGACATGACAATGATTAGACTCGCCAGATACAGGGATGATTATGCAAGTCTGCTGGCCCATCCATGATAAGGACTCATCTTGTGTTGCAGATCTGTAGCAGAGTGAATTTTGCAAATGTCATTGTAACATAGGAAATTTATGTATGTGATTTTGCACCATGTTTAAGGATGCTGGTACTTAGATGCTTCTGATGGGACTTGATTGGTTGTTGATGAGGTTCCATTTTACAGCTATGTCAGGCGAAACTGGTCAAGGGTGTATATGGTGTTTTGTTAAACTAAATGGCCAAGGGTTGACATATTGCAGAAACTGCTTTTGTACTTGTTGAAATATTTGTCATATATTGAAACTTTGCAGACATGGGTATGTAAAGGGAGCAGAGAGTGTAGAATTTTGATAATGTTGGGTAGATACACCTGAGATCTAAGTGGTAGTTAATGTTTGGAAGGGTTGTTTCCTAGGCTAAGGCTAGTGCTTAAAAATTGACTTTTACAACCAAAAATGAGTCTAGGTTTCGAGCGGGCCGAAAAGTATTGACTCGGGGAATAGGTCCTCTTAAAGGTTGTCCAAGGGACGTGTAGTTGAGAGTCTATGAGAGACACGTATCACAGGGTTGTAAGGAGACGATTATGCTCAAAGAAAAAGAGAGCGAGCTATAAAGGTACTATCTTAATTTCAGACAATTATTTTAGACGAATGTTTAGGTACATGTTTGAATGTATTGTCTTAAATGCTATAGGAATCATATATGCTAAGAATTAATCATTATTATGTTTGTGGGATGTTTTCAGCCGAGGAGTTTAACAATAATGTGGCATAAGCTAAGAAATAAATTTATTGGATTCATTTCCTTTACTAGGATGTGAAGTCTTGTAACCTATTACTTGACTGTTTCTACATTTGACTACCGGTTGTGGCATGTCAATTATTTATTGATCAGTCGTATGTGGGCATGTATCCGACATTTAGTTCAAGATAGTGGTTAATAGGTTACACTACAAAAGCTGCATTGTTCTTTAGGCAAAAAATAAAAGACTATGCTAGCGATCACTTAGTAGTGTTAACTAGTTCTATTCGATAAATACAATACTTTTCCTATTGTACGTTAACTGGCTATTGAAAACGATACGATCGAGTGTTAGTATATAAATACGGCATCGTTTGGATAGTGTCGGTGCGAGGCATTTTGGTGCTCTAGGCGAGATCAAATATCTGGCACCACCACCCCCTTCCACTCACGCCCTCCCCCACCCGCCCATCGTGAATAAACCCTTAGCCCAGCGCCCTAGGCGATTGCCTAGTTCGCCTAGCGGAATCGCGGGCCCTGCGTTTGGATTGGACGCAAGCTGAAGAAAATTAGCAGTGGAGTGTCTGTTGTGAAATGTGATATAGTGAGTGGAATGTATGCTCAGTTAAGGAAGTAAGAAATGAGTAACGAATTAGGCCGTATTTACTTTATCAGGAAAACAGCTTCCACGTCTAAAATAAAAGACTAAATGACATGTAAAAGAGACTGGAAGACTGAGAGAGGTCACAATAGAAGGAAACCGAGAATACTCTATTGCAAGTCGACGCCAAGCTACAAGGTGTTGATTCTCGAGAGTGAACAGAAACCAGTTATCAGGTTATCAAAGACATGCCGGACAAATAAAGTTCGAAACTCTCACTTAGTTTGATGTATCATTTTAAAATGGAACTGCTAATTGCATTTCCGAACTTTAAGATAATTTATTTTCTGGCGGAGGTACATCATGCATTTTGCCCTATACAATTTTTTTTCTTGTATCTAATTAATTAAATTATTATATTCTGCATACAAGGGACTCCTGTTGTTCTATTAAATATTTCTGCCCAGATTTATATTTATTCCTTCCATTTCTTTCATAATAATATTCGCTCGTTTCTGTCTTTAACACAGTGGTTTATCATCCACTAGGCATCCATGACCACCAAAAAGACACGAAAAGATCATAAACCGCATACGTTTGGAAACGTTAGAAACGCGGCAAGAAATCCCCAATACGTAAGTTTAATTAGTGACAACAGCAATTTTAACCTTGTATTTTTACAGCGCCAATAAAACACTTTATGGAGGTTCGTTAACGTGTTTATGCGTAAATCCTCACAGTCATATATTTTTGCAGAGATATTCGTAATGATATTTTTGGAGCTAAACACAGTCACGTTAATCCTAAAGGGTACCTCCGACGATTTTATATGGCGTGATGAATGTGTCGTTGATGCTAAAGTTTAGTTGTCAACAATTAACTTTGTGAATAGTCCGCACGATTCCCAAAACTAGTATTCATGACGTTTCAGGATATAACTCTTGCTGACAACAAACCATTAGGGCGAAGATATTGGACTGGCTTACTGAATTCTGCTTTCGCTGCCTGAGGTCACCAGTGCGTATATGGTTGAAATATATCATCATCAGACGAAATCAAACCTCCATTCAATTAGCGGGCTGCTTTCTTAAATTTAATTAATGTTTTACATTTTCCAGATACAGGATTTTCCATAAATGTGCTTCAATATACAACGGAAATTTCCGCAGTTTGCTATTTAAACACGAAAAACTGAAACTTTGATAAAATTAGTCATTACCTTTTTGATGATACCATTTGATAAGCGAAGAGGTTCACGGCATTGGCTGAAAATCAGAAGAAAAAAAAATTAAGATCCAGATAAACAATGCAATAACATAACTTGCATTACTCTCATTATATGTAGTGGACTTAAATATCTCAACATTCGCCAGGTCAGTATGGAGGCATGAATAAATAGTCGCCAAGTCAGTATGGAGCCCAGAAGGAATAGTCGCCAGATCAGTATGCAGCCGAGAAGAAATAGTGGCCTGGTCAGTATGTAGCCGTGAAGAAATAGTCGCGACGTCAGCATCGAGTTAAGAAGAAACCGTCGCCACGCCAGTATGTTGCCAAGAAGAAACAGTCGCCACATCAGAGTGGAGACAAGAAAAAATAATCGCCACGTCAGTATGCAGCTAAGAAGAAATAGTCGCCTGGTCAGTATGTAGCCGTAAATAAATAGTCGCGACGTCAGTAAAAAAAACAGTCGCCACATCATCATGGAGCCAAGAAGAAATAGCTGCAGGTCAGTGTGGATCCAAGAAGAAATAGTCGCCAGGTCACCACATCAGTATATATTCAAGAAGAAACAGTCGCCTCGTCACTATGGAACTAAGAAGAAACAGTTCGGAAAATTAGAAAGAAAGCCTAGCTTTGGGATATGCAAGATTGTTGAAAGTTTGAAAAGAAGAATAGTCCAGAATTCTGTATCTGTGTGAATATTTACTGTTACCGTTTATCTGAAGGCGATGGATAGTGTACTTAAATGGCATCAGACAGTGGAGATATCAGATTTTGACATGTTAAAAGATGAGGCTTCAAATAGGATATATTGGATTTGTAATGGAGAAACAATTATTAGATTCATCATCATCATCATCATCATCATCATCATCATCATCATCATCATCATCATCATCGTCTTCGTCGTCATAATAATTGTCATCACTATCATCTCGCTAATATTCCTCATTGTCACCAATATGGGAGCGTTCTACAGATATTATGGACATCTGAGACAGTAGCAGGTGTAAGATGAAGTTATTTACATTTCCAACATACACAATGGAGATAATGATGGCATACTTAAATGGTACTTTCATAGTGTGTGTGTGTGATTTTAACGTAGCTTTAACAGTTATTCAGTCATATCGCTACGATGTCTGCAGTAAGGCAGTTTATAGTGGTGTCCAGCACTGGGGCAACATGCGCAAACACCTAGCATGATGTCCAACCCAGTCACATTATCCTGACACCAGGCCAACCAGTCCTAACACTAACCTCTTAATTCTGTAAGTCATTGGTATGATTCGGCCATGGATCGAACCCACGACCTCCCGCTTCGACGGCGGACGCTCTAACCACTCGGCCACCGGAGCGGTCTGGACATGATCTAACAACACAGATACTCAAAATGACTGCTCTTTTGGACTCAAAAAGATCAGCCTGGATTAGCCAGCAGTATACTATATAGAGAAGTAATTAAAAAAGGGAAAATTAATTGTGCCAGACTTGTTACGACTTACTGGTTATAAACTAAGTAACAAAAAGAAGCAAAACCAAGAAGTTTTGTAAAACTTAATAAATAATTTATATATCGATGGTTATAAAATATTTTTAAAAACTAAGAGAAACTTACAGTATTTTGAAGTGAATCAAAAATAATCCTGAAAAAGTTTTATTAAAGTCCAAAAGAATATAAAGTTCCGTATAAATTTTAGAAGTGGAAATATACTGGTCCGCTAAGAATCGTGATGGTGTTGTCCAGGCCTCTTTGAAAAATTCACAATAGTTCCAGATTAATATTACAGTCCAATAAACGCTTTCTATTTCTACTGAACACATGCTTTTCCTTTTCAAATAATATCTATATACAACAAAAAAACACGTCTGTAGATCTGATGTCAAAAACACGTCTTTAAATCTGATGTCAAAAACACGTCTGTAGATCTGATGTCAAAAAACACGTCTGTAGATCTGACGTCAATATACACGTCTTTAGATCTGATGTCAAAAAACACGTCTGTAGATCTGATGTCAAAAACCACGTCTGTAGATCTGATGTCAAAAAACACGTCTGTAGATCTGATGTCAAAAAACACGTCTGTAGATCTGATGTCAAAAAACACGTCTGTAGATCTGATGTCAATATATACGTCTGTAGATCTGATGTCAAAAAACACGTCTGTAGATCTGATGTAAAAAACACGTCTGTAGATCTGATGTCAAAAAGCACATCTGTAGATCTGATGTCAAAACAAGAACACAATCAATAAGAATAAGAAAAGTTACCAGCTCGAGTCACATACAACCGAGAAGCTAAAACCACGCATATTATCACCACTATCAAAGATGGATTGACCTTACATTACTTTGTTTTTGTTATTTGTTTGTTGTCGTTGTTTGATTTTAGAACAACTACGTCAGGCATATCAGAAGACAACAAGTGTTTCTATTTTATATAAAAGAAAGTAGTTATGAGCGCGTGCATACCTTGACTGAGACGAATGGTCTAGGATGACTAGACGAGATAAGACAAGTAAGGTTAGTAAAACTAATTTCTCTGTCGCATGGGTGAGAAAACAGATTTCAAACAGAACAATTAAATGTTTTTATTGTAGGATATGTTGTTGTTGTTGTGCGCTTATTGGGTGTGTGTGTTGGAATAAAGTTTGCACTTTAAGAACAACAAATCTGGGCTGTGCATTTAACACGTAGAAGCCATATAATCTATTTAATCACAGCATACACCTAAGGTGTTGAGGTAAACGCCATTTCAACCTTAACCATGTGATCCCTCATCCAATTGTTTAATAATTTCAAAAAATAATTAATATATTTCAATCGATTCGGAAATATTCCTAACTTTATTATGCTTCTTACTCGATTTATTCTTATATTCTGCCTTGGCCAACATTGTTGGATGATTTCTTGATATTCTTCAAACAACCTCCACCAAAGCCTATATTTGATATGATGTATTTATTGTGATACCAAAATGACAATAACCGCATTAAGCAACGATATGCTTTGATATTCAAGTAAATTGTTGTACGGCAAATCAATCGCTCCTCAACAGTTTAGAAGTTTACGAAGTGTACTGCAAAGGTCTACGCCCCACCATCCTTTGTAGCTATATGTGTATATACATGCAGGTATGCATCTGGTTTAGAGGCGCATCAGTGCAATTCTGATTATGTAACGTGGAACAAGCTAAATATAGGAAATAAAGCAAAGATAAAAGACTAAAAAAACAAATGACTGTCCTTTAAAAGAAAATGTCCAAGATCTCGGTTGGAACATCATGATGGGACGCATTCCCATGTGTGAAGTATCGAATTTTGAATAAGCATTGAAACTTAAGTTGAATTTATTGAGATTTAAGATTTTATCACATTTAGACCGGGTAAGTCTTTGTGAAGGGTCACTTAGACCTTTATTCTTAATATCTTCCATAATAGTATTAAACTTCAAAGGGGCCAATGTGCCAACTAAATAAAATGGACCGGATATCTTAGCAGAGACAGACGAACTTCCGATCCATGTCAAACAGTCATTCTATAAAGGGAAAAGTTATATAACGTAATTCAGAGATTCTGACTGACGAAAGAAATGATTGTCTTAGGAATTCTTTTAGAAACCAGTGCTAATGATTGGCCAGAGTGAAATTAAGGCGCATACCTTGGAAGTAATGGGAATTTAAAGTCGTGGACATTGCGCTTTTTTCACTACAATTTATGACGTTACACCAGATCTGAAGAGAGTTATCACGGACCTTGGAGTAAGAAACATCCGGGCCACTACGAGTTTTTGTTCACACCATATATTTATTTTATACAATTAAAAAATGTTTTTTTTCTACGCACATTCCATGACTAAATGGTTGCTTCATTGACTCGCCCATACAACATGCAGGAGGGCGTATCAGGTCTGTTCAAGATATTTCCGTGTGTGTGTGTGTGTGTGTGTGTGTGTGTCTCTCTCTCTCTCTCTCTCTCTCTCTCTCTCTCTCTCTCTCTCTCTCATGTCCTAGCAATTTTCATTACAAGTATTAAACTGTCACACAGACACTTGTATAACGCTATTTATTACAAACATGTTATAATCTCAAATAGCTGACCTGGCGTTGATATAGGTGATCAATCTTTGATTCCGTATCGCTCAACCAGTACTTTTATAAATTTAAATAAATCAATTAAAGTCCACTTATACAATATCGAGAGTGATTTATTGCGATAGATTTTAAACAATTTGGAAGCGTCAGCACACGTTTGTAACGTAAAAAAAATGCATCCATATTGGGTTAAAATGTCTGCTTTTGCCGTTGGGGAAAATAGCAGAGTACTGTAAGTAAAGACGAGCATTTCTCGGTATCTACCACCGTAAAATTAGAGTTAGCTTAGAATGAAATAATTTTTTAACAGATTTTTTAACAATGAGTTTTCAGATGAAAGCTGATTTTCAAAGTGACACCAAAAATGACAGAGAGGGAGAGGTCAAGTACTTTGCCTTTGAACTCTTGCACTGACAGTTTAAAAATGTAAAAATATTAAGAAAGGCTCAGGAAAAGAGACCGACAACACCACTGTACATTATATATCTAAGGCTAATCCGGGTTACCTACGTCACATGGGGATTATTTTTTTCCCAGAGATTTGTACATTTTTCATAAAACGTCAAATGTCTTTATTCCTATTTGTATGTACTTTGTTGACTTTGCACGGGAGTGGGCTTTGTTTATTCAACTTATGTGAAGGGAGGAGAAGGAAAGAAGGTGGTAGGCAGACATATACACATATGGCCCATATTAAGCAGACGGGAATATTTGGTTCTGTTGCAAATAATGAGCTTCTGTAGCCGCACAAATAGCTGATTAGTGCTATTTCTTACAGTCGGGTTGTATTTAAAGAAAGGAGTATGACGGTGTTTTATAATGGTACGAAAATCCTAACAATTAACTCCTGCCACTAGTATTTATTACTATTTTATGCTGACAATCATCTCAAAAGAGTTTCCAACAAGCTGACTTATCTACCACGACTGGTGGGAATTACATTTTCCAAAATGGAAAGGAAAGTATATATGCAGCAGTAGGGAAAAAGAAAGGATCGGGCTGCTGCATGTGCAATGAAAGTGCCGTTGAGAGATAAAAATGACCAAAAGCCGCGTAGCCTTGATACGCATGTGTATACGAATTTGAATTTTAAACGTAGCAGCAACAATTTTTCAATCATATCGCTACGATGTCTGCTATGTGTCAGTTGATAGTGATGTCTAGCACATGGGCATCATGCCGCATCCATGTAGAATTATGTCATAAACAGTCACATTATCATGACACCGATCAGTCCTAACACTAACCTCTTAATGCCGAGCGCCCAGCCAGGCAGCTGCTAGTACCATTGTATGTCTTTGGTATGGTATGCTACGCCGAGGTCCGAACCTGCGACCTCCTGCATCCGAGCGGACGCTCTAAACATTTAGGCCACCGGAGCGGATCTATAGACATAATACTTTAAAGCGGACTCAGACCAACTATTTATTGAGCATTTTTTGTTTCTAACACGCCAGAAAAAAATGGTGCTTATAAACTGGGGAATACTATTATCTATCCGCGGCAGTGGCGTAGCAGTCGCAAAAGCAGCCCCTGCAAATGCGGCTGTGTGGAGGTCCAAGGGTTTCCCAAATTCCAGTCAAACATGAGAGTTTTTTTGGGGAAGAGGCTCCCAAATTAAGGGTGAGAAGGAATTTTTTGTCACGCCACTGATTCCCGGATACAAACTTTCAAAATAGTACTTCTGAGTTTCTATCAGTCCTAAAATTTTATTACAAATTTTAGCAAGCGTACAATTTAAACTAAACATTAGTTCGCTTGCTATATTTAATAGAGAAACATTCCGAGATGTAAGGTACATTTCTAGCAATCTATTTTAGGGTCATTGTAATCTTACCAGAAATAATTTGGGGAAAAAATAAGATGATATACTTACATCCTCTGCATTAGTTTTTATTTTAAAATCCACTTTGCAAGCTAAGCAATTTCTGGTGTAGTATATTTATATTGTATGTCAATAAAATGAGATAAATATATTTTTAAACTCTAGATTGAGTTTGAATATCTTATATATTTGGAGTAAGTACACTTTACTGGGATTCATGTCAAAACTTCATTGCCACGCCTCGTCTTATCTCAGAAGAAGGAAGTGTTTTACGTCGAAGCTGAATACTTTTTATCTCACCACAAACCTCATTTATCCCTTGCCTGCATAAAAAAAATAAACTCTATATCGAAAAGTTGCTTGCTTCACGTCAATACCATATTGTGTATTAGACAACACAGTATAAAGACGAATGCCTTATCAATCCTGAAATAACATAGTATAAACACGAATGCCTTATCAATCCTGAAATAACACAGTATAAACACGAATGCCTTATCAATCCTGAAATAACACAGTATAAACACGAATGCCTTATCAATCCTGAAATAACATAGTATAAACACGAATGCCTTATCAATCCTGAAATAACACAGTATAAACACGAATGCCTTATCAATCCTGAAATAGCCTTGTTTTGGTAATTATTGAGTGTGCTACCCATGAGATGTCATGATTGCAGTAAATCAAATTAAGTATGCAAAATAACATTCAAAGTGGTAGTCTTCTTAAAGGATGGTGTACACTTTTCCTACGCAATTTTATTTAAACATTTAAAATCTAGAATGATGTAACAAGATAACCGGGTGGGATTTCAGGATTTACAGCATAACACTTTTGACGATGATATAAATACAATCTTTAATAATGACTGAAAGGAATGAGCAATTAATTATGAATACGTGCGTGTATATTTAATCCAAATATTGGAATAATTACATAATAACAAATGCAATAATGAAAAGTACAAACATTACTCTACAAAATACAAACACAAGGGGTGAATGATTCACAGTGACTACACAATGGAAAGATGGACTTAGTTTACTCAGCTAGCAAACAATGTAGAATTTTACTCATGTAGTAAAATTAATTCACTCATAGTGAAATTATGCAAACGAAAAAAGACAGATATACAACTTATCTTTACAGTCCCGAAATATACAATGGTTTAACGAACCCCAAAATTAACCCACCGCTACAAATGATTATATGCAAGGAGATAACACTTCGTCGTCAGCACACTTTATTTCAGCTCCAGCTGCTATGGTTAATTCATGTGGTTGGCTTTTCAACTGGCATCACATAGACCTCGATCGCTCAGATAACTTGGAACGCTCGGGTATCTCTAGCTACTATGGACACTCCAGACAGCTCTACATATTCTGGACACACCAGACTCTCTAGACTCTGGACAACACTAGACAGCATCGGACAATATCGGACACTAAACGGCTACAAATGATTATATGCAAGGAGATAACACATCGTCGTCAGCACACTTTATTTCAGCTCCAGCTGCTATGGTTAATTCATGTGGTTGGCTTTTCAACTGGCATCACGTAGACCTCGATCGCTCAGATAACTTGGAACGCTCGGGTATCTCTAGCTACTATGGACACTCCAGACAGCTCTACATATTCCGGACACACCGGACTCTCTAGACTCTGGACAACACTAGACAGCATCGGACAATATCGGACACTAAACTCTGGACACTCCAGACACTGGAAACATATTCAACACCGTGTACTATACACGAAAACGTAATAACGTTATACACGTAAATTTATTCAGATTACATTACCGGCACAATAATTACGAACAAATTCAGAACAAACCTAACCCTGCTCGATAAGAATCCTACTGTACTAAACACTTCGTAAAAGTGTAGCCTTATATTACTAATATAAATCCCTCGCTAAGTCGCAAACAAGAATAGAAATGTGTGCATTATTCTGCGCAAACCAAAGCTACAAAACATACACTAAATTAAAGTGGTGGTACAATGGTGATATCGTATATACAAGAAATTAATATATATATACATACCTCTACAGCTGGAAATGTGCAAGTCCTTATAGTAGACCGCTGGCTGACAAAACTATCCATAATGTGAAGAGCTTTACATATGTGTATTTAAACACAGCTATTGTCTGTGCACTGAATACATTCGGTTCTTCCCATGGAAAGCATTTCGCACAAGCGGCATAGGATGGACCGAACTCACTATTTTCAAATACAACACAATATACATTAATCACCCTCAGGTATCGTTTTACGCCATAAACGAAACTCGAGTACATGGTTTTAATAAATTAAAAGGTTTATACAATTCCGAGACAACTGCATATTGTTATTAAGTAGATTCCTGCAAATAATATAACCTTGCTTGAAAAAGTGTCAGTTTTTATATATAACGATTGCATTAAAGACGCATAATACACCATCCATAAGCATTCTTCATTGCACGAGTTTAATCTATGGAAATTACCTCTCACTAAGGCTCTTAGCCACGCGATATATACAGAAGAAGGGAAACATATGGAACAAAGGACCAGTCATTCCGATAAAAATCAGATCTCCGCTGTCTGACAGACACCAAAAAAGGTCATGTTTTGGTGACATTAAGAATTTCCAGTCCGATTATTTTTAATATCCACTGACAGCGATGACTCTGTCTATTTGACAGCGATGACGCTGTCAGCAATTACAGAACACAATGTGACATGAAAAGTAATCCGACATTTAGGAAATTATAAATTTTCACGTCTAGTTTTAAATAGGAACATCGTTATCTCAATGCGCAATAACATGAACCAAGATTGAATTCAAATACTGATAATAAAGATCCACAATAATTTAATATAATCTGTTCTAACTTTAATATTTCAGCATGTTGTGATTGGAGATACATCAGAAGTTGGCACATATCAGTAATATAAGATGACAAGACTTACGGGGGTCCAAACAATCTGAATACACTAGAGATAAGGTACACCAAGTTGCGGTAAGGGATTTTGTGTAATCACTTTAGAATTTTGAGAAGAAACAGTCATCAAATAATTATTTAAACCGTAAAACGGTTACTGCAGATAAGAAAATAGGATACATTTATTTCTTTCTGCAAGGTAGTAGCAGACTTACAAAAGATGGAGTAATGACAATCAAACTGAGTCTTGTTCAAATTAAAAAAAACAACATTTTACATGTCTGATTCAGCTATTCAAAAAAGAAAAAGAATAGAAATAATTAATTTAGGCAGATAATATTATGACTGAATGAGATCATTAATATATAAAAAGCAATATATTTCAAATTGAGAAATTAGACTAAATTATGGTGGTGGTATAATTTTGTTGCCAAGTAACAGTTTGATGGGAATGGATATCATTATTTGTTACAAAAACTTTTGTTGAGTACTGAACACTGCTATAAATGCTGACGTGGTAAAAATATCATTCTAGCCGTCTGTAACAGTTCGTCAAAAGATATACATTGAGACAGAACGTATATGATCGTTGTTCTTGTTTTAGGTGTAACGCCATTTTCTAGCTCACATACGTTATTGGCAGGCAATGACAAATAGACCATTAGGCTACTCGGGTCCCGAATGTGGGTGATACTTTTTTACACATGAAAGACATAAATTGTGAATGTCTTGTAATAACTTATGCACAAACATTTTAAGACAGAGCGGTGCTATAGTCACACATCTAGCTGTAGACTTGCTATAGTCATACATATAGCTGTAGACATGCTATAGTCACGCATATAGCTGTAGACTTGCTATAGTCACGCATATAGCTGTAGACTTGCTATAGTCACGCATATAGCTGTAGACTTGCTATAGTCACGCATATAGCTGTAGAATTGTTATACTCATATATCCGTACAGCTGCTATATTCATAGTCACACATATAGTTGTAGACTTTCTATGTTCACGCTATAGCTGTATACTGGCTATACTCGTGCCTATAGCTATAGAATGTTTTCACACTTATAGCTATATACTGGCTATACTCGTGCCTATAGCTATAGAATTTCTTCACACTTATAACTGTATACTGGCATTAGAATTTATATGCTCACCCTTATAGCCGTACGGCTAATTGCATTTCACTTAAATTTTGAAACTCTATTTCTGAGAAAGTGTATAATTAATGTATTGTTGAATTTTCATTCTTTTTGTGTCATTGATTAAATTGTTATATTTTACATACGGTGGCTCGTGTGGATCTCTTCTATATCTCTGCTCAGATCTCTGTTATTCCATCCATTAATTTCGTAATGTATTTCATTGTTTACTCGATTCGGGCAATAACACCGTGGTCGATCATCTGCTAGATAAAGATAACCAAACACCATAAGAAGTGGGTACCCCACCTCTTGACAACCGGTTACAGCATGGCTATACGTCCACAATAAGCATGTAATTCTATGACGTTTGAAAGTTGTTTATTCTAATGTCAATGAATCATTTTACAACTGATTTTACTTTATAACACTCCTACATGAAAAACAATATTAATTAATTAGCACTAGCCTCAAAATGATTACTAGTGAACCTATGGGTAATTGCATTTCAGTGTTAGCAACTAACCCGATACAGTTTACAAACATGGTGGTGTGTGTCAAGTTGGGGTATAAGGGAGTTAATTAAACATAGGCCTATGGATATACGGTCTTCATATTATAAAAAAACTAACTGGATTAATTAGTTATGTAACTCTTAATTGGCTTCTGCTTCTATAATAAGTCCCATCCGTTTTGCTAGCTCATATTTCTAATGATGAGCTTGCATTTCGTGTGGCTAGTAATAGAAGGGGTTTCACTAGGAGATATTGAGGTTAACATCCGAGAATCCATACATTTCCCCCATCTCTCGGTAATAACTCAGTCCCATTAGACTAACCATGCGTTTCAATCAATGGGACTAATTCACACATTATTCCTTCACATGTAGCATGTGTCTATTCGATTCTTTGATCCCAGTTTCAGAATTTTAGATGAGGAGCAACGCTAAAAGAAAATCATAACAACCGGAACTATTCTTTCTCTAATTTTCCCCACAACCCCTCCAACTTAATATATCCATTACATTTGTTAAAAAAATTAATTATTTTGAAGAAAAATTTTTAAGCAAATATTCTTGCGCCAACCTTCCTGGCAAATTAAGTGGACATTTTCTCATGATACACTCACCTCATTTGACGACATACAAGAGTAGTGAGAAAGTTCTGTTGTCTTGGTGGTAGTTTCGGAACGTTTTAGCGGCATTAGAGCGAAAGTAGTCACTGAATGAAAGTTGTTGCTATATATTTATAAGTAAGAAAGAGTGGTCTTGAGAGAACGCGAGTAGCAAGCAAGCAAACGTAGAAAACCTCTGTTCCCTGCAATGTGTGTTTTTCGTTTTTTTTTTTAACAAAGATGTACATGTTTGGCAATACTTAGGACACATATCAGTGTGCTAGCTTAATCTGTCTTCGTCAATGTATACCACGTCAATACGATAAGATAATACTACCACTCGCTTTCAACACCTGATTGACAGCAGAAATCTTATAAACTTCTCATTGTGAGATTCTGTCAAAACTTCATGACCGCATTGCATTTTGGAAAGTAACTGCATACTCCTTTATCTTACCACGGAGATAACCACTAGCTGTGTTGAAGAATATTGAATGACACTGGTCAATATTGAATGACACTGGTCAATATTGAATAACACTGGTCAATATTGAATGACACTGGTCAATATTGAATGACACTGGTCAAATCTCCCTTTAGTTAGCAACAATGTACAGTAAAAAGGCAGCACGTGTCTATTGTGAATTCTGTTGGTGAACATAGTACCATATCTATCCATGCATAACGCGAACCCAGTTTTCAAAACACCGTCAACATATTTATCGTTGATTGCAGGAAGTCGCGGGTTCGAACTTAGGTTGAGTCATACCAAAGACTTAAAACAATGGTACTAACAGCTGCCTAGCGAGCAGGGACGTCATGTTTGGAAGTTGGGGGAGGGGGATCATTTGTCCCACTCCGCGAATTTGCATGTGATGTAAAATTGATTTTGCCTATATACAAAAATTATCAAACCCGTTTTGCTTCTACACCCCCCCCCCCCGAAAATTGAAATGACGTCACTATTCGCTATGCGCTCAGCATTAAGAGGTCAGTGTTATGACTGGTCGGCCTGGGGTCAGGATAATGTGACCGGGTGGGGCATCATGCGACATGTCTGCGGCATGATGCCACAGTGCCAGACGTCACTATAAACTGTCACACTGCAGACATCGTAGCGATATGATTGAACAATTGTTAAAGCCACGTTAAAATGCTAAAGCGCGCGCACACACGCACGCACGCACACACACATCGTCACACCATGAGTCGGTAGATCAGGTTATACAGTGCACGTTCTTTCTCATTTCAAGCGAATAGAGTTGATCCTGTTCTGCTGGAACACTATGGGACGGGAGATAAAGGTCGAAACTGTTCGCAAATGAACCATCACGAATCAAAGATCCTCCACCCCGCCAAATAAGCCCACAACAGCCAGAACATTTCTCATATTAAATTTCCTTTACAGTTTAATGGTTAAAATCATGCTCCGGAAACGCTTAAAAAATGCTTGAGCTTCAGGTTGATTTGCCTCGCCCCTACCGAAGCCCCGGTCACCACTAAATCCGTGTTTACTTATTTACGCCACTCTACCACACACACCTCATTGACATTCCTGGATCAAATCATACTGTCGAATTAGCCTGTGTAAGAAACCTTACTGTGTTCCTTGGCAAGGCTGTTTTACTACGGTGGTCTTGACCTGTTGATTTGTCCTAAAAGACCAGAAACAAATGAAATCATACATGTAGTCACATCAGCGTAAGGGCAATTACATTCCTTGGATGGTCTTTTTTATTTAAAGAAAAACAAATTAAAATTTTATATGCAAAATACTATGATGCTGGAAATAGATTTCAATATGTATTAAATATCCGCTCAGTATCTTTATATTGACTGGTTAATTTCAGACATTTTCGTCTACAATCTGGGCTTTATGAGTCGCTATGATGAACATAATTGTGATGTCACCAGATCAAATCAGGTCTGTACATTGGTCTGCTGGTTCGACGATGCAGTACAGTTTTTGTGGGAATGATTATAAGAAAAATGAAACAAAAATACTGAATTAAATTATGAATATAAATTCAGATTAATTAGTTTACAAGCTATCGTTGTTGCAGCCGACTGCCAAGTTCCATTTCATCAATTGAGACATTAGATTTTGACTGTTGAATTACTCGGCGGTAGTTGACAGTTTTATTTACTATGTCTAGATTTTTTAAAATAAATTTTATCTATTGTATTAAACATTTGTGTTTCAAATTTCAAAGTTGTTTGCTGAGAATTTCAAATTAGCGTGTATAACCCTGTTGTGATATTGTCTGTCAACAATGCATTTCACTACAAACCTTTTTGAAGGACACTTCATTTTTTTATCTCTACAAATGTGAAGACAAGACAAGAACTGCGTGTATTATAAATATTAATATTATAAACAGTATGATATTTCAAATATTGGTTATTATTAGAACAGGAGTAAATATTTTAAAAAATGAAGCTCACATAATTACTAATATCTTCTTCAAGTTTTAAGGAATGAAATTTTCTTCCATTTATTTCCATAATGTTTACACTTTCAGCCTGACATAGTGTTTAAGTTTCCTCGTTTATGTTCATATAGAGTTAAATATGATCACCAGAAGAAGTAAAAACAAATTATTTTTTTTATTCTTCACATTTTTAAAACAAAATAATTTAGTATGTATGAATTTTGATTATGTTGAAATGAAAGGCTTCTGTGTATTTATTGTAGCATCGTTTGGTATGAACGGATAAGAGAAATTTACATGAGTATGGTGTGTGCGTGTGCGTGTATGTGCGCGAGTGTTTGTGTGTGTGTGTGTGTGTGTGTGTTTGGAGTTTTACCGTAGCTTTAACAATATAATCGCTACCATGTCTACAGTGTGGCAGTTTATAGTGTTGTCTAGCACTGAGGCATCATGCCGCAGACATGTGGCATGATGTCCTACCTAGTCACATTATCCTGACACCAGGCAGACCAGTCATAAATCTAACCTCTAACCTTTGGAGCGCCAAAAATAACATTTAAAAAATATCTTTAGTATGACTCAGCCATGGCTCGAACCCGTGACGCATTGCATACGAGGCAGACGCTCTAACCACTTATGCCACGGAGTGTTTTTATACTTTATGCTAGCACATCTCTTGCAAGTACTTCCTCCAGGATCTAATCAGGGCATGATAATTATCATCCTTAAACTTGTATCTCACAATCAAAAGAGAATGTTATTTATCATGAAGTATTTTGGTATTGTTACTATTACTGATACATTGTTATCATTACTATTGTTGTTCTTATTATTGCACAGAGCCAAGCTACTACGTTTTCAAACACCATTCGTTAGTCAAATTTGCTGTCTAAAATGTGTAAGTTTCATTTGTAAAATTTGTGTGAAAATTTGACTTTACGTTAAAAAACCAATTTGTGTGAAAATTTGACTTTACGTTAAAAAACCATTTTCACCATATTCTATTTAACATCTAGTTTTACAATGTTGTTATATTTCAAACATTGCATCAGATAGAAATTATCGTCTATTACAATTTTTAAAAAAATACATTGAAAATGGCTATAATTCAGGAAAATAAAGCATATTAGCATATTTAGATTTAGGGTCTCAAAAGCACTTGGCCAAAAAGGCACCCTATCATTTGGTGGTGATGTAGGAGTTGGACTTATGAATTCATCGTTTTAATTTGAAAGGAAACTCTTTATTCGTTATGGTGTGTTGGTATTTCTGTATCTTGTCGGTAGTGCACAGTGAGTAAAAGGGCACTGTTGGTGTTCTGGAAGTGAAATCATTGAACCCTTGCACGTTGTTTTCTTTAAAGAATAGTCTACAAAAGAAAATGCTAGATAACTTATAACAAGTACTTCACCCTGAGTTCATCTTTGAAGATAACATTGATAAAATCACGATTTAATAGGATTTAGACATAATGGAGATTTCGGTCTTGCCAAACAAATGTAGGGTCTATATAGGAAAAAAATCATTGTGCTCGAAGTCCATACACTGATAACACCGCTCCCAAATCAGCAGTCAAGACGTCGTCAGACAAATGTCTCAGGGCTCCGTCATGGACGAATAATTTGAAAAATATTTCAACAAAAATCCTATTGTAGTCAGAAAATGTTTTAGTGTATATGAGAACGAAAAATTCTTTATAGAAATACTCTAATCAGAGAATGTCATTATGATTGAAGTCCTGCTTAGATATATATTTTTTAGAGTTTTATTATCTGTTTCGTTTTTCTCAACTAATCTGACATTTTCTTACCACTGCCATAGACTTTCAAATACCCATGGATATTATAATGTTAAGATTTTTTTATTTGATATCTTTATCTTCTTAGTTTAAATAAAATTATTTTTTGACAAAATTGTTATCCAAACTTCGGTAAATTTCCCCCGTAATTCATCGTTTCGTATCGTATCGTATCAGCTTTATTTATTTCTTTATTGAAAGCGACATTTTTGGAATGAAGGATAAGTTGTTTATACATACACTGTTTCCCTATCAATTTGTTTACTATTCAGCATAATTATTTTTATGTCTTCATTCAATAGATAATTATCCTTTCATTTTTAGAACAATTCAAATCCCAAAAGGAGATCAAAAAAGACTCTTTAGCAATAAGAACTCAGCATTGTTTTCTGTTGGCCAACATTGAGGTATACCTTTATATATATATATATATATATATATATATATATATATATATATATATATATATATATATATATATATATATATATATATATATGAAGCACGGACGTGAATGAAATCAACCTTTACACTCACTTCACATATTATTTACTATCCAATACAGAAGGAAATATAAAAAGTATTATTACATACTATAAAACAACCCAATATCTACTATCCACACACGAGATGGAGTAAAAGCCTACATACAATATACTGTAAATCAACCCAATATCTACTATCCACACACGAGATGGAGTAAAAGCCTACATATAATATACTGTAAAACAACCCAATATCTACTATCCACACACGAGAAGGAGTAAAGAAAAACTAACCACAATATACTATCAAAACCCCCAATATCTACTATCCACACACGGAAAGGAGAAAATAAACACAATATACTATCAAAAACCACAAATATATCAGCACAGAAGGGAGGGTTAAACACACCAAAAATATACTATTCACACACGGGAAGGAGAAAACAACACACAAACTACTATCTACACAGATGTACACAAACTAATAAAATATAATATCTACTATCCACACAAATGTACGTGCACGCACACAAACATACACACACACACACACAGACTATCATATCAGGGAAGGAGTCAGTGTTTATAATCACACTACTTCACACTTGTACGAATTGGCAATTTGAATAGTCTCTTTTCTAGAGAGATGGTAAGGACTGAGAAGGGCTGTTATATTTAACGTCCGGAGCCTCCGTTTCATGGTGACATCTCCCAAGCCGGGCGCCACACACGCAGCGTCTACTCCAATCTTGCTCACAATTCACATTTGTTCTTGGGAGGGCAGAAGGGGGATGAGTAGCCACATTATACCAGGCTTTACTTTGTGTACAGCTAAGACTTCCCTCTGTCTATGTTGTTGTGGCCTCCTTATCTCATGCATTAGTACTGCTGGCTGTAGCTGACGTGGTTGTGATCCTGCTGCTCTTGCCTGTAGAGGTGTCTTCACCTCAGGCTCGACACCACACAATGGTCTCATGGTGAGGTGAGGCAGGATAATTTATTACTTTTATTTCTTCTTTTCTTTTCCTCCTCTTCTATCCTTGTATCCTCCTGTATTGCCTCCATTGTCAGCTCTTCTAATGAACGTCGGGCATACTCCATGTGCATTTGGAGTTCCAGAAGATTATGCAAATCTGCTACTCATTTTGTGCAGTTGACAGGTCAACGACGGGTAGCCAGACTGTAGCAGTAGGTTTAAATTAAAGACACTTTTGCCCGTACGGGCATGCGCGTCTGATTAATGCCCCATAAAGGGCTAGTTTACTAACCGTGGGGGACGGAATGATGTCACGTCGTCCACATATCACTGTGCTGTAAATCACTATTTAATTATGCTGTTAGGTCTTGGTTGGTTGGTTAAATGGATAACAGTCACTTACGCACCAGGTGCTTTTGTGACTAATTACTTCTGTATAGTCGGGATTATTAATTAGTCGGGGCTGTGATGGCAGTGATATAACAGCAACTCGTTTAATATGGCTAATGTGACCTTTGATGAACATGTCTGGGCGTAGCAAAGGAAGGTAGGTGACCGGTGGGACACAGAATATCAAGGGGTGGAGCGAGAATGTGTATGCCCTAAACACAAGAACGCATTGTGTCAAATTTAGTCCAGTTGTACTAATGGAAAAGCTAATCTGTTCCAATATTGTGAGTTGTTTGATTTCTGTGTATATTTTGAAGAAGTTTGAATTTAATGTACAAAGTGTAATTGTTGATTGCTTAAAATTAACCAATCAGTCGGGAATATGTTTCCTCCCTTTTGGTGACTTCTACTTTTCTTTGAACGACTGGGTCTTTTCAGGGGGTGGCGTCGATGTTTGGCCAAGCGTTTCTTTTGGATGACGAGACTCTTTTTCCTTTCCCTTTTCGGATAAGAAAACGACGATGGTAACGGTGTGCACGTCTTTGAGGGGGCATCTATGGGTACTCAGGAGCACAGACACATGGATTCCAATCGTTTACCACAAACCATTTTTATGCTGAGGATGCGCCGCCACTGATTGTCTTTACATCGTATAAACTTGACGACAGGTAACACACGTTGTGGGGGGGGGGGGGGGGCAACGGACTAAACAGTTCTTGTTTGGACAAATCCAGTAAATCCTGTAACATACCCAATCTCGCTTGGTCTTTGATTTTGGAGGCAGGAACTTCGTTGGCAGCTGCCATTGCCACTAAACAGGAGGAGGGTGTCACCGCTAAAGGAGAAGATTTTGGAGACGCAGGTTTCCATTGTTTCATTAAATGAGAAAGAACAGGTGTCAAATTGGGTTTGGCTGGCTTCACCAGCAACGGAGAAGTTGAAAAGCTTGAGGCTACTGGAGACGCGGTCATCGATGCTGCAGGTCGTGGTTTGCGAACGTAAGGTTGTGTCCTAAGAGGTGTTTGCATTAGTTGCCTCGTTTGGATATCAATATGTCCAGGCATGAAATAAGACAACAGAGACAAGTGAAACGTTATTCACGTTTATCAGAGATGTATCGCTGATGACACACTTTTGTTGTGCTTTTTTTTAATTTATCACACCCTATATAGCCTGTAATAAAAACGTGTATGTATTGTTAGGTTAGATTTGGGTTTGTTTGATGTCTATAATATTCAAAATAGCATACTCTTCTACGTAGGTACGTATTATTTGTGACACCTGCTATTAATTTTGCACATGTTCTCGTATGGGTAGGCCGATATTGATTTTCGGGTTACATATCGTCCGTCAGTAGCAGAACAGATTTGGGGGTTAGGGTTTATTTGTCGGACTATTGTACTGGATGTGTACGTGAACAAGCACGGGACAAAGCAAAACCAAAAGATAATGTATACACCATTTTCAATGAACAAAGGCGCTGTTTAGGAAATCGAAACAGGCATCATCAGTCAGGCATACCTCAATGCATGAACGGCATTTGGGTGTGGCAAGTGGGGCGACCGCACCAGGCCCTGCTCTTGAAGGGGCCCGCGTTTAAGTGTTTGCAGTAGCACATCAATGGAGAAACCGATGCTCTGGCCCCGCGCGGTCATGGTCGGCTCTAGGCAACGCGTCCTCCTAACGCTGTCTCTGCCTTAAAGAACAAGTGAACGTATCGCTCAAATAAAAATATTTTGTTTCTTGACTTGGAATGGGGGTGGGATTTACTTTAAAACAAACTAATTAATTTGGAACTCTGTGAAACGACGATTAATAAAAGAAAGTAACTTGATACATAGCCACTGGTTCCCACGAGTGGTCAAATGGAAACCATCTTCTGACATACACAATCCCCGGAAACCGGAATTACCAACTAAGAAAATACAACTACTTCCTGCCAACACTCTCCCAAGTTCAAAATTGACTTGTCTGACTCGTCGGGAATACTGCCCGCGAGTAAGTCCACGTGGAATAGTCCTTGTTAGCAAGGCTCAAATCAAAATAAATTGAACTCCTCTGTCCAGATAACTACGGCAGAGATGCACAATTAGACCGACTAGTTCCAAGGGCTCCGCAACTCCTATTTCGTTCTCACCAATTTGCATATACACAAGATCAGGTAAAGGCTCCAATACACCTGGATGTGCTAGAAAGCTGGACACTTTGGCACCTGAACGGCATCCATGGTAACCAGTAAACTATCAGGATGTCGACATATAAGACGCAAACCCATATCTTGCGACAGCGTTTCACAATACTTTGTCCGATTAAATTTAAGAATGCCAAATCCACATAGCTTACCAGAATAGTCCTATATGGAGAACCAATCGAACTGAGTGTCATAATGCACAATGGTAAGCCTCGGCATACCATATAAAACTCCAAATTAATGTATATATTGATCTTAACTCATGCAATACCAAGCTTTGACATAAAATTTACATACTAAAGTATGAATCAATTAAAACTTACATCCCTATCTAATTATTATAATCAGTACTAAACTGAAAAATAACCCATACCTACATACACCTCACACATACAAACAAAAATACATATTCTTGGGAAATATGAAAGAAACATATATTTGATCCATGCCATATATAGAACACATTTTTTAAATATAAAAAAAAATATACATGGTGAAAGAGAGTAATAAAACAATCTGACCTTGGCAATTCAAACTTTCAAAATGAAAAATAAATAAAGGAAGGAAATGAAATTGGCCTTTGGTGACATTTATATATATATATATATATATATATATATATATATATATATATATATATATATATATATATATATATATATATATATATATATATATATATAATTAAGCATATACTACTAGATTAACAGAACGCCAGGAAGCAATAAAAAAAATATATTCCTTTGAGAGATTGGCTTCGAAGAAACCTTCAAGAACCCCAGGAGTCACAAGTTGATTACGTAGAAGGTACAGAAAGATTATTTACACCTATTACTGCAACAACTGAGAAAGTTGTATGGGGAGATATCACTGATCCAAAGAAACCTCTTCTTGGGACAATACAAGAAACCGCTAGGGCAACGCAAGAGATTTTACAAGATCTTCCAGCTAGAATAGATGCCCCACAACCTCAACAAGATATTGATAAAATTTACACTGAAATAGCTGATGTGAAAGAAACACTTGCATCCAAATCTAAAGCAAAAGGAGATGTTGAATTGATTAGTAAATTTAAGGAAGGTGTTATTAAAGATATAAAACAAAGTTAATGAAGAAGATTTTCCTCGTTTTGCATATAATAGTTTTTTTTTTTCGAAAATTTGAAATTTTAAAACCCGAGTATGTTAACACAACTACTGATAATTATTTTAAATGGCTATGTCGTGTGTACTACGATAAATGTCAGGTTAGAAGAGATGACCCAGTATTTAATGAATATATTAACGATATAAAAAGATTTTATTCAGAAGAAACTCAACAGCAAATATAACAACCTCCCCAGTATCAACTTCCGCCACTTTTGCAACAAATAGAACAACAAAGGATGATGTTGGAAGCTAAAAAAATTAGAAGTGATCAAAGATAAGAAAAAGTGAAACAGAAAAATAGGGCGGATCAAATAGAAGAACAGTTGGAACAAATGGATAAGAGACAGAGAGAGAAGTGATCAAATAAAAGAAAAGGCGAAACAACAAAAGGAAGAAAGGGAACAGACAGAAGAAGAAGAAAAGAGATCGATAAAAGGAAAGATTAGATGGTTGGGTAGTATACTTTCTCCAAGTTAAAAGAAAAAGATCCTGGTGATGATTCTTTTGGCGCTACTACAGGAAATGTGTTTGGGAAATAATCATATCACCTGCCCTGACAACGTCATCGCTGACGTGGATAAACTAGAAATCCTCATAGGAGGAAAACGCGCTGGAAATACTTCTCATGAAATTATCAACGAAATATCTGATATCTGTCGACGATTATTTACCGGTGGTATCATGGACATCAATACCTATCGGGAATTTATCGATGCAATTACAGATGACTAAATCCCTTGACACATAATTTAGATCATGGTGAATAATTAAATAAAATGATCGTACACAATACGTATCGTAGACAAAAAATGGTCAGAGTAGTAAATTGACGATTACCAGTTTATGAAATAACCTACAGAGATGGACTTGGTGATTTTGTTAAGGGTTTATTTACCAGGATATCCCTAAAAGCAATGCCAATTGCAAAACAATTATCAATGAAAGCTGTCGATGTTATTCGCGACAAAGCTCCTAGCGCAATCGGTGATCCTGCCGGTAAAGCATTTTTTGCGGTCAAGGACAGAATTTTACGGTTATTACGACGAAAACAGTAATTGAAATTACCATCAACTCATGCAAATGAAAGTAAAATAATAAATCAGACCGCAACCCAAATATTAATGGATCTGGCTGATGCATCGTTAGAAGAAAAAGAAGATAACATAACCGCTAGTCTGATAGCAGGAAGTGGTCTTCATAGATAATTACAATTTAAATCATAGTAATTACAAGAAAATGTTTAAGCAAGAAATTGATACAGCGTTAGACATGGGTGAACCAGTTCGTAAAAATGATTCCCTGCGCCATTATCAATATTATTCTTACGATGCTGCACAACCAAATCAACGTGGAAGAATAGAATTACATGTACAGGATACAAGTCGATATTTCTTACCCGCTGAGGCATTTATCGAAGTCGAGGGGCTACTTATAAAGGACGACAATACAAAATATGACGCTGCTACTAAAATTGCTTTTGTCAATAATGGCATTATGGCATTATTCAGTAGTGACACATACATCATCGATGGAAAACACATCGAATCATGTTTACAACATGTTGATATTGCTACGACGATATTTGGTCCAGCAAGATACTCTGATGACTATTCAAGATCAACTGTGTAATTCCATTATCTCATATTTTTTGGATTCTGCAGAGATGTTAGAAAGTTATATTTGGTGCTAAACACACTATAGTACTTGTCAGATAAGACTCGGACAATGATGCAGTCTGACGAGCCGATGGGGCTGTTGATGAAGCTAAAGTAGTAATAACAAAATTATCATTGTGGATGCCGTTAATGGTTCCATCTATCACCGAAGAAAATAAATTACTTTATTTCATGAATCAAGGTGGTAAATTACTGCTATCGTGGAAAACAATGACTACAGATAGTACTCAAGGTAATGGTGCTGGTCAATTTACATGGCATATATCAGCACAACAGGGGGTTTCAGCACCACGGGATATTTTTATCGCTCTTCAGGCAAATGCACAAGTAATTAATCAGATAAAAAGTACGATGATATTTGACACACTTAATGTTACCGAGGTTAGTTTGAGAATAAATGGACATCAAGAACCTGCCGAGGATATAAGGTTGAATTTTGTACACAATACTGTTTCACGTGTATATCATCTTTGAATGTCATTTATGGGGCGTGATCTAAATGTAGACACCGGTTTGCAAATATCACAAAAAGATTTTACGACATTACATCCGATCTATTACTTTTCACTGGAACATTTAGATTTATACAGACAATCTTGTTGTCGATATATATTTTAAAGCTAATGTAGGTATTTTTCCTGCTGGTGCTGTAGGTCCACCTGTTGTTCCTGCTGGTTTCAGAGCGATCACTGTTATACTTAGCGACAGAGCAGTATTACTCGAGGGTGTTGGTGGACGAATGCGAGTCGTTGATGCAACCGTAGAGAACATGTAATTAAAATCATTCGAATAAATATAAAAATATCGTATAGTGATGTTAACGCAAGTCTGACTCAAGGTCAGAAAAAAAAAATTACAATAAAAAATTACAAATCAATGTGTGGCAAAAATAACATTAAAGACAATACAAATAAGTGGTGGTCCAAATAAATTATCGTTAACCGGTAATCAGCTTAAACGTTTCAATAAAGCTCTGTTATCAAAAACTGGAGTTCAACTTGAATTTTCTCCAAGTTCCATCAAAGATATGGTTATATCAGGGGGTATATTTCCACTTCTTGCAACAATACCAGCATTATTTGCTGCGTCCCCACCTGCAGTTGCAAAAGCGGCTGCGTTAGGTGCTGTTGGAACCGCCGCTGGAATGGCATTAAAGAAAGCAACAGGAAAAGGGTATAAAAAAGGGACGCGGTCTCAGACTTCCGGGAACTTATCTAGGAAAGGGACTGAGACTTCCAGAAATATAACACCGATGTCAAATGTTGATCTGATAAATGCTGCTAAAAGATTAAAAATAGAACAATTTAGAGGAGTGTTTATGTCGCGAACAATTACCGAAAAAAAACCACATCACGTTGAAACCGGTATCATCAATCTCGATTTGAATTCTGGTCCAGGAACTCACTGGGTTGCATATGCCATTGATCCATTGTTATTTTTCAGGACAAACACGGTGTTTTGAAAACATGTAATATTAAGTGGAATGATATAGTTCGTAGGGTTCTTGGCGCGGCTATGGATAATATTCCGGTATTTACCGACAGCAGAAAAATACGAGATTCGGGTATGTCGATAGAATATATCAGGAGTAAGATTATAAAACATGTTCAGAAACGATTATCAAATTCAGGTGGTGCATTAACAAGGGAACTGTCCATGAACGGAAATAAAATAACCGTCCTAAGAGATCCAACATCAGATGAGGATGCAGCAACAAAACGATACGTTGACACTGTTGATGGTAAATTATCTACGTTAAAAACCGAACATGATGCCGTTAGTGGTACATTATCCATGTTAAAATCCGGATATGAACTTCACATAAACGATCACAATACCGTAGAAGGAAAATTATCTAGGTTGAGAGCTGAGTAGGACGTTCACGCAGGTGCGTTTACATATCTCCGTAGAAATTTCAGAAAGATCGATAAAATTGCAGAAGGATTCTTCGGAAAACTATTAATCGTTGATACGAATTCTGATATTAAAACATCAATCGATACGATTAAGAAAAGAAAGGAATATATTGTGAGTGATGCTCGTGATATTATTAATAAAATTGATCTTGAAAAATATCAGGGTAAAATTCTCCACAGGCGGATTAACAACGTCGTATACACAAAATCATCAGGATCAACAACATGGTCCCACCAAATTATACTATTAAACATACCGCGGAATTTACTGGCGTGTACAGATTGTCTGTGCAAAGTTTGAGATATTTACCATGTATCCATGGCGTCACTCAACGGATACGTTCTCTGGAACCGTATCTGTTATATTAAACCGTGGAGACGAAGAAACATTTATCCTGGTTGCATCCGAAAAGAAATTAACTGCAGCAACGATCTGGTGGTGTGTGGGATTTGTTGCCGAAGCACCACAATTGATTACAGCGTAAATAATATGGACTACAGATATAATAAAGCGCGTGAGTGGCAAGATAAATTAAAATTTATCGTTGATACTTACACGATAAAAGTAAAAAAAATATCACAAACGTGTAATTGTCATTGATATAATTGTATACGCAGTGTCCGCGGTTGTTGCCGGAGCCGGTCTTTTATTGTCCGCGGTAACAATGACATCACCTGCGGTCATTACGATCTGTGTTTCAGCGTCAACTACGATCGCTGAAGTTTTTAACAGAATCGCAAAAAAGATATCAACGTGCAGGAATGAAAAATTATCTGATTATGCGGTGAAGTTACACATGGCAACGGCAGCGTATTCTAAACTGTCTCAGTTAATATCTGAAAGAAAACGATGCTTCATTATCTGATTCTGAGCTCGCATTAATGACTAAAATATTCTCCGAAATAATAACTGTGATAGAATCTACACCCATTAAAGTTACAGATAAATAGATAAATGTTAGCACAAGAACTATTGTAACAGATTGCCACGAACACAACACCGGTGAAAACCACTATGGTATCTGTGAGCACAACCAATCCCGAATTCAGTATCAATTATCCAACTGCAATTTCAGCAAGGGAGATTGCACTTGCACAACTGCGAGTATATCACAGTTGGCCAAATATCAGATCTGAACCATTTGATGGATTACCTACAAATAATTCGCTTGTACTTGCAAACAAAAATAAACCAGATGGAACCCCAGATTTCTTTGTTGATTATATACCCACAGGTAGTAATCAGATTGAACAGATCAGCGCAGAATAAAGTCCACAACAACAAAAAAAAGAATAAAAAATAACTTTACTGTTCACGAACCAACATTATCATCTGTGATTGAAGTAAATTCTCCCGATTACGTCGTAGATATTTATCGATCATCGATAAAAACTGTTCTAGGGGGCCTGAAACTCCACCAAATGCTGATGATGTTCTCAGATTTAACAATAATCCAGATGCTGAAGGCAGGCATATTTCACCAGAGATTGTACGTATAACCTCAACGATTGTAGTCAGTCTTGTATGCGATGTAATTGATGGTAGTTATCAAACAGATCTTGGGATATCGAATCAAGCTCAACAAGGGTACGTTCTTTACACATTTATTCCAATGGTTCCTGCTGGATCCTTGATCGTGCAGGAACCAATCAGTCCGGTGTATCTACGCACGCATAATCAATATTTATCAATAATTAATTTTAAACTCACCGACCAGAGTGGACACTTGATTGATTTACGTGCCTAGGTTTTACTGATAAACCTCAATGTGAAATCATAAACGACTTTTTGATCTTGATTCAAGAATTAATCGGATAAATATTATATATGTACCAGCACGTAAATGTTTTTTTATACACGACATGGGAGCACTTAAAAATGCAATCAAATTAATATTTACACAGTCTCCATTCAACATCGTTGATATAGTCATTGATGGGTTCGGTGACGAAGATTTTTTTTATTGACGCAAGAACAGTTAGATAGATTGCGACTAGAACATATTTCAATGATCACGTGTGACCGAGATCAGATTATAAACTACGCGCATTGCTGCATTAAACTTGGTGAACTTAAAAAAATATTATATAGTTCTGAATACAATCTGATTTGAGTAAAACAGAATATTTCTTTACAGATTTGAATCATTTCATCCTTTTTTTTTAACCCATTTTAGTCAATTTTATCGTAGAAAATCTGACAGATTTCTGATTTTTGTAGGGTACAACCCCCAGGAATCCTCTAAATGATTTATCGATTTATCGCTAATTTCATCTTTTTTTGGTCTGTTTTTGTATATTCTCGTAGAAATATATCCGATTTTAGTTGATTTATGAACAAAACATGGCAAATTTACAGATTTATCGATGAATCATTTAGAGAATGGCTCTGGGGTTCACCTTACAAATATTACAATTTTGATAGATTTTCTACGATATTTCGACTAAAATGGGTAAAAAAAAAAAAGATGAAATGAATCAAAAATTACAAATCTGAATAAAAAAATATATTATAACAGAATAAAAAGGATATATAACAGAATAAAACAAAATATAACAGAATAAAAAGGATATATAACAGAATAAAACAAAATATAACAGAATAAAACAAGATATATAACAGAATAAAACAAGATATATAACAGAATAAAACAAAATATAACAGAATAAAAAAGGATATTATAACAGAATAAAAAATATAACAGAATAAAAAATATACCAATAAAAAAGGATATATAACAGAATAAAAAAGGATATTATAACAGAATAAAAAAATATAATATAATAAAACAAAATATAACAGAATAAAAAGTATTTTATATCGGAATTATAAAGGATATATAACAGAATAAAAATGGATATAACAGAATAAAAAAAGATATTATAACATAATAAAAATGGATATAACAGAATAAAACAACAGAACTGTAGATGAATCAATCCAAGCTGTCATCGGTAACAGCGTTTTCATTTATAATTTTTAGTTGTCTCACGCGTGTGTTAATAATTTTATTTGTTTAATATTCGTGAGACAGTTTTGATTTAATATTTTCTACTGTGATAGAACGTGGTACGAACTTATCTACGTCTTTATCTTTAACCGTCGATAAGGACTGGAATATTATAGCCTGTATGTTCTTTAACAGCCTGTACTCCGTTGAAAGTGTATAACCACCTTCAAGGTTTCGTTGTTGGATTGACTCGAAATCACAAATTATTCTTTCTGGATCGAGTTGTATATTCATATATTTATTTTTTCATTTTTTAACTTTTTACTGCAGATATTATAGCATTAATGTTTTCAATTTTCATATACATACATACATACATACATACATACATACATACATACATACATACATACATACATACATACATACATACATACATATATATATATATATATATATAAGATATATATTTAAATTTTTAAAAAGTATGACCTTTAACCTCTACGTTTGAGTGTTCTAGCAGGCCCAAGGCATGTTAGAGACAGCAGATCCTTTGACCTCTAGTTTCGAGTGTTCTAGCAGGCTCAAGGCATATTATTGACAGCAAAACCTTTAAACCCTAAGGTCACCACCGTGCCCTTTCAGGTTTAAGGTACATGAAACATATAATCTTAGTTAAGGAAAGTACAACCTTTTAACCTATAAATTCGAGTGTCATAGCAGGTTCAAGGCAAATGAAACATATACAACTTTTGAACCCCAAGTTCACCACCGTGTTCTTGCAGGTTCAGGCATATTATTGACAGCACAACCTTTGAACCCTAAGGTCACCACCATGCCCTTTCAGGTTTAAGGTACATGAAACATAAAATCTTAATTTAGGACAGCACAACATTAATATAATACGAATTTCGTATTACAATGACCTCTCTACAGATTATGTACACACCATACCCCCCCCCCTTCCGGATATCAAACCCGGGGTGAGTAAAACGATCTCCCACCATGATTCGAATCATGGTGAGATGTGTGTACATAATCTGTTGAATTTTGATATTTTTAAATTGCTATTTCGAATTTTCGAAGTTTTCAAATTTCAGATGACAACATACAATAACAATTTCCACAAATCTACACACAAACAGCAGTGATATGTCTATGACCATCTTTGACACTCACCAGTTTTAGAGGAATGTTATTTCTGCTTCGATTCTGCTTGTAAGCGAGAAACAATAAATTTCTTCTACTAATTTGAAACTGTTATCTGATTATGTTGCTTCATTGATATCAATTAGGACGTAGCTGGTTGATTACTTAAATACAGCGACAAAATAGGTTCGATCAACGGAGAAAAAGGTAATATGGAGTTATCTCTCATTCTTCAGTTCCTTTACAATTCAGTAGTATATGAACTGAAAGAGATGGCACCTTTTGTAACACTGAACATCATAATATATTTTACTGAAAATATCCACACACAAATAAATATATTAAATAAATAGTGAAGTATTATAAGCAACATAACTACAGAGAGACAGACTCTCCCTTCAACAGTATTGAAATGTAATTTTTTGTTTATATTTTTAGAGAGAGCAGATTTGTATATATTTTCTGCGACATATTGTACTGAACGTATCTGAATATCAAAATATTGGCAGCTGTATTCGGTGATGGAAATATTTTTTCTTCATCAGTCACTGTATTTACAGATTTTATCATCCGTTTTCCTATTGTTTTACATCTACAAGTATTACCGTATATGGAATTCTGACTCTGCGTGATAGCTCTCAGATTATCCAAGGAATTATTTGTCGGATTTGAATTGATATGGTCAATGACAAGACCGTCGTCGACAATTCCATTAAAGCATTCGAAAACGAATCTGTGACAGAGATATTTTTTTTTTTATTTTTTTCATTGAAACTGAACTGGTGATAACCAGTATTAATGATATATCCAACCGGTTTCTTTAGTCGACAATGTCTGATAACACCATCACGAGATGCTTCGTAGTTCGTTATGATAGGATGCCTCACAAACGTTTGCTCCATTATATATAAATATCCTTTGTTTAAATCGTTATTTGCCTTGATCTTTACTTTGAAATCTAATAAGATAATCTTCCGGGGTTTTTATAATTCTGTCGCTATCATTATTTTTTAACTTATAATATCGTTTCAGTTGTCTGTATCTTTTACCACCACATTTCACACACAAGCGTGTTTCCCCTCGTACTCCAACACCACATTGGTAACACGGTTTTGGTCCTAGACTTCCATCTCGGACACGTTGCGAGTGGATTCCGCAGAATTCGTTTACGCAAGATCTGTTTCAAAGAGTAGCAGAAACGATCATCAACCACTTGCAGAGATTCCTTGTTTTAATCATTGTATATATATGTAATATTTTTAACTTAAATACTTGTTTTATTTATAACGACGAAGGAATTCGAGAGATTATCCAAGATCGAGCTTTCTAAAAATAAAAAAAATAATCTTGACAGAATATTCTCTGTGTCGATGCGAGATCTGGTTGATCCCACAGATAAAATCTTGATGAATAAAATATATGAGGCCAAGAAAGAATTTCATAAAATGAAGCATCTCATGTGTGGTTGACGTTTAAGGTTATAAGCGACTCTAAAAATATAGATGCTACGATGAACGACAAACGAGCGACGATGATCATTAACTACCTTGACGATAGAAAATATATTTTAAAGATCAAATTTATCGTACTATCGGATACAAACACTTGGATTATTCGTGATAAACGTGATCCTGTCCTTCATAACGAAAAAACTGCCATACTGAGTAAAGGTTCCAAACCAGGGATGTTGACCGGTATTGATAAACTATATTACGAAAGGTCTTATCCTGTAACAGCGGTTATTTGTAGGATATATCCACTTGAGAAACCTAACATTGATAAGCTAAAACCGATGAAATTCTCGAAGATAAATTGTGTGCCGAACGAACATTTCACTGACTGGACTCCGGGGAAGGGGTTAACGGATAACCGACGTAATATAATAAATTCGTGGGCAGAAAAGGTCAAATTTACCGTTGCATCTATCAAAGATGTTGATGAACTAAGAAAGAAATTAAAGTTCCCTATAACAGTAAAACGATAACAGGAGAGATCTTATACGAATCAAAATTTAAATCAAAGGAAGCTTCAATAGAAATTGTTGATCATAATGCGCATGCGTGGACTAATGCAGTAACAATATTTCCACGCACGAGGACGGTTAGATTCTATAACGGTGACATGTTCGACCTTATTAACGAAATAAGTATAAACGATCCTGTATCTGTGTGGTTGTTTAGTTCTGAAGATGAATCCGATCAGTTTGTAAGACCGAATGGTGATATTTATGGAACAGAATCCCTCCACGAGAAAATGAGAGAATATACGCCTGACGAAAAATTACTTGGTGAATGTTTTACTGTTCCATCGGTTGCAGCTCATTTTGCTAGAGAGAAAAATTCCTGGAAACCAACTCGGTTTGATCTTGCTGATGATATAATATTAGGTTGTATTGAATATGGTCACGGTGGACTGTGGAACTGTAAATACTCGCGGAAAGATGTTAACTCGGTTGATATGGTTGCATGTTATCCTGGAAGGTTTCTGGGATACGGAGAGTGTTCTGGGTATCTTTAAAGATTCGGTCACCCCAAACATGAGAGGACGCGAACATCAATAAATGGACCATTACCTGATTTTGATATTACTGAATTCGCTTGTATTGAATCATTCGAGTTTACAGAAAACCTTTATCCGGTTTGTTATATTTGGTTCGGTAAATATTTTCCAGAAAAGATGTGGGCTCCATGAGTTTAGATAATCTAAAAATATTTATTGTATGGTTGCTGACAAAAAACACTGCTGTAATAATGTGTGGCGATCATGGTCAACCACCACCCTTTGTTGGACCGTCTCCACACAAATGGCTACAGAGATCAGTTGACTTTTACGAATAAATAGTTGACGATCATAGATCACTTGATTCAACATTGAGGGAGTTTAAAAATTTAATAAGATTACAACCGAATAAAATTCAATGTGAGGTTATGCGTAATATAATCTCAGAAACCTCCTTGAAAGACTTTTTGATACGTAGAGACCAAATGATCTGATAGTTGCAAGTGGAACGCTCGTTCGTGACACACTTTAACAAAGATTATTTCTGCTATATAAAGAAAAATTCGCAGAGCTGACGGTACCATTATGTTATCGCCCAGCAGATACGCGACGACAGAATATTCTCGTTGACATACCAGGACGACGGAGAGAAAAATCTCGTGTTGAATGATATTGGATTGGTTCATGTCAATGTTGTTGATAGCGCTTTATCGGATTGGACGCTAGGATACGCAATGACAATACATTCATCTCAAGGATTAACTATTTCTGATACAGTTGTCTGGATTGTGGACGATCATATCGAGTGATCGAATTTAGTTTATCTTGCGGTGTCTCGCGTCAGGAAAATATCGCAACTACGTAGGATTGTCGTGGATGCGTTAGAAACCAATGGCAATGTTGACAATGATATTGTATAGAAAATTAGATGGCTATAAACAATGTGATAAAACAAAATAAACGCGACTTAGATCTGGATGAGCAATTTATCATAACATTGAAACAACAACAGGATAATCACTGTGCAAGCTGTAATTGTATAATGATGTGGCAATACTCGTGTAAAATTCCTAGACAATTTACCGTAGATAGAAAAGATAACAGTCTTGGTCATACACGTGATAATGTGATGTTAACTTGTCTTTAATGTAGTCGGCATAGAGGTGCTAGTTAAGTGAATATGGTGGTAATTGTGTATCCTCGGGAATTACCTGTAATTCTTCACGTGTAAATCCACGTTGAGAAGCAGTTGAATCTAATCTGTAGGTTGCAGGTCAACCTGTGGATCGTACCACGCTGGATATCTTGTGTGTAGTAATACTCCAAATAGGATCTGTCGTTCTTTTTTTTCCTCCTTCAAGTTCACCGGGTTCGTATAAATACCTGACGATGACATTACCTAATATTGGATGTGGTGGAACCTTATGCTGTATTGGTATATATTTCCTTGTAATCGAATTAATAGGTTTCATGGCAGTTGTTCGAGTAAGCTCATTGTTTAATGCAGCTATCACACTTGGTAATCTTGCAACCCATTCACGAGATCTTGTATCCTGAATGAATTCCTTCGCGTATTGATATCCAAATAATCTTTCAGGAAGTGTTCGATTAAATCGTTCTACGATCGCTTGATCACGATGAATTTCAGTGTGTCCTACATTATGTCGCTTCATTAATAATGATACTGCACCAAGAAATACTTTGCCAGGATTAACTTGTAATAGTTGTGGCCATCGCAAGGGTCCTCGTCGATTAATTCGTTCGAAGGCAGATGCAACTTCAGTAGCTGTTTTAGTTGATAGTGGTTCTGCTTCTTTATATCTACTTGAAACATCAACAACGGTTAATTCGTATTTAAATGTTACTCTACGTATACGAGCATGAGGTAAAAACAGAATATCAGCCTGATGAACTTCATTAGGAACGTTAACATCAAAATGTGCGTACTCGATTCGTTTAGGCGGTGGTAGGTAAATGTGGTACATTTGCTGCATTAGCGAGTTTATCGATTGCGGCTCTACCTTTCCAGTATCCTCTTGGGCTGTAATAAATTGATTGCATTATAATCAATTACCGAGCACCTATTGCTAATTTGGTTTTCATCGCAGATTTTACTAACCAATTGGCTAATCCTTCCTTGAGAATTTTATATTTTATGGAAATCAATGCATGAATCAATTTCACATCCGCGATATGTCGCTGTTCTAGATCTTTACTTTAATAAGCTACATCATGAACGTGACATGCTTTATCGATTGCATTTACGGGATATTCACCGGATTTTGGTTGATCTTGTTCATCAAGTCTGATATCATGTCGAGTGCCAGGACCGCATTAATTATATCTTGGAAGAATTTTTCCTCTGGGATCTTTAGCCCACGGAGTTCCTGGAAATTTTGACATTAATTTTTCAATGTCACCACCGGGTTTGGTTTTTTTTTGGTAAAAAGGAAAATTTCTTTCTGTCATACGGAACATTTTTCACTGTATGCTATTCTTTTATTTTTTGTTGTAACCGTAGATAAATCAGTAGTTGGAATTTTAACCTTACAGCGTAAACAATATAACTCCATGAGATAATTTTATTTTATGGATGTAACTGAGAACAGGTAAAACATCATCCAGAGTTACTAATTCGATCAGAATGATATTAATAGGCCCGTCTGGATCCGGTAAAACACAACTATTACTTAATGTGATAATGAGATGGTTGAAATGGAATAAACTGCATTTAGTTACACCATCTGTAGATGATCAGAGATGCTACGAAGTACTTAATGAATTTAATGAAAACGCACGATTGCTGAGCGGTGATGATATTATGATTTTATAACCGATATTGATGAAGCACTATCTGTCGATGATCTCGATGGATTCGTTAATAATTTAGTTGTGTATGATGACGTAATGCTAGATAAACAATCAAATCCGGCAAGAATATTTTCTCGAGGACGGCATAAAAATACAGATGTCATTTATGTAACTCAACGGTATGTACAAATTCCGAAAGTAATCAGAGATAATTGTAATATTTTGCTGTATTTAATGGAATTGATACACATACGCTAGGAAATATTCATAGGACCTGGTGTAGCGGGGATATGGACATAAATAAATTCAGAAATTTCTTTTCACGTGCTTAAGCAACACCGTATGGTTTTATAACAATAAATCTGCATGACCCCAGGACAAGATATCGATCAAATATTTGGCTAATTTGCAGCAGCACATTGACAAAATAAAGATATGCTCTAACTAAATTAAATAGATACTGTTTGATATATGAAAAATTGTACATGGCTACGTCACGGAAGCACAGATAAATGTAATAAAAAATGTCGTGGAGAATACTGCAAGAAACATAAATATATTTTATCAAACAATCCACGTGCTGGTCCTCGACATTGTGTTCGATGCAATGTTGTCGTTCGAGGACAATATCGGATTTGTAATGAATGTGGTGGAGATGAAAACAGAACTTTGATGGCGTATTACCGTCGTAGGATCGAGGAAGGGGTATTAATACCTAGAAATGAAACCCCTCCAACAGAGGAAGAATATTACTCAAAGTTAAAAAAAAGTTTCAGATTGATCGTTTGTCCAATTATTCATTTTGTTTGATCTATATACAAGATTTTTTCATCATCAGATTGACAATTTAACACATGGAGAGCAGCAGCGAAGAGGGGTCGCCTACAACATTGGTTTGGGTCAAGCTAGGTGTAGTCATTGAACTGACTTCGATGCTAGTCACCATTAGTCGATTTGGTAATCAAAAAAGGGTGACGCTTCGATTTAGTCAGTTAACCCTCTCTGCTGCTAAACGCTTGCCTAATATTTTTAATTTTTACATTATTTTAATTAAGAGTAAATTATAAAAGTATTCAGCACACTTCTAAAAGCCGGTGAATACGTTTACATCCCACGTACGATTATACTGGTGAATTACTTGACTGTTAAGTCTTTTGAGGCCTTTGAGATGTAAATACTGACAAAGAAAATAATAAGACGATGAAACATGATTATAAAATGTCTTTAAATATTCATACGCCGATAATTGTCTCTTATTCGAAAGAAAACAACACACACAAACACCCTACAACACCCTACGCCCCAAAAGCAAAACAACTAAACGAATTTTTAAGGAAGAATATACTGATAATGACATGGACGGAAATATTAATATGCAAAAAGATAGGTAGGCGGACTGTCTGAAGAACAGATAAATAAATGTAAAACTCTAATGATAAATTATATAGCATTGAAAGAATAAGAAAGAGTTTCCAATGAACGTACAAAATGTTATATGTATCATGGAGTACATTTTATGATTGGGCGACTTCTTTTTCCATATCAATTCTGTTAAGTGAGATTTTTCCCTTTCTGCCCATTTAAATTTCATTCATGTTTGTTACTTTTGCATAGGACCCAATGCTTTCATGTTGCCATTGGCGCTGACGGTATATTTACGGTATCTCTTGATTTATGGGCTTTTCCATCTTCTTATCTTAGCGTTGAGATACTTTGACTTTTGACAGCGGCACGTAAAGAATTTAGAATCCATCTAGAAAATATCTCTAGTATTATCTGTCTGCCTTCACACAAGATCAAAAGCTGCCAAGTGTCTTTCTTTCAGTAGCTCGTAGCTTAATATCTGCCATAGATTAACATTTACCCTGTGAAGTTCTACACATATTATTATTATTATTATTATTATTATTATTATTATTATTATTATTATTATTATTATTATTAATTTACCCTGTGAAGTTCTTTACTGCAACACATATTATTATTATTATTAATAATTATTATTATTATTATTATTATTATTATTATTATTATTATTATTATTATTATTATTAATATTATTATTATTATTATTATTATTATTATTATTATTATTATTATTATTATTTATAAATATTAAATATAGAAGTTATTTAAATAAGATTAGTGGTCGCAACAATATGATCCACAATTCTCTCCATTACTCTGCATTATCTTCTGTCCCCAACTACTTAATCCGATATACAGCACATCACAGAGCGCAACACACACACACACACACACACACACACACACACACACACACACACACACACGCGCGCGCGCGTTATTACCGAATCCTTAAACATAAATCAACATTCAAGAGTACTCCATATATACAAGTTCAACAGGTCTAGCAAAAACGATTATTAAATGATTACAAATCCTTATTTAAAATACCTCTACGGCATACATTGAAATTGGCTAACTTTGTCAAGTTTAATAAATGACTTTGCAATCTGTTCTTTGAACTTTAAACAATTTACTTTACTGATAATAAAGACTGGATGGAAAAATTGATATAGGCATCTTAAGAAAATTAATAATTGAAATGCCATTACATGATATTTAAAGAAATGAGTGTTACGTTGTTCTTGGGTTTTCCTGACATCACTGAGCATTGACAAAACTAATTTAATTAAAGTGCTCATATACTGTTATTCATATCATCGCCTTCGTTGATTGTTTCAAGATAAAACCAATGATGCTTCTGTTTTGTTTTTGGAACTGCCTTTTTCTGGTGAAAAGTTTTGCGTTCCCTGAATAATATTAAAGGCAATGTAATTTGGAGAACATGATCTAAAAGGGAGCTATTTATTTGTATATCATCCACTGTCTTTGTGTAATGCCCTATTTGCTCCATTAAAAATGGCTACGGGGTTGCATAAAGTATAAACTCGACTATTATTATTATTAAAAATTATTATTATTATTATTATTATTATTATTATTATTATTATTATTATTATTATTATTGAAGAGTGGGAAATTGAATTGTCAGTAAAATTCCAAAGCCATTTACCGTGCATGCTGATTTGCAAGACGATATTTGCCATATAACGCACAGTCATTGGTAATATATAAACAGAGTAGATCGCTATGAGGTCTATTTGCTTTCATGGCTTGCTGATAGCGGGCCTGGAATGCCGTTTGGTCTACGGTAAACAAATAGACCTCCTTGACCCAACAGAACTAGAGTTTCCTTGCGAGATAAGATATAATCTCAAAAATTCAGAGACTTGTACCAGTTTTACACTATATCCGTAATCACAAAACTGCATGGGCATAAAAACTGAACATAATCTCCAGGGTATAAATAAACCGAGTGTAGTAATTTCAGCAGCTTTAAAATATATGAATAAATATACTTTAGTCTTAAACAATAATTTGATCACGAATTTTTCATGATTCTGAACTATGCGTGAAGAGATGTTTGTGAAATTTCACCACGAGTTCAAATTTCATGGAGATAGAGCGTCGTTTCATCAAATATTTAAGTTTTTTATATTAGGATTTCGGAATGTATTTTTTCTATGATTTAGAAGAAAAGAAAGAAAATATTGACACAAATAAATCATACATACAATCACAAAAACTGAAGCCGTAACATATATTGAACTTTTATTCTTAAAGTGTCTTGTTTAATCCCTGATCTACTCAAATTTTCTTAAAATAGATATAGCAGGGAGCACAACATCGAAACGTTTCCACATCCTCATTACATCCCTGATTTAACTTCAATCATTTTGTGTGTTTGTGCTAAATTCCGTTATCAAAGATTTGCTGAAAGCCGCTATGTGGTTGGGAATTAAGTTTCCAGTGTAAGAACAGCATGCCAAAAAGTAAATTCAACATGGCGCTTAATAACAGAATGGGCAGATTGAAAATAATGTGTAGTGATGTTTCGGGAGTCCGGTGAAGGATGCAGTGACGCACTGTTCGCTAATAAAGAATTTTATTCTATAATATCCTGAGAGTTTTAAAATAAATACCTCCCGTAGTATGGAAAGTGACAGGGATTGATTGTTAAGGGCAAGCCCGACGCCTTTATTAAAAGATTTTTGTGGCTCAGGGTAGCCGTAACACTGGTTAAAAGTCTCTCGTTGAATTCGGTGTTGTATATAGCCAGCTAGGACTTGATTCGGACGTGACGCATGCATGTTGGCAAGGTCAATCAGCTTGAACACTGGTGTTAGGTCTTTCTTCTAGTTTCTATATATGCCACCATCTCTACAACACCAACTGATGATGTTTTTGTTTCAAAAGTCTTCTATACTACAAATATTTGCGTTGTCTACCTTCTTATGACTTTGTGTCGCAATTTGTATGGTGCCACCATGTCATTGTTATTACCGTTTGTACTCGCTTATACGTCGATGCAAATTACAAAGATCCTGATTTCCCGTAGCATAATACGCCAGCAGATCAGTGTCAATGTTTTTTTGTTTCATAATTCTAATTAACTGCACAGACATAGATCCGCCGAAGCATTATGCGATTGTAGATTTGAGTGTAAAGTTTTTGCAGTTCAACTCGACTTAAAACCGAGTATGGGCGGTCATCTTAGCTGATAATTATGTCGATGAAGACGTATACATGCTTCCTAATCACAATTATTGAATTGAAATATTGATACGTTGTTGTTGTTGCTGTTGTTGTTGTTGTTGTTGTTGTGTGTGTGTGTGTGTGTGTGTGTGTGTGTGTGCGTGTGTGTGTGCAGATAACCTCTTCTCTCACCATCACAGCAGGAGAAACGTTTGCGCACGAATTGTACTTGATGCATCACCACTGATATACCTATTGTCTTCCTGGTTATCCCAGCCTCATTTTCATCAACAGCAGGTGCATCTCTTGTCGTATCTGCTCTCTGCTTTTTGTTGTTCATTCTACAATTTTTTTTAATGTGTGTGGGTTGGGCTGGGATGGGGCCAGGTATAGTCCTACATATAAGACCCGACGCTGATATTTATGTTTGGGGCGTCAGGGTCTTACTGCCTAACGAACAGCGCTGTGTAGTTTGTTTTGAACTCTACTGACAGGAGAATAAGAGGTGTAATTTTCATGATTATCACATACTTGGCAATAAATATCAACATTCAGAGTTATTGGTATACTTACTTTGTTGTCTTTATCGTAATCGACTCAAAATCTGACACTAGCAAATTAACGCATTTTTAATGTTCCTTTGACATGCATTTCAATTGGTTGCAATGCGATGGTGCCTGAGGAATGCCGAAGTAGGATTCAACATGGCCGTCTTATTTTAACGAAACAAAAGTATCAAAGTATCAAGTATTTGAACAGCAAGCAACATTTCGTTTCGTTCAAGAAATATTTTCCGATTGGAACCTACTTGAACATACTTCGGCATAGGGTGTCCATAAAAACCTTTATCGTCTGCGCGTCTCATGCTTAGCGGAAGTTTTCATTACAACCATGGCCGTCCGCTACATGAATTTCCAGTTTTTGGACAAGTCCATTTTCAGCGAAGAGGCGGATACATAATCGAGGGAAGTATCCGGGAGTAACCAAATATGAGCAACGACGTCACTCTGGAAAATAGATTTGCCCAAATTGTGTGCAGTATGGTGTCGTGTTAGTATGAAAACTGCCGCTAAGCACGAGACGTGCAGACGATAAATGTGTTATGGACACCCTGGTCGCAATCGGGTTAGAAATTATAAATCAATGAATGAATTGAGTAAGATTTATTGACTTTTTTTTATCTTGTGTATGCTTTTCGTTACTGAAATCGGCAGGGGGGTACAAACAAACGGGGATGTGTTCACAGACTATATAGTCTTTTTCCATCGAAGTTTTGTGTATGTCTCATGAAAGGAATACATCTAATTTCTCCCTTTAGACGACATGGATAATGACAAGGGTCCTAATGACTACATTTGTATCCATATCAATCGAGAAATCACCAAATCATTGCAAACATTTTAAATAATTATCATTATCAATTCACTATTGCCACAAGCAGCTTGTCGGAGGAAAATGGAGGAAAGCAATGCCTGGAGGTGTGTCTAATTTACTCTCGCTGATTGGTTAATTGATCAGTATGACTGACAAGTGGAGATATGTCAGTTACTTGTAGGAGTAATTTGTAAAGCATGCTCTAAATGCGTGCGTTATGAAAATTACACAACCGTATGTAGCATTCTTATTGCATGAAAACATTTTGGAAATAAACTTGTTGTGACAATCTGTGACTTGCTTCTTATTGCATGACAATACGTTAGAAATAAACTTGTTGTGACAATGTGTGACATACTTCTTATTGCATGACAATATGTTAGAAATAAACTTGTTGTGACAAAGTGTGACAATTTGTTCTCTGTGCTATGTTTCACTGACAGACTCCAGTCCAACATACCTATCCGGCCTCACCCATGTGTATACACCAGCAAGATACGTACGCTCTTCTTCTGACAACCATATACTCATTGTTCCCATTGTGAAAACGAAGTCATTTGGACAACGTTCTTTTGCATACCAGGGACCGGCGACGTGGAACGAATTGCCCATTGAAATTAGACACAAAGACACGGTGGTCCCTTTTAAGAGTGCTCTTAAAACTCACCTTTTTCGACTGCAGGGACAAACTTAGAGACCTAATAATGTTTTGTATCTTATATGTTTTCAGCATGTTTTAATGTTTTCCAACTTCATTCTTTTTGTCATTTGTTTTTCTGTAGTGTAGTCATATTATAGATGGTGTAAAGCGCTTAGAGCTTCTAAAGATTAGGCGCTATACAAATTCTTCATTATTATTATTATTATTATTATTATTATTATTATTATTATTATTATTATTATTATTATTATTGCATGAAAAATATGCTAGAAATAAACTTGTTGTGATAATGCGTGACTTCCTTTTTATTGCATGAAAATATGTTAGAAATAAACTTGTTGTGACAATGTGTGACTTTCTTAGTAATTTATTTTCATACTAAAAAGAAGAAAAAAGAAAGTATGGGTGAATTTTCGTGCAGCTTGTTTCTCTACTGGAAAAAAATTGCTGTTTTTATATGTTCCAAATTTTACAAATTGGGTTTGTATGGTGCACTGATGGCATTACATGGCTAGAACGGGTGTTTGCGTGGCTTTAAATTTCCCATTCAATACATATTTTGTGAAATCTAACAGAATTAAAGCATGTAGTGTGCCGGCTATCTAACAGAATTAAAGCATGTAATATGCGAGCAATCAAACAGATCGAGCATGTAGTCAGGACCGTAGATAGCGATCACGAGCCCTGTGGTAAGAAACAAAGTTTTGTTGGGCCCGGGCCTCCTTACTGGTTCGAGCCCTGGTGATATATCCACCCCCACCCTCACCACTCCATCAGCCCTGAATGCCTGAGATCAATGAGGCTAGGCGCCTAAGAGATAATTTCCACAAGAAAAAAGACATGAAAAGCTATAGAAAGTGGAGGAATAAAACTAAGCATCTGATAGCTAAGGCAAAAGAGAACTACTATAAACAGGCTATTAATGAAAGAAAGAGTACCAAAACATTGTGGAAGCATCTAAAAGAGCTGAACCCACCCAAGAACAGTTGTCTTCCCCCTAGACTTAAGCAAAATGATGATATAGCAAGATCTGTACAATACATTGTGGAAATGTTCAACAATTTCTTCATAACCATCTCCAGTAACAGTATTCAGAACCAGGCTAACATCCCAATTGAACTTGATGCTCTACAGCTATTTATAAGAGCTAAAATTCCTGAAGATAATTATTTTTCAATAGCTAATGTCAGTGAAGCGGACGTTTTTGATATGCTAATTAAATTGAATATTAATAAGTCCTCTGGATTGGATGGTATTAGTCCACGAATTCTTAAAATTGCTGCACTAGTAATATCAAAGTCACTAACGCATATCATAAATTTAAGTACAATGAGTGGTAATTTTCCAGAAAAAAAGAAATGTGCAAGGGTTACACCTATCTTTAAGAAAGGAGAAAAGGGGGATCCAGGAAATTACAGACCAATATCAATTCTACATGTATTGTCAAAAATGTTCGAAAAGCATGTAGCCATTCAGGTCTATACATTTTTTTGAAACAAACTCTCTATTTCATAAAGCACAATCAGGATTTAGAAAGTACCACTCGTGCCAAATAGAACTTACCAAATTAATTGATCTTTGGCTGAAGGAAATGGATAATGGGCATATGACTGGGATTGTTTTCCTTGACTTCAAGAAAGCTTTTGATCTTGTTGATCATGAAATTCTGCTGCAAAAGTTGAACTGTTACAGGCTTGACAATCCTTCTTTAAACTGGTTTAGATCATACCTAAACCAAAGGTCTCAACAAGTAAGCATTGGCAATATTAGCTCTCAAACTCGCACTATTCATTTAGGAGTCCCTCAAGGCTCAGTTTTGGGCCCTCTCCTATTTCTTATCTATATCAATGATCTACCATTAAATAATGAATCCACCAATACAGATTTGTTTGCAGATGATGCAACCTTGTATACATCTAGTTCTGATACTAAAGTTATCCAAACAAGATTAAACTCAGACCTTATTAGAGTCCAAAACTGGGCACAACAAAATAGGATGGTAATTAATGAAGGTAAAACAAAATGTATGATTCTGGGGACGACACAAAAGCTATACAAGTCAGGGAACCCAAAACTATCTCTTGCAATAAATAATCATCTATTAGAAAATGTCAATCATGAAAGACTTGTAGGTGTGTCCATATATAATAATTTATTATGGAATGACCATATTGATAAGCTTTGTAAAACACTGTCATCCAAAATTGCCCTTCTCAGCAGAATCAAAAAATATTTACCTATGGAAACTCGCAATCTATACTACAAGTCGTATATTCTTCCAACAATGGATTACTGTTCTAATGTATGGGGAAACTGTGATAAATCTGAACTTGACAGGATTTATAAACTCCAGAAACGAGCAGTACGTGTAATTTTAGACACATCTGTTCATCATCCCTCAAAAGCATTATTTACAGATCTCAAATGGTTCACAATATATGACAGGATAGATTTTCACAAGGCAGTTATTTTATATAAATGTCTACATAGAACTGCACCAGAGTATCTTCAGGACTTATTCAGGTCTTTTTCAACACAATACCAGTTGAGATCAATCTCACATGGAAACCTTCTAGTACCAAAACCAAGAACAGAGCAATTCAAAAAGAGTTTTCAATACTCTGTGGTACAGTTCTGTGGAATAAGCTTCCACTACATGTAAAATCCGCTGAAAATATTAGAGTATTTAAGAAGAGATATCATGAGCATGCATGTGTTTCTAATAGATAATGGAATTTAGTATTTTAATACGAAACATGCTAATATAAGCACTAATTATTGCTTCTTCACACAATGTGTATTTGTTATACTCTCATTAAGAGGGCCTCTAGAGAGAATAGTCCTCGACTAATGAGTCACCCTCTATAAATAAAGCATTATTATTATTATTATTATTATTATTATTATTATTATTATTATTATTATTATTATTATTATTATTATAGTGTGCCGACTATGCAACAGAGTTTAAGAATGTAGTGTGCGTGTTATCCAACAGCGTTCAAACGTCTAGTGTGCGGGACATCAACAATCAACCTGCAATGGCTCGCTCATACATCTATTTTGGGACTGTTATACATCTAGCAGCATCTTCAACATGTTTTGTTCTTAAATCGAAATTCTAAGCTTTAAACTTCAGAATATGTATTCTGTACATTGGCGTATACATCCCTACTCACTAGCCATTTTTAATGACTATCGTTCATTGGTAGACACGATGGGACATTGTTATGAGTTTCTGGTTTATCTTTTATATGTTTTTCTTCTTGGAAAAACTTTGACATTGGGAAGTTTGGGGGTGGGTGGCGGTGTTGTAGCGTGTTGACGTGTTTTGGCCCTTGCCTCTGTTTTTGCTTGACATTGTAACCGTAAAGCAGCATTAGCTGATGTCTAGATAAAAGTAATGGCTGCACACTAAAATAAATTATTTCATGGTGATCCAAAACCATAATTACTTATTAGGCCAAGCTCTACCACAGTGACACATTTCATGCTTTAATATCACACCCACATTTTTTCACTTACATCCCTGTTGGATTATTACGATTTAGCACCATTTGCAGGATTAATTTACTGGTTAAACATATGTCAAATTTCATCTTTTTAATATCACACCCATATTTCTTTTACTTACATCCCTGTTGAATTTTTACGAGTTAGCACCATTTGCTGAATTAATCTATTGGTCTAACATGTGTCAAATATGTTTGAATTCTAACCCCATACTTGTTATTAAAACTTCATACTGATTGGCGGCCATCTTTACTTTTTGAATGGCCCCATATTCATAATTAGTCAATAGGCCAATTGCTATAAATGTCTCAAAGTTTATGCTTTTAATTCCAAACCGACAATTTCACCAATAGTTTCACCATTCTGCGGGACTAACAGTATACACTGCCAAATTAAACTTCAAAAACTTTCCTTTTCCATATATATATATGGTCCAAGGTTGACATTGCCGGGCTGGGAGTGGGAGACAAGTTCCCCACTTCTCCAAAAATGCCCCATAGGGCTTGCGACTCTGATTGCCTCTGTCAACTAAAATCCAGCTCCTGGCCTTCGCGAGTGGCTTAGCTTCTAAGTCCGGCGGACCATGTTTTCACTGACAGGAGAAGGGGTGAAGGCGGCCACTGGCGCCTTAAAACCAGTCGCTTCGGGTAGATGGGGCTCGTAAACCTTGGATGGTAGCTCATCTAGGAAAAGGAAAACTCTGATCCCAAACCTCCGCTGCCTTGCGGCTATACCCACTCACGGGAATTCTAAGGGAGTAAACCCCGACAGAAAATCCGGAGACGGAGTCCCTAAGGCGGTCTGACGTTGACTTCAACGTCATTCCGGCAACCCCTGCGACGCCGTTGGTGCCAAGCTGTAGCGACATTTGTCGTTCCCTTGGGTCCACCAGCTGCGTCGAGATGGGGGATCTGCTGCATGGGCAACAGCTGATTCTCCATTCTAGACTGCCCAGGCTTTGTAGCTCCACTGGAGAGGAAACTACAGCGTCGTCTTAAGGCGTCGGCGCAACACGGGAAGCAGCAGTCTACCGGTTATAAGCCATAGCTCGATTGGCGCATAACTTGGCGCCAGGGGCTGCTTTCGACGGTGGGAGAGATCGCCATGTCTCATTGGAAGCTACCGCCCGCCTCAAGCTGGGTAGCCCCCAGTCAATAATGTGCTTACCGCCATGGCCTGCCTGCTTCACTGGGTGCGTGGAGCTTAGAGAACCATCTCGACAAGCAGGCCAAAAAACTCTGCACCAAGTAAGATACAAAGAGGAAACAAGAAGACTCCAGCTCTTCGTTTCGCAAGCTGGAACATCAGAACCTTGTGCCCTGGACTTACCACTGACCTGCAGAAGATCAACGACGCACGGAAGAACTCTCCCGATTGAATGTCGACATTGCCTGTCTTCAAGAGACCCGACTGGCCGACAGCGGCACCATCAGGGAAGCCAACTACACCTTCTTCTGGCAAGGAAAACCATCAGACGAACCCAGGCAGCATGGTGTCGGCTTCGCTGTAAAGAACACCCTCGTCGCCTTCATTCAGCCTCCATCATCAGACACTGAGAGGACCCTTGCCCTCCGGCTATCAACATCCTCAGGCCCAGCCAACATCTTCAGCGTGTATGCCCGAACCCTCTACTCAAACCCAGAAGAAAAAGACCAGTTCAACGAGGCTCTGGATCAAGCAATATCAAATATCCCCAGTACCTCTACCTACTAGGAGACTTCAATGCGCGAGTGGGAGCTAACTACGAGGCATGGCCCACCTGTCTCGGCCCGCACAGGAAGGGGCAAAATCAACGAGAATGGCCAGCGACTGCTGGAGATATGCTACACTCACAGCTTATGTGTGACCAACACCTTCTTCAAATGTAAGGAGATCCACCAGGTATCATGGAGACACCCACGTTCCCGCCACTGGCACCAGCTAGATCTAGTCATCACCAGGCGTGCGGAACTGGCCAGCGTCCTTCTCATCCGCAGCTACCACAGTGCCGACTGCAACACGGACCACTCCCTTGTGGCCAGCAAGGTGCGAATAATACTCAAGAAACTGCATCACGCCAAGAAGAATGGTCGCCCACGCATCAACACCTGCTGTGCAAGCAATCCACAGAAGACACAGCAGTTCATCTGCAAACTTCACGAGGCTCTCACCAAAGAGACACCTGATGACACCATCGACTCAAGTGGTCCCACCTCCGAGACGCTGTGTACAACTCAGCCATTACTGCCTACTGGAAGAAAGAGCACAAAAACACAGACTGGTATGAAGCCAGCTGGGAGGAGATGGAACCCGTGACTAAGGCGAAGAGGAAAGCCCTCCTGGCTTACAAGGCTGCGCCTAGCCTTGGTACATTACAAGCCCTCAGGACTGCCAGGAAAAATTCCCAGCAGACCGCCCGTCACTGCGCTAACACCTACTGGCTGAACCTCTGCACCAGTATACAGATAGCTGCCGAAACCGGGGATGCAAGGGGCATGTACGAGGGTATCAAGAAGGCAAGAGACCCACCCAACTCCAAGATCGCCCCACTCAAGTCCAAGACTGGCGAAGTCATCAAAGACCAGGGCAAACAGCTGCAACGCTGGGTTAAGCACTATCTTGAGCTGTATACAACCCGAAACGTCGTCACGGACACCGCCCTAGACGCCATCCCAGACCTGCCAGTCTTGTAGGAACTAGACACACCACCCACCCTGGAAGAGCTTAGCAAAGCCATCGACTGCCTCGCTTGTGGGAAGGCCCCTGGGAGTGACGGCATTCCGCCTGAAGTCCTAAAGATAGGGAAACCAGCACTAATCCAGCCTCTGCACGAACTCCTTTGCCTCTGCTGGGGACAAGGACACATCCCCCAGGACATGCGAGATGCAAACATTGTCACTCTATACAAGAACAAAGGAGACCGCAGTGACTGCAACAACTACCGGGGCATCTCTCTTCTCAGTATTGTTGGAAAGGGGTTCGCCTGTGTCGTCCTGGCGTGCTTGCAGACCCTAGCATCCCGAGTCTACCCCGAGTCCCAGTGTGGCTTCCGAGCAGGCAGGTCAACTGTAGACATGGTCTTCTCACTACGACAGCTGCAGGAGAAGTGTCGTGAGCAGCAGATGCCCCTCTACATTGCCTTCATAGACCTGACCAAGGCATTTGGCCTGGTCAGCCGGAGCGGACTCTTCAGGATCCTTAAGAAGATAGGCTGCCCCCCACGACTGCTCGCTATCATAACATCGTTCCACGAGAACATGCACAGCACAGTGTGCTTCAACGGCGCGACATCAGAGGCCTTCCCAGTCAGCAGCGGAGTGAAGCAAGGCTGTGCCCTTGCGTCAACTCTCTTTGCCATCTTCTTTTCCATTCTCCTCCAGTACGCCTTCAAGGACTGCAGCGAGGGTGTGTATATACACACCAGGACTGACGGAAAGCTGTTTAGCATCGCCCGTCTCCGTGCAAAGACTAAAGTTACAAAGGTTCTCATCCGTGAATTTCTCTTCGCAGCCTTGACATCACACACGGAAGATGGACTGCAGCAGCTAGTATGCCGCCTCTCCCACGCCTGCAAGGAGTTCGGACTGACCATCAGTCTGAAGAAGACGAATGTAATGGTGCAGGACGCAGACTCCTCTCCCACCATCGCCATTGATGGGTACAACCTGGACGTTGTTGAGGACTACACATACCTTGTGTCCACCATCTCCAACTCGCTCTCCGTTGATACTGATGTAAATGGCCGGATTGCCAAGGCATCAGCAGTTATGGCGAGACTGAACCAGAGGGTCTAGGACAATCACAACCTCACCGAGAAGACCAAAACTGCGCGTCTACCAGGCATGCGTGCTCAGCACACTCCTTTACAGCAGCGAGGTATGGACCCCCTACGCGAGTCACTCGAGGAAACTCAACAGCTTCCACCTGAGATGCTTGCGCGCATTCTGCATATCCAGTGGCATGACAAAGTTCCCAACACAGAGGTTCTGAAATGCACCGGCATGAACAGCATGTTCTCCATTCTCAGCGAGAGGCGCCTTCGCTGGCTAGGCCATGTAAGGAGAATGGACCCAGGCCGCATACCCAAGGAACTGCTGTACGGCGAGCTAGTAGAAGGTGCACGAACGACTGGAAGGCCACGTCTGCGCTACAAAGATGTCTGCAAAAAGGACATGAAGACAGCCAACATCAACATAAACAATTGGGAGAGCTGTGCTGACGACCGCTCCGCGTGGCGTCTTGCTGTCAAACAGGGCACTCAGAAAGCTGAGGAGATGAGAAACACAAACCTCGCTGCAAAGAGAGCCAGGAGGAAGGCGAACCAAAAACATCCTCAGCAAGCATCAGCATACACCTGCAGCAAGTGCAACAGAGACTGTCACTCAAGGGTCGGACTCTTCAGCCACTCGCGAAGGTGCAGATAGGACACCCAAATCGGAAGCTACACCATCGTCTCTCGAAGACGGACGGATGCCGACTATATATATTGACATTTGTGAGTTTCAGCTCTATTGGAATATGAGAGTTTCAACTTTATTGGAATATGCAACTTTCGGCTCTATTTGAATATGCAAGTTTCAGCTCTTTTGGAATATGTGAGTTTCAACTGTATTATAATATGCGAATTTAAACTGTATTGGAATATGCAAGTTTCAGCCTCTCTTGGAATATGTGAGTTTCAGCTCTACTGGAATATGTGAGTTTCAGCTCAGATGGCTTGATCAGCAGCGGTTATATAGAACAGAATACTGCATAAACATCACACAAAAAGAAATCTGAAAATTTCAAGATAAAACGTAATTAAAAAAGAAAAAAAAAAAAACAATGAGAAAAGACAACGAAGACGCAAAAGATTACAATACAAAAAAGCCTTCACAAGTCTTCATCGCAACAATTACCTTCAGACACAAGACATACTGAAACCCTACTAACGATTCAAAAGTCTGTAAAAACATATCAAAGAAAGCCAGTTTTTATTTTCTACATTTTCAGATCATATATCACATGGTCTAGTTTGAGGGCATACTATCTCACATGGTCTAATTTTATTGCATACAATCTCTCATGGTCTAGTTCTATTTTATGCAATCTCAAATGGTCCAATTTTAGGGCCAGACGTTCATGGTAATAACATTATAATCTAAAAATTAAGCAAGTCAAGTTGATGTGCATTCGAATATAAGTGTTTAATATAATAAATCAGATAGATAAGTGAACCAACAAACATTAACACATTTCTTTAAGTATATATAGGAAGCATCATGACCACTGACTAAAAAAGAAAACATGTGATTTATGCGTGTGGCATGCTAATTTGGTCTGAAATAAATAAGACTTGGGCTATGTACAGCTTGTCACATGTAGCTTTGATGTCTATAGACTTCATATAGATTATCACAGACTAATCAAACGTATATTACAAATGTAATTATATGTACAGATTTTATGGAGCCATTCCCTCGACCAGGGGCATATCGAGTTGATGTTCGGGGATTTCGATTCTAATCTACCTCCCTCATTTTAACGGCAAACCTTTGAAAATAGTATTACAACATTTCTTGTAAAAGCGAATAAATCTGACGATTTTATGCAAATCGAACCACCTGTCCTATACTCAAGCCCTGAAGAAAAAAAAAAGAAAAAATGTAGATGCTCTACTGGGTGCTATGCATGCATTGTGAAGCACGCATGTTGCAGTATCCATGATGGTTACTACATCGGCAAACACTTTCATATACAATCCGTGAAAGTCATTTGTTCCTCCAAATACAATATGTAATGACAAATTAAAACCAATAATCATCGCACGCACTTCCAGTTACTTAATTTGGAAATAAATATGTAACTTTCGATAAATCTGCTTGGTATCCATGCATGGTTTATCTCAAAAAATTTATAAACGACAAAGAATGTTGATAAAAGGAGAAAATACAATCCGTTTTGATCGAATATATATTGAATTTAAGATTTATTAACTAACTAAATTTTTTTGTATTTCTCATCTTTGCGAAATCTGTTCTTTTAAAATTTTTAGATGAAAATGCATTAAGAGAGCTGATCAGTGTCAACAATGAAAAAATGATGCACACAATTTTCACACAACATATATTTTTAATTATTTTATTATTTTTTTTATTAATGTTTACATCCATGCATGCACATTGAGTCACATTATTTACCTTAATTACAATATAAGAACATTTGTTTCATATAACAATATAATGGTGACGGAAAAAGGTGATGCGATGAAATTAGATGATACAAAAAATCAGGATGTAGAGACCAACACACACCGTATGTAGTTCACAATCTGTTCTGAATGTGGCATATCTATATTGCCACTGCCATTGCCTGGTTAAAACAAACAAAATACTTGTTTGTTTAACCACAAAAATAAATAAATAAAACTAGTATTGGTGATGAAATCTGAACTAGATTTCACAAGCTAATATTTGTTGAATAAGAAATATCTGATTATCTTGCGGTAAAATAACAAAAAAAAAAAAGATACTGGCTGGAAAGAAGATCTCTCTGTCTCTCTCCCACCCCACCCCCGGTCCCCATGAAAATAAAATGGTCGTTCCCTAAGCCTGTAAAGCTGCATTCTAACTTTCAATATTTTTCTTCTGGACTCATTCAGGAGATGTATGTTCCTCACGGTCGATCTAAACACCAGATAATCATACCTATTCCTTTGTACAACTCAGATAATCATACCTATTCCTTTGCACAACTCAGATAATCATACATATTCCTTTGCACAACCCAGATAATCATACCTTTTACTGTGCACAACCAAGATAATCATACCTATTACTTTGCACAACCAAGATAATCATATCTATTACTGTGCACAACCCAGATAAATCATACCTATTCCTTTGTACAACTCAGATAATCATACCTATTCCTTTGCACAACTCAGATAATCATACCTATTCCTTTGCACAACCCAGATAATCATACCTTTTACTGTGCACAACCAAGATAATCATACCTATTACTGTGCACAACCCAGATAATCATATCTATTACTGTGCACAACCCAGATAAATCATACCTATTCCTTTGTACAACTCAGATAATCATACCTATTCCTTTGCACAACCCAGATAATCATACCTATTCCTTTGCACAACTATGATAATCATACCTATTCCTTTGCACAATTCAGATAATCATACCTATTACTGTGCACAACCCAGATAATCATATCCATTACTTTGCACAACGCTAAAACAATCTGCCTTCTTTAAAGAAACAGGCAGATCAATAGCATATGATGTACTTTCTTCTTTTGTATTTGTTTTATTTTACGAGATATTTTTCCTACATGCGAACAACGAAGATTATAATCTGTCAGTGCATTATGCGATGACATATCTGCTGTTCACATTTGGGAGTACTCAGTACAAAATCAAATACATTATGATGATGTTGCTCCATGCTAAAGTAGGCGATGATGTGTGAAAGGCGTGCAGTCCAAGAGTGACACAAGGATTTAAATGAAACCGAACAAAAATAAAATTTCTTACAAAGATATTGTTCATTAAACATCCATGATAACGTATGACAATCCGGTCATCAAATTTACAATCTGATAATATAATTCCTTGGTATGATAAATAAAATGTCGATTACTATCCCATTCCAATCCAATAAAAAGTTATCCATAGCGGCGATGATCGTCAAATCCAGTTCGTTTAAGAAGAAAAAAGAAGAAGAAAAAATTGAATTATTTTCCATTTCACTTCCGCATAAGATTCTGCTTTTTGTTCAACGGTTTAATTTTTAAATAATACAACAAAAAAAAACACAAATATCTATTAAATTTCCAGTTGTGGCATGTCATCGAAAATAGAATAAAGACTTTTGAATTCCTTAATTTTACAGCAGGAGACAAGAATAACCAAACTTGTTACCTAATCACATCGACAGAAGTCGAAAGGATCCAAAGTACCGCATAGTTAGTTATGACAGTCCAGCAGCAGATGCCATTAATAATTACATTTGCCATTCATTTAAAAAAAAGAAATCGATGTTTTGTGACAAGGGGAGGTGTTTCAACGGCGATGCACGCTTATCGTTACGATTGGCCTACTATTACCGTCGTTAATGGTGATTGTTGATTCTTTCGTAACCACGACTTTTTTTACATCCTGACTCTGTGTAATTGAATAACGTTTCGGGCTGACTGGTTTCAGGGGTGCCTCGATTATTAATTTGCCCTCATCTCCAATGTAGGCTGTAATTGCAGACTGATCAACACTATCTGGTAGCTCATATTCCTTGTTAAATTCCTTGTGCATGGTACGACCTTCTGATTTCTCTACGTGCTCAGCATGAACAACTAGCTTCTTTTCCAAAGTTTTGACTACTATCTCGTCAGGCTTGAACTCCCCAGTATCAACGGTCAAACGAAGTTTCCGAGTTCCGTCTGGTTCTGTAATAATAGGGTTCTTCACAGGCGTTGCCACTTGCAGCGTTCGCTCAGATGGCTCATTGATTGCTTCTTGAATAGGTAGCATTGTTTTTTTAATTGCAAGCTGGGTACCATGCACGGGTCCATCAACAGTCAAAATTCCATCCTTGCTCAGAACGCAGTTTAGTCGCTCTTGATCGACGTTTGGCGGTATGTCAACTTGCCTGCTGTACTCGCGACTGACAGAAGATTTGTTCGAGTGTACCTCTTGCCTGGCATATACAATTACTTTGTTCTCTTGAACTTTGACCTGTATCTCCTCTGGTTTGAATTCACTAACATCAAAGCGTACTTTGAATCGTTGATTGCCCTGGGCATCCTGCTCATAAACTGTTTTTAGAGAGTCAATTTTGTCCAAGCCAATTGTACTTGCTCTTCTTTCAGCAAGTCCCGGTTTTAAATGGAAGAATTCATTCCGTATCTTCTCAAATTCGTCGTCCCATTCCTTCCTCCTTCTTTCCATCCTTGTCTCCATATCCTCCCAAACTTTGATCTGGCGCTCTTGGAAATCCATGTCATCGCGCTTCACTGGAATATGAAGCTCCGATCTGAACTGTGCCATGCTATTTTATGGGAGGCAGAAGTTCCCCCACGGTGTTGACGGGTTCTTACTTCGACAATCTGCAAGTGATAAAGTGAATGAAAGTTTAGCTGAAGCCAGCCTGAGAAATATATGACATGCTGAGAAATTCCGCAGATTTGGGAATCAGCAAGATGAAGCGTATACATATCTTGAAATATCAAAGAGGCCACAAATAATGGACTTAAAGTTATCGGGGGGGGGGGGGGAACAACTTGAAAGGCTTATCTTGCCTATTAGGACAGATTGACCTGAACATCAGTTATACTTAATTTGTATCATCATTGGCAGAAAACAAATCTGATTACAAATTGTGTCATCCAGGGATAATTTGCAATGTACGTGTAGCAAGTAATGTGTAACTTTGCAAAATGGGAAAACAAGCAAGAACTTAATAAGGAAAACAATACAAGAAAAAGTAACACTAAGCATCATAGGGTAATAACGTAATGTCCTACTTTTTTAATATATATATATCTTTGTTTTGAGGTGGGGAAGGGGATATTTACCGGCTTCGATAAGATCAGTAAAAGAAAAAAATATAAAATAAAAATAAAAAAACCAACTAGAATTTAATAAACTTTAAAATGTCTTGGAATGGGGTGAGGATGTCAGCAGAGACGGACGTTAAGTAGTTTAACAGATGAACGATTAAGGAGAGGATAATAACTGGTATTGTCTTTAATAACTATATTTTTATATAAGAAACAACAAACAAGAATCTCTTCTTTTCAGTCGTTCATATGCAGTACATGGAGTCTGAAAGAGTTGTGAATGAACAGGAATAAATATACTGTGAAACGTTGAAAGATAAAAATATAAAAAATAAACTGGACATAAATTTGTAACAACAAAATACATTTTATGAAGAAATAATATCGCATATAGTACAATATAGCAATTTTTTAAAATGTAAATTTAAGCTTTTAGTGTGATTAATTCCCTTTGTAGTTTGCAACTGACCCAGTATGCGATTTATTTAGATGGGTGGTGTGGGGTGGTATAAACCAAATTAAGCTAGCATTGTACGTCGCGTACTAACCCGTTTAAATGTCCCATCGGCTTGGCAAAACAGTATATTATAACTTGCAAAATTTCATTTTCATTTATACATTGACGGTTTGATTCAATAAGACTCCTGACTGCCTCTACAATTTCCGTTGTGAATATTTAAGTCTTTTTTTTTCGTCTTGCTTTCTTAAGAATAACAACAGTAAGAAAAAGGACACCAACACAATTTGTGCAACTGAAACCTTATTGGGACCTCACAAGTTTTGTTTTTGGATTAGAAAGCACAAACTACACATAAGGATAATAACAAAACTATATATAATACATACATACATACATACATACATACATACATACATACATACATACATACATACATACGCACGCACGCACGCACGCACCCACCCACCCCACATACATACATACATACATACATACATACATACATACATACATACATACATACATACATACGGCATTAGGGGTTAGTGTTAGGACTGGTGGGCCTGATGTCAGAATAATGTGACTGGGTGTGACATCATGCTACATGTGTGCGGCGTGATGTCCCAGTGCTAGACATCACTATAAACGGCCACACTGCAGACATGGTAGCGGTAGGATTGAAACATTATTAAAGCTACGTTAAAAATTATAATCCCACAGTCAACCATTACTGAAATGTTTCTAAAGCATACGAAATATCTCAGTATGTGCATTTGAGATTGAATTTCAGTTGACCCCTACCCAGGGGTGGCATCGGCTTCTTTGTGTAAGCTAAAAGATTCAATAAAGATAACACAAGTACAAGTTTGTCATCAGATGCTGCAGAATTTAATTTAATTTTACTTGATATTTTAGTCTTTTAGTTTTGTGAGAAATTTGACAACGGGGAAAATTCTGATGGTGCGCCAAGTTTTTCATCTGGAAAACAGGGAACAGGGCACAGCGAGCAACACTTACTCAATATCAGTTAGCAACATGTTTTGAAAATCAAGCAGAGGCGTCTATAAAACTACTTTATTTTATCGACACCTTCCAAGAGAACGTGAAACGGAAATGTTTTGATAAAGATTTATACATACGCAAGGTTTACGCTGACACACCCAGTTTGGGTTAAATAATGCACCTCTGCCGCGTATTAATACGATTTGATACTCAGATTACGGCATAAAACATCGATACGCATATCGATTGTTCACCTTTGGAATTTATATAGTACCGATATGTACAAATATTGACAACCGGTATATTGTTTCACCCGCTACACCCAAAGTATATATGCTTACATGTAAAGAAATGAACTTTAAAGAGTGGAACTGTGTTGTTTTTTCTTCAGTTCTAATGTTGTTGAAGTTTTAAAGAGTGGAACTGTTGTTTTTTCTTCAATTCTAATGTTGTTGAAGTTTTAAAGAGTGGAACTGTGTTGTTTTTTCTTCAGTTCTAATGTTGTTGAAGTTTTTTGTAGGGTTTAAAGCCACTTTTTGTGCAAGATAAACTATACATGGCGGCCAGTATAAGAAGAATCCAAGAAAACCCTGGGAAGAACCACCGAACCAAGAGAAGCCACTGGTAAACTTTCTCACGTACAGATCCGGAACGGTTAGCGCTTTAGACCACTCGTCAGAGGCGTAGCGGGGGGGGGGGGGGGGGGAAGAAGGGGACATATGTACCTGGGCGCCAGACTAGTGGAGGTGCCAAAATGGGCTTTGAAATAGGTTACGTGTGGAATATTGATGAAAATAATGGGTCTCAGAGGTTTTTATTGGGGGGGGGGGGGGGCATTGGCGTAGCGAGGGGTGGGCAGGTGGGGCAGTCGTCCCGGGCGCCGGTGGCTAGGGGCAATGGGCGCCCAAATCGGTCTAAAATATCAACAATGGATTTGTTGGATTATATATTGAACCCATTAGTGAAACTTGAGATTTGCGATTGTAAGATGCTGCTTGATGCTAACAGAGATACTTTACCATTGTCTCCTTTGGATCTTCTTTCTTTTATTGCGTTATATGGTGACGATGTTTCTCCAAATTTGCGCATTGCCTTGCAAATTCTCCTAACAATTTCTATGTCAATAACAAGCTGCTAACGCTCCTTCGGCAAGTTGAAACTGATTCTGTCATACCTGCGAGCGTCGATGGGACAAGACCGTTTGTGCCATCTAGCACTGCTCAGTGTAGAGAGAGAAACACTAGAAACAACTGACTTTGATGATGTTATTGATCAGTTGTCAGCAGTGAAGGCCAGGAAAATAAATCTATTGTAAAACGCTACTTGTAATGTAATGTACTATGTGCAATCTCTAGATGACATAATTAACATAATTAATTTTTTGGATATTATATTTTCTTAATAAACTAATATTGTTTTATAGGGAATTTAGGCTAGGCTATACTTTTATCTAGCAATTAAATTGTAATAGTTTAATAATTATATTATGACTGATAATGATTATGTTTCGTTTTGGAAACAAGGTGCATAACTGCGCAACAGGGGCAGCCGGGGCGCATATTTGGGTGTTTTGCCTTGGGCGCCAAATATCCTCGCTACGCCACTGGGGGGAAACCGTAAAAATGAATCCTGTCCCCGGGCTCCAAACACTCTAGCAACGCCTCTGCCACTCAGGGCCTCCAGTTCTGAATTATCCCCCCCCCCCCTATAAAAAAGACCTATTCACTGCTTTTGATAAAAGATGCAAAGGGGGTTCCGAATTTTTTTAATTTTTTTTATTTATTTATCTTTTAAAATATTTTTTAGTGTTTTTAAAACATTGCAGTTTTAGTCACTTTTGTTAGATCCCTTTTTCGAGGTTCAGATAGCACCAGATTGCTCCATTTTGCATCCTTGAAAAAAAAAATCCGGGGGGGGGGGGGGCATGCCCCCCGGACCCCCCTAGAAGGCTCGGCGCTTCGCGCCTTCGCTTAACCCAATAACAAGTGTGCCCCCCCCCCCTGAAAAACTTAGGTCCGACCCTGCTGATGTTTCACGATGAAGAATACAGGCATTAAAATCATCTTCGTCTATATCCGCTAATTTGCCATGGAGAACGGTCCATGTGGCTTTATAATAGAGAGCTACTTATGGAGAACGGTCCATGTGGCTTTATAACAGAGAGCTACTTATGGAGAACGGTCCATGTGACTTTATAACAGAGAGCTACTTATGGAGAACGGTCCATGTGGCTTTATAACAGAGAGCTACTTATGGAGAACGGTCCATGTGGCTTTATAACAGAGAGCTACTTATGGAGAACGGTCCATGTGGCTTTATAACAGAGCTACTTATGGAGAACGGTCCATGTGGCTTTATAATAAAGAGCTACTTATGGAGAACGGTTCATGTGGCTTTATAATAGAGAGCTACTTATGGAGAACGGTCCATGTGGCTTTATAATAGAGAGCTACTTACTAGATATATTATTATATGACGTACAACTACAACAAACTATGGAGAAAATGAGTCTAGAGGATAACATAGTATGACATACACAGCAACATGGGTTACATACATAAATATCAAATACAATATATTATCAGCAAGTTTCTTAAGACAATCTAGACAAAACCAAAAAAATCCTTCTTATTTGTCATTTTACAAGCATACGGAGCATGCATTTTGTCATTTAATGTGATTTATCGTATGTGACAAGCATACGGAAAAGTTCTGGGATTTTGAGAATGACTTTATTTCGCAGTCAGTGGCAAGAACTGGTTGAATTATTTTATGAAATTAGACATAACATTTGAAGACAACAATCAGAAACAAATAGCCACTTCTTCGGTGTCTTTGGTTTGTCTGGCTGTAAGCAATGTTTTGTTAGAAATATTATTTCATTCCACACAGGTGTTACTCTGAATTTTCTTTCTTGTATATGTGGCTCTTCTTTGGTTAAAGAGTAGCATCTGTTCATAAAGGGGTCGAGCGTTAGAATACCGGCTAAACGTGCTATTTATTATAAATATCGTTTCCATAATGAACGGCAAGAGTATAAACTAATTGTATTGATTGAGAACAATTATACAAGTAACGCGACACTTAAGTCTTATTATATCAATGTTGTTTTTGAAATTTTCAGCTCATGACATTAACTATATATGGCGCATGAGAAGTGTAGAATTTTGAATAAGTATTGAACCTTAAAGTTGAACGCATTGAGTTTTTAAGACTTTACATTTAAACCAGATGAGACTTTATGAAGGGTCATTTCAACTTTACTTCGTTCATCTCTCCCATGTCAGTGTTAAACTTCAAAGGGCCAGCATTCCAACTCGTTGAAATTGAACGTGGTATCACGGTCATGAGAAAGTAAAGAGTTGAACTATCGAGCCCTACCTACTTTAGTAGGAACCCATGTCAAATAGTCATTCTTCAAGGGGAAGTGTTATATGACGTAGTTCAGTGATTCTAGAGTGGCGAAAGAAATGATCATCTTAGGACAAGTTTAAGAACCACAATTGGTCAGAGTAAATTTAAGGCGTACACTTTGGAAGTAATGTGACTTTAATTTAAAGCGATAACCTTTGTCGAAATTCTTTAATCCTGAGAGAGAGAGAGAGAGAGAGAGAGAGAGAGAGAGAGAGAGAGAGAGAGAGAGAGAGAGAGAGAGAGAGAGAGAGAGAGAGATTAGTTCTGGGGAAGCATACTAAAGAATAGTGCTTTCTTCGTTAAACATGAAAAAGAGACCAGGTGGCTGTCATGTGAGAAATGACAGGGTATAGTGCTAGGACGCACAATTTCTAAGAGGAACAGAATTAAGATACGTAATTTTAATTTCACGTAATATTTTTTTTATTTTGTTGTTTGATGCAATGTGTTTGCTATGACTAGGTTCCATATTATGCATCGTTTAATCAATTTCAGGAAAATGTGTTGATGCTTGAGTCGTTAGGCAGTTTATTTTATTCAATTTCATTGATCTAATTGCATGCGATCCAAATTTTCATATGTGTAGGATCTCATAGGGTTATATGAAAAATTAACACTTGTCTGTAAGGACGATACTGATTATCGTTAACGAAAATCTCTATTTATGTTTGATTTTGTAATGTCTAAATAATATTTTGGGTTAGTGATTGCTGTGTTTGATACTTTGTGAAATTTATGCAATAATAGTTTAGTAGTATAGGTAAAGGAATACGGTAATGTTCGATAGACCGCTCATGTGTTAATTATCACCTGTCGCTGTGTAGCGAGGGTAATGTAATACCGCAGAAAGTCATAGTTATGAGTAACGTAAGTGAGGAATTTTATGTACGGATAGAAAG